>CM063244.1:28252990-28891740 GCA_032158295.1 Pycnopodia helianthoides
CCTACAACACCCACTTGGGTCCCCCCAGGAAAATACGCATTTTAGACTTGATATAACTCTGAAAATAAATCGACCGGAAATCGCACCCTTAAGATTATTCCTGTACCCATTGCTTGTGCACAGTGTATGGGCCGTGGTGGACCCGGGATATATAACCATATCACAGGTCCACCAAGGCCCCGTACACTGTGCACAACGGGTCCACCACGGCCCATACACTGTGCACAAGCAATGGGTACAGGAATATAGTCATATCCCGGGTCCACCATGGCCCATACACTGTGCACAGTGTATGGGGATGCAGACCGCTGTGGCTCCGGGATAAAACATTTTCCTTCCTCCATTGTCGTTTACTGCCGTTCATAACTTTGCAATGAGCCAAACAACCAAATTTTACTGCACTTCAAATATAATGAAAACAAAATCAAGGCTCTGTTTATTACTAATATTTCTGTTATTCGATAAGATTGGTATGTTTATTTTTTTTTAAAGCATGAACTACAAAAGTTTATCAAATTACTTTAAAGAGCTCATCTTCTGAAGATATGTTGTTTTTCCTACTGACGTACCGGACTACGTTTGATTGAAAAAGCATTGAAGCAAATTTAAGTCGAACTTGTCGACATAATTATAGGGAATTGACCCGTAATAAACTTTGTGAGAGTCTTGAGTTTCCAAATTCATTTAAAAATAGTCTAAAACGAAATTCCTGTGTGTCAAAACAATTATTTGTGTTGTTAAAAAATGGACATGATGACCCGTAAACACGGTAGTATTCCTGTTTTATTTCCTAGTCGGGTACTGCAATTTTTATAAGTTGATTGTTTAAATATTAACACAATACTCTGGGTGTCAGACTACGTAGGGGTCATTCTACTTTTGCATGCACCAGACTGAAGCTAACCGCGTATTGGGCCAGATTCCCATCCGCGTATTCAAGGAACGGCCAGCCGCGTATTCAGGGAAATTAGAATCCATGCAGTAAAAGGTGGTAACATTTCTGTCTCCCCCTTTCTTCTAATTTTAACGAATTTTTTAAAAATATTTCTTTATTAGTATAATTTTTTCAATATTATTTAAGAACTTATCACTGACATCACTTCAAGATACAAATAGATTACTTGGCTGCCTGATTAATTAGTGATTAGCCGCCACAATTAAGACCTCATCCTCCAGACCATAGTACACACCTGCATAAAAACTTGCACTCACCCTAAAGTAAATGTACCCTTCATGTTTAATAAAAGATTAAATTTTATTCCAGAATCTGATAGTCCATACCACTGGGCACACTTAATTTTGGAGGTGGTTAATTCGGCTCACTAATTAGTACCTAATTAACCTCGAGAACACAGGCCATTTTTGGTCATACGTTTGCGGTATAGCACTTGTACACAATACTTACTATTGTGACAGCACTCGCCGTAAAGTAAATGTACCCTTCATATTGGATAAAAGATGAAATTTTATTCCACAATCTGATAGACCATACCACTGGGCACACTTTGTTTTGGAGGTGGTTAATTCGGCGCACTAATTAGTACCTAATTAGTCGCTTGAATACGCGCCATTTTCTATCATGCGTTAGCGGTATAGCACTTGTACATACTACTTACTATTAGGACAACACTCACCGTAAAGTAAATGTACCCTTCATGTTGCATAAAAGATGAAATTTTATTCCATAATCTGATAGTCCATACCACTGGGCACACTTAATTTTGGAGGTGGTTAATTCGGCTTACTAATTAGTACCTAATTAGCCGCTTGAATACGCGCCATTTTATATCATGCGTTAGCGGTATAGTACTTGTACATACTACTTACTATTAGGACAACACTCGCCGTAAAGTAAATGTACCCTTCATGTTGCATAAAAGATGAAATTTTATTCCATAATCTGATAGACCATAACACTGGGCACACTTAATTTTGGAGGTGATTAATTCGGCTCACTAATTAATACCTAATTAGTCGCTTGAATACGCACCATTTTCTATCATGCGTTAGCGGTATAGCACTTGTTCATACTACTTACTATTATGACAACACTCGCTGTAAAGTAAATGTACCCTTCATGTTGCATAAAAGATGAAATTTTATTCCATAATCTGATAGACCATAACACTGGGCACACTTGATTTTGGAGGTGGTTAATTCGGCTCACTAATTAATACCTAATTAGCCGATGGAATACGCGCCATTTTCTATCATGCGTTAGCGGTATAGCACTTGTACATACTACTTACTATTAGGACAACACTCGCCGTAAAGTAAATGTACCCTTCATGTTGCATAAAAGATGAAATTTTATTCCATAATCTGATAGTTCATACTACTGGGCACACTTAATTTTGGAGGTGATTAATTCGGCTCACTAATTAATACCTAAATAGTCGCTTGAATACACACCATTTTCTATCATGCGTTAGCGGTATAGCACTTGTTCATACTACTTACTATTATGACAACACTCGCTGTAAAGTAAATGTACCCTTCATGTTGCATAAAAGATGAAATTTTATTCCATAATCTGATAGTCCATACCACTGGGCACACTTAATTTTGGAGGTGATTAATTCGGCTCACTAATTAGTACCTAATTAGCCGCTTGAATACGCGCCGTTTTCTATCATGCGTTACTTGTACCTATACTACTAACTATTATAAGAGCGCTCGCCGTAAAGTAAATGTACCCTTCATGTTGCATAAAAGATGAAATTTTATTCCATAATCTGATAGTTCATACTACTGGGCACACTTAATTTTGGAGGTGATTAATTCGGCTCACTAATTAATACCTAAATAGTCGCTTGAATACACACCATTTTCTATCATGCGTTAGCGGTATAGCACTTGTTCATACTACTTACTATTATGACAACACTCGCTGTAAAGTAAATGTACCCTTCATGTTGCATAAAAGATGAAATTTTATTCCATAATCTGATAGACCATAACACTGGGCACACTTAATTTTGGAGGTGGTTAATTCGGCTCACTAATTAATACCTAATTAGCCGCTTGAATATGCGCCATTTTCTATCATGCGTTAGCGGTATAGCACTTGTACATACTACTTACTATTATGACAACACTCGCTGTAAAGTAAATGTACTTTTCATGTTGCATAAAAGATGAAATTTTATTCCATAATCTGATAGACCATAATACTGGGCACACTTAATTTTGGAGGTGGTTAATTCGGCTCACTAATTAATACCTAATTAGCCGCTTGAATATGCGCCATTTTCTATCATGCGTATAGCACTTGTACATACTACTTACTATTATGACAACACTCGCTGTAAAGTAAATGTACCCTTCATGTTGCATAAAAGATGAAATTTTATTCCATAATCTGATAGACCATAACACTGGGCACACTTAATTTTGGAGGTGGTTAATTCGGCTCACTAATTAATACCTAATTAGTCGCTTGAATACACACCATTTTCTATCATGCGTTAGCGGTATAGCACTTGTTCATACTACTTACTATTATGACAACACTCGCTGTAAAGTAAATGTACCCTTCATGTTGCATAAAAGATGAAATTTTATTCCATAATCTGATAGTCCATACCACTGGGCACACTTAATTTTGGAGGTGATTAATTCGGCTCACTAATTAGTACCTAATTAGCCGCTTGAATACGCGCCGTTTTCTATCATGCGTTACTTGTACCTATACTACTAACTATTATAAGAGCGCTCGCCGTAAAGTAAATGTACCCTTCATGTTGCATAAAAGATGAAATTTTATTCCATAATCTGATAGTTCATACTACTGGGCACACTTAATTTTGGAGGTGATTAATTCGGCTCACTAATTAATACCTAAATAGTCGCTTGAATACACACCATTTTCTATCATGCGTTAGCGGTATAGCACTTGTTCATACTACTTACTATTATGACAACACTCGCTGTAAAGTAAATGTACCCTTCATGTTGCATAAAAGATGAAATTTTATTCCATAATCTGATAGACCATAACACTGGCACACTTAATTTTGGAGGTGGTTAATTCGGCTCACTAATTAATACCTAATTAGCCGCTTGAATATGCGCCATTTTCTATCATGCGTATAGCACTTGTACATACTACTTACTATTATGACAACACTCGCTGTAAAGTAAATGTACCCTTCATGTTGCATAAAAGATGAAATTTTATTCCATAATCTGATAGACCATAACACTGGGCACACTTAATTTTGGAGGTGGTTAATTCGGCTCACTAATTAATACCTAATTAGCCGCTTGAATACGCGCCGTTTTCTATCATGCGTTACTTGTACCTATACTACTAACTATTATAAGAGCGCTCGCCGTAAAGTAAATGTACCCTTCATGTTGCATAAAAGATGAAATTTTATTCCATAATCTGATAGTCCATACCACTGGGCACACTTAATTTTGGAGGTGGTTAATTCGGCTCACTAATTAATACCTAATTAGCCGCTTGAATATGCGCCATTTTCTATCATGCGTTAGCGGTATAGCACTTGTACATACTACTTACTATTAGGACAGCACTCGCCGTAAAGTAAATGTACCCTTCATGTTGCATAAAAGATGAAATTTTATTCCATAATCTGATAGTCCATACCACTGGGCACACTTTATCTTGGAGGTGATTAATTCAGCTCACTAATTAGTACCTAATTAGTCGCTTGAATACGCGCCATTTTTTATCATGCGTTAGCGGTATAGCACTTGTACAAGCTACTTACTATTACTATTAGGACAGCACTCGCCGTAAAGTAAATGTACCCTTCATGTTGCATAAAAGATGAAATTTTATTCCATAATCTGATAGTCCATACCACTGGGCACACTTAATTAACCTCGAGAACACAGGCCATTTCTTATCATGCGTTAGCGGTATAGCACTTGTGCATATACTACTTACTAATTAGCCTCAAGAACAAAGGCTGGAAACCTTGTTTTAGGTCCTTGTATTCTACATTTGGTTTTGTTTTAACTGATCCTTTTTAAACCCATGAATATACAATTAATCTTGCGGATAAACATTTTTGTTAAAAAATAGAAACATATACATGTACATGTATATAATGTAATAAATATACATATATTTATCGTCGTCTAGTATAGGGCCTAGGGTCGTTAATTTAAACTTCAAATCCGTAATCATCAAAAAGTTCGTTAAGTGAAAAATGCAAATAAGTTCGAAAAAAAAAACGTCAAAGACTACTCTTGATCAATAAACTCAATTTACCAGGAGTTCCAAAATATGCCAAACCAATTTTATGAAATCCATACAAATTGCACTAACGACCTTTTAGTCCTGAGCCGACAATATATAACACAGGCCTTACGCATTTATAAAACAGTGACACATTTTTTTCTTCTTCTCAGTATTCATTGTTAAAATCAAATCATGAGGTACTCCGTTGTTGAACAAACGCATTGGCCACTCTGACTCATCACCCACGAGTCCATCAGCTGCTGCTGCGTGCTCGTAATGGGAGTCTTTATCAGTCGTTTTAAATAGTAAAAAAAAAAATTGATGTCACGTGACAGCCTAAACGTCATCGTGAAGACAATACATTTTTGAACATCTTCAAAATGTTGCATACGTATTGGTGCTAACTCATTTGAGTTTGCATGTACACATGTAGTCAAACAACTCTTTACAAAAAAAGATATTGAAACAGAACTCTGAACGTTTGTCAATTCCCCATCGAAGATCTCTCTGAAGATAATAATATAGGTGTTCTCGGTCAATTTCGGCAAACGAGCATCCAATTAAACCACAACGCCGTTCCATTTCGCGCGAAATCGAATACTTCTGAAAAGGGTCATTTGATTTGGTTTTATGACTAGTCAAATTTAATGTTGCGTCATTCGATTTAACAAAATAATCATTCAATTTAACAATTCAACAAAGCAGCATTCAAATTCGCAAGAGATTCTTGAGGCGTGTGTTTAGTCATTCAAATTCATTTTTGGGCAGTCATTTCTGAAATTTGTGCAATCTAAAAAAAAACGCGCTGTCAAACTTTTGTTTCCTTTCGATTGTTAAAGGCATAAATACTGTTTATTTATTGCCACTTGAGTAACTTTGCAGATGTACTTCGAAAACGAGCTTTCGCTACAGTTTTACACGCATATTTCTAGAAATAGCAACTCAATAAGAAACCGGGAAAAACATAAAGGAACATTAGGTCTTAGTCAGTTAACGATAAAAATCCCCCCAAAAATTGAAGAAAAGATTAAAAAAGAAAACAAAGAAGAAGACAAATCTAATGGGTCCCATGTAAAATCTACTGGAAACATAGATTAAGAAAATATGGTTTGCCTGAATTGAAGTGAAGATACGAAACAGTTGCCTATTACTGTTTTTTATTCGCATTTCTTTATCTTACTTATTTGAATTCTCATTTAGCGAAATTGATTGCCTCTTTACGAAATTGCATGATGATTGTGCGTTACTAAAACAATGCCGATATGCTAAATTGAACACAAAGGATTTTGAATGCCTCAAAACGAAATTGAATGCCCGAATTCTGAATTTGAAACGCAGTAAAAACTGGAGAGGCAAAACAGCTTTAATTCGAACGCACGAAAATTAAATTGGCTGCTCATTTGCCGAATTTGACCGAGAAAACCTATAATAATAAAAAATAATAATTATATATTTATACCAGGGACATATCTATCAATAAAGACACCCAAGGCGCACAAAGAGAAAATGAATCGTAACATTTAACAGACAACTTGATACTGATTTAGAAAGAACGTTTGAACAAATATCTCTTTAAACTGAAGGGATGTAGATGTATAAAGGTATCTTGGGAGAGTGTTCCAAACTCGAGTCGTTGATTGACGGGGAGCCAGTGCAGTTGCTTCAAAAGGTGTGATATGAGATGAAGACGTTGAGAGCTGTTAAACCATGGAGGTAGAACACAGACTAGTTTGGAATAAGTATTTAGAGTCCGAAGCAAGAAACCAGTATTTTTCCCATGGGAAATTGAAGACCGGAAACACCGTGTGTGGTATGCAAAACAATTGACAGTATCTTTGACCGCCTGAATAAGCTTTCTAAGTCTAATTTCCTAGTATGATGGCAATAGTTTATCTGTTGCGGTTGCGGACTGTGTATTCCAGCGGCTAATTAGGTACTAATTAGTGAGCCGAATTAGCCACCCAAAATTATTTGTGCGTAGTGGTATGGTCTATCAGCTTATGAAATAACATTTTATATTTTAAAGGAACATTACAGAATTGGTAAGGAAAAAAACTTGTAAAATATAATTTTTGATCACAGATTTACATAAAACTTACACGGTCTAATGATGATGATAGTAGAAGATATCCCTTGAAATATTTCTGTCTGAAATGCCATATTGGCTGATGAGAAATGAATAAACCAATTTTACGATTGGAGTTTATCGCTCAGTGAGCGTTTTATTCATTTGTTGAACCTATATGATTTCATGCAAATGTGTAATCGGTTTTTCACTATTTTCTCGTAGTGACCCAGATGGCCGATCGATCTCAAACTTTTACAGGTTTGTCAGTTTATGTGTATATTGGATTACATAAAGTACACTGCCAGCAACTGTTTTGTTAGCAAAAAAACAACTGTGTAATGTTCCTTTAAAGCAGTATGACGGGTACATACTTTGGGGTGAGTGCAAGTTGTGTAAAACAGTTGTGTAAAAGGGCAAGGATGATGAGGTCTTAATTGCGGTGGTTAATTACTGTTTGATTAGGCAGCAAAGTAATTCAATTATACATTGAAGTATTGTCAGGGATATGTGTTTAAAAAATATTGAAAATTTATTTTTGTGTGCATAACATCATAGGCGAAGTTATTTTTGCTCGATGGAGGGCGCTGTTTCATCAAAAAATTCGTCGCTAGTCGCAGTCATACTCTCATCAATATTTTGTTTATTTGAATGTGCCCAATTTTGTGAGTATAAATTAAATCATTTAAGTAAAAAGATTATTATTTCAGAAAAAAACTCTAAATGAGGGATTTTAGTTTATGGGCTGGTAATTACTGTAAAAATTTTGATTGTAAAAGTGATTCATTTTCTAAGCAAGTTAGTCGTCAATAGGTTTGTAGGGATTATTGTGTATAAGGGTAGACTGACTGAATACAAACGTGTGGATAATAATTGTAGTCAAAATTAGGTACTAATTAGTAAGCCGAATTAACCACCTCCAAAATAAAGTGTGCCCAGTAGTATGAACTATCAGATTATGGAATAAAATTTCATCTTTTATGCAACATGAAAGGTACATTTACTTTACGGCGAGTGCTGTCCTAATAGTAAGTAGTATGTACAAGTGCTATACCGCTAACGCATGATAGAAAATGGCGCATATTCAAGCGGCTAATTAGGTATTAATTAGATCGCCGAATTAACCACCTCCCAAATTAAGTGTGCCCAGTGGTATGGACTATCAGATTATGGAATAAAATTTCATCTTCTATGCAACATGATGGGTACATTTACTTTACGGCGAGTGCTGTCCTAATAGTAAGTAGTATGTACAAGTGCTATACCGCTAACGCATGATAGAAAATGGCGCATATTCAAGCGGCTAATTATGTATTAATTAGTGAGCCGAATTAACCACCTCCAAAATTAAGTGTGCCCAGTGTTATGGTCTATCAGATTATGGAATAAAATTTCATGTTCTATGCAACATGAAGGGTACATTTACTTTACGGCGAGTGCTGTCCTAATAGTAAGTAGTATGTACAAGTGCTATACCGCTAACGCATGATAGAAAATGGCGCATATTCAAGCGGCTAATTAGGTATTAATTAGTGCGCCGAATTAACCACCTCCAAAATTAAGTGTGCCCAGTGGTATGGACTATCATATTATGGAATAAAATTTCATCTTTTATGCAACATGAAGGGTACATTTACTTTACGGCGAGTGCTGTCCTAATAGTAAGTAGTATGTACAAGTGCTATACTGCTAACGCATGATAGAAAATGGCGCGTATTCAATCGGCTAATTAGGTATTAATTAGTGAGCCGAATAAACCACCTCCAAAATTAAGTGTGCCCAGTGTTATGGTCTATCAGATTATGGAATAAAATTTCATCTTTTATGCAACATGAAGGGTACATTTACTTTACGGCGAGTGCTGTCCTAATAGTAAGTAGTATGTACAAGTGCTATACCGCTAACGCATGATAGAAAATGGCGCGTATTCAATCGGCTAATTAGGTATTAATTAGTGAGCCGAATTAACCACCTCCAAAATTAAGTGTGCCCAGTGTTATGGTCTATCAGATTATGGAATAAAATTTCATCTTCTATGCAACATGAAGGGTACATTTACTTTACGGCGAGTGCTGTCCTAATAGGAAGTAGTATGTACAAGTGCTATACCGCTAACGCATGATAGAAAATGGCGCATATTCAAGCGGCTAATTAGGTATTAATTAGTGCGCCGAATTAACCACCTCCAAAATTAAGTGTGCCCAGTGTTATGGACTATCAGATTATGGAATAAAATTTCATCTTTTATGCAACATGAAGGGTACATTTACTTTACGGCGAGTGCTGGCATTGTGTACAAGTGCTATACCGCTAACGCATGATAGAAAATGGCGCGTATTCAAGCGGCTAATTACGTATTAATTAGTGAGCCGAATTAACCACCTCCAAAATTAAGTGTGCCCAGTGTTATGGTCTATCAGATTATGGAATAAAATTTCATCTTCTATGCAACATGAAGGGTACATTTACTTTACGGCGAGTGCTGTCCTAATAGTAAGTAGTATGTACAAGTGCTATACCGCTAACGCATGATAGAAAATGGCGCGTATTCAATCGGCTAATTAGGTATTAATTAGTGAGCCGAATTAACCACCTCCAAAATTAAGTGTGCCCAGTGTTATGGTCTATCAGATTATGGAATAAAATTTCATCTTCTATGCAACATGAAGGGTACATTTACTTTACGGCGAGTGCTGTCCTAATAGGAAGTAGTATGTACAAGTGCTATACCGCTAACGCATGATAGAAAATGGCGCGTATTCAAGCGGCTAATTAGGTATTAATTAGTGAGCCGAATTAACCACCTCCAAAATTAAGTGTGCCCAGTGTTATGGTCTATCAGATTATGGAATAAAATTTCATCTTCTATGCAACATGAAGGGTACATTTACTTTACGGCGAGTGCTGTCCTAATAGTAAGTAGTATGTACAAGTGCTATACCGCTAACGCATGATAGAAAATGGCGCGTATTCAATCGGCTAATTAGGTATTAATTAGTGAGCCGAATTAACCACCTCCAAAATTAAGTGTGCCCAGTGTTATGGTCTATCAGATTATGGAATAAAATTTCATCTTCTATGCAACATGAAGGGTACATTTACTTTACGGCGAGTGCTGTCCTAATAGTAAGTAGTATGTACAAGTGCTATACCGCTAACGCATGATAGAAAATGGCGCGTATTCAAGCGGCTAATTAGGTATTAATTAGTGAGCCGAATTAACACCTCCAAAATTAAGTGTGCCCAGTGTTATGGTACTATCAGATTATGGAATAAAATTTCATCTTTTATGCAACATGAAGGGTACATTTACTTTACGGCGAGTGCTGTCTAATAGTAGTAGTATGTAATGCTATACGCTAACGCATGATAGAAAATGGCGCGTATTCAAGCGGCTAATTAGGTATTAATTAGTGAGCCGAATTAACCACCTCCAAAATTAAGTGTGCCCAGTGTTATGGACTATCAGATTATGGAATAAAATTTCATCTTTTATGCAACATGAAGGGTACATTTACTTTACGGCGAGTGCTGCTAATTAAGTAGTTACAAGTGCTATACGCTAACGCATGATAGAAAATGGCGCGTATTCAAGCGGCTAATTAGTATTAATTAGTGAGCCGAATTAACCACCTCCAAAATTAAGTGTGCCCAGTGTTATGGTCTATCAGATTATGGAATAAAATTTCATCTTTTATGCAACATGAAGGGTACATTTACTTTACGGCGAGTGCTGTCCTAATAGTAAGTAGTATGTACAAGTGCTATACCGCTAACGCATGATAGAAAATGGCGCGTATTCAATCGGCTAATTAGGTATTAATTAGTGAGCCGAATTAACCACCTCCAAAATTAAGTGTGCCCAGTGTTATGGTCTATCAGATTATGGAATAAAATTTCATCTTCTATGCAACATGAAGGGTACATTTACTTTACGGCGAGTGCTGTCCTAATAGGAAGTAGTATGTACAAGTGCTATACCGCTAACGCATGATAGAAAATGGCGCATATTCAAGCGGCTAATTAGGTATTAATTAGTGAGCCGAATTAACCACCTCCAAAATTAAGTGTGCCCAGTGTTATGGTCTATCAGATTATGGAATAAAATTTCATCTTTTATGCAACATGAAGGGTACATTTACTTTACGGCGAGTGTGTCTAATAGTAAGTAGTTGAACAAGTGCTATACCGCTAACGCATGATAGAAAATGGGGTATTCAAGCGGCTAATTAGGTATTAATTAGTGAGCCGAATTAACACCTCCAAAATTAAGTGTGCCCAGTGTTATGGACTATCAGATTATGGAATAAAATTTCATCTTTTATGCAACATGAAGGGTACATTTACTTTACGGCGAGTGCTGTCATAATAGTTATAGTATGCTATACAGCTAACGCATGATAGAAAATGGCGCGTATTCAAGCGGCTAATTAGGTATAATTAGTGAGCCGAATTAACCACCTCCAAAATTAAGTGTGCCCAGTGTTATGGTCTATCAGATTATGGAATAAAATTTCATTTTATGCAACATGAAGGGTACATTTACTTTACGGCGAGTGCTGTCCTAATAGTAAGTAGTATGTACAAGTGCTATACCGCTAACGCATGATAGAAAATGGCGCGTATTCAATCGGCTAATTAGGTATTAATTAGTGAGCCGAATAACCACCTCCAAAATTAAGTGTGCCCAGTGTTATGGTCTATCAGATTATGGAATAAAATTTCATCTTCTATGCAACATGAAGGGTACATTTACTTTACGGCGAGTGCTGTCCTAATAGTAAGTAGTATGTACAAGTGCTATACCGCTAACGCATGATAGAAAATGGCGCATATTCAAGCGGCTAATTAGGTATTAATTAGTGAGCCGAATTAACCACCTCCAAAATTAAGTGTGCCCAGTGTTATGGTCTATCAGATTATGGAATAAAATTTCATCTTCTATGCAACATGAAGGGTACATTTACTTTACGGCGATGCTGTCCTAATGGATAGTGTGTACAAGTGCTATACCGCTAACGCATGATAGAAAATGGCGCATATTCAAGCGGCTAATTAGGTATTAATTAGTGGCCGAATTAACCACCTCCAAAATTAAGTGTGCCCAGTGTTATGGTACTATCAGATTATGGAATAAAATTTCATCTTTATGCAACATGAAGGGTACATTTACTTTACGGCGAGTGCTGTCTATTGTGTACAAGTGCTATTACTGCTTAACGCATGATAGAAAATGGCGCGTATTCAAGCGGCTAATTACGTATTAATTAGTGAGCCGAATTAACCACCTCCAAAATTAAGTGTGCCCAGTGTTATGGTCTATCAGATTATGGAATAAAATTTCATCTTCTATGCAACATGAAGGGTACATTTACTTTACGGCGAGTGCTGTCCTAATAGTAAGTAGTATGTACAAGTGCTATACCGCTAACGCATGATAGAAAATGGCGCGTATTCAATCGGCTAATTAGGTATTAATTAGTGAGCCGAATTAACCACCTCCAAAATTAAGTGTGCCCAGTGTTATGGTCTATCAGATTATGGAATAAAATTTCATCTTCTATGCAACATGAAGGGTACATTTACTTTACGGCGAGTGCTGTCCTAATAGAAGTAGTATGTACAAGTGCTATACCGCTAACGCATGATAGAAAATGGCGCATATTCAAGCGGCTAATTAGGTATTAATTAGTGAGCCGAATTAACCACCTCCAAAATTAAGTGTGCCCAGTGTTATGGTCTATCAGATTATGGAATAAAATTTCATCTTCTATGCAACATGAAGGGTACATTTACTTTACGGCGAGTGCTGTCCTAATAGTAAGTAGTTGTACAAGTGCTATACCGCTAACGCATGATAGAAAATGGCGCATATTCAAGCGGCTAATTAGGTATTAATTAGTGGCCGAATTAACCACCTCCAAAATTAAGTGTGCCCAGTGTATGGCTATCATGATTATGGAATAAAATTTCATCTTTTATGCAACATGAAGGGTACATTTACTTTACGGCGAGTGCTGTCTTGGATAGTGTACAAGTGCTATACTGCTAACGCATGATAGAAAATGGCGCGTATTCAAGCGGCTAATTACGTATTAATTAGTGAGCCGAATTAACCACCTCCAAAATTAAGTGTGCCCAGTGTTATGGTCTATCAGATTATGGAATAAAATTTCATCTTTTATGCAACATGAAGGGTACATTTACTTTACGGCGAGTGCTGTCCTAATATAAGTAGTATGTACAAGTGCTATACCGCTAACGCATGATAGAAAATGGCGCATATTCAAGCGGCTAATTAGGTATTAATTAGTGCGCCGAATTAACCACCTCCAAAATTAAGTGTGCCCAGTGTTATGGACTATCAGATTATGGAATAAAATTTCATCTTTTATGCAACATGAAGGGTACATTTACTTTACGGCGAGTGCTGTCCTAATAGTAAGTAGTATGTACAAGTGCTATACCGCTAACGCATGATAGAAAATGGCGCATATTCAAGCGGCTAATTATGTATTAATTAGTGAGCCGAATTAACCACCTCCAAAATTAAGTGTGCCCAGTGTTATGGTCTATCAGATTATGGAATAAAATTTCATCTTCTATGCAACATGAAGGGTACGTTTACTTTACGGCGAGTGCTGTCCTAATAGTAAGTAGTATGTACGAGTGCTATACCGCTAACGCATGATAGAAAATGGCGCATATTCAAGCGGCTAATTAGGTATTAATTAGTGCGCCGAATTAACCACCTCCAAAATTAAGTGTGCCCATTGGTTTGGTTTATCAGATTATGGAATAATATTTCATCTATTATGCAACATGAAGGGTACATTTACTTTACGGCGAGCGCTCTTATAATAGTTAGTAGTAGGTACAAGTAACGCATGATAGAAAACGGCGCGTATTCAAGCGGCTAATTAGGTACTAATTAGTGAGCCGAATTAACCACCTCCAAAATTAAGTGTGCCCAGTGGTATGGTCTATCAGATTATGAAATAAAATTTCATATTTTAAGCAACATGAAGGGTACATTTACTTTGGGGTGAGTGCAAGTTTTTTAATCAGTTGTGTAAAATGTTGAAGATGATGAGGTCTTAATTGTGTCGGTCAATTACTGTTCAATTAGACAGCAAAGTAATCAAATTTTACCTTGAAGTATTGTCAGTGATATGTTCTCAAAGAATATTGAAAAAATTATACTAATAAAGAAATATTTTTAAAAAATTCGTTAAAATAAGAAAGAAGGGGGAGCCAAAAGTGTTACCGCCTTTAACTGCATGGATTCTAATTTTCCTGAATACGCGGCTGGCCGTTCCTTGAATACGCGGATGGAAATCTGGCCCAATACGCGGCTAGCTTCAGTCTGGTTTTGCATGCGGAAGCAGCACGTGTTTACATGTAGTTAGATCTGTTCATTGCTCATGGTGTGGTTGTGTGAATCTTGATCGCCGAAACAAGGTAAATTCTCTCTATTTATTGCACTGGCAGGTTCATGAAAACATCCAGAACTGACCAGTTTTATGTGAAGGTGACTTTCTTTCATTTCGTACCAGTAAACACTATATCGTTATTTAAGCCGGCTTATGAAGTTTTATTATTTATACATCATGTAGTATTAGTACTAGTTAGTAGTAGTACATACAGTTATAACTTCCTCTTTGAATTAGATTGATGCATGCCAAGCCATTGAACACACGATCGAGTAGATAACTGACATTTTAGGTTTTATTTTAACTGCAATATCAAAGTGTATTGACCATTGACTGTTTAGTAGCAGTATTAGTACTAGAGTAGTACTACTACTAGTACGAGTAGTAGAAGACCCAGTAACTGGGGCGCTGTCAAAATTTCGAAAAAGGAATACAGCGCCCCAGTTACTGGGTCTATAGTAGTAGTAGTAGTCATGGTAGTAGCTCAGTGTGTAAAGTAGACTGCTTATATAATATTATTACTACTATAGCCTATACCTACCTGTTGTGAAGTTTGGACCGTGCCGTTTTCCCCAATTTGTTTCCTTTGTCCCAAAAAATATAAATATTATTATTATAACATTAATAATATTTACATTTTTAATAATAATATACTTCCTTGATAAATATAAATTGATTTCTACATTTTATGGATAGCAGTCCATGAATAGGGCCAATCCACTCCGTATCCTTGGCCCTAGCA
Organism: Pycnopodia helianthoides; assembly: GCA_032158295.1. Taxonomy (NCBI): domain Eukaryota; kingdom Metazoa; phylum Echinodermata; class Asteroidea; order Forcipulatida; family Asteriidae; genus Pycnopodia; species Pycnopodia helianthoides. The sequence goes on from CM063244.1 coordinate 28,268,446, forward strand.
CCACTGCAAACCTATTCTTTCGCCCTATGATATTTTTAATCTGCAAAGATCTAGATCCTGAAACTTATCGATCGAATGCCAATGTACTTGTAGATAGCCGGACTGCTGGAATTTGTTTGAAAAACATCACACGTTTTTGGTGAAAATCAAATGATTTTCGAGAGTGAACTTTTAGAACGATCTCAACGATCTTTATTAATTGCACTCGCGGCGTCTGCAAGTAAATCAGTCTGGTACCAACTCAATCGTAGCAATTGATTGTATCGTTGTTCTAATGTTGTTGAGGGAGCTGGCCTGACAAAACCTAGTTGTCGAACCCAAACGTTTGTATTGGTGCTCGATCCCGTCACACAGTAATGCTGAAAAGCACCTTTTCAATGAGCAAGTTGTCAAGATCGTTGAGATAGTGCTAAAAGTTTACTCTCGAAAATCATTTGATTTTTACCCAAAACATGTGATGTTTTAAAACAAATTCCAGCAGTCCGGCTATCTACAAGGATATTGGCATTCGATCAGTAAGTTTCACGATCTAGATCTCTGCAGATAAAAAATATCATAGGGCGAAAGAATAGGTTTGCAGTGGTACTAGGGCCAAGGATTTGGAGTGGATTGGCCCTATGGTATTCTATATCTGCCATTTTGCATCTCGCATCTCGTGTTATCGATTCTCATCTCGAATCTGTTATCGATTGATTGGCAAACTGGGAACAAGGTTGGTGTCCAGCACATGCAGTTAGTGTGGTAGTTAAGCAAGAACTAAGGCAGTGTCAAGTTAGCCAGGTTGAAACAGTTTGATTTACTTTTGTGGATTTACTTTTGTGGACTGTGACTCTTTTAGCGAAGGGAAAGCATAGCAATTCAATATGGAAATTATCTGATGAATTACCAGTTGACTTACCCTTGTTGGTTTGGTCTTCTTTCAGCAGCTGTGACCTCTTGAAGTTAACAATGGAGGAAAGAAAATTACCTGCGAGTGGTGCTGTTAACCACCCACCAAAGAAGAAGCTAAAAGTAGACTCTTCAAAGGCTCCTTTGTCTAAATCAAAAACAAACCCATCCAAAGGCAAGTCACTGAGTAGTTCCAGCAAAACCCAGAAGCCAAATCCCAAAGAAGTTGGCAAAAATGTCTGGTGGTTTACTCAAAAGGCTAAAAAACAAGAGAAGAAAAACGCTGGCCCAACAGAAATGAGCAAGACTGTAACCAACGAAAAGGCTTCACCAAAGAGTAGTAAAACCGAAGTTGGAGAATCGGAGGCGATAAAGAAGAAAGCTCTTCTGCAAGTGAAGAAGAAAAGACAACGGAAAAACAGGTTACTGAAGAAGAAACTGAAGTCGGGTGAAAACACAGAGGGCGTGAACTCTAACGATTCAAGAGCCAATACAAACCTAACTCAAATCAAGAAAAACCTCAATTCAAAGGACTTGACACAAGCTGGTCTAAAAAATAGTCAGCGTGAGTCTGAATTGTCGCCAAGTGTGAGTCTACAGAAGAGTGGTGGACAGAAGCAAAAACGAAAGAGAGTGAAGAAGTTCAAGGCTGTTAAAAATGCTAAAGATGGGGGCCAAGTAGCTCTTGGACTGAAGAAGGAGACCCAAGTGAAGGAAAACGCTGGCCCAATAGAAATGAGCAAGACTGTAACCAACGAAAAGGCTTCACCAAAGAGTAGTAAAACCGAAGTTGGAGAATCGGAGGCGATAAAGAAGAAAGCTCTTCTGCAAGTGAAGAAGAAAAGACAACGGAAAAACAGGTTACTGAAGAAGAAACTGAAGTCGGGTGAAAACACAGAGGGCGTGAACTCTAACGATTCAAGAGCCAATACAAACCTAACTCAAATCAAGAAAAACCTCAATTCAAAGGACTTGACACAAGCTGGTCTAAAAAATAGTCAGCGTGAGTCTGAATTGTCGCCAAGTGTGAGTCTACAGAAGAGTGGTGGACAGAAGCAAAAACGAAAGAGAGTGAAGAAGTTCAAGGCTGTTAAAAATGCTAAAGATGGGGGCCAAGTAGCTCTTGGACTGAAGAAGGAGACCCAAGTGAAGGAAAACGCTGGCCCAATAGAAATGAGCAAGACTGTAACCAACGAAAAGGCTTCACCAAAGAGTAGTAAAACCGAAGTTGGAGAATTGAAGGCCAAGAAAAAGAAAGCTCTGCAGCTGAAGAAGAAAAGACAACGGAAAAACAGGTTACTGAAGAAGAAACTGAAGTCGGGTGAAAACACAGAGGGCGTGATCTCCAACGATTCAAGAGCCAATACAAACGTAACTCAAATCAAGAAAAACCTCAATTCAAAGGACTTGACACAAGGTGGTCTAAAAAATAGTCAGCGTGAGTCTGAATTGTCACCAAGTGTGAGTCTACGGAAGAGTGGTGGACAGAAGCAAAAACGAAAGAGAGTGAAGAAGTTCAAGGCTGTTCAAAATGCTAAAGATGGGGTCCAAGTTGCTCCTGGACTGAAGAAGGAGACCCAAGTGAAGGGCGAGAGCACAGAAGAGGACAGTACTACAAGTGAAAAGGACTCTAGCAAGGGGAGCCAAGCTGAGGCTAAAGATGCTAGTATCAAGGCTAGCAAAGGAGAAGTATCGTCCAACTGGAAGGCTCTGTTGCCGGTGAGTATAACAAGATTTGGTATGCTTTAACCCTCCTACTCTCAGTGACTTGTGAGTTGACCAACCATTTGAAACCATTTGACTGCCAAGGTTGTGTACGGTGGCACAACTGTGCACAGAACTAACTGTGTACTGTGTACATGCATTCCTTCATGGTATCATATTGCAGGCTGGCATAATTTATATCTATCATTCAAAACCACAGTGAATGGTATTGAATGGTCAGACAGCAAGAGGGTTAAAACCTAAATACTTGTAACACAGTTACATTCTGATTGTGTTACCCTTTACTAAAACCCTAGTTACTCCATACAGAAATGGCCATACCCTCCAAAATCAACCCGATAATGATATTGAGTTGTGTAGGATGCCTACTGCCTCAATCCTCCAAAATCAATTGATATAAGTTGTGTACGATACCTACTGCCTCAATCCTCCAAAATCAATTGATATAAGTTGTGTACGATACCTACTGCCTCAATCCTCCAAAATCAATTGATATGAGTTGTGTTGGATGCCTACTGCCTCAATCCTCCAAAATCAATTGATATGAGTTGTGTTGGATGCCTACTGCCTCAATCCTCCAAAATCAATTGATATGAGTTGTGTTGGATCCCTACTGCCTCAATCCTCCAAAATCAATTGATATGAGTTGTGTTGGATGCCTACTGCCTCAATCCTCCAAAATCAATTGATATGAGTTGTGTTGGATCCCTACTGTCTCAATCCTCCAAAATCAATTGATATGAGTTGTGTAGGATCCCTACTGCCTCAATCCTCCAAAATCAATTGATATGAGTTGTGTAGGATCCCTACTGCCTCAATCCTCCAAAATCAATTGATATGAGTTGTGTTGGATCCCTACTGCCTCAGTCCTACAAAATAAACCAGTATGAGTTTTATGTAGGATCCCTGCTTCCCTCAATCCGCCAGATTCAACCGATATGAGTTTATGTGCTCAGTTGTGCCACCGAACAAAAGCCATGCGGTTCAGTAGTTCACCTTGGAACTTTTAAAAGCCACTAGCAGACAGGTTACAGATTGCACTGCCAGATTCTCCAACACTTCAATTCTTTTAATTCCAGATGGTTGAAAAGTCAAGGAATGAGCGCAAGAAATACAAGAAAAAAGATCAGAGTGGAGAGAACAAGGACAATTCAAAGCAAAGGTTGGTTTTTCATCGCAGAAATGTTTCATCAATTTTAGATACACTTCAGGCACAATTTTTTGAATTCTTATTTGTGCCACAGCAGTCTTGTGCCCGGACTCAAGCTCTGGCTTTGTCAGAGCGTGGGTTCGGGTCCTGGTCATGACACTTGTGTTCTCGAGCAAGACACTTAACCATAAATTGCTTCATTCTTCGGACGGGATGCCAAACCATAGGTCCTGTGTGTTGTTGTTTTACGCACAAAAAATAGCCCAGTACACTTATTGTTTAAGAGAAGGGGTTCACCCTGGTGTCTCTCGCATGGTTTAGCTGCAGATTGCACTGCAGCACCTTGTAAACCCATACAAGGTGCTACAAGTGTGGGTTCGAGTCCCAGTCGTGACACTTGTTTCCTTAAGCAAGACACTTAACCATTATTGCTGCGTCCTTCGGATGGGACGTAAAGCCGTAAGTCCCATATGTTGTGTAATGCACGTAAAAGAACCCAGTGCACTTATCGAAAAGAGAAGGGGTTCGCCCCGGTGTTCCTGGTTTGATCAGCAGCATATTGCGCCACAGCACCTTGTAAACCATTACATGGTGCTATGTAAAGGAATAGGTCTTATACTTCAAAAACATAGCTCCATATTACCTTGCAGGAAAATATTTCACTTTGCTCAACTTTTCTAGGCAACTAGAATGATGGCGCTCTACAAATGCCTGATGATTCTTTTGTCTTTGTCTTTATAGGGAAGGGGAACAACAAGCATTTGCTTCTCCTTTTTCCTACATGTTAATGTCACATATTATCTATTAATTTTGTTCAATAACCCAGAGCAAGTCTTCATTTGTACGAGTTACAGTGTATGTTTAACTGAGCAATGTTATCACGCTTTGTATTGAATGATGTTGACATGAAATAAATGAAAAAATAATAATAATATGATTATGGGTCTTATAATTCAAACTTGGCATATCTGTTGTTTAAATAAGGAGCACTTTGATTCATCTTTATGATAAATTGCTACGTAAGAACTGTGTACTATTATTTATTCTTATTACTACCACTATTATGATACAGTAAGCCAGACATCTGGTTTGATGGCGTCGACCCTTCACTGATCAGAGCCAATGAGAAAGAAGGAGAAGATGATGGTGAAGATGACGTCCAATCAGAGACGGGCTACAATCCACTGCTGAGAAAGGATGCACAGGATTGGTGAGTTTGGACCCTATGGCCAAATGATTAATTCCCAGTGTGTCTGCACAGTTTAATCCGTCAAAATGTGCTCTGTTATAACACGTTTATTTTTATAAACAGTTTTTAACATGCTGACTGCCGTCTACGAGTATATTCGTAGTAACAGGTGTAACTACAAGTATACTCGTAGAGAATGAAAGGTTTTTCTATTGTTAATTGAATACACTGGCATCATTGAGAGCGCAACAAATGCGCTTCTGGCAGTGGTGAGGACATACATCCTTAGAATTTGTGTGTTCAAATTTTTGTTTCTTTCTTTTAGTACCTTTTAATGGTATGTGCGCATGCGCACCGCACTTGGTAAATGGGAACGCCTTACGAATCTATGACCGGCAGTCAACGTGTTAATGATTTACGAACTATTTTATATGATAAGTGAAGTAACTTGTCACCTGCTTGTTACTATCAACGTTTTTACTGGAGATGACCAGCCCATACCTCACTATGCCAAAACTGGTATTTTGAGGCACACACATGCTGAGGTAGAGAGTAGAGCCATTGCCCAAAGTGCTTCAATGAGAGTGCTTTTAAGTGGAGAAACCACTAGCTGTGCTCAATTGCAATGGAGTTCTGGCCAATGTTGGAAGAGATTAGGTTCTCAACCTTGGTCAGTTTCTGCAGTGGCAATCTGTGGCACTGATTGATTACACATACAACTACAATGACAGGAAAGTGTGGCATGTGTTACCTCGCCGTTGTGTGCACATGGGAGATTTTGAGGCATCTTTTGAGAATGCACCTTTTGCAGGGTTAATTAATTGGTAATTTTGGTGTAAGGAATTGATAGACTCTTTTTTGATTTTGCGACTTTTTATCGTGCTGTTTCTTTTTACTTATTGTGTATTCACTGTTGTGTCTTTTTTTTAAGTTTATATTTTTAGGTTTTGCTATGCAATTTTTGACGTCTGTTACACAATGGAAAGCTAACTTAATGTGATGTCACATGATAAATAAAGAATTGAATTGAATTGAATTGAATTGAAAGATTTCTCACTTGAATTGCAGCCTGACTAAGTGCCTCGCCATTGATTGTGAGATGGTGGGCACCGGGCCCAAGGGATGCAAGAGTATATTGGCTCGAGTTTCCATCGTCAATCAGTATGGTTACTGTGTATGCGATAAGTACATCACCCCACAGGAACCAGTGACAGACTACCGGACGTTTGTGAGTGGTATCCGGCCACAGGACCTCAAGACAAAGGGTATGCAATTTATTTTCTTAAAGGAACATTACAGAATTGGTTGTTGCTAACAAGACAGTTGCTGGCAGTGTAAGCACTTTATGCAATCCACCATATACATAAACTGACAAACCTGTAGAAGTTTGAGATCGATCGGCCATCTGGGTCACGAGAAAATAGTGAAAAACCGATTACACATTTGCATGAAATCATATAGATTCAACACATGAATAAAACGCTCACTGAGCGATAAACTCCAATCGGAAAATTAGTTTATTCATTTCTCATCAAATATGGCATTTCAGACAGAAGTATTTCAAGGGATGTTTTCTACTATCATCATCATTAGACCGTGTAAGTTTTATGTAAATCTGTGATCAAAAGTATATTTTACAATTACCAATTCTGTAATGTTCCTTTAAGCTTTCTTACCTTAACCCTTACCTTACCTAAAATCCATCCCATTGTTTAAGACAAGTTTGACGGATTCAGTATTGACATGAAAGCCATTTAAGTTTTAGAAAGGGCCCCAAAATTGCTTCAAGTATTATCTGCATCCACACTAGTTATTCTCGAGCAAAACAATTGAAATCGCATCTCGCTACTAGTGTTGTCTTGTCGTAGGGTTAGAGGAGTTTTGGGAGTGATGGGGTTGACATTGTTATCGGACATTATGTTCAGCGATGGCATCTTTAAGTGTTCTAGTGTTTAATTTTGTATTTTTCATGAACCCCTTTCCCAACTTAACCACCTCTGATCCCCAATTCTACAGTCCATCGATTGCAGAGATGAGACCCAAGTTGTAACTGAAGTAGTTCATAACACAGATTGACTCTAGTAAATTTAGCTTGTAATCTGGCTTCAATCAGTTTGAGAAAAAAACGATGAAGATTGCAAAACCATCTTTCTACAAGTCTTGGCAAATGTTTACAACACAGTTGGGCACAGGATCAATATATGCAAATTAGGGGCTTTACCCAACCTCGCCACCGTAGGCTTAGGCTCCGCCTCCGCCTCTGGCTCCGGGCTCCATTTGGTGTTGGAAACAACCAAGCAAAATGTACACTACTCCCAAACCAAACCCGAAGCTCAAGTCGAGGTTTGGAAAAGGACCAAGGTCTCCGATCTTTAACCAGGGCTGTGTGTAATGTTCTATCGTCATTGTTTCTTGCAGGGGAAAGTTTTGAGACAGTCCAAAAGGAGGTAGCGGATCTACTGAAGGGGCGAATTGTCGTTGGGCATGCACTCTCAAATGATTTCAAGGTATGAAGATTCAAGTTGTGCCGTTGAAGCCTAACATTCTGTTTGAATGAATTATCGGCAAACTCACAAGGCCGGATGGCCACTTCAACCTGAGGGCTACACTTAACTGATTTTATGCTGTCGACCCAATTCGACTGACACCAGGCATGTTGCCACCTACTACTGGGGCTAAAACAGGGTTTCCCCCTTTACAGTCCATAAGGTGTAGGCATGGGTATCATCCACTAAGAGCCTGGCTGGTAGAGCAGATTGCACTACCTTCCAAACTTTTTACGAATCAATCATGGTTAATAAGTGCCTTGCTCAAGGGCACAAGTGTCATGACCGGGACTCGAACCCACACTCTGCTTCTGACAACACCAGAGCTTGGGTCTGGTGAACTAGACCACTCGGCCACGACACGCCACATGTATGAAAGTACACTTGGGCTGTAGATAGATTTTTAAATGTAAGTTTTTTTTATCCCTGATGCATTACATCTATTATGTTGTTGCATTACCCGCTGCTAACAATATATAGGATTTAAACTGGCCTCTTGTCATCAGTCACTCACGGTGGTCTAGTAGTCAGACATCTGCTGTAGAATGGCGGGGGTCATGGGGTCGTGATAATAATGAGCGCTTTGAGACGCCTGTCGAGTGTGATAAAGCACCATTTCAGAACTGTGCATTATTATTATTACAACAACTAGTTATTCATTTAATTTTAATCGTCAATCAATCGCTCCTTTTTATGCATAACACTGTCTTGTTTTGTTCTTTTTCGCATAAATACATAAACTGTCTTCTTCTTTTTTTGTTAGTATAAAAATTATGTAATGAGTTTTGATTAAATCAAATATTCATCAACCTGGGCCCGATTTCATAGAGTTGCTTAAGCTCAAAAAGTAGCTAAGCACCACAAAATGATGCTTACCAGATTAGGGTTACCAGCCAAAATACCATGTCACATGTACAATTTGTGACTGGTATCCTGCTCATTTCTGCTTCGCAGAAAATTGTCAAGCAATATTTTCTGCTTAAGCAGCTCTATGAAATTAGGTCCCGTAACTTTTCAAATCCTTGTACATCCGCTTTGAGGCATTTAGTAGGCCCAAGTAACAATTGCTTATCACTGGGTCAGGCACTCTACTTTTATCTAGGTCCAAACATGTTGGTGTGACGTGACTTAAAGGAACATTACAGAATCGGTTTTTGCTAACAAAACAGTTGCTGGCAGTGTAAGCACTTTATGTAATCCACCATATACATAAACTGACAAACCTGTAGAAGTTTGAGATCGATCGGCCACCTGGGTCACGAGAAAATAGTGAAAAACCGATTACACATTTGCATGAAATCATATAGATTCAACACATGAATAAAACGCTCACTGAGCGATAAACTCCAATCGGAAAATTAGTTTATTCATTTCTCATCAAATATGGCATTTCAGACAGAAGTATTTCAAGGGATGTTTTCTACTATCATCATCATTAGACCGTGTAAGTTTTATGTAAATCTGTGATCAAAAAGTATATTTTACAAGTTTTTTTCTTACCAATTCTGTAATGTTCCTTTAAGAGTGGAGGATTGGGGGTCACCTGTTGGCAAGTGAGCCTAGGGAGTAAGGGTTGTTCCATTTTGTTTCAATTGTATGACTTGTTTCTTTTGTTCAGGTGTTGTTCTTCAACCATCCTCGTCGCCTTGTCAGAGATACATCCAATTATCAACCATTCAAAAATCTCTTCAAGGTCTGTCAACAAATCTGTTCAGTTGTTCAAATCAAATAGTTTATTTATTTATTTGTTTTGTCCTTAACGTCTGATGACGCGTGTATCCGCCAAATTTTTCTGGTCTGGCCTCAGTGGTTGGGTTGTTACACCCGAAGCAATTTTAGAGTGACCTCAATGTTTTGCTGGCAGCCAGATGGCTGATGTGAACATCCACCCGGACATTCCATCATGTAGCGAGCACAGGCATGCCGTGCTATGCTTTGTTTCACCCATACAAAGAGGTGCAGGAGGTACTGGCCATCGAGCTATCGTTGTTAAACAACAGAAGGACGAAGGTCTGGAATCGGGGATTGCACAGTAACTTTCGGGGGGAAAAAAGTGAATTTCGAGCATTAATTCCAGTGTCCTTTGTCCCTCTTTGTAAGAGGGAAACAAAGTGTAACAATGTCGGTTCATACCTGTGTATGCTACACTATTGGAATGTCTAGTCGTAATTATACGACAACCAAAAGAGGACTCTCCGAAAGTGTCGCAATACGAAGATCCACCGTTCGTCAGTTTCAAAAAGTTTCAAACATCCAGAAATACATTTCTTGAAGACTGCATTATTGGTCTTAGAAAATACACTTAAAAAAGCTGATGTTATTAAGTCATTCAATAAACCAAATTTTACTTAATTTGGATTTCAGAGTAGAAGACCAGGTTTAAAGAAGCTGACAGAGCTGGTTTTAAAAGTGAAAATACAGAAGGGCGAACATAACTCGGTAAGTTTTCTTTTTAAATTTGTTAAACTAGTTTAGTTGAGAGGCAGTTAAAAAATTAGTCGTCTGTTTGTGCAGTACACTTAGGTGTTTTGTTGTTTTCTCTCCAGTGAATTCATTTGTTGTGCTATTTCTAAATGGATTGTTGATTATATCAGTTGCATTTTTCATTGCTTTCAATGTTCCCATTGTCAAGCTTGGACTTGGAGACGTTGAGTCACAGTTTTTGATTGCATTTTTAATCCTTGGCAGCTTGACGGGCAATACTTGTTTTTAATAATAATAATAATAGTGGCTTCCTATATAGCGCTCATATCCGTCACTCAGTGATGCTCAAGGCGCTTCAACAGTCGGTATTTTCCGGCAATGTATATATTATGTGGAGCTACTTTTTGAAGTTTGAGACCTATTCCTTTACATAGCACAATGTAATGGTTTACAAGGTGGTGCAATATGCTGTTTTTGATGCTGTTTTTGATGTGTTGTGATTTGAGATTGTGTATTGTCTGCGACTTTTTGTCCTGTGAAATGCGATTTGTTTTTGTATTGTATATTTGTACTTTGTTTTTGTATTGTATATTTGTACTTTGAAAAACGGCTGAAAAACAAAAAAATAGTAGTAATATATGTTTTCCCATCAAATTTTAACAAAAACTCATTAAATTTAACACCTGGCTCATTCAATATCATTTGAAAATGAATGCTGCGTTGCATCAGAATTAAACAGCCAAAAGGGGTAACTCAAATTCAACAGTTTAGCATTCACTGGTCAAATAAGATCATTCAAATTCATTAGGTTGCAAAGGTCATTCAATTTTGTAAAAGCCAGCAGCAAGAAGCTATGAAGAAAGACAACAACGTATTGTTCATATATGTGACCTGATCTGTCGAAATGAGGAATGTGTTAGACAGGACATATTGCGTGTAATTGGCCATACCAAAGTTGGTCACATTAAAAAATCATGAGAAACACTACAAAAAACGATTCCGCAATTTTGGTGGTATTAGGTTAAATAAAACTTGATCTTTCTTGTCGTGGTCATACCTTTAATTGAAAAGATGAATAAATCCACAAAAAGTACGTTTTCTTGAGCATGTTTGTACACAATTAATTCTCTTCAAAGTTAATTAAAAACGAGTATCTAAACAAACACGTCGTAAAAAAATGGAAGTGGCCTTGTCTTGTAGACTTTCTTCATTTCCCGATAACTTCGGACTGGAATAAGCTACGGAAATAATAATGGTATTGAGGAAAGCCAGTGAGTTGCTGGTATGCACAACTCAATTTTATTAAGGGGTCGATATATACCTCAGTTCGACAGATCGAGTCACATATACAAGTTTTCACATAAATAGGTTGACAGCGTTTGTGTGTTCTACTGAAAATCCCGCAGTTAAGTAGATATGGTTTAAATGTAGCTTGGTAATACTTTTTTCACTGGATTTATTGATTTTTTTAATCAAAGAGTATGTATTGATTATTTTTGTAGGTGGAGGACGCACAGGCTGCAATGAAGCTGTACATGCTGCATAGAAAACAGTGGGAGAAATCACTCCGAGACAAGACAGTCTCGTCTACAAGTGCCTCATCTAGTAAAACCCACAAGTTGGGCAAGGCAACTCTTACATAGTACACAAATATCGGATGCCTATGAGTGCATTGTCGCAGAAGATAATCACAAGGTGAAATCTGGACTTTGTAACTTCAAGAGGCGGAGCCGAGTGAAATGGAAATGCCAGATTTCACCGAGTGATTGCATTCTGGGAGGACAATGCGAGAACAAAATGCATTCAAAACAAACAAAATAGACATGGAAACTCAGCCACCCCACACTCCATGGACAACTCCATGTAGATCACCAACATTGCCCTCTGTGACAAGACTGCCTTGTTTAGACTAAGGGGTGGCGAATAATTATTTGGGGGTCTGCCCTGCGAAGTGTCCAATAATTATTTATATTGGACTCCACTATTAAATTATGGAGGTCACAGCAGTAAATACATGGCAGCATAAAGGATGACACGCTCCACAAATCCAGTGACAAGGATAGTTTTGTGTGGTATATAATAGCGCTGTATCACATTCAGTGGGCCATTGCAAAGTGGTTCTGATTTTTTCTGATAGATATGTAGAGCTATGTTTGAATGATGAGACCCATTTTTATAGCCCCTTTAAGGGTTAACAAGGTGATGTGGCAAAAAGAGTGACAAATGTGTGTTCTGAATTCTGACTCGATCTGTTGTTTTTTTTCTTCAAAGTTTAGATTACTGATGACAAAATTTGCTGCAAAGCAGACATGATAACGATTTGGGTTAATGTATCAACAAAGAAGGGTTATTTGCTCACAATATGTAGACTATGTGTCATTTCAATTGAACGACAGACATATGGTTTGCCTGCAAACAAGGGCTTGCACCTTACCCCGTTACTCAAACATGGAATGATGGATGGATCTATAGGTACATGGTTCAGCAACATATCACAGAATAGGGACCTGGATGTATGATAAGACTAGATCAGGATCCAGGGGAACTATTTTACCTGGCAATAACATGCAATTTGTGTTGCCATTTAAAAACATTAAAAGAATAAAAATCGAAATCGCAAAATGGAAGCGAGAAGCTAGATTTACCAATCGCACAATAGTCATTACACATCCCTAAAGCTCTCAGTAATTTGCATAAACTCATCAAAGAGATCAACCGACATAAACCGGTGTAAATTAGATTATTCTATCCAATCATTTGTTTTCATTCGTTAAAGCACGTGGACAACATGGGTAATTGTCAAAGACCAGTTTCCACATCTTATGTGAATAGTTTTTCTTTTTTAAATCAAGACTTATAAAGCGCATTTTCCGAAATCACAATGCGCCTCTAAAGAGTGCTACAAGAAAGACAGAATAATGTATAAGTGAGAAGAGAACATATTTTGTGTTTTTAATTTAGTCTTGTTGGAAGTATAGAGCCTGGACTTCCTGTAGGCAGAATATCTAAACAGTACAACAGAAGAAAACATAAAACCTTGTATAATCATGAGCTGATTATTTTTAATAAAAAAAAAAAACAGCTGAACAAATTTTGAGATGTGCCCCTTTGATATGAATAAAAGGGGCACATCTCAAAATTTGTTCAGCTTTTTTTAAATTTTTTTTTTTAACTCTTGCATTTATGTCGGAAATTGTGACACAAAAATGTAAAAGTTCCCAATATGACCAGTGTAGTGTCTTGCCTGCCAGGTTGATAACAAACCTATGGATTTTGAGCTAATCGATTATTGAAGTCAGGAGACACTACTCACGTATTACAAAACACTAGGTGTTTTTGTGCATGAACAACTAATGAAAATGATAAGGAGCAATTTCAAACAGTAACATTTTTAGAGATTTGAAGGCATTGCCCTTAAAGGTATTGACACTTGGTAACAGCTCAATCATGCCACATTTGTGTGATTAACAATGCTGACAACAAACCTGTGAAGTTGAGCTCATGTCATCGAGGTCACGAGAATAGTGAATTAGTCTATGTTTTTGTTTTAATATGCGCGGATATTACTATGTTATCTTTCCAGAACGATAGCTTTTAGCAGAAATTTAAGGAACTTCTACCATTACAACTTTAAATCAGAAGTTATGTGTAAATCTGTGAACATTGTGTTTCGATCTTACCTAGTGTACAGGGCCTTTAAATGGTACCCAGGAGATGTTGAAATGGTGATAAGGATGACAATAAGTTAAAAACCCTCTGATGTATACGCAATTATTGCAAAGCGCGTTTATCTGAGATCTTTCAAAGTTGCCGGTTAATATAAAGTATTTAATAATAATATTAATGGGCGTTTATAATGCGCCGGTATCCACCTTAAAGACACTGGACACCTTTGGTAATTGTCAAAGACCAGTCTTCTCACTTGGTGTATCTCAACATATGCACAAAATAACAAACCTGTGAAAATTTGAACTCAATTGGTCGTCGAAGTTGCGAAATAATAATGGAAGAAAAAACACCCTTGTCACATGCACGAAGTTGTGTGCTTTCAGATGCTTGATTTCTTGACTTCAAGACCTCACGCGTGAGGTCTCAAAATCAATTCAAATATTTTACTGAGAAATTACTTCTTTCTCAAAAACTTCGTTACTTCAGAGGGAGCCGTTTCTTACAATGTTTTATACTATCAACAGCTCTCCATTGCTCGTTACCAAGTAAGTTTTTATGCTAACAATTATTTTGAATAATTACCATAATAGTGTCCAGTGCCTTTAAGATGCTCATGGCGCGGCGACACACCAGTAGAGGGGAATGTTTCGGCAGTCCTCATTAGGTGAGTCTTGAGGGAAGTTTTGAACAAGGCTGGTGATGAAGAAAGTTTAATGATCCGGTAAAGTTGTTCCATATAAATGAAGGGGAAGCAGAAGTGAACGATCTTTCACCCTATGATGTTTTGGCCGGGGTTTCCTTGGACGTGTTTGTTATTCGATCTCGTAGACTCGCGGTAGGAAAGATAGGGTTGGAGTTCTTCTGAGAGATACGGTGGTAACCAGCGGCGGCGCTACGGGGAGGGGGGGGGGCAGGGGGGGGGGAAATGCCCCCAGTAACTTTTTTGCCCCCCCCCCAGTTTCCCCCCCCCCCCAGTTTTTTCCCCGATGGCGGAAATTGAGTTTAAATCCCAAACGATTGCACCCAATTTGTTACAATGTTGTTTGCGCTGTAAATAATAAACTCAATTTCATCCATCATAATTAGCTGGCACCATCAAAAAAGCCCAATACACTTTCCATCTCCGGCAATGTTAATAAAATGTGGATTTATTTATCTGTACAAGCTTGGAAACTTGCTATAAATAGAAATGCATTGTCTGCCCAAAACCGTAAGCAGCCATTGTACACGCAGTTCGCACAACACGTCACATTCACACAGTGCAAAATCTTATTTCTGGAGTGAATTGTAGGCTTATACAGTACATTATAGACTCAGTTTGTTTGCCCCCCCCCAAAAAATTTAAGTTTGCCCCCTCTTACCCCCCAGATTAACAGGTCTGGTGCCGCCACTGGTGGTAACGTGCCATTTGATGAGGGATAAACGTACACAATGATCTTGACGGCGATTCTGTCCTTAATGGGTAGCGTTTATTTGATTATAAAGGAAGAAAGTTACCCCATTGTTCATAATAAATTTAAGATAAAGGTGGAAGCGTCTGAGGTGTTTCATTAAAGAAATAAGACATATACATTAATAACAGTTTTTATTGGGTCAGTATTATCCCCTCCAGGGACTCGAAGCTAGCGGTACGGCTGCATCACACTGCGCAACGCGAACTTGTTGTGTTTGCACCGACTGCTACTAATTATTATTTTTTTCTTCTCCTTTTGCACGTCCACTTGTCCCAATACTAGCTGACGTCACGAAACCAGACTCCGGACATGAAGTTCATAATTCATAAATAGGGGGCGTGACGCGTTTATCTTAATTTACTTAATTTACACAGACGGCTGGACAGTTCATGCGTGTGCTTGTATGCAGCAGGTCTAGTCCCAAAAATGGCGTTCATAGAGAAAGTCATATATCTTCTGTCAGATTTGGACATTTTCCTAGTCCTCTGTACCGTCATTACATTCCTCTTGACGGCCCTGGTGTACCGGCGAATCGCCTACAATAGGAAATACAACTGGCCACCGGGACCGAAGGGATGGCCCCTGATCGGCTGCAGTCGGCTGGTGAGCCTCAACTCAGGACAAACACCCGCCAACATCACCAGGATTGGGAAACAGTACCACCCGGACTTGTTCACACTGCCTATGTTTGCCGGGAAGTGAGTGCCATTCGATTCTGGACTAATAAATGTTTTGTACACGCATGCGGGAAATCGTTAGTTGTATACTTTCTAGAACTATGGGATTAAAATTCAAAATAATTAGTAGCAGGCCTACAATTTTAGTCGTCCGTCTGGGAGTGCTTTGTTGGTCTGTCACAACGCAAAGTGGGCCTCATTTTAACCAACCATATGAATAAAAACACGCCATTAATGATGATACATGTGTACGGTAAACTTCACACATTAAGATCGAAGTCCTTCTTAGTTAGTTTAAGATGGTAACACAATTAGTCTTGGCTCAAGACGTCAGTGATCGAAGCACTAAGTTGCCATACCGGTATGGACAGAAATCATGGGGCACTATTCACGGATTCAATTTTTTCTCTGTTGATTGAATTATTGATCTAAAGACTATTCAAATGTTAACACTTTCAGAGTGACTTTCTTACTCATGGTCATTGTTTTGGGTTGTAAAAGAACAACCAGCAATGGCAGTCATTTTGGAAAATTGTAAAAATTGCTTGTTATATTTAAAGGAACATTACAGAATTGGTAAGAAAAAAACTTGTAAAATATACTTTTTGATCACAGATTTACATAAAACTTACACGGTCTAATGATGATAATAGTAGAAAACATCCCTGGAAATATTTCTGTTTGAAATGCCATATTTGATGAGAAATGAATAAACTAATTTTCCGATTGGAGTTTATCGCTCAGTGAGCGTTTTATTCATTTGTTGAATCTATATGATTTCATGCAAATGTGTAATCGGTTTTTCACTATTTTCTCGTGACCCGGATGGCCGATCGATCTCAAACTTCTACAGGTTTGTCAGTTTATGTATATGGTGGATTACATAAAATGCTTACACTGCCAGCAACTGTTTTGTTAGCAAAACCAATTCTGTAATGTTCCTTTAAGTGTATTTTTTTTCAATGCAAAATCTGCAATGGCCCTATAGCCAGATACGTTTCTTATGATACTCTGCCCGTGGTCAAATTCCATGTTTGTATCAAAAAGGCACAAGTCCCAATTTCCCATATCTGCCCCACGTGTTTTATACAATGGGTGATCGTTTTTTAGGCGACTCGGCGTTTACAAGCTTACATGCAAATTGGCTTTCGGGGTCAACGTTGAAACTACTTCCCAATGATAGCAATCTTATATACTTTGTACCTTCTTTGTGGAAGTGCGCATTTTATCAATATATATTTTCGAGGTAAAATGTGCCATTAGTGTATTTGACCTGGTTCCTTTTATCATGGTGCTTGAGCATAGAGCAAGAAACAGATGTGGTTAGAGCGTGCTTTCTGCTTGTTCTTTTTCAAACATTCTCGTTTTGCTGAGATGTAGAACGAAGAGCCATTTCAACAACTTTATTCCACGTATTGGATCTCATTAGAACCCCCTGAATGGTGCATGTCAATCTAGACTGTTTTAAGAGAAATATCAATTCCTGCCTTCAGCTCCCACGAGTTATTCCCATTTTAGTCTTTTCTTTTTGTAGCCCCTTGTCGAACTTGCATAAAATAAGGAAGGATTCAGGAAGGATTAAATAACCATTTCCGTATTTTTTGTAATCGTTTACCATTTTGTTTTTAGACGTATCGTTGTACTAAACAGCTTGACTGCCCTCAAAGACGCCTTTATAAGACAAGCAGCTCACACATCAGGACGTCCAGACAGCTGGCCATTCACGTATGTCAACAAAAAACACCAAAACCTCGGTAAGGCTAGTCTAAGGTGTGGGATCGAAATCATAACAACTATTTACCTTTCGTCTTGTTTGCTTTATTATTTTACATTACACACGAGATGAAAGGGGAAGGGAGAGCTGTTTTGTTTGATAGTAAGTTTATTTCATGTAACCTTTTTCAAATTTCGTATCAAGCAATAATACTTTGGACTTTGTACTTCAGGTTTGTTCTTTGAGACGTATTCTGCCTCGTGGAAAGAGAGAAGAAATACATGGTTCGCACCAGTCGCCATTTTGGCTACGGCATCACTAAGTCTCAGGACATTGTCCTCCGTGAGGCAAATCATCTCGTGGAACTGGTCAAGAAGAGGAAGGGTCGGCCGTTTGACCTTGTCCCCCTGTCACTCTCTGCATGTTGAATGTGACCTTCTCGATGGTCTTCAATACCACTTATGAGGAAGGTGATGACGACTTTGGAAAACTTCTCTTAGATTTCATGTCGTGGTTTGTAGATGTCTTCAAGGTCTACGACCTGGAGCCAATCTTGCCTCTTTTGGACAAGTTCGGCCTGAACGCCAATTTTAACAAAGGCAAGGAAATGACCGAAAGGATAGCCACTTTTATAAAGGACCACATCGACCAACACAAAGCGACGGTAGATTTAAGTCACCCTCGAGATATGGTAGACGAATGCCTGATCGAACTAGCCAAGAATGACCCCAACAGTGACCTTCGTGAGTTTGACGATGACAAGTTCATGTGGATGTTCTTTAACCTGATCCCCGATCAAGGAGACACAGCCCCATCTATCTTCAACTTCTTAATGCTCGCCACCGCGTCTACCCGGAGATTCAGCAGCGCGTCTTTGAAGAGATACAGCATGTCATTGGTGACCGGGAGCCCACACTGGATGACAGGGGCAAACTGCCTTACACTGAAGCTGTGATCTTAGAGGTCCTTCGCATGGACACACCCTTCTGGATCTTAACTCCACGGCACACTCAAGAAGATGTAGATATTCTTGGATTCAAGATTCCTAAAACACCTCACTCATTCCCAACATCCATGCCGTCCACTATGATCCAGATGTTTGGGGTGATCCTGAAAACTTCAGGCCTGAAAGGTTCATTGATGAGGAAGGAAAACTCTCTAAGCCAGAGCACCTGATACCATTCTCAATTGGTGAGTATCACATTTGCGATGTCGTTTTGAGACAGAAGTTTTCTGATCAGTTATATATTGCAGTTTGATGCGATATCAATCTGAATTGTTTACTAAACTCTTGTTTATAAAGATATACAATGTTAATACTGACTGTCGGTTAATCGTGCTTTTTTTTTACAGGGCAAAGACAGTGCTTTGGCGCGCAGATGGCACAGAAAGAGATCTTCATTTTCTACATCTCCCTCGTGCAGAAGTTCAAGTTTAAGCTCCCAGACGGTGATCCAGTACCCAAAGTGGAAGCTCAGTGGCTCTGGGTGTCTCCACCTGAATATCGTCTGCAAGCAGAGCTCAGAGAATAGGTCGCTTGCAGACAGTGTCAAGTCAACCAACCAAAAGACGTCTCTTTATGTATGGAATATAGGAACGCTATAATGCTTTGTGGAGAAAGAAATTCACCTCGAGAATGTATTAATTCCAATGTATTTGTTTGAAGGAAAGAAGTTCATGACAAATGTCGCACAGCATCACAATTGCTTTGAAAACAGTGAAGCACGGGTAGGGCCTGACCAATGGGTCTCTCGCAACCCAATTCTGACCCCGTATTAGTATTTTTTTAAGAGTGTTGATCAAAGTCCCGATGACAAAAGTTGCTGCCAAGCAGTCGTAAAAAGCGATTTGGGTCAATATATCAACTAAGAAGGGTTATTTTTCCCACAATAATGTAGACACACACAACTTACTGATAAACGAAAGCATTATGGTTTGCCTGCCAACAAGGGCGTGCACCTCAACCTGTCACTCTAACATGGTATGATGGATCGATCTATAGGTACATGGTTCAACAACATATCACGTAGTAGGAACCTGGATGTATGGTGAAAACAAACATACACAATAAACCAAATCTGGTAGGTTATTTAGATTGCACAGTCTGATTATTTTTGTTTTTCAATCAATTTTTGATATGAAGAAAGGGGGCACATCTCAAAACTTTTTTTGTTTTTGTTTAACTCTTGCATTTATGTGGAAATTGCGACACAAAAGTGTAAAAGTTCCCAATTGACCAGTGTAGTGTCTTGCCATGCCAGGTTGATAACAAACCTATGCTAATTTTGAGCTCAATCGATTCTTGAAGTCACGAGACAATGGCTTTGAAACAACTATAATGATGTCTTCGCTCTTTTCAAACATCGGATTTTGGACTCACGAGATAAAACTATTCATTGTTTTCATTTCTCATGAGCTGTGCTATCAAGCAAAAATCAAAATTCTCATGTCAGTTGAAGTTTTCCTTCGTGACCATCTATTGTGTAAATTGTGAACTGTGTTGTGGAGTGGCTCATTTCAAAAATTAATTTCCTCGCGCCTCGAACATTTTGTATGAATATTGCCGGCATCGTTGCCACTGCTCGGGAATTTTCACACTATCTGGAAATTTAATACCAATCTTGGGATATTGCAGGAAAAAAAGGCAGCAAAATCTTGCGAACGATATCGCTTATATGCCATAATTGTTTATTTTTAAGAACATTAATATATTTTATTTATATAATTTTGTGTAGATTTCCTTCCTGTCCCCCATTGGCCGGCCGAGTGGACAAGTGCACTGGACCGGTCAGTCTGGTGGCTGGAGTCATCAGAGCGTGTGGATTCGTTTTCCGGTCACGGCACCTGTCACTTAACAAGTCAATCACTATTTTCGTTAGACTAAAGGGGCACATTGCCTTCGGATTGGGCGCTTTGGGCTTTAAAAAGCGTTTGTTTTGAAATGAATATGGTTGCAAAGGTAGTTTAAGTAGATAATAATAATTCACATAATTGTATCTCTCAAAATGGTTTGGTTTTTGTGTAATTTCACGACAGTGACACGGTCTGCTTACTAAATGTTTGACAACGCGAACCAAATGTTTGACTTCAGAAAATGGCGGACCGTATGCTCGGCTTGTTGGATTTCAAGAGGCAAATTTATGTTTTTTTCAATTACTGCTCACTAATTACAACACGCTGTAGGCGTTTCTGTGCATGAACAATTCTTGAAAAGGATATCAATGGAGAAATTCTAAACAGGCAACATTTTGAGAGATTTGAAGGCAATGTGTTCCTTTGAATGGATACCTATGGTGGCATGGATGGTTTCTCCCATTGTTCAGTTTATATTAAGAAATAGGTGGAAGCGCATCTGACATTAAGTGCCCCAATCTGAGATGTGTCAATTAGGAGAAATAAGATCCATACAATACGAGCTTATACTGGGTCAGTATTATCTTCTCTACGTACTCAAAGCTGGAGGAACGGCTGCATGAAACTGCACAACGCGAGAGTGTTGTGTTTACCTTGACTGCTATACTTAATAATTATTTGTTTGTCTTTGTGCACGCCGTTGTCAATTACTAGCTGGCGTCACTATCTTGGAGTTCATAGTTAAGTGTTGATCAGGAGCCAGATGTATCGAGTCCAAGAGCGGGCATAACTACTTACACAGACGGCGAGGCAGCTAGTGTATGCACGCACTTGTATGCAGCAGGTCTAGTCCCAATAATGGCGTTCTTAGAGAAAGTCGTATATTTCCTGTCAGATTTGGACATTTTCCTAGTCCTTTGTACCGTCATTACATTCCTCTTAACGGCACTGGTGTACCGACGAATCGCCTACAATAGGAAATACAACTGGCCACCAGGACCGAGGGGATGGCCCCTGATCGGCTGCAGTCGGCTGGTGAGCCTCAACTCGGGACAAACAACCGCCAACATCACCAGGATTGGAAAACAGTACCACCCTGACTTGTTCACACTGCCTATGATTGCCGGGAAGTGAGTACCAAACGAATCCGGACCGATTAATTATTTTTACACGCATGTGGGTCATCGTTATTCGTATAAAATTCAGAATAATTAGTAGCAGGCCTACACTTTTGGTCAAGTGTCTGGTTCTTTTGGGGGTTCTGTCACAGAGCAAAGTAGGCTTGATGCTTGTCTCCGTCCATCCTACATCTAGACGGTTTTTTTTTAAGAGGAAGATCAATTCCTTCCTTCACCTTCCCTGAGTCATTTTCATCATAATGTTTTCTTCTGGCATCCCCTTACCAAGATTGGCTTTTAGCCTTGTTTGTGGCGAACTTGCATAAACAAAAATTAAAGAAGGATTAAATAACCATTATTCCATATTTTTGTAATCATTTAACCCTTTTTGTTTTAGACGCATCGTTGTACTAAACAGCTTGACTGCCCTTAAAGACGCCTTTGTAAGACAAGCAGCTCACACGTCAGGACGTCCAGACAGCTGGCAATTCACGTATGTCAACAAAAAACACCAAAACCTCGGTAAGGCTAGTTTAAGGTGTGGGATCAACAACTATTTACCTTTCGTCTTGTTTGCTTTAAGGGGTGGGAGTACTATCTTCTTTGACAGTAAGTTTTTTTCATGTAACTTTTTTTTATAAATTTCGTATCAAGCAATAATACTTTGTACTTTTTATGTCAGGTTTGTTCTTTGAGACGTATTCGGCCTCATGGAAAAGAGAGAAGAAATTTATGGTCCGCACCAGTCGCCATTTTGGCTACGGCATCACCAAGTCTCAAGACTATGTCCTCCGTGAGGCAAACCATCTCGTGGAACTGATCAAGAAGAGGAAGGGTCAGCCGTTTGACCTTTTTTCCCCTCTTATCCTCTGCATGTTGAATGTGACCTTCTCGATGGTCTTCAATACCACTTATGAGGAAGGTGATGACGACTTTGGAAAGCTTCACTTAGATTTCATGCTGTGGGTTGTAGAGATCGTTAAGCTCCGCGACCTGGAGCCAATCTTGCCTCTTTTGGACAAGTTCGGCATGAGCGCCACTTTGACAGAAGCCAAGGAAATTACCGGAAGGATCTTCAAATTCATTATGGACCACATCGACCAACACAAAGCGACGGTAGATTTCAATCACCCTAGAGATATGGTAGACGAATGCCTGATCGAACTAGCCAAGAATGACCCCAACAGTGACCTTCGTGAGTTTGACGATGAGAAGTTCATGTGGATGTTCTTTAACCTGATCCCCGACCAAGGAGACACAGCCCCATCTATCTTCAACTTCTTGATGCTCGCCACCGCTGTCTACCCGGAGATTCAGCAGCGCGTCTTTGAGGAGATACAGCAAGTCATTGGTGACCGGGAGCCCACATTGGATGACAGGGGCAAGCTGCCTTACACTGAAGCTGTGATCTTAGAGGTCCTTCGCATGGACACACCATTCTGGCTGTTAATTCCGCATCTTACTCAAGAGGACGTAGACATTCTTGGATTCAAGATTCCTAAAGATACCTCACTCATTCCCAACATCTATGCCGTCCACTATGATCCAGATCTTTGGGGTGATCCTGAAAACTTCAGGCCTGAGAGGTTCATTGATGAGGAAGGAAAACTCTCTAAGCCAGAGTACCTAATGCCATTCTCAATTGGTGAGTATGACCTTCGTGGTGTCGTTTTGAGAAAGAAGTAATATCTGATCAGTTATCAATTGCAGTTTGTTGCGATATCGAATTCAGTTTTTGACAAAACTCCTGTTTACAGGGCAAAGAAAGTGCTTTGGAGCGCAGATGGCACAGAAAGAGTTCTTCATTTTCTACATCTCCCTTGTGCAGAAGTTCAAGTTTAAGCTCCCAGACGGTGATCCAGTACCCAAAGTGGGAGCTCAGTGGCTCTGGGTGTCTCCACCTGAATATCGTCTGCAAGCAGAGCTCAGAGAATAGGTCCGCCTAGCAGACAGTGTAAAGTCAACCAACCACAAGATGTCTCTATAAGTATGGAATAGGAACACTGTAATGCTTTGTGGAGAAAGAAGGGTTATTTTTGCCCACAATAATGTAGACTACTCATTTACTATTGAGCGAAAGACATAATGTTCGCCTGCAAACAAGCGCTTGCACCTTACCCTGTCACTCAAACATGGTATGATTGATCGATAGCTACAATCCCGGTTACAATGCTTGGGCCTATGACACTAAACATACCCTCCCCGCTCCCCTCTCCCCCGCTCCATGTTGTTAGGAGCGCAGACCGCTCAATGAGAACAAACATTGAACGGGGGCCGGGGGTGGGGGCCAACGAGATATGGCCGGGATTGTAGGTACATGGTTCAACAACATATCATTCAATAGGGACCTGGATGTATGGTGAGACGCGATAAAGATCAAGGGGAACTATTTTACCTGGAGGTACCAGGTAGAACCCCCCCCCAAAAAAATAAATAAAAATAAATAAATAAAATAAATAAATAAATAAAACCACCACCAACAACAACAACAACCGTGAAAAACAACCCGAAAAAAAGAAGAAAAAAAACACAAGATGAGCTCGTGTAATTCCCCTTATTTTTACCAATCGCACCAAAAATCACTACACATCCCTTAAGCTCACAGTAATTTGAATAAACTCATCAATAAGATTAACTGACATAAACAGGTGTAAGGTAGATCCAACCATTTGTTTTCATCCATTTAAGCATGTTGACAACATAGGTAATCGTCAAAGACCAGTATCGGCACTTTATGTGAAAGACAAGACTTATAAAGCGCATTTTCCGAAATCACAATGCGCCACTAAAGATTGCTACAAGAAAGACAGAAGAATTTATAAGTGAGAAGAGAACATATTTTGTTTTTAATTTAGTCTTGAGGCACAGAGCCTGGACTTCCTGTAGTCACGATATGTAAACAGCGCAACGGAAGAAAATATAAAATCTGGTATACTATTGAGGTTGCACTGTCTGATTTTTTTCCAGTCAGTTTTTGATATGAAGAAAGGGAGCACATCTCAAAACTTGTTCAGCTGTTATTTTTAGAACTCTTGCATTTATGTGGAAATTGTGACACAACAATAAACAAATTCCCAATATGACCAGTGTAGTGTCTTGCCTGCCAGGTTGATAACAAACCTATGGCATTTTGAGCTCCTATAGTTAGGAGACAATAGCTTTGAAACAACTATAATTATGTCTTCGCTCTTATCAAACACCGGTTCTTGTGCTCACGTGATCAAAACTAATTATTGTTTTCATTTCTCATTAACTGTACTATCAAGCTAAAATTTAATATAAATTGAAGTTTTCCTTCGTGACCATTTTTTTTTAAATTTGTAAATTGTGGTGTGGAGTGCCTCATATCAATTTATTTTAAATAACGTGTAAATTTGTGAATTGTGGTGTGGCGTGCCTCATATCAAAATTTTAAAATAAAATATAATTTTCTTTTTTAAATCATCAATTATGAGGTGAGCGATATCATTCCCATGATATTGCTTTCTTTTTTTCTTACAAAATCCCAAGATTACTATTGTTACGACCCCATTGTACTTGTTCTTTTCTGGAATAATATTCAATGGCTTCGCGTGGGTAAGACCCACAATGCTATGTCTTCACAGCATCGTATAATCATGGTGTCTCATTCTATTCAGAAAATCACAGTTTTTTCGTATTCAAGAAAGAGGGTTAATTTCCGTTGTGCTTCTTTCAAACTGGTAATTACCAATAGTGCAGATAGTACACCGATGCAGGGCCTGGGGGAGGGGGGGGGGGCTGGGCCTCTTGGCCTACCCTCACATTTTCGTACATTAATGTTAATGTTGCTCGATCGCGCTGTCACTGAAGACAAGCACAACTTGTTCTTATCACTATATCAGCAGTAACATATTTTGTATCACATTCTAATCCTCAAGTATGTGAAAACTTATAGACAAAGAGACCCTATTTGGTTTAGTTATATTAAAAACAGTTTTCCACCTGAATAAGTATTAATTGTAGCCTGCATTTTGATTTTTATAACTCAGGGTGGCTGATTCAAATCAACGACTCCCAACTCGAAAATAAAGTTTTAATAATGATTTTGCTAAACCAAAAGTGGTCAGATATTGCATGAGATCTCACCACAGAGCACCTAGAATCCTAACTGTTTCGGAGCATTTAAGCGGGCCCCGGAACCGGCCCATGTCGTAAGGGCTTCGCGTTACGCGCTCGTAGGATCCACAAATTGCATTCACCATTTGCTGCTTGGTAAATTTTCACCCCCCCCCCCCGTTTGGAAAATCCTGGATCCGCCCCTGTTGTTCATTAGATTGAGAAATAGGTGGACGCGCGTGCGATACCACGTTTCCCTTCTGAGATGTTTCAATAAAGAAATAAGACCTATATAATAATACCAGTTTCAATTGGGTCAGTATTATCTTCTCCAGGGACTCGAAGCTTGCGAAACGGCTGCATGAGACTACACAAGGCGAGCTTGTTGTGTTTAAACCTTGGCTGCTTATACCTATTATTTGTTTGTCCCTGTGCACGCACATGACAAATAGTAGCTGACGTCACTGTAGGAGTCAATAGTTCAGTATGCTTACTCTATGGTCAAAGGTTGTGCATAACTATTTACACAGACGGCGAGACAGCTATTGTATGCACGTACTGTACTGGTATGCAGCAGGTCTAGTCCCAATAATGGCGTTCATAGAAAAAATCGTATATTTCCTGTCGAATTTGGACATTTTCCTAGTCCTTTGTACCGTCATTGCATTCCTCTTAACGGCCCTGGTGTACCGACGAATCGCCTACAATAGGAAATACAACTGGCCACCGGGACCGAGGGGATGGCCCCTGATCGGCTGCAGTCGGCTGGTGAGCCTCAACAACTCCGGACAAACAACCGCCAACATCACCAGGATTGGAAAACAGTACCACCCTGACTTGTTCACACTGCCTATGATTGCCGGGAAGTGAGTACCATACGAATCCGGACTGATTAATTATTTTTGCACGCATGTGGTCATCGTTATTCGTGTAACTTCTAGAACTATGGGATTAAATTCATAATAATTAGTAGCAGGCCTACACTTTTGGTCCTGTGTCTGTTGGGTTGTTGTTGTTTGTTTTTTTTTTTGGGGGGGGGGTTTGGTCTGTCACAGACCAAAGTAGGCTTGATGCTTGTCTCCGTCCATCCTACGTCTAGACGGTTTTATAAGGAGAGATATCAATTCCTTCCTCCACCTCCCCTGAGTCATTTTCATCATAATGTTTTCTTCTGGCATCCCCTTACCAAGATTGGCTTTTAGCCTTGTTTGTGGCGAACTTGCATAAATAGAAATTAAAGAAGGATTAAATAACCATTATTCTGTATTTTTGTAATCATTTTACCCTTTTTGTTTTAGACGCATCGTTGTACTAAACAGCTTGACTGCCATCAAAGACGCCTTTATAAGACAAGCAGCTCGCACGTCAGGACGTCCAAACAGCTGGCCATTCACGTATGTCAACAACAAAAACCTCGGTAAGGCTAGTTTAAGGTGTGGGATCAAAATCATAACAACTATTTACCTTTCGTCTTGTTTGCTTTAAGGGGTGGGAGTACTATCTTCTTTGACAGTAAGTTTTTTCATGTAACCTTTTTTTATAAATTTCGTATGAAGCAATAATACTTTGTACTTTTTATGTCAGGTTTGTTCTTTGAGACGTATTCGGCCTCGTGGAAAAGAGAGAAGAAATTTATGGTCCGCACCAGTCGCCATTTTGGCTACGGCATCACTAAGTCTCAAGACTATGTCCTCCGTGAGGCAAACCATCTCGTGGAACTGATCAAGAAGAGGAAGGGTCAGCCGTTTGACCTTTGTTCCCCTCTTATCCTCTGCATGTTGAATGTGACATTCTCGATGGTCTTCAATACCACTTATGAGGAAGGTGATGACGAATTTGGAAAGCTTCACTTAGAGTTCAAGCTTTGGATTGCAGAGATCGTTAAACTCTACGACCTGGAGCCAATCTTGCCTCTTTTGGACAAGTTCGGCCTGAGCGCCACTTTGACAGAAGCCAAGGAAATTACCGGAAGGATCTCAAAATTCATTATGGGCCACATTGACCAACACAAAGCTACGGTAGATTTCAATCACCCTCGAGATATGATAGACGAATGCCTGATCGAACTAGCCAAGAATGACCCCAACAGTGACCTTCGTGAGTTTGACGATGAGAAGTTCATTTGGATGCTCTTTAACATGATCCCCGATCAAGGAGACACAGTCCCATCTATCTTCAACTTCTTGATGCTCGCCACCGTTGTCTACCCGGAGATTCAGCAGCGCGTCTTTGAGGAGATACAGCATGTCATTGGTGACCGGGAGCCCACATTGGATGACAGAGGCAAGCTGCCTTACACTGAAGCTGTGATCTTAGAGGTCCTTCGCATGGACACACCCTTCTGGCTGTTAGTTCCGCATCTTACTCAAGAGGACATAGACATTCTTGGATTCAAGATTCCTAAAGATACCTCACTCATTCCCAACATCTATGCCGTCCACTATGATCCAGATCTTTGGGGTGATCCTGAAAACTTCAGGCCTGAGAGGTTCATTGATGAGGAAGGAAAACTCTCTAAGCCAGAGTACCTAATGCCATTCTCAATTGGTGAGTATGACCTTCGTGGTGTCGTTTTGAGAAAGAAGTAATATCTGATCAGTTATCGAATGCAGTTTGTTTCGATATCGAATTCAGTTTTTTACAAAACTCTTGTTTAGATAAAAATATACAATGTTAGTACTGACTGTCAGTTGTATAGATGGATTGCAATACGCGTCATTGACCGCCATATTAAATTTGATGTAAAACGATGGAAAAGTGCACGCGTGTACGCGCTACGCACGACTCTCAGCCAATGATAGCTCTCACGCGTGCACATTCAAAGATTGTGGTCAATGGCGCGTTTTGCAATCCATCTATTGTGCTTTTTTTTTACAGGGCAAAGACAGTGCTTTGGCTCGCAGATGGCACAGAAAGAGTTCTTTATTTTCTACATCTCCCTCGTGCAGAAGTTCAAGTTTAAGCTCCCAGACGGTGATCCAGTACCCAAAATGGAAGCTCAGTGGCTCGTGGTGTCTCCACCTGAATATCGTCTGCAAGCAGAGCTCAGAGAATAAGTCTGCCTTGCAGACAGTGTAAAGTCAACCAACCACAAGATGTCTCTATAAGTATGGAATAGGAACACTGTAATGCTTTGTGGAGAAAGAAGGGTTATTTTTGCCCACAATAATGTAGACTACTCATTTACTATTGAGCGAAAGACATAATGTTCGCCTGCAAACAAGCGCTTGCACCTTACCCTGTCACTCAAACATGGTATGATTGATCGATAGCTACAATCCCGGTTACAATGCTTGGGCCACGTGACACTAAACATACCCTCCCCGCTCCCCGCTCCCCCGCTCCCCCGCTCCATGTTGTTAGGATTACAGACCGCCGGGGGCGGGGCCCAACGAGATATGGCCGGGATTATAGGTACATGGTTCAACAACATATCATTTAATAGGGACCTGGATGTATGGTGAGACGCGATAAAGATCAAGGGGAACTATTTTGCCTGGAGGTACCAGGTAGAAACCCCCCCCCCCCCAAAAAAAACAAATACATAAATAAAATAAATGTGAGATGTGGGGATAGGGGGGGTGTTCCGATGAAGGCCTTGAGGGAGGGGATGGCACACAGGTCCAAATGACAGCTATGGAGACTTCTCTTTAGGCACAGCTCTCAGATTATGGAGATTTATTCTATATGAGTGACGAACCTGCACCTGTGAAGTCAGGGCAGGCAGTGGCCTTGAACCCGCTGTTACTAGGCAAATCCAAGTAGAAGTAAACATGTAGATTGTGACATCTTACTTACTTTCCTAATAATTAATTAAAGCTTCTTTGACATGTTAAACCATCAACAAGAATGTGTTATTCAATATTTAAAAGAGATGAGTAATTAAACCAAAGTCTGATTGCCCTAAATTAATAACCATAGTATTCATGAACTACATGTTTGAAACAGCACTTTATGCAAATCACTCTTTTGTTTCAACTTGGATTAATGCTGAAGAAGTACATGTACATGTATAAAGTTTGTTTGACCTAGTTTGACCCTGCTGCTGTTGCATGAAAGAAAGATACATTTAGTTTGATCTTACTGCCGTTTCATGAATAATACACTTAAAGTTCTACAGTGGAAAGGAGTATGTGCTTAACTAGGGGATGATATTAGGACGTAAATTACATACTGTCATGACTGTAGGTAAGTGGGAATGTCAATATAAAAAGTATGCAAAAATGAAGCAGTGCTATAAGGTTATTATTACAAAGGGTTTATACACATCCCTTACATAAATAATAAATAAATAAAACCACCAACAACAACAACAACCGTGAAAAACAACCCGGAAAAAAGAAGAAGAAAAAAACACAAGATGAGCTCGTGTAATTCCCCTTATTTTTACCAATCGCACCAAAAATCACTACACATCCCTTAAGCTCACAGTAATTTGAATAAACTCATCAATAAGATTAACTGACATAAACAGGTGTAAGTTAGATCCAACCATTTGTTTTCATCCATTAAAGCATGTTGACAACATAGGTAATCGTCAAAGACCAGTATCGGCACTTTATGTGAAAGACAAGACTTATAAAGCGCATTTTCCGAAATCACAATGCGCCACCAAAGATTGCTACAAGAAAGACAAAAGAATTTATAAGTGAGAAGAGAACATATTTTGTGTTTTTAATTTAGTCTTGAGGCACAGAGCCTGGACTTCCTGTAGTCACAATTTGTAAACAGCACAACGGAAGAAAATATAAAATCTGGTATACTATTGAGGTTGCACTGTCTGATTTTTTTGTCCAGTCAATTTTTGATATGAAGAAAGGGAGCACATCTCAAAACTTGTTCAGCTGTTATTTTTTAGAACTCTTGCATTCATGTGGAAACTGTGACACGACAATAAACAAATTCCCGATATGACCAGTGTAGTGTCTTGCCTGCCAGGTTGATAACAAACCTATGGCATTTTGAGCTCCTAAAGTCAGGAGACAATAGCTTTGAAACAACTATAATATTATGTCTTCGCTCTTTTCAAACACCGGTTCTTGTACTCACGTGATCAAAACTAATTATTGGTTTCATTTCTCATTAACTGTACTATCAAGCTAAAATTTAATATAAATTAAAGTTTTCCTCCGTGACCATTTTATGTGTAAATTTGTAAATTGTGGTGTGGAGTGCCTCATATCAACTTTTTTTAAAATAATGTGTACATTTTTGAATTGTGGTGTGGAGTGCCTCATATCAAAATTGTTGAAATAAAATATAATTCTGTTTTTAGAATTCATCAATTATAGCATGTAAGCGATATCATTCCCATGATATTGCTTCCTTTTTTCTACAAAATCCCAAGATTGCTATTGTTACGACCCCGTTGTTCTTTTGCTTTTCTGGAATAATATTCAATGGCTACGCGTGGGTAAGACCCTTTTGTGTGGTTCCCAGTCAGTGCCCATGCAGGTGTGGCAAGAGTTTCTGTCCCCCCCCCCGAGATTCTGTCCCCATACGGCAAACTGTGTACAAATTTTTTCTGATGGCGCCCTCTTTTGAATCATCCTCCTTCAGCCCATGTTTAAGGGACACACCGGCTTACTGTTTACCTAATTTAGTGATGTGGAATCACAGACAAAATTTTTTAGATGGTTGTTGCGAAAAAAAAATCATCAAAAATGTCACGTAATTAACGAAAGCCGTTGCAACTGTCAAGTTTACGTGACATTGTTGTAAGTAGACCGGTGCTCTGTTTATGTATTAATTATAACAATGGCGTGGCATGAGGATTCAGTCTTCATATCCATCAAGCACAAATTCACGTGTATTTAAAAAACCGACATAAACACAGTCCGATCCACATCAACTTGTATTATGTAAACATCGTGCAGCTATTCGTCGTCGTCCCGCACCGTGTGTAGCGCAGGCATCACGTAACGTGTCAATAGTTAGGGGATAGTAGCTAGGGCTACAGACTAAAACCCTCGTTAAACAAAACGTAATAATGGTCTGGATCCCTACCCCTCCACAGGCTCCGAGTTCATACCCAGTGGTTTGTCTCTCTGGCCCCACGAGACGCGGCACCGGCTGTATGGGACATGCCCCCAAGGTTTACCCGCTAGCCCACGCTGATGCGCTGTAAACATGCTTCTGTAGCACGGACTCTCTGAATGCGAATCTTACGTTCGATTTTTCATCATCATTTATTATCCATAAACTGAATACATAGACTTCTTTGTCAAATACTCATAAAAAGAAATACTTAAATTTGGTTCAGAAATTAACTTTTATACGGCTGGAAGTAAAACTAACTCTGAAGATCACGTAACTTTTCGGAACCACATTTTGGTTCCGAAAAGTCACGTGACCTTTGTTTTTTGAAAAATGCTCAAAAACGGCCAAATTTGATGGTTTCTTTTGATGAACCATTCTTCTCCATTCTAGGAAGACCTTTGGAATAATGTTTTAGTCTATTTTGTGGCCCAAATAGCCCAACGAAGCCGGTGTGTCCCTTTAATTTCCAATATGGGGGACAGAATCTCCGGGGACGGATTTCCCTATGACACCGGCATGCATGTTGTGCAACCCGTTTGGTGCAGCGCTGATGGGACCCGCATCTCCTCCGTCTTCGACGACTACTCCTCCCTCTCCACCAATGGATCGTGGCCAAGAGTGACGGTGCTGCTGGACCGGACCCTGGACTGTCGTGGCTCCTGAGCTGAAGCTCCCGGGTCAGTGTCTACCCACCTACATGTGACTGTGGGCGGATCAGGTGCGGGCTGTTGTTGGAGATGCTGGGCCTAACGTCTGCACTTTATGAATCTTGTTAGGAAACTGACAGGGCGGGGGCATCAGTTTTCAGCCTCCTTAAAGTAAATATTATACTGGGCCGAACCGTATTTGCTTGTAATCTTTGCCGGCCTACCATTAATATTTGCGTCTGTTTTGCTTAAATACTGCTTCATTAACTGCTTTGTAGCTTGTGTGGCTTTACCGTTATTAATGTTGCTTTAACTCAGTGTTCTGCTTATTGGTTTATGTATTAAATGTCATTCTGAATGTATATTCATTGATTACCTTTGTGCTTTTAAATACAAGGTCTTTGTTCTTGTCCCGTTTTATACAAATTTCTCTGTCGTGCTTTTCAGCACGTAACAGTATAAATTTCTCCAGGGGTGTGAACATTCCCAAGCAATGGCAACGATGCCGGCAATAATCATACAAAACGTTAGAGGCGTGAGGAAATTGTGTTTGGGTAGATTTCCTTCCTGTCTCCCATTGGCCGGCCGTCGAGTGGTCAAGTGCACTGGACCGGTCAGTCTGGTCGCTGGAGTCATCAGAGCGTGTGGATTCTTTTTCCGGTCACGGCACCTGTCACTGAACAAGAGAATCACTATTTTCGTTTGACTAAAGGGCACATTGCCTTCGGATTGGGTGCTTTGGGCTATAAAAGCGTTTGTTTTGAAATGAATATGGTCGCAAAGGTATTTTAAGTAAAATATATTGATTCACATAAGTATCTCTCGAAATGGTGTGGTTTTTGTGTATAATTTTCTGACAGAACACGGACCGCTAACCAAATGTTTGACAACGCGAACCAAATGTTTGACTTCACAAATTGGCGGACCGTATATTCGGCTGGTTGTATTTCAAGAGGCAAATTTACGTTTTGTCTATAATCACTACTCACTCATAACAAAACACTGTATGTGCTTTTGTGCATGAACAACTCGACTTGAAAAGGATATTCATAAATACCTGGGACAGTTTATCCATTCTGATTGGACGAGAGGACATCACGTGGGGGTGTTTAAACGGACGATATAACACCGGCTAGAAGTGTTTAAACATGGCCTGGCAACTTTTTGTCAAAGAGCGCGCAAATTTGGTAAGCCGCATAGTTTATTTCGCGCAAGTTGGAAACTTGCGTGCGATAGCTTGAAACTTAAGCGCGCAAGTTCGAAAATTGCACGACGCGGTTTTTCTACACGCATAGAAATTCAACGCCGAGTCGAGGTGAGCTAAGGCTAAACTGTCAGATTTGTTCTCAACTTTTACAGGGTTTTTGGATATTTTTAGGAGAAAGGTATTTATGAATGGGAATCAAAGTGTGTTGAATCGGTTTTAAACTATTGTTTAAACCCGCCGAGGCCTGGTTCTGGTTTAAACCACTAGTTTAAAACCTCTTCACCACACATTGATTCCCTTATTAAAGGAGCAACTCCAAACAGCATCATTTTGAGAGATTTGAAGGCAATGTGTTCCTTTAAATGGATACCTATGTGGCATGAATGGTTTCTCCCATTGTTCATATCGTCACCGTTTTCACGAAGAGACAATTTTGGCCATTCAACAAACATTCTTGTTTGGAGAAAACCCTGTTTGAAGTTAAACTATTTTTGAAATCACTGTTTCGGACACTGTTTGTCATTGAAACGTTTAAATTTTTCCAAGCATGAAAGTGGAGATCTTAAATCGTGCAAATCTTTTGCTATTTTAATTATAGTTGGTTTTATTAATGAGTAATTAACTGTTTAACACAATTGTCTGTTCGTGAAACTGCAAAACGAGGTGAGTGTGCAGCGCATCGTGTGCGCGTTGTGTACAAACCAATGCGTAAACGATGATTGTCTGTTCGTGAAAACGAATTTATCTAGGTCATACAGTATTGTCCCTTCGTGAAAACGTAAAACGCAGAGTATTCGTTTTTGGCACCGTGCCAGCACTATGTACTTCAATGTAACAAATGACAAATCTAAAATTGTCTGTTCGTGAAAACGAAAACCTTATAGTTTGGTCAAATTGTCCCTGTGATAATTAGTGTAATTCAAAAAGTATATCGTTTTATCACTTGAAACTTGGGGAAAATGTTGATGTCAATAGTAACATTTAAAATATGTAAAAACATCGGTTTGCCAAAATGTACACTTTTTTTCAGAATTGTCTCTTCGTGAAAACGGTGACGATATTATACCAAGAAATAGGTGGACGCGCGTGCGATACCACGTGTCCCTTCTGAGATGTTTCAATAAAGAAATAAGACCTAATATATAATAATACCAGTTTAAATTGGGTCAGTATAACTATTATCTTCTCCACGGACTCAAAGCTGGCGAAACGGCTGCAGGAGACTACACAACGCGAGCTTGCTGTGTTATCCTTGACTGCTTAAAATACATAATATTTGTTTGTCCCTTTGCACATACTTGCCAAATACTGTAGGTCAAGGAGTCAATTATTCAGTATTAAACAGGAGCCAGATTTTTATCGAGTCCAAGGTTGTGCATAACTATTCACACAGACGGCGAAGCAGCTAGTGTATGCACGTACTTGTATGCAGCAGGTCTAGTCCCAATAATGGCGTTCTTAGAGAAAGTCGTATATTTCCTGTCAGATTTGGACATTTTCCTAGTCCTGTGTACCGTCATTACGTTCCTTTTGACGGCCCTTGTGTACCGACGAATCGCCTACAATAGGAAATACAACTGGCCACCAGGACCGAGGGGATGGCCCCTGATCGGCTGCAGTCGGCTGGTGAGCCTCAACTCGGGACAAACAACCGCCAACATCACCAGGATTGGAAAACAGTACCACCCTGACTTGTTCACACTGCCTATGATTGCCGGGAAGTGAGTGCCATACGAATCTGGATTGATAAAGTGAATAAAAGAGTAGCGACGAGGTCTTAACCGGCCATTTAAAACCGGCAGGGTCGTGGCCGTGTGATAAAGGACAGAGCCGAAGGCGATGGCCTTTATCGAAAGGTTTAAAACAGTCGTTTAGGAAAGAGTCACTACTCTTTTATTCCCGTTCATAAACGCCCTTTTGTTAAACACCCTTTTGTTTTGTTAAAAAGCGGAAAATTGTGTGAGACAATCTGTGACAATCTGCTTCGTAGCATTATTCCGTATTTTTAAAATCATTTTACCCCCTTTTTTTTTAGACGCATCGTTATCCTGAACAGCTTGACTGCCCTCAAAGACGCCTTTTTAAGACAAGCAGCTCACACGTCAGGACGTCCAGACAGCTGGCCATTCACGTATGTCAACAAAAAACACAGAAACCTCGGTAAGGCTAGTCTAAGGTGTGGGATCAAAAATCATAACAGCTATTTACCTTTCGTCTTGTTTGCTTTAATGTTTTAAATTACAATCAAGATGAAAAGGGATGGGAGCATTATTTTCTCTGACAGTAAGTTTATTTCATGTACCTTTTTCAAATTTCATATGAAGCAACAATACTTTGTACTTTTTATGTTGTCAGGTTTGTTTTTTGAGACGTATTCTGCCTCGTGGAAAAGAGAGAAGAAATACATGGTCCGCACCAGTCGCCACTTTGGCTACGGTATCACTAAGTCTCAAGACTATGTCCTCCGTGAGGCAAACCATCTCGTGGAACTGATCAAGAAGAGGAAGGGTCAGCCGTTTGACCTTTGTCCCCCTGTCACTCTCTGCTTGTTGAATGTGACCTTCTCGATGGTCTTCAATACCACTTATGAGGAAGGTGATGACGACTTTGGACAGTTTCTCTTAGATTTCATGCTGTGGTTTGTAGAGATCTTTAAACTCTACGACATGGAGCCGATCTTGCCCCTTTTGGACAAATTCTGTCTGAGCGCCACTTTGACAAAAGGCAAGGAAATGACCGAAAGGATCTCAAAATTCATTATGGACCACATCGACCAACACAAAGCGACTGTAGATTTCAATCACCCTAGAGATATGATAGACGAATGCCTGATCGAACTAGCCAAGAATGACCCCAACAGTGACCTTCGTGAGTTTGACGATGAGAAGTTCATGTGGATGTTCTTTAACCTGCTCC
Source organism: Pycnopodia helianthoides (assembly GCA_032158295.1). Classification (NCBI taxonomy): domain Eukaryota; kingdom Metazoa; phylum Echinodermata; class Asteroidea; order Forcipulatida; family Asteriidae; genus Pycnopodia; species Pycnopodia helianthoides. The sequence continues at coordinate 28,304,739 of CM063244.1, forward strand.
CCGATCAAGGAGACACAGCCCCATCTATCTTCAACTTCTTGATGCTCGCCACCGCTGTCTACCCGGAGGTTCAGCAGCGCGTCTTTGAGGAGATACAGCATGTCATTGGTGACCGGGAGCCCACATTGGATGACAGGGGTAAACTGCCTTACACTGAAGCTGTGATCTTAGAGGTCCTTCGAATGGACACACCCTTCTGGCTGTTAATTCCGCATCTCGCTCAAGAGGACGTAGACATTCTTGGGTTCAAGATTCCTAAAGGTACCACAATCATCCCAAACATCTATGCCGTCCACTATGATCCAGATCTTTGGGGTGATCCTGAAATCTTCAGGCCTGAGAGGTTCATCGATGAGGAAGGAAAACTTTCCAAGCCAGAGTACCTGATACCATTCTCAATTGGTGAGTATCACATTATTTTGCGATGTCGTTTTGTGACGGAAGTTTTCTGATCAGTTATTGATTACAGTTTGTTACGATATCAATCTGAATTGTTTACTAACATCTTCTTTAGATAAAGATAACAATGTTAATACTGACTGTCGGTTGTATTGTGCTTTTTTTACAGGGCAAAGACAGTGCTTTGGCGCGCAGATGGCACAGAAAGAGTTCTTCATTTTCTACATCTCCCTCGTGCAGAAGTTGAAGTTTAAGCTCCCAGACGGTGATCCAGTACCCAAAGTGGAAGCTCAGTGGCTCTGGGTGTCTCCACCTCAATATCGTCTGCAAGCAGAGCTTAGAGAATAGGTCGGCCTTGCAGACAGTGTAAAGTCAACCAACCACAAGACGTCTCTTTAAAGAGGATGTGCCATGGTGATTGAAGTTTACGTTCTTTTTTAGTTTTCAGCTTTCTATAATTTGTTGCATTTTTGTCAACATTACATTAACAAAAGAAGTGATATTTGCAGGGAGTTTTTACTCCTTTCACTGGCCCGCCGCCTAAATTTATCAAAAGTCCCGTAAATGAAGGCAGCAAACAAAACATACTGAATCCCCGGATGGTCTGTACTGAGTAACAGTGAACAGCCGTTTGACAGAGGAGTACGTACTGCGACGTCACTGTTCTTTTGAATTTTTGGAGACAGCTACCTCTTTAAGTATGGAATAGGAATACTAAAATGCATTTTTGGAAATGTATTCATTCCAATCCCTTCGTTGAAAATGACAAATGTCGCACAATATAACAATTGCCTTGAAAACGGTGAAGCCCCGTTGTGTCCAGTGTATTTTTGTAACATATTAAAGGGACGCACCGGCTTTGTTGGGCTATTTGGGCTACAAAATAGACTAAAACATGATTCCAAAGGTCTTCCTGAAATGGATAATGGTTCATTACGGAAACCACAAAATTTGACCGTTTTCGAGCATTTTTCAAAAAACGATGGCCACGTGACTTTTCGGAACAATGTGGTTCTGAAACGTCACGTGATCTTCAGAGTTAGTTTTACTTCCAGCCGTATATAAGTAAATTACTTAAAGGAACATTACATAATTGTTTTTTGCTAACAAAACAGTTGCTGGTAGTGTAAGCACTTTATGTAATCCACCATATACATAAACTGACAAACCTGTAGAAGTTTGAGGTCGATCGGCCATCTGGTTCACGAGAAACTAGTGAAAAACCGATTACACATTTGCATTAAATCACATAGATTCAACAAATGAATAAAACGCTCACTGAGCGATAAACTCCAATCAGAAAATTAGTTTATTCATTTCTCATCAAATATTGCATTTCAGACAGAAATATTTCAAATGATGTTTTCTACTATCATCATCATTAGACCGTGTAAGTTTTATGTAAATCTGTGATCAAAAAGTATATTTTACAAGTTTTTTTCTTACCTTTAACCAAATTTAAGTCTTAAAAAAAATTATTCATGAGTATTTGACAAAAAAGACTATGTATTCAGTTTATGGATACAAGTTGTAAATAATGATGAAAAATCGAACGTCAGATTCGCATTCAGAGAGTCCGTGCAACGCCGAAGCGTTACGGCGCATCAGCGTGGGGAGCTAGCGGATAAACCTTTGGGGCATGTCCCGTACGTATGGACGTACAGCCGGTGCCGTGTCTCGTGGGGCCAGAGAGACAAACCACAATTTTCGTTAATTACGTGACATTTTGATGATTTTCTTTTTACAACAACCATCAGACAATTATTGTTTGTAATTCCATATCACTACATTAGGTAAACAGTAAGACGGTGTGTCCCTTTAAATTGACATCGGCATAACGTATAAATATTGTTTCTGTACCATAGACCTTGCGGTTTTAATTTTGTTCGTTTGAAGTTCAACACTTTTATATAAATTTGTTTTAATGTTACAAAATTACCAACTTCATATTCTAGTTAATGCTACACTTTCAAACTTCCGGGTCATGGACCCAGAGTCCGGGTTTCAGTGGGTCTGACGGCCATTTCTGGGTCAGGCTGAACCGGAAAAAGGGAGACTTTGACCCGGATTTTGGTCCGTAAATTTTGAATTAGATTCCGGGTCATCTGACGGCCCCTGGAACCAATAACCGTGTCAATTTTTACCCGATAGTTTTTAGATATATTCGATGTGAATGTAAATGTCGGGAATCCAAATTTGCTCTTCAGTGTTCGAGCTTTTGTGGTTTACATATTTTCCTGTAAGAAAGTTACGTTGGGGTTTGACTGGTCCCCTGTCTCATTAAAGACAGGCACTGGTCTTCATGTGATATTAACATACAGTGACGTAAGCTTTCCATATCTGAGTTATGATTTGTCGGCTTGTCAGCTACCCGTTGTCGATCGTCTGCTGCATGCACTCGTGTGTGCATAATATTTGTACTGTACATGTACATGTATGAATGTACGTGTACATGTATGCAAGGTTGTTTTATTCACTATGTACTGCATGTTTAAGAGTAGACTACGAATTTCATTGTGAACGGGATGAGAGGTCAAGTCCTTACTCTATGGTCAAAGGTACATTTGGCATGATATCTGCATGGCACGCAAGGCCGGTATCTGGCGTTATTTACGAGCTTCGATGTGTGACGTCAGTGTTCAGGCTAAGTTGGGGTCCGCAACCCTGTCGCTCTTTTTCTGGTTCACTCTGAACATAAAGTGGCACATTCTTTTGCTTTTGTATATTTTTCTCTAATTTCAAGACAGCATGGCTGTTGCCATGCCTCTCAACATTTGGAGAGATAAGTTTTGAGCATTCTGGTGGCTTTTAACAGGTGGTTTTGGTTGGGTAGAAATAGCACTGTTAGGGGGAATATTTCACCGACATCGTCCTTGTAAACTTGTGTGTAGTAGCTAGCGTATGTAGGCAACCATGTTTTAACCTATGACATTCACCGATTAGAGTGTGCCCTATTGACTGGTATTGTATGCAATTTGTGATTAAGCTGTGCTGTAGTGTCATGTGAAGTGCTACACTCTTGTATTCAATCAGTTGCAGAATTTAATAAAAGTATAATTCAAATTTTAGACATCCTGTGGCTGATTTTTAAATTTTTATTTGGGGGATGATCATCCTTTAAAGGATATTGTACACTTTTGGTAACAGCTCAAAATCAGTGTCCACATTTTGTGTGATTAAACTTTGTGAAAGTCTGAGCTCAATTGGTCATCGAGGTCACGAGAAAATAGTGAAAAGAGATCTTATGTGTTTTCTGTTTTTTCGAAATTATCGCGCGCGATAATTATCTATTTGTTTTACTCGTTTCTCAGAAACGATAGCATTAATTTAGGCAGAAATATTTTAAGGAACCCTTTCTACCATTACTTACTTTAAATCATGTAAGTTATGTGTGAATCTGTGAACATTGTGTTTTTCGATCTTACTAATAGTGTACATGGCCTTGAATAGATAGAGGATCGTTCTTTCTTCCCTCCCCTTCACACGCTGGGGCACCACTACATAAGTCAATACCGTAACATTGAATGGAAAATGAATGAAAAACATACAAGAACCAGGATCCAAAAACAAAATTTGGAAATGTTTCCTTTGTTAGTATTAAATGGGTTACCAGGTTTGAACAATAACACTGACTGTGTGCTAACATTTCTGAAATATGGCACAGGTTTGTTTTTTTAACAACGGTTCGTTCGGAGCATTACCCCTAACGCTCTAGACTTGATGACAAGTCGTTAGTCAGTGTCTATTTGTCTGTCAGTGAAAAACACAACAAAAAAAAAAACAAACAAACAAACAAACAAACAACAACAAAACAAACAAACAACAAACAAACAAACATGCGCCATGCTACGAATATTTTGTAAACACACAACTATTTTTGTAAAATCGAAGAATTGGAGGTCGTGATGGCTGATTGAGTGAAAAATTGTATAATATTGTGCCATATTGATGACTTATTGTTGTGTGGTATTTCGAGTCGGCCTTTATACCATGCCCCGAAAATTGCCCTATTTTGTGCAAAAGGAGTGGGCCCTTTGGATTGAGTCTGTGTTTACTCAAGTCACGGGTGTTCTAGTTGTCAGCAAATAGTCTTTTCAAATCAGATTTGAATAGGCTGGGACTGTTAAACTTTGTTTCTTTAGTACCGGGTTGAACGATTTGCTTTTAGCATTGGTTGATACTGGACCTTAGTGTGGTGCATGCACCCTGTTAAGTTGAGTTAACCACAAGGACCGGGGAAGTCACTACATCATGCCACCCCCCCCTTTGTATTTTCCAAAGTCTAGAGTGATTTTTTTCGAAACTTGCCGCAAATGATCATTTCACCGAGATCTACTTGATGACGTACACAATTTTCACAAACTTGCCATAAAAGAGCATTTTTTTTAAAGTATCTCTCCTCCCCCCCCATTTTGGTAAAAAAATAGAATTTTCCCCCAAAATTTCCGTATTCTTTGTCCACTGTCATGTAATAAAAGTTTACGAACTTGTTTGTTTTGACATTCTCAGTAACTTGACAAATTACTGGGCTCACCGTTGGGGGCGCTATAATCATCGGTTTATTCAAACAAACAAATGTTTTTTTTTGGGGGGGGGGAACTCGCCACAGTTCTCAGACTGCTAAACATGGCTGTGACCGACAGTGTGATGGGTGTTTTGGCAGACTTCCAGAGTCAGTCGTCGTCGGTGTTTCTCACTCTTTGCACCGTACTGACTCTTTCCCTGACGGCCCTGGTGTATCGACGAATCTCCTACAATAGGAAATACAACTGGCCACCGGGACCGAAGGGATGGCCACTCATCGGTGTCAGCCCGCTTATTGGCCCCGACTCGGGACAAACAAATACGAACATCACCCGTCTGGGAAAGCAGTTCCATCCGGATCTGTTTACTCTGAACCTGTATGCTGGAAAGTAAGTCTAATTGCTCTCCGTTATCTGGAGATTCAATCTACAAACCCTTGTACTGTGTCTGAACATGGAGGAAGGAACTACAGGAACCGAGCCATATTATGATACTATAGCCATTCCTATAAAATAGGCCTACCATTCAGGGGTGTTGGCGGGCTTTCGTCGTCAGGACCGGAGCCTCGCCGCAGCATGTGAATTATTTTGTCTTCAGCTGCTCTAATATGATTCCGCATTTATATGGCGATTCCTTGTACATCTAAAATTGCACAAGTCTTTATTGAATATGTTGTCTAGACTGGTACAATCGGGCCTACCCATGGGTTTGATTACAACACAAGAAAGCATTGAAATGAAATGGTTAACTAGTATAATACGATACTAAAATAGGCATAAACACTTATATTCGATTTACGGCCTTGACCGGTCAGGCGTACTGTTATCAATAGAGGAAGGAATTACCATTATCCATTGTAAATACGATGTGTACATCTATTATGTTCTAACCTTAACCTGACCCTGTCTATCGTGTAGATCACGTTTTGTTCTTAAAGGAACACTGGGGTGTCGGAATATAGAGCAATCACTGTATGTTAGTAAGACCTCATTGCTAGCATTGTTGTATTATCATGTTAGACGTGCTATTGTAATTTGACTATATGCATGATGATCTAACCATGACCTACCTCTATGCCAACTAAAGCAAGAGTTGTCATAAAAAGCCTGAAAATAAATTGTTTGATGTGCTACAATTTGAACAGCTCTGCTCCTGCCTGCCTGTAACAAAATGGATGGCCTAATATTTCTACAAAGCAATATAATGTGCCAATTGATTGTCAAACTCTTTCGGTGAATACCTACTAAATCAACCAAACACTCATTTTGTTTGGTAATCACATAATGATAGTTTGATAATTATCCCCCCCCCCTTGCGAAACTCTCTAATGAGTTCCCCATAACACATTATGAAGATTTCGAATGTCAAATGAACTGATGGCCACGGGATGTATATTTTTGTACAGGAATCTGTTAGTTCATTCCATGAATTTCATTGATATTCAATCAAAAGGCATTGAATGTTTCCCCTTGAAGACCCGTTCGTTGTTGACATCATGTTTCAAATTTTGTTTTGGAAGAGTACTCAAATAATAACTTACACCATTTTAACGTGAGGTTAGAGACATGTAGGTCCTCCAGTAATGTTTTTTCCCCTTTCCACAAGGAATCCATTTTTTAATGAGTACATCGCATGAATTTGACCCTGGAGCCTTCTTTAATACCAATGCTAATTGTCCGTATGTTTTTAAGGGCATTTTAAGGGCACATTCAGGTCGACTCTTGTCTTGTTGTTTCAGACGCATGCTGATTCTTAACAGCTTCAAGGCGATAAAGGAGGCATTTGTCAGACAGTCGACACTGTTTTCTGATCGGCCCAGTGTCTGGCCGTTTACCTATGTCAACAAAAATCAGAGGAATATTGGTGAGTGTGCGCCTTCATATAGATTGCCAAGTCCACCCCAAAATATTGTTTTCCCGTTCATGTGGATTAAGTAAAAAGATTATAAAGCACAAAACATAAAGCATACGAAGTATATAATGTTTAACGTAAACATTTGCATTGAACTTCGTCTTTTTATAAGGCATATTATATGCAAGTACTGCTTTCCACTTTTTTTTCTTAAGTATTTTGATATAAATCTGTTATTGTTTTTTTACGTACTTGAAACAAGTGTTTTATCTTTTGATTTAACTTTTTACATTATCTTGCATTTATTTTCGATCTGTTGCACGTAATTTTTTTATGTGCTTTGTTTGTGTTTATAAAGGCCACAGTAGTTGCCTAATGAGGGACAACAAAGTAGTATTCTCTTACAATAAACTGATTATAATAAAACACTCATTGCAATATATCGCCACTCATCGTCATTAGTATAGTCGAAATCTTGATACCCAAGGCGTGTCGTATGGCCGACGGAGACCTGTGCGGAGTCGACTCTTGGTTTTGAAATAGACCTTTTGAATTAATACTGTTTTCACTTTCTTTTGTTTGTTTAATAGAGTCGTATTTCTAGTATTTATATACCAATATTGATTGGAAGTGGAATAAAATAATAGATGTATAGACTTTGGACAAAGCTACCAATCTCGTTTGGTCATTTTTGCTGAGGCATCATCATTTATTGCCATGTACTATTGTTGCACGACAGGTGTCTTTCTGGAGTCATTCACGGAATCATGGAAAAGGGAGAAGAAGTACATGATACGAACGGTTCGTCAGTTCGGCTACGGTACTTCAAAGGCCGAAGAGACAATCGTCAAGCAGGCCAACTTATTGGTTGATCTGATCAAGAAAAGGAACGGCCAACCATTTGACCTCGGTCCCCCGACTAGCTTGTGCATGTTGAACGTCACATTTTCTCTTATCTTTAGCGCCACCTACGATGAAGAAGATGAGAAATTTGCTATGATTCATAATGCTATCATGGCCTGGTATGTGGAGATCTTCAAGCTTTACCACGTAGAGCCACTCCTGCCGTTCTTCAACAAGTTCGGTCTGAGCCCCAGACTGAAACGGGGTAAGCAAATGACTCGGGATATCTGTGCTTTCGTCCAGGACCACATCGACCACCATCGGGCAACGCTAGATCCCGACAACCCCCGCGATATGGTGGATGCGTGCCTGATCGAAATGGCTAAGAACGACCCGAACGGTGAGCTGCGTGACTTCACCGACGAGAAGTTCATGTGGATGATGTTTTTCTTCATCCCGATCAGGGGGACACGGCAGTAGGCTTGTTCCAGTTCTTGGTGCTCGCCAACGCTATCCATCCCGAGGTGCAGCAGCGAGTGTATGAGGAGATTCAAGAAGTCATCGGGGACCGGCCTCCCTCCTTAGACGACAAAGACAGAATGCCTTACACCGAAGCTGTCATCATGGAGACGTTGCGCATGGACACCACATTCTGGCTGTTGATACCGCATTCTACGGCAGGTGATGTGAACATCTTCGGGTACAACATCCCCAAGGACACTACCGTCATTCCGAACATCTTTGCCGTCCACTTTGACCCAGAGCTGTGGGGAGATCCTGAAAACTTCAGGCCCGAGAGGTTCATCGATGACGGTGGTAATACCTTTAGGCCGGAATATTACATGCCGTTTTCGACAGGTATGTTTAGCATCAATCATACTGAAATTTTCTCTACAAGTCTAATTTTTGTAATATAAATATAAATACAACTGAGTTATTAGACTATTTACTGGTTGGTTCACTTCATCTATGTATATATCTGCGCACTGTGCATCATATAAGTGCGGGTGAAACCATGTGAACTAAACATGAGTTTAGTTTCTTGTATTTCTCTCGTCGCAAATTTATCTACTGACCCCTTGCACTGACGTCACACGTCGGCTACTGTCTGCCATTTTCAAGTCAAAATTCATGTAAACAAAAATATGGCTCAACCTCTACCCTAGTGGTGTGCGATCTCTTGCGCCATTTTCCCCAGAATGCCTTGCTCAATCATAACCCCTGGAAGTGTGACTTTGAAATATCTAAATGTATCGGATACTTAAATTAGTCCTGTGGTTGATCCATTCTGTGTGAGAGACGTATGTTGAGCGCGCTATCAAAAGAGGTATCAAGGTTAGTCATAGAGCAACTGCAACTCCTTGTTCCTAGGTGCAAGCTTGTTAGTGACGAGAGGTATCGATACGGCGCGCTGCCCATGGTAGCGAGGCTAGCGAGACTGGAGCAACTGGTCCCCTCTCATTCTTCTTTGATCTTGTGATTTGTCTAACTGAAAGCAGTTTAGGTTTCCCATGTAAAAACATGATTAATTTGAAGGGGATTTTGTCAAAATACTTGCATTTTAAAACGCGCGTACTAAGTGCCCTACAAGTGCTCAAAAGTTTGTAAAAAGCGTGCGCGCAGAGCAGTCACTTTTAGTTAGCCAATCAGCGTTGTTTATCAGCATATCCCTTCAAAGTTCATGGGGGGGGGTTCGTGACGAGAGGTTTCGATATGGCGCTACCCATAGTGAGGCTCCCAAAATGGTGGACATGCGCGTGGTGTGTGTGCTGCGCGTCGTGAGATGTGCGTCGCCTACTATAGATAGTTCCCAGTAGACGCCATCTTTACGGGCAAATTGCATTTTGGCTTGCAGGTGCGTCAAATGCTCAACTTATTAACGCAGCCGCGTTCCTTCACTGACCAATCCTGCAATGAGTTTCGTGAAATGCGCGCGTGTTGCACGCCGTTCTCACAGGAAACGCACGACTGTTTGTTCTAAACTGCCCGTAAAGATGGCCGATTTACGTCACACTGCAACCTATCTATTGATCCCGAAATGGCGCAGCCAATTTATGTGTGATGACGTCAGGTGGTCGGTTGTAGGCCTACCTATTGTTTGAATGATTAGTTATTTCAGATTTAAAACATCTTCCAAATACGTTACGTAATGTTTTGCACCATTTCCCCCGAAGGACGCAGAACGTGTATTGGAGAGCAGATGGCCCAGAAGCAATTTTTCATCTTCTACGTCACGCTTCTTCAGAATTACAAGCTCAAGCTCCCAGATGGGGATCCAATACCCAAGTTGGAATCCCAATGGCTGTGGGTGTCTCCGCCCGAGTTCCGACTGCAAGCAGAACCGAGAAACTAAAGTAGCGTTGCTGTGTGTACCTTCTTTATCATAACTTCCTTATGCCACAGAAGATTTTGTTCAAATTTCTCAATTAGACTTTTATTAATTTTATTTGTTTATTAAAAATTAATGATAACATTTGATCAAGAAAGTTTTCAGTTGAAAGTTAATACTGTTATGTTTTAAAAGTTCATCAACAAAATGTCATTTCATGCACAGAAATCGTGTCCAAATTCCATTTTATATAAACTGCAGAGCTGAAATTGTGACTTTTTAGTAGTTTTTCGCTTCAACTTCCGGTTTGAACCGGAACACGAGGTCAAATTGGGGTCACACCTGTATAGCGTTTATTTAGGATCTTTCCACTGGTGTATAGACTGTAAATATCCAATGTGTGGTTCAGGAGTTATGATTTATTTAAATACTAAACCTTACTGTAATGGAACAAAGGAACTGCCATACCTCCGAGTTCTGATGGCTCTTTGAAGAAAACGGTTGCTTCTAAGGCTTTTCTGGACTTTCAAGTGAAGTCGGTGAGAGCTGTCTGAACTATAATGTATTTGATTTTATTTGAAATGAGAGATTTGTGTAAAGCATCCGGTTCAGCGTGCTGAATACCGATAAATTTTTTAGCCTGTTTGACTGCTCTACCCAATTTAACCCATGGTTTAACCTTATCTTGTGCCCTCGTGTTGTTCCGGCTGCCATTAAGTTGAGCTGTGGTAGTTACACTCGGGTTCTAACTCCACTGTAGGCTGAAATACTTTTGTTGTTGTTGTATGGTGAACTGTTGCTGCCCATCACTTTTCTAGGATTTACTTTTTAACTTTCTCTATTGTACCGTTTAACCCTAATGTACCGTTTAACGCTATTGTACCGTTTAACCCGTTTTATCTTCGGTATTTTATATTGGTATATTTATGTAAAAGGCCAAAGGAATTTCACATGCAGGGGGACAGTAAAGTGTTATTGTGTTGTACGGTATTGTAATGAAATTTGACATCTGATGACGTCATCGTGACGTCACCATGACGTCGTAAGATTTTGCCGTTTTCATCTTGAGGCTTAATTGTCTGATGAGTTTAAGGATTAATTTCGTATGCATAATTAAACAAAACATGCAGTTGTATGTTGAAGGTTGGGGACTGTAAGGGTTAGTAAAGTGGTGCAATAACAATTATTGTTTGTTTGTTTAGGCCGAAGTGAATTTAGGATTTAGCGAGCAATTAATGTGTTGTTATTTCGATCTTTAAATGCGCTCTTTTCGAAATGACGGCTTGGGCTTGAGCTCGTACTAATAGGTCTCGTCCACCTGTTTTATATCCCAGTACCAAACGCATACGTTCTTAAAATAACCTTTGAATCCTAAGCCGGAGGCCAAGCCACAGTCTCGGTTTCGAAAAGGGCGATTTATTTTGTATTTAAATTCATTAAACCTCAGGTTATCATTATTATGCAAGTAAAAATAAGATAGGCATTATTACCTGTCAGGGACAAGTGTGTTGTACAGTTAGAAACTGGTTGAGGGTCCTACTGCTAAAATAATATGACACATTAAAGGGGCACTGTCGTCATAAGCAAAGTCTGCTTGTGGCTGGATATGAAAAGAATGAACTATCACACAGTTACTACACGCGCGCGTGTTGACCGTCACGTCACAAAGCTTTAAAGGGAGTCGTCATTATTATTGCGCGTGCGTGTGCATTAACTGGGTGAGAGTTCAGACCTTAATGTCTGGCCACAGACTCGCTGTGATCACGACGACAGCGCCCCTTTTATCACTTTTATCATTACATGGTTTAAATTCCAACTTGTATTCAAGTCAGTCCTGAAAAATGGGCGGTGAAATTAAAAGTAAAGAAGGAATCGGTGTTGGGAAATAAGAAAGTCGAATGTCAAAGAGTTCTTGTCATTTTGATTACGAGTCTGTAAGATCTCTACAGAAATTTAAAAAGAATTCTAATCTCGATTGTTTTAAAGTCTGGAGTTGTCTCCAGGTAAACCTGTGAGTGGAAGGGTTGTGGATATACGCCACACATCGACCAAATTTAAATCGCTGCACATTTCCAAAACTCTTTTCCTTGCCAGCAGGGGGTTGTTGATACAAGTGTAATTAACACAATCGATTAAATTATTCAAAATTAAATGCCAGTCGCCACATAAGATACTATGAGCATTGTCCATGTTATTCAGGATGGTGGAAATATCACTATAGAAACTAGGGTCATCTGTATTTGGACCGTGCATAAACAAGAGTCGTTCTAATAATCACCAATTTCCAAATCAAGTACAAACATATTACCATTACAATCAATCTTGACATTCTTGGTTTTCATCAAACCCCAAAACCCCAAAACCCAAAACCCCAAAACCCCCAAACACCCAGACTCCCAGACCCCCAAACCCCCAAACCCCAAACCCCAAAACCCCAAACCCCCAAATCCCTAAACCCCCAAACCCCCAAACCCCTAGACCCCCAAACACCCGACCCCCAAACCCCCAAACCCCCAAACCCCCAGACCCCCAAACCCCCAAACCCCCAAACCCCCAAACCCCCGACCCCCAAACCCCCAAACCCCCAAAAACCCCCAAACCCCCAAACCCCCAAACCCCCAAACCCCCAAACCCCCAAACCCCCAAACCCCAACCCCCAAACCCCCAAACCCCCAAACCCCCAAACCCCCAAACCCCAAACCCCCAAACCCCCAAACCCCCAAACCCCCAAACCCCCAAACCCCCAAACCCCCAAACCCCCAAACCCCCAAACCCCCAAAACCCCCAAACCCCCAAACCCCCAAACCCCCAAACCCCCAAACCCCCAAACCCCCAAACCCCAAACCCCCAAACCCCCAAACCCCCAAACCCCCAAACCCCCAAACCCCCAAACCCCCAAACCCCCAAACCCCCAAACCCCCAAACCCCCAAACCCCCAAACCCCCAAACCCCCAAACCCCCAAACCCCCAAACCCCCAAACCCCCAAACCCCCAAACCCCCAAACCCCCAAACCCCAAACCCCCAAACCCCCAAACCCCCAAACCCCCAAACCCCAAACCCCCAAACCCCCAAACCCCCAAACCCCCAAACCCCCAAACCCCCAAACCCCAAACCCCAAACCCCCAAACCCCCAAACCCCCAAACCCCCAAACCCCAAACCACCCAAACCCCCCAAACCCCCAAACCCCCAAACCCCAAACCCCCAAACCCCCAACAAGAGTCGTTCTAATAATCACCAATTTCCAAATCAAGTACAATCATATTACCATTACAATCAATCTTGACATTCTTGATACTATACTCAAAATTATTATTGAACAAAATGGCCACACCTCGAGAATTACTCTTAAAGGAACTAAAGTAACAATCTAAACCCCATTCATTCTCAGTAATATCTTCCATATCTTTATCGAAATGTACATCCTGCAAACATTTCTGTTGACTTTAAGGAAATGAAAAACATCCCTACATTTTGTTTTGATTGCCAAACCTCGGCAATTCATCGAGGATATCGAGAGATGGCTATATAGGTGACATGATGGCACAAAAAAGGGAGGGAAAAAGGGAACAACATTTTTACTTAGAGTGATACATATTATCGCTGTACGAAACAATCAGATTAGTATTAACTGTGCATCAATCTGAATTGCTTAGCAAAGTCTGATGTCACAATAAAAATCACCACCAAATCCCAAACCCCAAACCCCCCAAACCACAAACCCCCACCCCCCAAACCCCAAACCCCCAAACCCACAAACCCCCAAAACCCCAAACCCCCAAACCCCCAAACTCCAAACCCCAAACCACACAAAACCCCCAAACCCCCAAACCCCAAACCCCCAAACCCCCAAACTCCCAAACTCCCAAACCCCAAAACCCAAAACCCCCAGCCCCAAACTCTCAAACCCCCAAACCACCAAACCCCCAAACCCCAAACCCCGAAACCCAAACCCCCAGCCCAAACTCTTAAACCCCCAAACCACCAAACCCCCAAACCCCCAAACCCCCAAACTCCCAAACCCCCAAACGCCCAAACCCCCAAACCCCGGACCCCAAACCTCCAACCCAAAAACCCCAAAATCCCAAAACCCCAAACCTTCAAACCCCAGACCCCCTTAACCCCCAAACCCCCAAACCCCAAACAACTCCAAAACCCCAAATCCCCAAACCCCTAAACCCCCAAACCCCCAAACCCCCAAACCCCCAAACCCCCAAACCCCAAACCCTCAAACCCTCAAACCCTCAAACCCTCAATCCCCCAAACCCCAAACTCCTAAACCCCCAAACTTCCAAACCCCGAACCCCAAACCCCCATAACTGTCCCAGTTGGGGATTTGGGTTAGGGTTATGTTTAGGGTTAGAGTTAGAGTTAGAAATATCACTGCCAAAAAGTTTCAAAGGGTTGGCACGTTTGCCCCAGTTGATGTCTGTACTCCAAAACTCCCCCAACCCCAAACCCCCACAACCCCAAACCCCCAAACTCCTAAACCCCAAACCCAAAACCCCCAGCCCCAAACTCTCAAACCCCCAAACCACCAAACCCCCAAACCCCAAAACTCCCAAACTCCCAAACCCCCCAAACCCCCAAACCCCCAAACCCCCAAACCCCCGAACCCCACACCTCCAACCCCAAAACCCCAAACACCCAAAACCCCAAAACCCCCAAAACCCCAAACCCAACTCAAACCCCAAACCCCTTAACCCCCAAACCCCCAAACCCCCAAACCCCAAACTCCCAAACCCCAAAACCCAAAACCCCCAGCCACCAAACTCTCAAACCCCAAACCCAAAACCCCCAAGCCCCCAAACTCTCAAACCCCCAAACCACCAAACCCCCAAACCCCAAAACTCCCAAACTCCCAAACCCCCAAACCCCCAAACCCCCAAACCCCCAAACCCCCAAACCCCAAACCTCCAACCCCAAAACCCCAAAACCCCAAAACCCCAAACCCAACCCCAAAACCCACAAACCCCAACCAACCCCAAACCTTCAAACCCCCTAACCCCCCAAACCCCAAACCCCAAACCACCCAAACCCCAAACCCCAAACCCCCAAACCCCCCAAACCCCCCAAACCCCCAAACCCCCAACCCCCCAAACCCCCAAACCCCAAACCCCAAACCCCCAAACCCAAACCCCCCCAAACCCCATCAAACCCCAAAACCCCCAAACCCCAAACCCCCAAACCCCAAACCCCAAACCCCCAAACCCCAAACCCGAAACCCAAACCCCAGCACAAACTCTTAACCCCAAAACCACCAAACCCCCAAACCCAAACCCCAACTCCCAAACTCTCAACCCCCAAACGCCCAAACCCCAAACCCCGGACCCCAAACCTCCAACCCCCAAACCCCAAATCCCAAACCCCAAACCTTCAAACCCCAGACCCCCTTAACCCCCAAACCCCCCCCCCCCCAAAACCCCAAACCCCAAACCAAACCCCCAAACCCCCAAACCCCAAACCCCCAACCCCAACCCCAAACCCCAAACCTCCAAACCCTCAAACCCTCAAACCCTCAATCCCCAAACCCCAAACTCCTTAACCCCAAACTTCCAAACCCCGAACCCCAAACCCCATAACTGTCCAGTTGGGGATTTTGTGTTGGCGTTGGGTTAGGGTTATGTTTAGGGTTAGAGTAAGAGTTAGAAATATCACTGCCAAAAAGTTTCAAAGGGTTGGCACGTTTGCCCCAGTTGATGTCTGTACTCCAAAACTCCCCCAACCCAAAACCCCAAAACCCCAAACCCCCAAACCCCCAAACCCCCCCAAACCCCCAAACCCCCCAAACCCCCAAACCCCCAAACCCCCAAAGAGTCGTTCTAATAATCACCAATTTCCAAATCAAGTACAATCATATTACCATTACAATCAATCTTGACATTCTTGATACTATACTCAAAATTATTATTGAACAAAATGGCCACACCTCGAGAATTACTCTTAAAGGAACTAAAGTAACAATCTAAACCCCATTCATTCTCAGTAATATCTTCCATATCTTTATCGAAATGTACATCCTGCAAACATTTCTGTTGACTTTAAGGAAATGAAAAACATCCCTACATTTTGTTTTGATTGCCAAACCTCGGCAATTCATCGAGGATATCGAGAGATGGCTATATAGGTGACATGATGGCACAAAAAAGGGAGGAGAAAAAGGGAACAACATTTTTACTTAGAGTGATACATATTATCGCTGTACGAAACAATCAGATTAGTATTAACTGTGCATCAATCTGAATTGCTTAGCAAAGTCTGATGTCACAATACAAATCACCACCAAATCCCAAACCCCAAACCCCCCAAACCACAAACCCCCACACCCCCAAACCCCCAAACCCCCAAACCCACAAACCCCCAAAACCCCAAACCCCCAAACCCCCAAACTCTCAAACCCCCAAACCACAAAACCCCCAAACCCCCAAACCCCCAAACCCCCAAACCCCCAAACTCCCAAACTCCCAAACCCCAAAACCCAAAACCCCCAGCCCCAAACTCTCAAACCCCCAAACCACCAAACCCCCAAACCCCAAACCCCGAAACCCAAAACCCCCAGCCCAAACTCTTAAACCCCCAAACCACCAAACCCCCAAACCCCCAAACCCCCAAACTCCCAAACCCCCAAACGCCCAAACCCCCCAAACCCCCGGACCCCAAACCTCCAACCCAAAAACCCCCAAAATCCCAAAACCCCAAACCTTCAAACCCCAGACCCCCTTAACCCCCAAACCCCCCAAACCCCAAAACTCCAAACCCCCAAATCCCCAAACCCCTAAACCCCCAAACCCCCAAACCCCCAAACCCCCAAACCCCAAACCCCAAACCCTCAAACCCTCAAACCCTCAAACCCTCAATCCCCCAAACCCCAAACTCCTAAACCCCCAAACTTCCAAACCCCGAACCCCAAAACCCCCATAACTGTCCCAGTTGGGGATTTGGGTTAGGGTTATGTTTAGGGTTAGAGTTAGAGTTAGAAATATCACTGCCAAAAAGTTTCAAAGGGTTGGCACGTTTGCCCCAGTTGATGTCTGTACTCCAAAACTCCCCCAACCCCAAACCCCCACAACCCCAAACCCCCAAACTCCTAAACCCCAAAACCCAAAACCCCCAGCCCCAAACTCTCAAACCCCCAAACCACCAAACCCCCAAACCCCAAAACTCCCAAACTCCCAAACCCCCCAAACCCCCAAACCCCCAAACCCCCAAACCCCCGAACCCCACACCTCCAACCCCAAACCCCAAAACACCCAAAACCCCAAAACCCCCCAAAACCCCCAAACCCAAACCTCCAAACCCCAAACCCCCTTAACCCCCAAACCCCCAAACCCCCAAACCCCAAACTCCCAAACCCCAAAACCCAAAACCCCCAGCCACCAAACTCTCAAACCCCAAAACCCAAAACCCCCAAGCCCCCAAACTCTCAAACCCCCAAACCACCAAACCCCCAAACCCCAAAACTCCCAAACTCCCAAACCCCCAAACCCCCAAACCCCCCAACCCCCAAACCCCCAAACCCCAAACCTCCAACCCCAAAACCCCAAAACCCCAAAACCCCAAACCCCAAAACCCCAAAACCCCAAAACCCCAAAACCCCAAACCTTCAAACCCCCTTAACCCCCCAAACCCCAAAACTCCCAAACCACCAAACCCCAAACCCCAAACCCCCAAACCCCCAAACCCCCAAACCCCCAAGCCCCAAACCCCCAAACCCCAAACCCCCCAAACCCCCAAACCCCAAACCCCCAAACCCCTAAACCCCCAAACCCCCAAACCCCCAAACCCCCAAACCCCCAAACCCCCAAACCCCCAAACTCCCAAACCCCGAAACCCAAAACCCCCAGCACAAACTCTTAAACCCCAAAACCACCAAACCCCCAAACCCCCAAACCCCATATCCCAAACTCTCAAACCCCCAAACGCCCAAACCCCCAAACCCCCGGACCCCAAACCTCCAACCCCCAAACCCCCAAAATCCCAAAACCCCAAACCTTCAAACCCCAGACCCCCTTAACCCCCAACCCCCCCCCCCCAAACCCCAAAACTCCCAAACCCCCAAACCCCCAAACCCCCAAACCCCCAAACCCCCAAACCCCAAACCCCCAAACCCCCAAACCCCCAAACCTCCAAACCCTCAAACCCTCAAACCCTCAATCCCCCAAACCCCAAACTCCTTAACCCCCAAACTTCCAAACCCCGAACCCCAAACCCCCATAACTGTCCCAGTTGGGGATTTTGTGTTGGCGTTGGGTTAGGGTTATGTTTAGGGTTAGAGTAAGAGTTAGAAATATCACTGCCAAAAAGTTTCAAAGGGTTGGCACGTTTGCCCCAGTTGATGTCTGTACTCCAAAACTCCCCCAACCCAAAACCCCCAAAACCCCAAACCCCCAAACCCCAACCCCAAACCCCCACACACCCAAACCCCCACAACCCCAAACCCCAACACCCCAAACCCCCAAACCCCAACACCCCCAAACCCCCAAACCCCCAAACCCCCAAAACCCCCAAACCCCAAACCCCGAAACCCAAACCTCTCAGCCCAAACTCTCAAACCCCCAAACCACCAAACACCCAAACCCCTAAACCCCCAAACCCCCAAACCCCCAAACCCCCAAACCCCCAAACCCCCAAACCCCAAACCCTCAAACCCTCAAACCCCAAACTCCAAACTCCTAAACCCCAAACTTCCAAACCCCGAACCCCAAACCCCCATAACCGTCCCAGTTGGGGATTTTGTTTTGGCGTTGGGTTAGGGTTGTGTTTAGGGTTAGAGTTAGAATTAGAAATATCACTGCCAAAAAGTTTCAATGGGTTAGCACGTTTGCCCCAGTTGATGTCTGTACCCCCAAACTCCCCCAACCCAAAACCCCAAAACCCCAAACCCCCAAACCCCCAACCCCAAACCCCCACACACCCAAACCCCCACAACCCCAAACCCCAACACCCCAAACCCCCAAACCCCAAACCCCCAAACCCCCAAACCCCCAAACCCCAAACCCTCAAACCCTCAAACCCCAAACTCCAAACTCCTAAACCCCCAAACTTCCAAACCCCGAACCCCAAACCCCCGTAACCGTCCCAGTTGGGGATTTTGTTTTGGCGTTGGGTTAGGGTTATGTTTAGGGTTAGAGTTAGAGTTAGAAATATCACTGCCAAAAAGTTTCAATGGGTTAGCACGTTTGCCCCAGTTGATGTCTGTACCCCCAAACTCCCCCAACCCAAAACCCCCAAAACCCCAAACCCCAAACCCCCAACCCCAAACCCCCACACACCCAAACCCCCACAACCCCAAACCCCAAACTCCAAACCCCCAAACCCCCAACCCCCAAACCCCAAAACCCCCAAGCCCCCAAACCCCCAAACCCAAACTCCCAAACCCCAAAACCACACGGCCCTTAACCCTAAAACCCCCAAACCCCCCAAACCCCAAAACCCCCAAACCCCCAAACCCCCAAACCTCTAACTCCCAAACCCCAAAACCACACACCCCTTAACCCTAAAACCCCCAAACCCCCAAACCCCAAACCCCAAAACCCCCAAGCCCCCAAACCCCCAAACCCAAACTCCCAAACCCCAAAACCACACACCCTTAACCCTAAAACCCCCAAACCCCCCAAACCCCCAAACCCCCAAACCCCCAAACCCTAAAACCCCCAAACCCCCAAACCCCCAAACCCCCAAACCCCCAAACCCCCAAACCCCAAACTCCTAAACCCCAAAACCCAAAACTCCCAAACCCCCAAACTCCCAAACTCCCAAAGCCCCAAACCCCCAAACCCGTAACCCCGAACCCCAAACCTCCAACCCCAAAACCCCAAAACCCCCAAAACCCCAAAACCCCAAACCTTCAAACCCCAAACCCCCTTAACCCCCAAACCCCCAAACCCCCGAAACCCCAAACCTCCTAAACCCCCTCCGTCCCAGTTAGGGATTTTGTGTTGGCGTTGGGTCGGGGTTATGGTTAGGGTTAGAGTTAGAATTAGAGATGTCACTGTCAAAAACTTTCAATGTCTTGGTACGTTTTTCCCAGTTGATCTCTGTACCTCCCCCCCCCAATGTGCCCTCCTCCGTCCCAATTCTAAATTTGGACCTTTCAAAATAAATAAATACCAGGGTACATAGTTATATTTTTTATGAAACCCCCAATCCCCCCAAACCCCAAACCCCCAAACCCCCAAACCTTCAAACCCCAAACCCCCTTAACCCCCAAACCCCCAAACCCCCGAAACCCCAAACCTCCTAAACCCCCTCCGTCCCAGTTAGGGATTTTGTGTTGGCGTTGGGTCGGGGTTATGGTTAGGGTTAGAGTTAGAATTAGAGATGTCACTGTCAAAAACTTTCAATGTCTTGGTACGTTTTTCCCAGTTGATCTCTGTACCTCCCCCCCCCCAATGTGCCCTCCTCCGTCCCAATTCTAAATTTGGACCTTTCAAAATAAATAAATACCAGGGTACATAGTTATATTTTTTATGAAACCCCCAATCCCCCCAAACCCCAAACCCCCAAACCCCCAAACCCCCAAACTCCCAAACCCCAAACCCTCAACCCCCCCCCCATGTCCGTCCCAGTTAGGGATTTTGTGTTGGCGTTGGGTTGGGGTTATGGTTAGGGTTAGAGTTAGAATTAGAAATATCACTTCCAAAAAGTTTCAATGAGTTGGCACGTTTTTCCCAGTTGATGTTTGTACCCCCAAACTCCCCCATGTGCCCTACTCCGTCCCAATTCTAAATTTGGACCTTTGAAATTAAACAACTACCAGGGTATATATGTTTTATTTTTCATAAAACCCCCAAACCCCAAAACCCAAAACCCCCAACCCCCCAAACCCCCAGACTCCCAGACCCCCAGACCCCCAAACCCCCAGAAAATTCGTGCCACAAGCGATTGCATGATTGGTAAACAGATTCCTCCCAATTGTCTCATTTCTAATCCCCTTGGTAAGAACAATAAATATTGCTCTTTGGTACATTATTAAACACAATGTGTGATAGAAGCCAAGAAGTCCCTAGAAGATAATGGTGACCTGCGCAGTTGAAATGAGCAGAGCGACCATACGCTAGCGCTTTTGTTCTTTAGGGGCAGATTCTCCAATGGAATTTACTGCTTCGTAACCTCATAAAGGATCTAAACAGGTGTTATGCAAATGAGGCAAGTTTCTTTGCGCCCGTTTTAAAGCATACTCTGTATGTACTGAAAATGCCATGCCGTCTGTAGCCTGTAATGTGCTACAGATCGTCTTTATTAAATTTCAATGCTCAGCAATGATACGCACCAAAAACTGTTCTTGAACTATTCTTTTATTATCCTTGATCCGTAAAATTACAAAAATTACTGTTGACGATTGACTATTGATGTAGATTATAATAATTGGTGGCTATAGGTGGGTGTCGTTCGATGTAACAGGTGTAAGGTGACGTAAGGTGACGGAAGGTGTCGTTAGGTGACGTAAGGTGACGGAAGGTGTCGTTAGGTGACGTAAGGTGGTTCAACTAAAATATAAAGAGAAAATAACCACTGGCAGTTTAGAATAGATACATAAACCAAGGCCAGATATTTTACTTAATAACTAGAGTATTATGCATCAACTCCAAACCTATTAAATACAGCAAATATCTGTGCAACTTCATACAAGAACCAATTATTAAACTACATAATCAATGGCATCAATAACACATACCTTAACGTTTATACAGAGCTATGGGCTTACATGTCATGTACATGCATGTACACACGTGTAACTTTCACTGAACAAAACTCTTATTTTGTATATTAAAAACACTTCCAAATAACTCAATACCGACACTATATAATGCAAAAAATAAGATCAAACACTCATTTTGCTGAGCTGCCAAGGTATTTGTGGCAAAGATGATTGAAATAAATGATTTTCTCTTCTTAGTATTTGGCAATGTGTACGTTGACAACAATAACAAATAAGGTGACTCTTGAAAATAGCGCCCTCTATTGATTTCAATAAAAAAGCGAGGCGCTACAAAAGTAAACAAAAACAATATTCTGGCGGCTACATTCCGGCCCCTAATGACTGTATCAGGGAAACATCATTACAAAAAAACCAAACAGAATATTAATCAAATCAATCAGTGTCCAAAATGTTCTTAGAATGACAGTCCAATCCTTGCTGGTTATGCGGTCTGAATCTCTTCCCCCTCAAGGAGGCACAGCTTGTCTATGGGTCGGGTGTAAACTCCTGACTGCATCTTCAACTGTACGGATCTGACCTTGCCGTCCTTGCCATGGAAGGTTTCTCTCACAAGTCCTAGAGGCCATTGGTATCTCGGGGTGTTTTCATGCATAACAAGCACCAGATCTCCAGAGCGAACGTTGCGTTGAGGATGGAGCCATTTCTGCCTCTCCTGCAGCTGCGGGAGATACTCCTTGAGCCATCTCTGCCAGAATATATCAGAAAGATATTGTACTTGACGCCAACATCTCCTGTAGATGTCTTGTTTCACAAATTTGCCTGGTGGTAGTTGAGGACCTGAACGAAGAAGCAGCAGGTGATTTGGGGTAAGTGGCATCGGGTCGCGCATATCATCCGACAGCTTGGTTATGGGTCGTCCGTTAACAATCCCTTCGACAAGGCACATGAGTGTCAGGAGTCCTTCGTCATCGAGTGTCTGCTGATGAAGCAAGTTGTTGAGGATTGCTCGAACAGTCCTAATCTGCCGCTCCCAAACGCCTCCAAAGTGGCTGGCTGCAGGCGGATTGAAGATCCACTGAATCTCCTTCTGACACAGAAAGCTGTCAATATGATCTTGGTTCCATTCCAGGATAGCTTGACGCAGTTCGCGCACCCCTCCAACAAAATTTGTTCCGTTGTCTGAACGAATCTCTACTGGCTTTCCCCGACGACTGATGAAGCGCTGCATTGCGTTGATGAAAGAGTCCGTATCCAAGCTATGGCACACTTCGAGGTGAATTGCCCTGGTGGCAAGACAGGTAAAGATACAACCATATCTCTTCTGCATACTTCTAGCTCGCTTTACCAAGAAAGGACCGAAGAAGTCTACTCCTACCATACTGAAAGGTGGCAGTTCCGGAGTCACTCGGTCTTTTGGCAGGTCTGCCATTTGTTGTGTCATCATAGGTGCCCTCTGCTTGCGACATGGGATGCATGAGTTGATGACATTCTTCACAGCTGTACGCCCCTTGATGATCCAGAATTTCTGACGGATGTCTGCAAGAGTGCGCTCACTTCCAGAGTGACAAGCGATGGTATGGTAGTGCCTTATTATCAGGGTTGTCAGCGGATGTCTTGTTGGCAATATCCAAGGGTGCTTGATGTTGTCGGTGAAGGAAGCATTGGCTAGCCGTCCGCCAACTTGGATTATACCATCACCTGACCTAGTTGGGTTCAGCTTGCGGTAGCCACCGGACTTCAACAGGGTTTCATCAAAGTTAGTCTGCTGAACTCGTCTGATAATTTTATTCTCAGCAGCTTGTATCTCCTTGACAGTCAGATACCGAGAAGGCTTGAAGTCCAAGTCTGTTTTCTTCACTCTGGCAAGAAGGATGGCTTTGGCACGGAGAATCCATGCGACTGCTCTTCTCAGGCGGTACCATGAAGAATATCTCTCCAGCAGGGTGTCTACAACTTCGGGAATATCTTTGGTTGCCTCGACTGAGTAGACTTGTGTAACTGTCTTAAGCTCCATGTCTATGGGCAGAGTCATCTTGTCAAACTCAGGTTGCTGGGGCCATCTATCTTCCTCAAGCCGAAGGAAGTGTGGTCCATGAAGCCAACGTTTGCTGTCGATGAGCTGCTGTGCTTGAAGTCCTCGAGAGACATCATCTGCTGGATTGGAGCTCGTATCAACATGTTTCCATTGCTGTGGTGTGGAATTCTCCAGTATCTTTGACACGCGGTTGGCAACGAAGGTTTGGAATCTCTTGTCTTCATTTCTCAGATACTGCAACACAATCATGCTATCGCTCCAGTAGATTGACTCCTGCAATGGTAGTGTTAGATGACGATGCATTGTTTCATCGAGCTTGACAGAAATGACTGCAGCAGCAAGTTCAAGGCGGGGAATTGTTGTTGTCTTCAGGGGGGCCAGCTTTGCTTTGGCCATGAGCAGCACACAATGTATCAAACCACTGGAATCCTGAAGTCGCAGGTAAGTAACAGCTCCAAAACTCCTTTCAGAAGCATCCGCAAAATGATGTAACTGCGCTGAAGTGATGGTGTCGTAATTTAGTGGCTTGACACAACGTGGTATTGACATCTTCTGAAGGAGTGGCAAATCGGCCATCCACCGGATCCACTGCTCTTTGATGGAGTCTGGGATTGGATCATCCCATCCAATTTTCATTCTGCACAGCGACTGGAAAAGTATTTTAGCAGTGAGCACAAAAGGACTGGTATATCCTAGGGGGTCATACACAGAACTCACTGTTCCAAGCAGTCCACGCCGTGTCAATGGCTTCTCTGTCACATTCACGTTGAATGTAAAGGTATCAGACTCGATGTCCCATAGCACACCAAGTGCTCGCTCGGCAGGAAGTGTCTGGTCCAGGTCTAATGATGGCACTCCCTTCGCTCGTTCAGCTTCAGGAACTGATCGCAGGACTTCCCGGGAGTTACTAATCCACTTAGTGAGACGAAATCCACCGGACGCCAACACCTCACGAAGTTGTCTGACAAGTCTGATGGCTTCTTGCTCTGTAGCGACTGACTTGAGGCAATCATCGACGTAGAAATTGTTGTCTATGGTGTCTATGGTATTGGCGTCAAAACCCTCCATGTTGTCTTGTGCTGTACGCTTTAAGGCAAAGGTTGCACAGCTTGGTGACCAAATGCCTCCAAACAAGTGAGATGTCATACGGAATGTCTTAGGAACCCCACTTATGTCGTTGTCGGCCCACCACAGGAATCGCAGAACGTCGCGGTCAGGCTTATTCACGTGCACCTGATGAAACATGCCTTCAACATCTGCCATCAGGGCGATGGTGTCTTGCCGGAACTGAATCAACACTCCCACTAGCTTGTTTGTCATGTCTGGGCCCTGATGAACTTTGTCGTTGAGTGACACACCTCGGTAACGAGCAGCACAGTCAAACACTATTCGCACCTTTCCCGGTTTGCGTGGGTGAAGGACTGGATGGTGTGGCAAATACCAAACTGCTCCATCTTCTCTGTTCAGGTCATTTTGGGGTACCTCCTCTGCATACCCTTTATTCATCAAATCTTGGATGCCTGCAATGTACTTCTCCTTCATGTCGGAGTCTCGGCCTAGTCGTCTCCCCAGCAGACGGAGTCTTTGTTCGGCAACTGCCTTGTTGTCGGGTAATTGAGGTGGGCGCATCTTAAAGGGAATGTTCATGCTATAGTGTGCTCCATCTCGGCACAATGACTGCTCCCAGGTAGAGATTACTTTCTTATCACTGATCGACATACTCCTCTCATCACCTCCAGTGCCGTCCAGTTTCCAGAACTTTTCTACTTGTTGCTGTAGACTTGTGTCTGTATCAATGAAGAAAGAAGTTGAACGGCTTAGGGGTCCCGTCTCAAATGGGCCATTGAGAGTCCATCCCAATTTCGTACGTGTCGCATAAGGTGTTCCAGCGCCCCCTTCCCGGACTTCTTTGGGAATTAAGGCAGAGGGGTTATCCTGGCCAATGAGCAGGTGTACGTCTTCAATATCCACATCTGGCAAGATGACATCACTTAAGTGTGGCCATTTGTTGATCTCCTTCCTTTCTACCAAGGTGCTAGTGCCCATCTGTAACTTGGGCCTCGTCAGAACGTGTGTCATGACAACCAGATTTTCGTCACACATGTCGGTAACCTCAAGATGTACAATGCGAGTTTCAGTCAGGATATCATGATTGTCTAAGGTTGTCAGCCTCATGGTGTCTGGTTTCCCATCAACTCCAAGCTTGTTGATTAATTCTTCTGAGCAGAAGGTCTGCGTTGATCCACTGTCAAGTAGAGCATATGTCGTCACAAAATTAGTAGCACTTCTGTGGCTTCTTACTTTCACCGGCACTATGGGTAGGGCTATCCTTCCACTTCCGGCCCCAGAAGTGTTGCACGTTGCATTGGCTGAGACAGTTGTTGGCACAGCATTGATCGTGACAGGAACAGCATTATTTATGAGCTGATCTCCTTGCTTTACAGGGTAAGCATTTGTTGGTGTTGACGGGTTTCCTGTGCGGGTGAGATGTAAGAATTTGGTATGTTTCAGACCACATCCAGGAACAGTGCATACTGCATCTCTAGAACAATCTCGGGCTCTGTGTCCTGGTTGCAGACAGTTGACACACAGTCGCTTTGTTTGCACGAAATTCAGTCTGTCGGTAACTTTCAGGGCTTTCCAGCTATCACAGCCAAACAGACCGTGACCTCGTCCACAATACCAACAGGAGCGTTGAGGTTTATCGCTTCTGGCAATCACTTCTGAAGATGCATTCTGAGATGTCCCTTTAGTGTGTTGAGGGGAGGGTGTTGTGTCTACTTGTGTCACAAAATTGGAGCGGTGTTTTGACATTGAAGTATCCTTGCGCTTGACATCCTTCATTGATTTGTCAGCGCGGTCTCTGCTCACAAGCTTGCTGTAGACTGGGTCATTTGCTTGTTGTGCTGAAATCTTCACAAATTTGACGACGTCATCTATAGTAGGGGACCTGGATTCAACAGTTTTGATATGGTAAACTCTTTTCAGCCACGCCTTGCGAACATCCCAGGGTAGCTTCTCCACCATCTGAGCCAAACTTCTGCTGTTGTTCAGCTCACATAATTTGTCCATGGTGTCTAGCGTCTCCCGGCAGTTTCTCAAGTCATCAGCATAATCTAAAAGTGCCCTGCTGTCTCGAATATCAGGGCGATTGACGATCTTGTTGATCCATGCCTCTGCTATGTCATATTCATTTCCAAACCTTTCCTTCAGAAGCTTTCTAGCAAGAGCATAGCCCTCGGATGGTGTCTTGACTGCACAGCACTGTATCAGTTTCCTAGCAGCACCGGTGCAGTACTGCTGGAGACGTGCCAACTTTGCAGCATCGCTAACTGTGTCTTTTTCTACAGCATTCTCAAATGACCGGATGAACACCCAGTATTTTGCAGGATCTCCATCGAATGTCATTAGCTCAGTCTTTGGCAATTGAAGGGTCTCTACCAAGGACTGTTGTTGCATCTGCATGGCTTTCACAAGCTGGTTTAGGTTGCTAGGCGTGTCTCCAGCTGGGGTGCTAAGTGAGGGTATGTCGGTTGAACCTGTTGAACTTGAAAATGAATTGTCTTGGTTTACTTCAGGGTCATGGCTGGGTGTCTTGTTGTGTGTGGTGACTGGCTGAACGAATGGTGTAGAAGTATTAACCTCATATAAGTTTTCAGCCTCAGCAAAAGTTTTCTCTATTGCAGAGGCTCTCGCTAGTTTTGTCTCCAACTCCATCTGCCGCCGTCGCTGATGAAGCTTCAGCTCCTCCTCTTCCAGAGCCTGTCTTTTCCTTTCAACTGCAATTTCTGCTTGCAATGCAGCTTTCTCGGCTGAAGCCCGGAGCCTTGAACTAGATGCTGAGGATGCACCCGATGCAATGCTATTTTTCCTTGAACTTCTGCTGCCAGCTTGGCTCAATGAATCCATGTATTCAAATGTTGTTGCAATCTGGTCAGCAGTATTTGTTAGTTCTGTATCCATCCGTCTTGTTCTACCTTCTTTATTCATGGTACATGTAGTTGGCTACTAATTGACGAATTGTAGACTTAATTGAAGTACAATTCAAAAACTGTCCTTGAAGTTAAACTAATGGAAACTATGTCGCAAAAGCTCAAATTGAACTAATGTAGCCTGTAATGTGCTACAGATCGTCTTTATTAAATTTCAATGCTCAGCAATGATACGCACCAAAAACTGTTCTTGAACTATTCTTTTATTATCCTTGATCCGTAAAATTACAAAAATTACTGTTGACGATTGACTATTGATGTAGATTATAATAATTGGTGGCTATAGGTGGGTGTCGTTCGATGTAACAGGTGTAAGGTGACGTAAGGTGACGGAAGGTGTCGTTAGGTGACGTAAGGTGACGGAAGGTGTCGTTAGGTGACGTAAGGTGGTTCAACTAAAATATAAAGAGAAAATAACCACTGGCAGTTTAGAATAGATACATAAACCAAGGCCAGATATTTTACTTAATAACTAGAGTATTATGCATCAACTCCAAACCTATTAAATACAGCAAATATCTGTGCAACTTCATACAAGAACCAATTATTAAACTACATAATCAATGGCATCAATAACACATACCTTAACGTTTATACAGAGCTATGGGCTTACATGTCATGTACATGCATGTACACACGTGTAACTTTCACTGAACAAAACTCTTATTTTGTATATTAAAAACACTTCCAAATAACTCAATACCGACACTATATAATGCAAAAAATAAGATCAAACACTCATTTTGCTGAGCTGCCAAGGTATTTGTGGCAAAGATGATTGAAATAAATGATTTTCTCTTCTTAGTATTTGGCAATGTGTACGTTGACAACAATAACAAATAAGGTGACTCTTGAAAATAGCGCCCTCTATTGATTTCAATAAAAAAGCGAGGCGCTACAAAAGTAAACAAAAACAATATTCTGGCGGCTACACCGTCTTCACCATGCGTGTTCACCCGGCCGGGTGAAGACGGCATGGCATTTTCAGTACGCGAGGACTACAAGCAGCATGGCCCTACCTCTGGGCTCTAGCGCGGGATTTGGACGTCGCTTATTTGGATGAACTTTACCGAGAAAATAATTCATAATTGCTGATAACTATGTTCAGGAAGTATTGGCAATAACTGTTGATGCATTTGACAAAATTGGCTGATATTTTGGAGTACATTTACGACTGAGAAAGAGAGAGAGTGACTTGCAATTCTTTCACTTGCAAGTAGGAATTGCCTTTTTACAACTGCAGAACATTAAACAAAATTCACTGTTGAGCCCTTTAGTACATATCGCAAGCTCCACGGAGTTAACTTTAGCTCAGACTACAGACTTTATGAAGGTGAACTATAGGACAATTAATAACTTCAGTGTTGAGCATGCGAGTGTGGCTGGAGAGTGCTCCAGTGATTGAACGCAGTCTGCAGTGTAAAAAAGATGCACGACCAAAGCCACTGATGTCGAGCACAGCTTCTCCAACGACATCTTGTTGAATGTTGGTGAACATTCATGCACAATTCCTTAATGCCTACATTTGAAGCTTTAGCTTATTAAACCCCTCAGGATGAACTGGAACTAGCATTGAGGATAGGGGTTGTATTTCAGACTGTACTTATTCGTCAAGAAGCTGTGACCGGACCTTGCTGACTCGTGTGGACCGAGACGGGGACCGACTAGAGGCGCACCCAGACCGCAGAGAGCTGCCGTGTTCCAGTCAAGATTCAAGAGACATTGTTGTGTTGAGTTGCAAGATGGGGAACATTTTATGTGCTGACCATCGAGAGACTTTGGCCTGGTGGGAGTTGAAGATCTATGGATTGTGTGGTAATGGGATGCGACATTAGAGGTCGTCCAAAGAAAGACAAGAGTGTGAAGACCGCCCACGGTAAGCGAAGATCTAACCTATTCTCTTGCAGGTTGTCACCCTTCTTTTACACCCCCTGTCCACACAAGATAATCTACGATGAACTTGTTGAGTTGTCCCACATTTTGTTAAGCTTCCAATGTGTCGTCACGCTGTCTTGGTATTTCTTGATTTGCATGTTGGTCGAAGCCAATGATGCTTTTTAATTAGAAGACAAGTCTTACTGGAATTTCTCATGGGTTGTAACTTCAAAGTCGCCAGTTGTCATGTTTAATTATAATTGTCATGATTAATTTTGGTAATTCAAATTAAATACCGTAATGTTTATAAAGTATAATTATCTGCAAAATAACAATAACTTGATATAATCCCTCTGATAAGATGACATTTAAGGAGCAAAATTAGTAATAATAGAATGGTGAATCTTCACTATTTCCCTAAAAATACAATAATTTTGTTACAGGCACAAAACCAACAATTCTCTTGTTTTTGAAACAATTCAATTATTCATTCCTGTCCGATTTGCATTCATTTTAATGATCAAATGTTGATTTAGGAATATTGTATAAGTCAATTTAGACAGACTAAATTAATATACATATTCCTAATGACAGCATTTCATTAATTCTGAATGTATAGCTACTTCAAATTTCAATGTAGTAAGAAAAGACAACATGTAAAAAACTTAACAAAGCTGTCAAAACAAATTGTAGCAAAAGAAATTAACGTAGCTGAAATTCCACCTATGCAAATCCTTTATAGCTTATGGTGCATTGGTAATAATTTTCCCAAACCAATACTTATAACTAGTTGTAAGCGCTGCCACAAAAGGAAAAAATGGGGGAGGTTTAAATATTTTAAATAGAAAGAAAAAAAAAGATGCAGAAAGGATGCAGAAAAAGAAAATGTTCTTCTCCATGATGACAAGAGAGATCAACCACTGAGAACACTGATGTAAATTATGCCTGTAGGTATGTATGAATGGTAAGTCAGCAAAGGCCTAGAGTTAATATTAGTGTTGGCCTAGAGATAAGATAACTTGCTATCCCTTTATACCAGGTTCACTGATAATAGGCAGCACCAATAGTTCACTCTCGAAACCTGAGTAGACGATGCCGACTCTCCTTCTGATGTCAAGAGGTCATCAGTGAGGTCAAGTATTTTCCAGCAAAGCTGAAGTTTTAGGTCAGGTAAAGTATCCTGGGTAAGTGAGAAAGAAAAATAACCTTTTCTCCACAGAGCTCCTAACCTTTTTTCCACAGAGCTAACTCTTATTTCCGCAGATTCTAATAACCTCTTCCTCCACAGGCAATAACTATTTTCTTGTTTTCCACAGTATATAAGCGGTTTTCCTAATGTGGATGCTGTGACAGGTGATTGCGCATTGGTGGCAACTCATGGACACCACAGTTAATGACAGTTTGGTAAGGTGTCGGGGTAAACTGAAGGTAAATCTCGCTATGGCTTGATGTGATTCCAAATGCTAATCTTTCTAGATAGTTTTCTTCCCAAGTATGTACAGGTGATGCTTTCTTCTTGAAGTTGATGAACTTGCTTGTGCAACTGAGGTGACGTCTACGTGCGACTTGACTTGAGGCTACATTCTAGTGTGCAGTGGTGATTTCAACCAGAGCTGTTGCGAGCTGCGTCGAAAGGTCTGGATTATACAGGTGTAAAAAGTCAACAGCAGCCTGATTGGTTTGAAGTGATACATTCTAAAACAAATTAGGAGTTCTTCCAACAAAAAGTTTGGGAAATGAAGTGACTCGTCACCTTTGAAGATCTAAATTGCCAGTAGTCAAAAGAAGTTCTACCAATTCCAACACCACAACAGAATTAAGCATTAACAGTTACCATCTAGACCAACTTTCCTACCAACAAACTCGCACATCTTATTATATTTTGAAGAAAAAGTTCTTCTTAATGTATTTATAGGCAAGTAAGCAAATTGTCACTCTTGAAGATCTAGATATAGCCAGCAGTCAAATATTGTTCTACCATTTGTGATCCACAACAGCATGATAGCATTTAAAACCATTATTAAGTGCTGTTTTTGTAATTAAAGTTAGTACCCTTAATCTTGAAACAATATAGTATTCACCTCTTCTTGCAAATAATCACAAATTAACAAAGTGGCATTGGCTTACTGTATGTCATTCCCTCGTTTGAGTGAAAACCATCCAGCACCTTGACTGGAGGCTACATTCTAGTTTGCAGTATTGACCACAACCAGAGCTGCATTGGTGGAGTGGAGATTATACTGGTGCAGAAAATCATCAGCAGTCAACATGGTTTGAAATTAAATATTTAAAAAACTTTAATTTGAGCAGAAGTTCTTCCCACATATGTTCGGCAAATTAAGCAACTTGTCACCTTTGAAGAGCTACATTAAGCCAGCAGTCAAAAGTAGTTCTGCCATTTCTGAATTCACAACAGCATGAAGCATTAACTATTTAACACAACCAACCTCCCGACCAACAAACTTGCACATCTCAATGAACTTGCCTTAAGAGTGCTATTTGTGTTTCTGTTCACAAAAATAATACCCTCCTGGCTTCTGACTGGTAACCCCGAACAAAGATACTGACAAAATAGGGAGAAAACCAACATAGGGCTATGTAGCTCAGTTGGTAGAGCGCCAGCACATTAAACCAGAGGTCGCAGGTTCAAGTCTCGCTCTAGTCAATTTTTCTATGTACAACCCAAAATTGATTTAAATTTACCTAGTCAGTTTCCTTTTTTGTTTATTGCTCCTTTCTTTTAGTGAAATCCATGTGGGTCAAAGCGAGCGCCTTGATTGAGGCTACACTAGTATGCAGTGGTGACTACAACTGGAGCTGTTTGGGAGCTGCATTGGTACATCTGGAGGATGCAGGTGTAGAAAGTCAACAACAGCAGACTGCTTGGTAAATTTAAAATTACATTTTTGAATCTTTCATTTTGGAGAGAAGTGCTTCCCATGTACTAGATAAATCTAGATACAGCTAGCAGTCAAAAGTAGTTCTTCCTTTTGTGATTCCACAACAGCATGAAGTATTGGTTACCATCTAAACCATCTTCCCTACCAACAAACTTGCACAGCTCAAGGAACTTGCCATGAGAGTACAATTTTTGTTTCTGTAATCAAAAGTAATACCCTCGTTCCAAATCAAACAATAGTTATCAGAATTTAATTTGGTTAACCTTACACGGATGTGTATTAATCAATGTACACTCAGTACTTTCCCGAGCTCTGTGAAAAAAATCCACAGGCAAATCACTTGGGTGGGATTCGAACCCACAACCTTTGCATTGCTAAAGCAGATGTCTTACCACTAGATCACTGAGCTAGCCTGATGGCTAGAGGTAATTCGAATCCTGAGCAGCGGGTACTGCAACGATTTAATAGATGTTATTTTTTGCATCGGGTTTTACCCTTACACCGATGTGTATTAAGCACTTGATACTCAGTACTTTCCCAAGCTCTGTGAAAAAAATCCACAGGCAAATCACTCGGGTTGGATTCGAACAAATATTAATACAAAGGTTGTGGGTTTGAATCCCACCCGAGTGATTTGCCTGTGGATTTTTTTCAAAGAGCTCAGGAAAGTACTGAGTGTACAGTGCTTAATAGACATCGGTGTAAGGGTAAAACCAAATTAATTTTGTTATCCCGATGCAAAAAAAACTATCTATTAATTATTTATCAGCTCATCTTGCAATTTATTTCAAAGATTATAGTAACAAAGTCTGTGCCTCACTTTATGTCATCTGTTTCCTTTCAGTGAAAACTATCCGGGTGCAACAAGCGTCTTGACTGAAGGCTACTTTCTAGTGTGCAGTGGTGACTGACTACAACTGGAGACTTAGCGAGCTGAATCTGTATACATGTATCTGGAGGATGCAGGTGCAGAAAGTCAACAATAGAAGACCTTGTGGTAAGGGCCCATTCAGAGAAATCAATATTTAAGAATTTCAAACTTGTTTGAAATTGTTTTTTTGCCCCAACCACCCACCCAACCAAATTTAGATTTTTTAATATTGACAGACTATGTAATAAAACTGTACACAGAAGAACAAAGTAATGCCTCAAATGTAGCAAAAATTTAAAATCAATGTTCTCCCAGCTTAGGAGTTTTCAATGGCTTTTCCTGGCTTTCAAACATGCAACTTTCAAGTTGAAACAGAAGAGGAATTTTTATGTCATCTCCCTCTCAGAATACAGAGGTTGTCTATTGAAACAAGATTGAGCGACTGATGAGAAAACTGACATGACAGATGATCTGGAAGGGGCCTCAGGGCATTTTTCACCCTAAGAATTTAGTTTTTCTGATTGCAAGCTGAACTTAAATATTTGCAGTTAATGCTTAACCAACCCACCCACATTTGAAACAAGATAGACATTTTAAAAACACGTATTATTCTGAATGGCCCCTTACTTTGTTAAAACTTTTTTTGAAGAGAAGTTCGAATCAGTAATGTATTAGATAAATAAGCAAATCGTCACTTTAGAAGATCTAGATATAGCCAGCAGTCAAAAGTAGTTACACCTATATGTGATTCCACAACAGCATGAAGCATTAGTTCTCTGAGCCAACTTCCCAACCCACAAACTTACACATCTCAAGAAACTTGTCACAACAGTTCTATTTGTGTTTCTGCAATCAAAAATAAAACCCTTGTTGCTGATGAAACAATAAATATCAGCTTGTCTTGCAATTTGTCGCAAAGCCATAGAAATATAAGGCTGTCCCTCAATTTATGTCATCTCCTTCCTTTCAGTGAAAACCATCCGGGTGCAACAAGCGTCTTGAGTGGAGTCTATGGTCTAGTGTGCAGTGGTGACTGACTACAACTAGAGCCTTAGCGAGCTGAATCTGTGTATCTGGAGGATGCAGGTGCAGAAAGTCAGAACAGAAGACCTTGTGGTAAGGGGCCATTCAGAGTATTCAATATTCAAGAGTTTCAAGCTCGTTTCAAATTGTGTATAGCCCGACCCACCCTCCCCAAACTTTGACATTTTTAAAATATTGACAGACTATTTCATATAACTTATACACTGAAGAACATCATGAAGCAGATATTTTAGATCAATGTTCTCCCAGCTTAGGAGTTTTCAATGGCTTTTTCTGGCTTCCAAACATGCAACTTTCAAGTTGAAACAGAAGAAGAATTGTTTTTCATCTCCCTCTCAGTACACAGAGGTTGCCTATTGAAACAAGATTAAGCAACTGATGAGAGAACTGACATGACATGATCTGGAAGGGGCCTCAGGGCATTTTTCACCCTAAGAATTTAGTTTTTCTGATTGCAAGCTCAACTTTAATTTTCAGTTATTGCTTAAACCCACTCACCCACAATTTTGCAAAAAGATAGACATTTTAAAACACGTATTGTTCTGAATGGCCCCTAACTTTCAAATATTACATTGTTAAAACATTTGTTTGAAGAGAACTTTGCATATAAGCAAATTGTCACTTTAGAAGATCTAGATAAAGACATCAGTCAAAAGTAGCTACACCATTTTGTTGTTCCACAACAGCATGAAGAATAAGTTACCATCTAAACCAACTTACCTACCAACAAACTTGTAGGGTATTATTCATGTTTTTGTAATCAAAAATAAAACCCTCATTCCTGATAAAACAATAGTTACTTCTTTTGCAATTTGTCGCAAAGTCTGTGCCTCAGTTTATCGGATCTCCTTCTTTTCAAATCTTGCTCTAGTCATTTCCCTATCAGGCATGGAGGTTAGGCTATCAAAACAAGGTTAACTAATAATTGGACAGCACAGGTATGACAAACAATCTCTAAGGGGCTGCTAGGTATTTTTCATCTTAAGTATTTTTTTTCAAGTTGTAAGCTGAATTTTGATTTTCAGTTAATGTTTTTAACCCCCCCCTGCATTATTGAAAAAAGATAGGAAATTTTAAGCATTGATTATTCTGAATGGCCCCTAAGTTTGAAATTTTACATTTAAAACTGTTAATTTGTACAGAAGTTTTTTTCTTATGTACTGGGTAAATGAGCAAATCATCACTTTTGAAGATCTAGATATAGCCAGCAGCCAAAAGTAGTTCTACCATTTGTGAATTCACAACAGCATGAAGCATTAGTTCTCATCGAATTTGCCTTGAAGTACTATTTTGTGTTTCTGCATTCAAAAATCAAATCCTTATTCCTGATGACACAATAGTTATCAGCTCATCTAGCAATTCATCTCAAAGTTATAGTAATAAAGTCTGTGCCTCATTTTATGTCGTCTCCTTCCTTTCAGTGAAAACCACAGGGTGCAGCGAGCACCTTGACTAAAGGCTACATTAGTGTGCAGCAGCGCAGTGGTGACTGCAACTGGAGCTGTTGGGGCTGTATTGGTAGATCTTGAGGATGCAACAACAGCAGACTGTTTGGTAAGTTTGAAATTATATATGAATCTTATATTTGAGGAGAGGTTTTGACCATATATTCGGTGAAAAAGCAACTGTTCACTTTTGAAGTT
Organism: Pycnopodia helianthoides; assembly: GCA_032158295.1. Lineage (NCBI taxonomy): Eukaryota > Metazoa > Echinodermata > Asteroidea > Forcipulatida > Asteriidae > Pycnopodia > Pycnopodia helianthoides. The sequence goes on from CM063244.1 coordinate 28,340,706, forward strand.
TTGAAAGAATACGTTCAGATATATTTTCTAGTTTTTCATTTAAAACATCACACAACAAACCTGTGGAAATCTCATTTCAAAATTGTCGGTCAAACTTCTGAGCTGGGAAAAAACTGCACATATAGACTTTGTAAGTAAGCATTAAATATGAATGGAAGAACTGATCAGAGTCAGGAGGAAAAACTGCTTTCTCAAATGACACTCTTTAGACTTGACTAAGGGTAATTGATACTGTCATTAATAAAAGTTGTTTATCTTCTGCAGATGAAGACACTAACCATTGCTTCTTGGACTGTGTCTCAACCAGTTGACGAAGGACTGTCTAGCCGGATTATTCTCCCCGAGAGAGTTCAACTCTTCAAAGTGGCTCAGAAATGTTGAGGCTCACAAAGGCTTCTTGGACTCATGTATGCAACAGCTGACAAAGGACTGTGTCATGTCTAGCCTGATGACTCTCAACCACGAGTTAGAACTTTTCAAACTGTCGAAACATAGAGATGTTGAGGCTACCATTTGGAGGACCCCATGAGCTACAATGCTTATGGATGAGCTAGCAACATAAAGAGGACTAGTGCAAGTCTAGGACGATGATTCTCAACCATGAGTTCAACTTTTCAAAGTGACTTAAAAGTGATGTTGAGGCTAACCATAAAGAAGGCCCCAAATTTGCAACCAATGCTTTTCGAAACAATTGTGCCAGCTCCATCTGAAAGAAGATCAAGTCTAGCAAGATTCATTTTCTCAACCATGAGTTCAATTTTTCAAGTGACTTACAAGTTTTGAGGCTAATGGAGTATGGCCCCATTTTGCCAATCATCAATGCTTGTGTGCCCAAAATCATCTGAAGAGGACTGCGTCAAGTATAGCCAGATGGGACCCCTCATATGTTTACAAATAATGTGAGCCGATGACACTTCAGGCAGTTAAGACCTTCTCAGTTTATTAAAGTCCATGGGCTTCAAATAATTTGACTATAGTTTACTGAATCCATCAAAATCCAGCACCACCTCACGATTTGATAACATTAATACACCAGGCATTCAATTATCCTGAGGTGCTAGTTTATTATCATGGAAATTCAGTGGTCAAAGTGAAGTAAATTACACTTTGGATTTTGATGGATTCAAAGAAGTTTGTTTAAAAGAGAAAGAATCAAAAAACCAATTGACCATAATTTTGACTGCATGAGGGCACTCTGAAGGGAATATTTTCGCTTCGCACGTTATTACAGTTTTATGGCCAAATCATAATGATAAAATTATGAAAAACCAAGAAAAGAAAAAACGGTTCTTTTTACCTGTGTCAAATTACATAAATTTGTCCAGACATGCCCTCACATGGTCAAAAGGATTGTGAGTTGATGTCACACAACAGTTACTTTCTAAACATCTTTATTTAATTTTATAAAAAATGTGATGAAGGGAAAACTGGACCAAATATTCACCAACCTGTTTTTTGGGACTTTTGTCTCATGTTGTGTATAACTATTATAAAGTAGGTCTTAATTAAACTTAGTTAAAGGCCCTGTACACTATTGGTAACATCGAAAAACACAATGTTCACAGATTCACACATAACTTACATGATTTAAAGTAAGTAATGGAAGAAAGGGTTCCTTAAAATATTTCTGCCTAAAATGCTATCGTTTCTGAGAAACGAGTAAAACAATAGTAGTTATCGCGCGCGATAATTTGAAAAAACAGAAAACACATAAGATCTCTTTTCACTATTTTCTCGTGACCTCGATGACCAATTGAGCTCAAACTTTCACAGGTTTGTTTGTTCATGCATATGTTTAATCACACAAAATGTGGACACTGATTTTGAGCTGTTACCAAAAGTGTACAATACCTTTAAGGCTAAATCAATCACAAATATTCATCAACCTGGTTTTTTGACTTTTGTCTCATGTTGTGTATAACTATTATAAAGTAGGTCTTAATTAAACTTAATTAAGGCTTAATCAATCACAAATATTCAAGGCCTCTCATATTGACATACTGTGATTCATAGCTAGGCCAACTTTGCTAAATTCTCATTGCGAAAGTGACTTTCAAAGCTGTACACACTTTCAGAGCCCAAAATAGATAGAATTCTTGTTATAGTTATAGGCCTATTGCACGTGCAGCACTCCATACAATGACAACGCAAGTCTATTGTCATAATCACAACAACGAAATAATGACATATTTTTTAGCCCAAAGCGGTAAGGATTTGAATACAGCACCAGAGAAAAACAGGCATTCTTGTATATTTGTGCTCAAAATAACTTGTGTGCCCCACAAAAGTTTTTTGACTCATTGCCAAGAAGGCGAAATCCATGTACAAATCATGCAGGGTTTCTGGGTCAAACATTTATTTGTAGTCTATTTTTCAATGGTTAATATTGACCTTTTTGAAGGTAGAGAATTTTTAAGGACTAATTTATAGCATGTCAATACAAAACAACACCCAACACCACAAAAAGTAGTTATAAACAAATAAATAAACCCTATAAATTACTGTGCCAGAGTTTTTTGGGGAAAAACTTGGCGATGTTGATTCTTTATTGGTGGTTAAAATGGTGAGAAATTTGGCTTTTCAGATGTAAGGTTATATTTGAAAGTGTATCCAACAGAGATTACAATGTCATCCTGTAATAATAAGAACAAGCTGAAACAATTCCTTGTTTTTGAAGATAACAGATTAACAGCAGATTTATTGTGGCATGCCCGTACTCAGTTAGAGAATGAAGCGCTTATAAATTCTCTGAGTTGGAAAAATTGTATACTATTTATAAGTTTCAATTTGATTTTATTGTTTTCCAGCGTATCAAGTAATATTCTTCATTGCAATCTCATGGCATTGTAATGTTGAGGGTAAATTGTAATCTCTTCATTTTCCTGCTTTAAGTTAAGTTCTATTTTCTTATTAGCATTTAAATTTTAATTGTAATTTTCGTTGTTAATTACTTTCGATTATTGAAGGGTCGATTAATTTCTCTTTGAATTGTTTATAGGATGTCATTACTTTACTATGTTCATTTGATAAGTATCTTGAATAAATGAAGCTGTAAAGCTCCAATGCAATAGAAGAAAAAACAAGCAAATAAGAAATATGGTCTGCTCGACTCTTTACTGTGCCATCCCATCAATAAAGTATTGTTGAATTTTAAAACTGTTTTAGTAAGCTACATTCCATAATCTAACTATGTGTTTAAAAAAAGTTACTTTAAAGGAACATTACAGATTTGGTAAGAAAAGAACTTGTAAAATATACTTTTTTATCACAGATTTACATAAAACTATCACGGTCTAATGATGATGATAGTAGAAAACATCCCTTGAAATATTTCTGTCTGAAACTGCCATATTTGATGAGAAATGAATAAACTAATTTTCCGATTGGAGTTTATCGCTCAGTGAGCGTTTTATTCATTTGTTGAATCTATATGATTTCATGCAAATGTGTAATCAGTTTTTCACTATTTTCTCGTGACCCACATGGCCTATTGATCTCAAACTTCTACAGGTTTGTTAGTTTATGTAGAAGGTGGATTACATAAAGTGCTTACTGTCAGCAACTGTTTTGTTAGCAAAAACCAATTCTGTAATGTTCCTTTAACAATTACTTGTTTTTATAAAGTTGACTGACTGCTTCACTGCTATAGTGAATAAACAAACCGAGTACAAACTGATTTTTTTAAAGTAAAGTTATTGAAAAAATTTATCTTCACAAGAGATTTTCCCCTGTTTTCAAGGAGGGTGGGGGAAGTATAATTGAGAATTGGTTGGCCCTGAACTGTAGGCAATTTTATTAAATTTTGAAAATAATGTTTGTTTGTATCTGATAAATATGAATCAATTGGCACAAGTCATAATTACGAATTGTGCTAATTGCGAATTGTGACAAGTCAAAATTATGATTTGTACTAAGTCATAATTATCACTTTCTTCTGTTTTTCTCAATGCCCTTTAACGCTTTCTTTAAAAAATTGGACCTAGCAACTGCAAAGCAAAATTTAAATGATCAACTTTTAAATTCTCCCTACCTCTTTATAAAAACAGTGTTTCCTACATGTCAGTCGCATGGTAGTGTTAATCATATACGCTATGTGGTTTTCATAAAGCTTTAAATTCTCATTACCTTTCGACGAAAATCTCTTTGGCGTCTTCGATTCTTTTTAAGGGTTATATTGTTCCATTCAGAAAAGTTAAGTTGTCATCAATCAGAAACTCGCTAAGTACTTAAGTAGGATGTCCCCTTCTAAACAATGGTCTCAACCTTTAGGGCTTTGTTATGCAAATAAGGAAGCAAGACAAAGGGTTGTATTGTTCCATTCAGAAAAGTTAAGTTGTCATCAATCAGAAACTCGCTAAGTACTTAAGTAGGATGTCCCCTTCTAAACAATGGTCTCAACCTTTAGGACTTTGTTATGCAAATAAGGAAGCAAGACAAAGGGTTGTATTGTTCCATTCAGAAAAGTTAAGTTGTCATCAATCAGAAACTCGCTAAGTACTTAAGTAGGATGTCCCCTTCTAAACAATGGTCTCAACCTTTAGGGCTTTGTTATGCAAATAAGGAAGCAAGACAAAGGGTTGTATTGTTCCATTCAGAAAAGTTAAGTTGTCATCAATCAGAAACTCGCTAAGTACTTAAGTAGGATGTCCCCTTCTAAACAATGGTCTCAACCTTTAGGACTTTGTTATGCAAATAAGGAAGCAAGACCCGGGTGTCGCGTGACCATAGAGAACGAACGGACGACAGTGAAAAATGTGCCTGGCCGACCGCGTGTTTTTGCAGCACTGTTCAAACATCATACTGCATGCATGGCCATTTTAATTGTTTGTTTTTAAACAAAAACTACTATATAACTTTGGCTCTTCCGTTGACATAACCAGACATGATTTTCATTTAGCTATTATTTTTATTTTTTGGGGGGGGGGAGGGTTGGGCAAGCAGGGGCAAAGATTAACTGGGGGAAGACTCTTGATGGAATGACCTATTAATTTTTTAGTCTCATTCGGGGAGACAAGAGTGAAAGGTTTTGGACGCTCCCTGGTCCTCCTCTGCTGATGATGCCACTGGTCCCATAAAAAAATACTTGATGATATTGATACACTGTTTGACAAATTGACAATGACAATTTGACAATGCAAGGTGAAATTCATTTCAAATTTGTTTTGTTTTAACCATAATAGCATGTGTTTTATAGTAGTGTTAGCTTGACCATTTGTAAAGAAATTTGTCATGTGTTAGTAATGGCTCTGTCAAAAGGATTAAATTATTTTTCAATTCCTTGTAAGTAAGATGAAATAAGAACAAAACACCAAAGTACTGTCCAATAGTTTCTTAAAAGACAAAAGGTTAAAAAGATGTTTTTCAGCATTAATTTGAGTATAAAATTCATTTAGTTTCAAACGTATATCATCTTAGTAGTGGCTTACAATTTAATGGTATTGGGTTTTGTTTACGTTCATGTCAACAGATACGGCAGTCTCAAAGGAAATCAACCTGTCAAGAAGTAGATGCCAGAGACCCAAATGTCATCACGCTGTCTGGCTTTGCTACAAACAGGTAAACTTAAAGGTAGACATTGCCTTGAACTGGGCGAGTTGGTCTATAAAAAGCATTTGTACCCATTTTTTATAAAATGCATATGGTTAGAAAGATGTTTTAAAAGTAGAATACAATGATCCACACAAATATGCCTCGAAATTGCCTGGTTTTCCTTTAACTTTGCGAACTAGCACGGTTGGCCATTTTGTGGAGTCAAGAATTTGACTCCACAAAATGGCCGACGGTTACAAACGCTTTTTATAGACCAACTCGCCCGATCCAAGGCAACGTGTACCTTTGATGACAAGCACTTGTTTAAACAAGATCTGTCAAGAATCGCAGAGATTCACATAAGGCCTTTAGCACTTGCGCACAAGGCATCAAGTCATTTGCTCCTACAATTCACTCCAGAAATACGATTTTGCACTGTGTGAATGTGACGTGTTGTACGAACTGCATGTACAATGGCTGCTTGCGGTTTGGGGCAGACAATGCATTTCTATTTCTATTTATAGCAAGTTTCCAAGCCCGTACAGATAAATAAATCCACATTTTATTAACATTGCCAGAGATGGAAAGTGTATTGGGATTTGTTGATGGTGCCAGCTAATTATGATGGATGAAATTGAGTTTATTATTTACAGCGCAAACAACATTGTAACAAATTGGATGCAATGGTTTTGGATTAAACTCAATTTTCGCCATCTGGGAAAAAAACTGGGGGGGGGGGGCAAAAAAATAACTGTTCTTTTTTGTTTTCCCTTTCCTGTAATTGGCGGTTCATCCGCTGATGGTTTGGACATTAAATACAATACAAACTAGAGGTATGATTGGGCGACATCATTTTTTCTAACAAACATTTTGTTTTTGTTTGCATCGTTAGGTTAGCAGTCTTAGAGGAAATCGACCCGTCTACACGTAGATATCCAAGACCAAAGTATCATCATGCAGTCTCGCTTGAAATCTGTCCTCACTCAAGCAGGTAGGTTTAATAATGAGCACTTGAGTTCAGGGTAGAAAAAGAAGATATTATAAATGAGGGAATAAAAGAGCAGTGACAAGGTCTTCAACGTCCGTTTAAAACCGGCAGGGTGGTGGCTGTGCGATAATAGAACCCCCCGGTCTGCACCCCCGAACAAAGATATTCACAAAATAGGAAAACGTAGGGCGCTTTGTAGCTCAGCTGGTAGAGTGCCTGTTTGTTAATCCTTAAGTCGTTGGTTCAAATCCTGCTTGAGCCAAATTTTTGTTGTTCAGCTCCAAATTTCTTAAAATTTAATTTCTTAAAAACTAATTGTTGCATTTTTTGTGTGAAGTGAGACTAACCATGGACTAACCATCTCCAAAGAGATCTACCCATCAACAAATAGATGTCTCAGATCTGCATAACGGCAGCCTTGTCAAGGAATTGCCCACTCCAGTAAAAGGTAAATGAAATAGCTTGTCTTCCTTCATGTTCACATTGTTTGTAAAAATGCATAAATTCTTAACCTCTACAATTGAAATAAATTCTTGATACCCTTCTATCATGAAGCATTTGTCCTGGATAGTCATATTTTAAAAGAAAATAAGTTTAATAAGTCTTTGTTCAGTAGTCCTTCCTCGAATCATTATTTTACTTGAATTGCCTGCAAAGAAAACTTGTAAAAAAGCTACTTGCATTTAAAACTCGACCTAGATTACAAAGTTTGGTTGTACAAAAGAGGCCAACTCTTTCTCAAGATGCCCTTGTATACAGCAATATGCCCACCAAAAGCTGAAAATGTATTTTTTTTTCTAAATTACATCTTAGTTCAGCTAATATTTCTAAACATTCAAAAGTCAAGTAATAAACCACATAGGAAACTGACATGATAAACTTGTAGTTAATTTTGGGTCAGACAAAGAAAAATTTACTGGAGCGGGATTTGAACATGCTGGCACTTTGCCAACTGAGCCATCGAGCCCTCATGTTGATAGTCTCCCTATTTTGTCAACATTTTTGTTCGGGTGCCAGTCAGAAGCCATACAACCTACCGCTTGCCAGGTTCAGGGAAGAGGAATACTTTTAGCTGAATTCAGACTTTTCAAGTCAGCCTTGTGAATAAAATCAGACAATGTTTTTTCGAAGTGTAAAAACAATTCTGCACTTTAACTGATCTACTTCTCTAGTACTGTGTGCACTGTTCCTAAAACCTCTGAAATCTAAGCCCCAGGGGTCTACTAAAAGGTACAAACGCATCACTTCAACTTAACTCCTATAATTTGGATCCTAGTTTAAGACTTTTTTGTTAGCAGTGACTCTCACCGCTGCAGGTTGTATTGTAAACTTGTGTGTAATTCCTGGTTATACGGCAGTTACAGGTTGAAGAGCTTCTGAATGGCACCTCCGAACAAAATAGGGAGACCACCAATTTGTTGCTAGATAGCTCAGTTGGTAGAGTGCCGGGCCTTTAATCCCGAGGTTGCAGGTTCAAATCCTGATCTAGTAAATTTGTTCTTTGTTTAACCACAAATCAATTAAAATAAAAATGAGCAACTCTGAAATTTCTCATTCCTGATGGGAAGCGCCAGGTGCAATGGCCTCTGCCTAGCAACCTGAACAAAAGAGTTGACAAATTAGGGAGTCAGCCAACAACAGGACAATATAGATCAGTTGGTAGAGTGCCAGCACCTTAATGCGGAGGTTGCAGTTTCAAATCCTGTGCTGGTCAATTTTTCTTTATTCAATCCAAAATATTCAATAGTTGTGATATTTGCACGGGGTTAAATTATATTTATTTGTTTTACCTTACACAAATTTGTGATGAGCACTGTATATATAAAGATTATATTTATTTCTGTAAACAGAAAGCCAAGACATTCCTCAATGATGTCTACCCATCAACTAAGGAAACATCAAAGGGGAACAGATGCACATCGTCAGCCTGACATCTACCCATTACTAATGTGGATCTGTCGAAGGCTGATATAAAAAGTAAGCAAATTTCCATGTTCACTCTTTTCCCCTGTTGTCTATGGCACAGCGTTTTTGCAGCACTGTGCACATCATACTTCTATTCCAACACTATGGGAACCCAGGTGGGTGGCCATTTTATATCATATCGACAAGTAAATATCTGAGACTCAGCTTGGCATCATGAAGCAGCTTGGCATAAAAAATACCTTCTCTGTGAACAGGTACATTTATTATTATGCAATGTTGAACTATTCTATACTATACTGTTTACAGCAATATTCCCATCAAAAGCTGAAAATGTTATAGTAATTTGCAGCTAAATCAGCTCAATTATACAAGTATTATAAGTAATTAAGGGATGAGAAACTTCAGACTTTGTATCTGAATTCACTGCAGTCTTTTTAAAGTCTGCCTGTAAACAAGAAATGCTTTATTTTTTTCTTCAAACAAGATAGGCCTATAAGTCAGGCTCTTTGATCTACCTCTCTATCACTGACTAGACACTGTTCAAAAAATCTCCTTGGAATGTCAACATAGTATGTTATGGTCTGGGCCTTGCAACTAGAATAATCTCACTGCTTACATAACTTTTTGCAGAAACACAGTTGCCTTTCAACGCGAGCTCAAAGCGCATATTCAAAATCTAATCTAATCCCTGGAGCGCTGGGGGGGGGGGTGCAAAGCATATGGACCTCAAATGGGGGCACGTGAAAGTATAAAACATGAAACAGAAAAATGCATAAAAATTCCGAGGATAGCCCCAAAACGCAAAAACTTTCACTTATCTTATTTCCATTAGGGACCTTACAGGAAGAAGAAAAACATAAAACAAAATGGGAGAATTTAAGATTATGGATGGATATAGAAAGCTATTAAAAACAAAGAACAAACTAAGGAAGAAAAGCATTTAATGAATAATGATACGCAGTACTTATATAGCACTTTATCGCCTGAGGGCATCTCAAAGCGCTCATTATCTACAAGGTATACAACTTAGCACCATGTGAGGGTTTATAATATGCTGGCACAATATGCAGCCAACCATACAAGAAGACACTGGGACAAACCCATTCTCTTAACAACAAGTGTACTGGGCTTTTGTTGTTACTCTTGTATGCCCCATTCGAATTAAAGCAATAGCAATTTGTGTCTTGCTCAAGGACACAAGTGTCAAGACCAGGACTCAAACCTACACTCTGCTGATCAGAAACAAAGCCTTAAAACGTTGCACTTGACCGCTCAGTCGTGACACATTATGTTTTTAAAAATAATTGGGATGGAACTAAACAAAACTTCCAAGTTAAATGTTATTTATTTCAATCAAAGTGTTTATCTATGGATAATTTTTTGGAAATAATTGTTGCAAATTGGGCTTGTTGTTTGTGTGCAGAAAAGTTTACCATCTCCAAAGTGATCTACCCGTCAACAGGTAGATAACAATTGTCCAAGATCAGCCGATATGATAAAGGAGCTGATATGATAACTTAATCTCTGTCCCAGATATCAAAACTGATGTTTACAACTCTTCAATTTCAAAAATGATCTACTCTGCTTCAATCATCTAATAAATTTGATTTCAAAGGCAAAGTATATTATTCACATGTATTTCTAATTTCAACTTCTTTGCCTTTTAGAGAGGCTTGCTATTTTCCGAAGAGACTGTCCCATCCAAAGATCTAGATGTGAGAGAGTGCGTGTCCGATCATCAGTCACTGCCGATCAAGGGCTAATTGTCTTCCCATAACACATAGATGTAGATATTCAAGGCTGAGGCAAAGTTTGTAAAGTCTGGTGTCGTTTTTTTTTATCAAGTAATAAAGGTTTTTGTTATCGTCATTTTTTATAGTGGGCTGTTTTTTGCAGCAATATACAATTAACATTGTAAATAACTGCACCATTGCAAGCAAGTGCACATAATCAACGCGTAATTTAAACTATGAAACTTGAGATCTTGGCAATTATGCTTTGGCTACGAAGTTAGAGCATTGGTGATGTGGTGATTCGATTGGTGGTGCGACAATTTTCATTGGGGGTGTTGCGAATCGATTGGTGGTGCGGCGGTACGATTGGTGGTGCAGAGATTCAAATAGTTTGGAATCCAATGGTGGTAAAATCACGAGAAATTCTGAACTTAACTGCGAAAAGGGACTTGGACACAGTCATAGTATTGCAGTGCCTTGCACTTTCCTCTTTTATTTTGAAAAACTGCCAGCTGTTGCATGCCTATATATACAGTACGCACTTTTAATTTTAAGATTATGCTAATTCTCATTCGAGAAACAACCCATTCATACATAAACATGTATATGGCAGTTAAATTTTTCTATATCCTTGAAAAATACAATTATCTGTTGAAAAATACTACAATTATTTAACTAGTCAAAAGCAAAAAGGAAAGAAAAAAGAAAAGATCTTTTTTTGGCATTCTATTTGAGTCAAAAATAGGAAGGAAAACTCAACAAAAAATCATATGTCAAATTTAATGAGCTTAAAAAAATGCATAATTTTACCTTTTAAGCGACAGTAACTTTGGAACAGATCATGTACTTGGAATTGTGTCAAGGGCGATTGCTATGAATGAGAATTGGTATAGTCTTGTTTTGTGTGACAATTTGCTGAATAAATTATTATGGAGTGATGTTTTATTTTGCCTGAAACTTACATTCACATTGAGGTAAAAACAACTTGAAAATAGAATAACCAGTCTTCATTTTTAAGGGTTGTATAGCGCCCCCTTCGCCTGAAATTTACATATACATTGAGGTAAAAATGACAGGATTAACCAATCTCCATTTATAAGGTTAAAGCACCCTCTTTGATGAAAGTAATACATATAGGTTAGGTAAAAATGACTTGAAACTAGACTAAACAATCTCAATTTATTCAGGGTTATAGCGCCCCCTTTGCCTAAAGTTTACATAAACATTTAGGTAAAAACGACTGGAATTAGACTAACCAATCTCCATTTATAATGTTATAGCGCCCTCTTTGACAAAATTTTGCATATAAGTTTGACAAACAATTTTAATATAAATTAAGTAAAAACGACTTGAAATAGGACTAACCATCTCCAATTATGTTATAGCGCCCTCTTTGACAGAAAATTTGCATATAAATTAAGTAAAAACGACTTCAAATAAGACTATCAATTTATAATGTTATAGCGCCCTCTTTGACAGAAAATTTGCATATAAATTAAGTAAAAACGACTTCAAATAAGACTATCAATTTATAATGTTATAGCGCCCTCTTTGACAGAAAATTTGCATAAAAAAATTAAGTAAAACGACTTGAAATAAGACTATCAATTTATATCGTTATAGCGCCCTCTTTGACAGAAAATTTGCATATAAATTAAGTAAAAACGACTTGAAATAAGACTAACCAATCTCCATTCATAAGGTTATAGCGCCCTCTTTGACGGAGAATTTAGATGTAGATTAGGTTAAAGCGACTCAAAATAAGAAAATCAGTCTCAATTTTTAATTTTATTCATTTTGATTGAAATTTACAAAGCCATTTAGAGAACCTGTTGTTTAAGGCATTCTTTTAGGGTGATTTCATTTTAATTTGCACTTTTATATTCCCCGCCCCTTCATAATAAATAGCCAAGTTGTATGTAGGCCTATTGTTCAAACGCATTGGTAATTGACTGTTACCAGCTTTCTTTAAGTAATCAATATGAAGCTGGAATGGCACTAAACATGCGCAAGCAGTGACCATTTCTTAATGAAAAATGAGTACGCATTTTATGGCAATTGATTATTTTCCAGCTTAATATGATTAAAAAACAGAAAGCAAAGTGCCAGCAAGATACCTTGTATTAAAGTAAAGTATATCATGGCTACCTTCGAGCACAACATAAGATCGGTTTAGGAACACTTTGTCTTAGTCATTTTCAAAACACTTATGTACGACTCTATGATAACCATAATAGACCCATGCAATTGCACTCCAGGACAAGAAATGAAAACGCATAACTCCATATTATTTTATTCAGCAATTTGTCACACAAAACAAGACTATACCAATTCTCATTCCTAGCAATTGCCCTTGACAAAATTCCAAGTACATGATCCTAGTTCCAAAGTTATTGTCGCTTAAAGGAACATTACAGAATTGTTTTTTGCTTACAAAATAGTTGCTGGCAGTGTAAGCACTTTATGTAATCTACCATATACATAAATGACAAACCTGTAGAAGTTTGAGTTCGATCGGCCATCTGTGTCACGAGAAAATAGTGAAAAACCGATTACACATTTTGCATGAAATCATATAGATTCAACAAATGAATAAAACGCTCACTGAGCGATAAACTCTAATCGGAAAATTAGTTTATTCATTTCTCATCAAATATGGCATTTCAGACAGAAATATTTCAAGGGATGTTTTCTATCATCATCATTAGACCGTGTAAGTTTTATGTAAATCTATGATCAAAAAGTATATTTTATAAGTTTTTTTCTTACCAATTCTGTCACGTTCCTTTAAAAGGTAAAATTATGCATTTTTTTTAAAGCTCATTAAATTTGACATGTGATCTTTTTTATTGCTTCCTATTTTTGATTCAACTAGAAAGTCAAAAAGTATCAGCCTTAAACTTTTCTTTTTTTCTGTTCTTTTTTGCTTTTTCAAGGAAACAATAATGAGCACTATAGAGAAGTTTAACTGCCACATGCATGTTTATGTATGAATGGGTTATTTCTCGAATGAGAATTAGCATAATCTTAAAATTAAAAGTGCGTACTGTATATTTAGGCATGCAACAGCTGGCAGTTTTTCAAAATAAAAGAGGAAAGTGCAAGGCACTGTAATACCATGACTGTGTCCAAGTCCCTTTTCGCAGTTAAGTTCAGAATTTCTCGTGATTTTACCACCATCGGATTCCAAACTATTTAAATCTCGGCACCACCAATCGTACCGCCGCACCACCAATTGTATCACCGCATCACCAATGCTCTAACTTCGTAGTCAAAGCATAGTTTTCATAGTTTATAATACGCATTGATTATGTGCACTTGCTTGCAATGGTGCAGTTATTTACAATGTTAATTGTATAGTGCTGCAAAAAACAACCTAGTGGTTTATTACTTGATAACAAAACCCCGACACCAGACTTTACAAACTTTGCCTCAGCCTTGAATATCTACATCTATGTGTTATGGGAAGACAATTAGCCCTTGATCGGCAGTGACTGATGATCGGACACGCACTCTCTCACATCTACATCTTTAGATGGGTCAGTCTCTTCGGAAATTAGCAAGCCTCTCTAAAAGGCAAAGAAATTGAAATTAGAAATAATGTGAATAATATACTTTGCCTTTGAATTCAAGTTTATTAGATGATTGAAGCAGAGTAGATCATTTTTGAAATTGAAGAGTTGTAAACATCAGTTTTGATATCTGTGAAAGAGAGTTATTCTTAATTGAAGTTATGAGGTCCTTTTTGGAAAGAAACATTCAAAAAGGGTAACATTTTATATTGTAAAGCTCCAACATGCTTTTTTTTAAATTTTTGAGACATTAACTTTGTGATTGACAACTTTCTCTTGAATGCATAACATAAATATGTTTTCTTGCAAAATCACATGATTAAGGAATTTCTAACACTACAATAAGTTGGCAAAGCAGTGCACTTTTTAATAAAGATTTCGGTGTAACGATCAGACAAAACAATTTCAACCGCACCCAGGAAGTACAAAACATGTATAAATGTAATTGTTTTGTTGAATGGGAATACATTTTACTTCTTGCCTTAGAAGTTTATGAGACCTGATGGACAATTGACATTCTTCAAATGAGCAACTTCCGTTTTTTGTACACAATTTGTCATAATTGTGTGATATGTGTGATTTAAGCAATAACAGTGTGAGGAACCAGTCTTCACTGCATGGTTATGACCTAGGCCCAATTTCATAGCGCTGCTTAACGGTAAGCAAATTTTTGTGCTAACTGTAGCAGAAAAATTTGCTTAAGCATAAGCGTATTTCACAGGTTAGCAAGAAAATAAGGCAGTCATCTTGTGCGTTCACCATGTAATTGTATTGTTACGTCATTCATTTTCGGGCAGTAAGCACCCGAAGGTTAGCTATACCTTTTCGTGTGCTTACGGTTAGCAGCGCTATGAAATAGAAACTCGTACGTAAGCACAGAATCGGCCGTTAAGCAGCTCTATGAAATTGGGCCCTGGCTGGTGGTTGGCCGCTGTTAATAGACCAAGCCGAAAGTGAGGTCCATGATTAAAAGCTGCCAGCCACCAACCAAGGTCATTAACATGCGTGATGACCAGCTCGTCACTGTCAATGCCATAATAATAATAAATACCTCTAAACATCATCAGAATTTGTGCTTTTTTTATTGCCGATATGATTAGAATTGTTTTATTCATGATTAAGGGACATTCTTTTAGCTGTTCAATTTTCACATTGGACCTAATCTCTTACACGTGTTCAACTTTTTATGCATAATTAAAACAGCCCACTATACGACGGAAACAAAAACCAACACCATAATTGTACATACTGTTTCAGCCTTGAACATCTTTGGTTGATGGTAAGACATTCAGCATCTGATAAGCACTTGAAGATCCGACAACTACATTTTGAATGGTTAGATATCATTGGAGAATAGCTAGCCTTTCTCTGATAGGGAAAGAAATATTAGAAAAACAGACATGAGTTATTATTTTTCCTTTGAATTCATTATATAGCTAGATGGCTGAGGCAGAACATGTATTTACGTTTTTTATTAAGTTCTAATCTCCATGATCGATTGTAATTTGTTCTAAATATTGGAGTTATAAGGGGGCTATGTAATGTATCGAGCACCCCCCCCCCCTCCTCTGGTTACACCACTCGTGGCGTGGCGTGTCGTGGCCGAGTGGTCTAGTTCACCGGACCCAAGCTCTAGTGTTGTCTGCAGCACAGTGTGGGTTCGAATCCTGGTCATGACACTTGTGCCCTTGAGCAGGCACTTAGGTTGTGCATCTGCTCTACCAGCAGGCTCCAGTGGATGATACCATGATCCTTATGGACTGTGAAGGGGTACCTGTTCAGCCCAGGTAGGTGGCAACGTGCCTCCAAATCAGTTAAGTGTAGCCCTCAATTGAGTGACGTTGTTAGGGGAATATCTCATAAAAAAATAAAAATAAAACACTGCTGCTTTGCCTAACATGATCTCTAGTTGAAAACAGGTGCTTGGTTTTAAATTTACCTACTTGTAGTGAAGGCTTGTCTTAAGCCTGACTGCATGAATTTTTTTTGGGGGGGGGTCTGGGACATCTACTTGTTGATGGGTAGATTTCCTTAACATTTGCAGACCTGTAGATCAACAAAAACAAAATGGTAAGTTTGTGTATGAAAAAAGATAAGTTAATTACAAGTAAAATAAATCACAAGGGAAACTGACTGGGTAAATTTACCCAGTCATTTTCCTTGTGGTTTATACTTATATTTGAAACAAAAAGTTTAGTTTTACTGGAAAAAACTTGAAAAAAGTTATGCTTATTACCAAAAAGTCACATTGGATCTAAAGCCCCCAGCCCCCATCCCCCAACCCTTTTTATATACATTTTTTGCATTCAACTATTGAAGGGCAAGTACCGATGAATTTTGAAAACTGCTCAAAAAAGGTGACAAAAAATATAACAAAGAAACAGATCTGATGGCAATTTTTGGTTTCACCATGATCTAAACCCTTAAAACAAGCAAAAGTTGTTGTTTTTGGATAACACGTGTATAGCGGTACAGCTACGGTTCATAAACACTGTACAGTTATTGTTATTATGCACTGCATTGTGTGCAAATTTGGATTAATGGCTTTGCGAAAGATGCGTTTCTTTGGCCATCATGCTTTCAATAATAGGAATATCTAGGAGCAGGCAGGTCTCACAAGTTATCTACTTGAAGTGAACTAAATTGTAAATTACCAGGTCACAATGGTTGTTCACTTTAGGTACTAACTTGTGAGACCTGTTCCTTGCTATTTATCTTTTCATTTAGAAACTACTTTCATTTGGGAAACTACTTTCATTTAGAAACTACTCTGTTCTGTTTAGAAACTACTTTTATTTTAGTTTTTAAAATACTTATTTAGAAAGGTTCCGTTAGGTTACTGTCAAATCCCACAAGCATTTGTGATTTTAAGAACAGTGATAAACTGTGTACACACAGTGGATATTACTTCAAAAGGAATTATTTATATATTTGACTCCTTTTATGTAGGTCACATTTGGTGACTGTGCATGCTTACCATTTTAAGAGTCAAAAGGTGTGCATGTAAATTCTGAGTTGCCCAAAATGTGCACTACACAGGGCTCCAATTAACACAGGCAGCCCTGAATGCCAGTGATTTAGCATTGGGCCACTAAACTCAAAACCGGACAAGTCTAGCAGTATTGGGTTTTTCAGTGAATATTATATTACCTCTCTGTGTAATTTCTTTCAACTCACCACAATATAAATGAGAGAAATCTTCTCTTAGTGCTTGTTCAAATAAAAGCAGTTTGTATACTAAACTCATATAAATTCTAGTAATGTGGACAGTTTTAGCCCTGTGTCTTGTGGATTTACCCCCCCCCCCCCAATTCGATCCCTGCTACACTGTAAAACACAGGGACATTTGACCCTCAAAATGGTGCAAGCAGCTTGTGATGAGGTCAGATGAATTGGGGCAATAGAGTCAATAATAGGGTTTAACCCCCGGCCCCACCTTTTTGTATTCAAATTTGTGTGTTTCATCTGTCAAAATTTGATAAGAGAAAAAGTTTTTTTTTTAATATTTCAGCAAAAATCAGGCCATGCATCTTTAATTTGTATAAGCTTTTCAAACAATGTGAACTTGAAGAACAGGGGTGGTATGTTTTGTAATCCAATAGATGGATTGCAATACGCGGTATTGACCCCATCTTTGATGTAAAACAATGGAAAATTGCACGCGTGTATGCGCAACGCACGACTCTCAGCCAATGGTAGCTCTTCATGCATGCACAATTCATCAAAGATGGTGGCCGATGATGTCTATTGCAATCCATCTATAGGAATTTACCATTTACTGGTGAGGGCAGTTCATTTACCAGGCTGATCGTAATAAAGATCTCAGACACCTACTTGTTGGCGTGTAGATGTCTTTGTTGGAGATGGCATACTGTGCTGTAAACATAGAGTTATATATAAGAACTAGAGGGCGCACTGGCAATACTGCGTGCACAAACGCGCCGGGACCGCAAGGAGACACGACCGCCATTTAATAGAGGGCAAAATTGAGTACGAAGTATACGATGTGCGTATGGTAAATGCACGCGCATCACGCGCTCGGTGTTCATGTTGTTGTTTTGTGTACAGTAAAGTAATGGTAGTGGTACTTTTAAAACATGGCCGCACCACCCGCGCGACGAGTCACGTAACTTGGCTAGTGCGCCCTCTAGTTCTTCTGTATAACTCTATGGCTGTAAATACAAACAAAACAAACAGTTTATTAAAATACTAAATTAGAAATGACGAATTTGGATTAAGATAACCAACATATTTGTATTTTTTTTTTTTTTTTTTTTACAATATTGAGAATTGTAAACCAAATAAAACAAAAATCTAACAAACGCATTCACTGAGTGGAAACTTGGCTGTTAATTTTGTGTGTGTGCAGTGGTTGTCTATAACAGTTAATGTGATTGCAACATTATACTTAATTTGTGTGGGTTTGATTGGGGTCAAAATGGTAGTTTTCCTATTTCTGCTATTTCAATTACTGGAAGTTATGCAACTTCAGTAGAAAAGTTCTACACTATGCAAATTTACCTGTTTACAAAGATTCAAAGAGCAGCCCTCAAGCTTACTTTTAAATGCATAGGCCTATGTTCATCAGCTGGTATGAATATTAACATGACCTATAACCTACAGTGTAAATTATGCATGTATAAACCGACACCCAAACCAAGAATGCAGTGGTTGGCTCCATGCTGAACAGGGCCACATTTCGTAGAGCTGCTTAAGCAGAAAATATTGCTTAACAATTTTCTGCTAAGCATATAACAGCAGGATACCAGTCACAAATTTATACATGTGACATGGTAGTTTGGCCGGTAACCTTATTCTGGTAAGCATAGTTTTGTTGTGCTCAGCTACTTTTTGTGCTTAAGCAGCTCTATGAAATTGGGCCCTGGTAATGACCATAGATAACAGTATTTGAGGAATGCTGAAGTTAAGTTTACAGGGTTTTGAGTTGCATACTCGTTTGGGTGAAAGTTGAATGCAGGAGTGAAGAATGATTTGAGATTATGTAAGTAGCATGCACATTTTCCTGCATGAAGTGATTGCAAGAAAAATATTGTAAGAATACCCTTTTCACTTGAGTGTTTGAATTGTTCCACTTGAAGTGCTTGTGAACTTGTTCATGCATATTCATTAACTAGTTCTCTTTTTTCTGAATATTCATCAACAAGGGCCATGGATTTCTTTGTCAGCATGCAAATAACTGACTAGTTTGTTTAACAATACAGAATAGCTGAGCAATAGTTTCCACAGTGCTCACCAAACAGCATCTAGTTCTTTGTATGTAGGTTCCTCCAGGTTTTTATGAATGAAGTAGGGTTTGACATCAAACCATTGTTTGTTTTGCATGAAAACGGAGTATTGCAAGGTATAAGAGTGTTTTGGGGTATGGCAGAATAGAGTACATTTGATCATGACTGACTGAGGAAATAAAATTAATACAAAGAATTACATACTTTTGTATCAGTCTTGAATATCTATGTTTCAAGAGAAGATATTTGGCCAATGAAAGGTGCTTGGAGATCTCAAACATGTACATATAGTTGATGGGTAGATTTCATTGCAGAATGGCAAGCCTCTCTCTTCCTAAATGCAAACAATTTTAAAATACTTTGGTTATGTTTACTTCAAAATTTCACCTGTTAAAGATGATTGCAAAAGTACACAATCATTACACATGCTAAATACTTATTTAGAAAGGTTCAGTAGGTTACTGTCAATTCCCACAAGCGTTTGTGATTTTAAAAACAGTGATAACTGTGTACAAATGGATATTACTTCAAAAAGAACTATTTTTATATATTTGACTCCTTTAACGGAAGTCACATTTGGTGATTGCGTGTGCTTACCACTTTAAGAGTCAATAGGTGTGCATGTAAAAGCTGAGTTGCCCAAAATGCGCACCGAAGAGGGTTTCATCAGTCAAAATTTAATCAGAGAAAAAAATTGTTAAAACAGTTTCTTCCAACAAAAATCAGGCCATGCATTTTTAATTTTTGTAAGCTTTTCAAACAATATGAACTAAAAGAACAGTGGTGGTATTTACCTTTAACTGGTGGGGGCAGTTCATTTACCAGGCTGATCATTATGCAAACCTCAGACACCTATGTACTTGTTGGCGTGTAGATGTCTTTGTTGGAGATGGCATACTATGCTGCAAATACAAACAAAACTCAGTTATCTCGTCATACGCAATATAAGGGTAAGTTTGTGATGACGAGATATCTCGTCATACACAGTTAAGTGGTTAAGCTTCAAAAGATTACAGTGAAAAATATACAAAATGCATTCAGTGTGGAAACTTTGCTTTTAAACAAAACAAATATTTGTGCAGAACTTTGTATTTCAATTACTGGAAGTAATATGCAACTTCAGTAGAAAAGTTCTACATTATGCATGTTTGCAAATTTAACTGTTTACAAAGTTTCACAGAGAAGCCCTTTAATGCATTATAACTATTCATTAGCTGGTATGAATATTATCATGACCTGTAACCTACAGTGTGAATTTGCATGTATGGACCAACAACCAAGCCAAGTAAACATTGGCCGACCGCAGAGGTCTCTCACCCTCAGAATCCACTAAGGACAGGCACTGGAGTTAATTGCAATTGATGGCATACCTCTCTCTGAAGCTACATACACCTCTTTGTTATTGTTGTTATGAACTTTGAAATGACATGTGTTTTCAAACTCTATAAGTCAGACCTGTCCACATTAGATTTAACTGGATTTTTCGTGATATTTCCAACATTTGTCCCATACAAATGAAAGGTGGCATACCCCAAAAGCACTTCCATAAAGTTAATATCATTCAGTGTGAGTTTCTCCTTGAAATATCTTACAATTTTTTCTTCTACTCTAGTTTAGAACTAGTATGAAGGATTTTCCTTCCTTCATGATGTAGCATGTACAGTAACACTAGCCCTGGGCCCAATTTCATAGAGCTGCTAAGCACGAAAATGTGCTTAGCATGAAATTTCTTCCTTGATAAAAACAGGATTACCAACCAAATTTCCATTTGTTGCATATATTGCTTGTTAATGGTATTCAGCTGTTGTTTACTTATCCTGAAAATCACGTGGAAATTTGGCTTGTAATCCTGTTTTTATCAAGGCAAAAATGTCATGCTAAGCAAATTTTTGTGCTAAGCAGCTCTATGAAATTGGGCCCTGGTAGGACGTCAGTATCCGTTGCACTGCACTGTATGCAACCAAGGAGTCAAACCTGGGCTACAGTACTGTCAGACTGTAGTACACTACCTACCAGTACCAGCATGACCAGCTGACTAAGTGGGTATTATTTTGTCAAAACTCAAATGTTGTGAAAATTTTGACTAGGGCAAGCTTATTCTCCACAGAGCAGGAACCTATGCATAAGAATTCATGCTTGTAGCGAATTTTGAGTAATAAAACATAACACTTCTCAGAAAATTGAGACAACATGCTTTGGTAAATTCTGACCGTCTGCATTTTCCAATATGGCGACGGAGCATTGTTTTTCACACAAAACAAGTCAACACATGTGGTTTTTAAACTTGGCGCTTTTTGCCGAAAACACCCCAAATTTCTTCACATTATGCGAACGAAAATCCTTTTGAACACTATAATTCTTTAGACAAGAAAATTCTCCACTCACCACTGCACCTTTCACAAGAATGTTACCCTCTAACTTTGCTGAAAAAGCGATTTTTTTTAAAGAAAAAGCCATGAGTTGTAAAGTCGTCCACTTTTTTTGTTCGGCAAAGTTTAGCTCGCCCTCCCTCCCTCTCTCCCATTGGTCAGCAGGCGACCTTGGGTGTATTTGCATAACAAAGCTCCAGGGACGTCGCGTTGTCAAAATGACCATATTTGGTAAAGGCTCGGAAAGTTTTCAGGTATGGAGAAATTAGAGGTCGTTAAAAACACGCACTCGATAATTAACACATCTTACCGGCGACTTAGAAATAGGAGACACTGTTTCTGGTCAAGGGTAAGGAGAATTTAAAAGTTGATCAATTGATTTTTGTTACGTATTACATGAAGAAATATTTGAAAGTCACCGAAAACTTCAAAACTAGGTCCTTATAGACTATTTTAATGACGATCCCTCTGGATACAACTTAGGTTTACATTTTATATTTTATATTAACAATTAAGAAAAATGTTTTCGAAATCAAAGTTTTTCTGACAGGCAAACATTTTACACAGAGTTATTTAACAAAATTGATTCATGATTTCCAGTCGATAAAAACCATGAAAGAAGCAGTTGTAATGGGTTTTGTTATTGAAACTTGCTAGATAAAGTTTGAGCTGATGAGGTTATTATTTATCAGTTTCTTCTATTTGGCGTGCCGCCTCCCTCCATGCCCCGCCCACCACCACCAACCCACCGCTTGGTCCATGGAAATCACCTCTGGAGGGCGGCACATTATTTGTTATTTTTTTGTCATTAGTCTGTGCACTTTGTGTGCCGATTCTTATTAAATTGTACTAACATTTTGAAAAGTCTGGGGACATGGTCAATTAATGATCATGTTGTTGCGTTACATTTCCTGAAGTAGAGGGAGTGACAGATATAACAACACTCAACTCGAGAGCAATGGAATTGATAGTTTTTCCAAACCACTGATGAATCACACCTCTTAAAATAAAAGTTTAATATACGATTGATCATTATTGGAAAGCTCACGCCGCACGGTATGTAATGTAGTTTATAAATTGTATGATTATCAATGACATGGTCATCATGTGATGGTTATGTTTTTATGGATGATGATTGATGATCATCATCACATGATCATTGATGATGCAAGGTGGATCCCGTCGTGTCCGTTGCATACGGACACTGACGTCCTACCAGTCGAGTGCCCGATTTCATAAAGCTCTTCAGCAGAAAATACTGCTTGGTAAATTTCTTTGCTAAGCAAAAAGTGAGTGGTAACATTGCCTTGTTTATTGATTTAATAGCTGGTAATCTGTTTCTGCTAAGCAGATTTTTTCTTTCTTTTAATAACAAGTTTTTGTGCTTACTTTTTTACAGACTTTATTAAATTGGGCCCTGGGCTGTGTATGATGACTTGTTCACTTTCAGTTTTAGTGATTTCCCTGCTTAGTTTGACTTTGATTTTGAGGTTTTTCCCAATCACAACTTTTTATTTTAGAATTCAATGTTTTTTATTCTCTTTATTTCATTTGTTTTGTGCTTTTCTCATGGTAGTTTTCCGGTAAACTGCATCAACACAACAGTTTGCCTGGTGCCCTGGTGTATTTAATATAATGCCTCCAGTTTATCATTTTGATACAACACCGGCCCAATAATCACCCAGGCCCAGGTATAGTTAGTCATGATTAGCCCCATAAAAAATGTCAATACGCTGGACTTCCTCTGCTCAGGAGGTGAAATAATTTTTCAAATAGAACATTGCTTAAAAGAGACAGAGATTTCTCCCCCAGTTGTAACTAACTGTAGCTCATTGTGAAAAGCACATCAACACAAAAATGTGCGTGCTCGTTTTGTTGTAATTTTATGATAAATCTCAGAGTTTGCAATTGCTGGATTAAACCATAGAGCAAGGTTTCGGCTCTATGATGCTTACTGATGCACATGTGCACACGTGTGCTGATACGCGACGCTGAAACAGCTGCGTTACCTTAGTTTTATTTTTGTGTGTCGCTGCAGTGCGCTGTTTTACACCGCGCTGCTTGCTGCTAATTCGTGTTCCACGGTGGTGGCGCTGTGAGCGATTGACTAAAAGACCACTGATCACACATGCAAATCAGTAAACATCATGGCACCAACGATGTGTAATCAAGCCAATGCCAGCTATTTATGTTCGCATCAAAGAGGGCATTATACTGTATAACGTCTTAAAGGAACATTACAGAATTGGTAAGAAAAAAACTTGTAAAATATACTTTTTTATCACAGATTTACATAAAACTATCACGGTCTAATGATGATGATAGTAGAAAACATCCTTGAAATATTTCTGTCTGAAATGCCATATTTGATGAGAAATGAATAAACTAATTTTCCGATTAGAGTTTATTGCTCAGTGAGCGTTTTATTCATTTGTTGAATTTATATGATTTCATGCAAATGTGTAATCGGTTTTTCACTATTTTCTCGTGACCCACATGGCCGATTGATCTCAAACTTCTACAGGTTTGTTAGTTTATGTATAAGGTGGATTACATAAAGTGCTTTCACTGTCAGCAACTGTTTTGTTAGCAAAAACCAATTCTGTAATGTTCCTTTAATAGTGTTATCTAAAAGATACCCAGTGCCTGGTATATATATCCTCTATCCTCTGTTTTACAGGGGCTAGGGGGTTACAATAATTTTTGTTAATGATTTGATTTGATTTGATCTGATTTAAGTAAGATGACTTCAACAGCTACAGCGAGGTTGCCAGAGTTTCTGGAGAAGATGGAATTGGAGCTGGACAGAGTGATGGAGTTTTGGTTGAAATATTCCCATGACAACACGAACGGGTAGGCAAGCAGTGTATGCCAGAACAGACTATTCCTAACCATCCCCCATCCCTTCATTGAATAATGTTGGAATCTGTTGGACTAAGGATGGCACTATTATGCTTTACATGGGACCAGGCATACAACCCGAATCAATTAATCATTATTAAGATAATCATAACCCTCCATACTCTTGTGGATTGTAGACAACTTTTGAAGGGGTGAGATTGTTTCGAGATTGCTTGTATATTTGTTTTGTCTCAAAAATATTACTTTGAATATATTTTATTTTTTGAAATCTTTGTTGAATGCTATTTTCGTTTGTTGTCATTCAGGGGATTCTTTACTTGTCTTGGTCGGGATGGTAAACGGTACGATGATCTTAAATTCTGCTGGTTACAAGGCAGACAGGTAAGCTTTAAGAACACAGAAAACTTCCTTCCAAAGTCCCTACTTTCACTTTGATGATGATAATGTTGTGTCATCCAAATCTAGCACCACTGGACACTGTACTCCAGGGCCCAATTTCATAGAGCTGCTTGGCACAAAAATTTGCTTAGCATGAAATTTTTGCCTTGATAAAAACAGGATTCCCAGCCAAATTTCCACGTGATTCTTAGGATAAGCAAACAACAGCTGAATACTATTAACAAGCAATATGCAACAAATGGAAATTTGGTTGGTAATCCTGTTTTTATCAAGGAAGAAATTTCATGCTAAGCACATTTTTGTGCTTAGCAGCTCTATGAAATTGGGCCCAGGACAGTATTACTAGTGCAAGTCCTTTTTGAGCATTAAGCCCTGCCCACCACTGTGGCTGCCTAGCAACCATGCCCACTTGGACGGATGTTTTCCCCCACTCCCTAACTTCTACAGCACTTGCAACTATGTCAGTGAAGGTCAATTCTTTGTAATTATTATTTCTCAAAATTTCTAATGAAAGAAAAATGTAATTTTTGAGTTCAGAAACTTGTCTTTGGTTACAGGTGTGGATGTATTGTAAGATGTACAATACCATCTCCAAGTATCACACTCCAGAAGTTTTAGCCGCTGCAAAGAAAGGTGATTCATTGTTGCTACTGTTATCTCATCTCATTCCCACATTATGAATGTACTTTCTTTCAAGAAAAACAGGTATAAAGATATTACTTTTCAAATACTAAATTGAAAACCAATTGTGTGTTTTCAAGGAATTGGCAAATGATTTTAATTTAGAATGTTCATTTAGAAACATTTACTTCACACTGACAACAACAACAAGGCATATTAAATACAATTTAGTACAACAATAATACCCTCCCAGCCATAGGGTGTGTATGTTTGAATGAAGAGACCCATAGCTCACCTTGTGAAGGTTTACAAGGTGATGTGGTGCATTCTGCAGCCAACCATGCCAGAAACACCAGGGCAAATACCTTCTCTTAATAACAATAAGTGTACTAGGCTCTTTTACGTTCATTACACAACACAAAGGTCCTATGGCTTAGCATCCCATCCAAAGGACAATGCAGTTAATTGTCATATGTCTTGCCTAAGGACACAATTGCCATGACTGCGACCCAAACCCACACTCTCGCACTGAACACCAGAGCTTGAGTCACATGCACACAAACGTGTGTGTAATGGCCTCCAATCGTGACCCTCCTTTTTTCAACTCTTTATCCTGGCAATTGTGGGCCCCATTGTTTTCCTTTGTGATCACAATTGTAGACCTACTGTCCCTTTTGTTATAAGTCCTCGGTTTGAATGTTGCTACAAACACTAGACACTGTACACTGCATATCATATGAAAAAGGGATAACATTAAAACATATACATTTATATTGAAGAGTAGACATGGAGGAAAACAAATTAAGCAAACACTTTTGCTTCAGTGCTGGTGCATTTGTATTCTTTCCAAACTTTCAATGTTATTATCTGGTGTTATTACTCTTCACTATTGGGCAGAGAAAAAAAATGATAGAAAGGGGAGGGGGATCAATAGTCAAAATAGGTCCCAGGGTTCCAGGGCCCAATTTCATAGAGCTGCTTAAGCACAAAAAGTAACTAAGCACAACAAAATTATGCTTACCAGAATAAGGTTACCAGCCAAACTACCATGTCACAAGTACAATTTGTGACTGGTTTCCTGCTCATTTCTGCTTAGCAGAAATTGGGCCCAGGTGTTTACTGGGCACTGTGTGTAGTGACGTAATCTCTAAGGAATCAAACAAGCTGGCAAAATGTGTGCGAAATTTGTTTTGAGTAACTTTCAGAAGAAGAGACAAATAGAATTTTCAAATTTGAATGTACGGAAGAAGGTTTGTATTATTTATTTTAAAAACAATTGTTGCAGGTGGTGATTTTCTCATGAGGTACGTCAAAAACCCATCAACAGGCAAATGTAATTTCCTTGTGACAGCAGAGGGAAGAGTCGCCAAGGTTCAGAGGAAGATTTTCAGCGAGTGTTTCTATATGATCGCGATGTGTGAACTGGCGAGGGCCACAAAGGATGACAAGTACAAGGTTTGGCATAGACCGTTATCACACTGCAGCCATCTTTGTCAGATTCCCTGTATTACACAATGATGTCAATAGTTTACATTTATACAAAGAAAGGGGTCTGACTAGTTTCCCTTCCGGCCTCAGTTTGGTTTTCATCAGTTTTCAACAAGTTGCACTGCCCCATTACAACTGAACTAAGAAACTTGATATATTCTTTCATGTCCTGACCTATTGCTCCTCTCTATGATGTAGCAAAGCCTTGGTTATGTGGGCGGTTCCAATCACATTTGCCCTTGGATAATGTTGCTGCACACACCCTACAGTGAAGGGGTTGACAAAGATATCAAGCCAAGGTGTAAGAATTAGAACCATTTATAATAGTCTTTTTTTCCAATTATGACAGTATGTAGTTTGTAACCAACCTGCTGAGGAGACACTGATTTTACAAGCTTTTGCCAACAAGGGATAACCGTGGAATTGCTTGACTGGCATTGGTGAACAGAATGTTCATTTGTGTGGAATTTTGATCATTTCAGCAAGAAGCAGTCAAAATGATGGACCAGCTCCAGTATTGGGTCTGCGTGGATGACACAGGAATAGGGCGCCCTCAGGCACGCACAAACATGCTTTCCGAGGGCATGATTTTCCTTGATTTACTGGAGCAGTTGACAGCTGACGATGCCACGCTGCAGGAAAATTATGCCAAGCTGGAGGAGTGGAGCATCAAACAATCTCTTCAACACATTCAGGTGAATAGTCTTGTTGATAGTAGAATTTACAATGGAGTGTCGTGGCCTAGCAGTCTAGTTCACCTGACTCAAACTCTGGTATTTGTGATCTGTAGTGTTGCAGTACTTGTACTCGGTACTCGTACTCTACTCAAGTTCTACTCCAGTACCTTTTTGATGGTACTCATTTTCGCACTCGTACTGTGCTAGCAAAGTGCTTGTAATGTACACAAAGTTTATACTTGAGAAAATAGAATTAGCTGTTGCATACTGCTTTCAAACAAAAGTTGAGTGACCTGACATTTTGACCCTAGCAGAGTCTATCTCAAAGGCTAAAAGTCTGTACTAGATACTCAACTGAAAAATAACCTGTACACAAATTCATGTACTCGGTGCTTGACTGAAAATGGACTAGGACTCGATTTCAAGTACTTGTATTCTAAAAGAACGCAGTACACTTATCTTAAAGAGACGGCCTGCCCTGGGCTTTCTGGCATGGTCTGGCAGCAGTATGCGCCACCTCCCTTGTATTCTTTCATGTCCTGACCTATTGCCCCTCTCTATGATGTAGCAAAGCCTTGGTTATGTGGGTGGTTCCAATCACATTTGCCCTTGGATAATGTTGCTGCACACACCCTACAGTGAAGGGGTTGACATGTACTCGGTGCTTGACTGAAAATGTACTAGGACTCGATTTCAAGTACTTGTATTCTAAAAGAACGCAGGACACTTATCTTAAAGAGACGGCCTTCCCTGGGCTTTCTGGCATGGTCTGGCAGCAGTATGCGCCACCTCCCTTGTACATGAATACCTTCCAAGGTGTTGTAGTATGGTTGCTCCGTTTCATAAAATCATTCTTAATCTCCACCTGATTTGATAATTGAGTGCCAGGAGTGTCATTTATTGAAGACATGGCGCATTACAAATGTGCACTTTTATTAAAGACACTGGACACTATTGGTAATTGTCAAAGACCAGTCTTCTCACTTGGTGTATCTCAACATATGGATAAAATAACAAACCTGTAAAAACTTGAGCTCAATTGGTCGTCGAAGTTGCGAGATAACTATGAAAGAAAAAACACCCTTGTCACACGAAGTTGTGTGCTTTCAGATGGTTGATTTCGAGACCTCAAATTCCAATTCTGAGGTCTTGAAATCAAATTCGTGGAAAATTACTTCTTTCTTGAAAACTATGTCACTTCAGAGGGAGCCGTTTCTCACAGTGTTTTATAGTGTCAACCTCTCCCCATTACTCGTTACCAAGTAAGGTTTTATTATAATTATTTTGAGTAATTACCAATAGTGTCCACTGCCTTTAAATAATGTATGGTTGAACATAGAGTCTTTATGAGAGGCTCAAGAATGTGAGTTAGATTCAAAGGCAGACCAGGGCATAATTTCATAGAGCACAAAAAGTAGCTAAGAACAATAAAATTATGCTTAGCAGAATGAGGTAACCAGCTAAAATACCATATTACATGTACCATCTTTGACTTATATCCTGCTCTTGTTTTGCTTTATTGCAGAAATTGTTTAGCAATATTTGCTGCTTAGCAGCTCTATGAAATTTGGCCCTTGGTGATGAATATTTATGAATGTTGTCAAGCATGCAGTGCTTCAAGGCAAAAAATCAATTACAAGAACCATCTCTGCCTCACAGATGCCCAGCTTTTAGAACAATTTCTAAGTAAGGTGACACTACATGTACACAAATTTCTCAAACATTGTGTATGATATGTATATAATGAGTTTGGTGTGTGTATGTATCTTATCATTTGTTCCTTACCTATTTGTTTCTCTTCCCAGTCAGCCCTCACCTATCCTAAGCCCCTCTGTCACTCCCATTTTAAACCAAGTAGGCAGTAGTCAAGTGTATGTTTGTTAATGTCCTATAACCCCTTTGAGCATCAGTTGATCGAAAGGATCGGTTTTTCAATATGGCGATCGGCAGCTCACCATGGCAGCTTTCGCTGTTGTAGTTGTTTATAGTATTATTTAGATTATTGAAGTACAACTGAAATATGTTCCTTTGTGTTCAGCGAGATGGAACTGCTATCTTAGAGACAGTTGATGTTGATGGCAAAGAGCTCCCAGGATCTGCAGGGAGATTGATGAATCCAGGTCAGTGATTAGTAGTGTATTGGTAATCCTTTCACCAAGTTTTTTTTAAGAGTCATACAATGTCTTTGCCCAAGTCAAGAGTCACTTAACTTAAGAATTTGAAGAAAATTTACACTAGTCCGAGTCTGATTTAGTGACCATCATAACTCAAGTCCGAGTCATCAAAAGTTTAACCCGTGTCCGAGTCAAAGTTATGAATCATACGACACCTGGCTGCTACCATAATCCAGCTTAGGGCCAGTGGAACACTGGTGCCTCGGGCCTACAGAACCCTTGTGCCTGGGACCTATGGAACCCTGAACCCTACGGAATCCTAGTATGGTAATGAACCCTAGTGCAGATTTCCTCAACGATGTTATTTTTGTTACAGGTCACGCCATAGAAACAGGCTGGTTCCTTCTAAGGTGTGCAAGGAAATACAACAACTTTGGCCTGAAAAAACTGGCCCTCGACAAGTTCATCACCAAACCTTTCCAGTCTGGCTGGGATCTGGAAAATGGCGGTTTGTTCTCATTCCTGGACGTAGACGGTTTGTCGCCGACTCAACTAGAGTGGAATATGAAGCTGTGGTGGCCGCACTGTGAAGCTCTGATAGCGTTTATTATGGCATATCAGGAAACAAACGAAGAGAGATTCCTGGACATGTTTGCAAAAGTCTTTGATTATACATTTTCAAAGGTAAGTGATGAGGGCTTGTGTCGTCGTCATAATAAAGTTGAAAAATACTTGAAAAAAAATCATCATAAATCCTTTTTTTTTTTAAGTCTTGAAACTCCAGTGCTGCATCAAGTTAAACAAGGAAAAATCTCAGTTGTTAAAATTTGAGTTAAATGATAACAGCTGTGGATTGTGAGGGGAAATTAAGGCACAGTGTTTCACATTGATTATGCGCATTATTCATTATGGCTGAGGATAGACCAGACCATTACACACTGCGCTTGGTAAACATCAAAGACCTTATTTGTTTGTGTTGCAAAAGATTGCAGTGGTAGGAAAAAGAAGAAGAAACAAAAAATTGTTCAATTTCATATAGCTGCTTAAGCAGAAAATATTGCATAAAATCGACCAGCTCTGTGAAAATGAGTCTGATGTTGACAATTTAAAGAATTGGATTATATACATGGCTGGAAAGAACATACCAACAGCAGTAATTTGGTATATGTCTAAGCTCTGGGGTGTATTGCGTTGCTGAGTTAATCCCGTTTGAAATTAGCCAATATATAATTTTTTGTTGAAAACGAATTACAAGTAAGTTGATGTTTAAAATTACCATTTCGCTCTTTATATAAGCAAAAGGACACAAATTAGACTAAAGTATGATCGTTTTCATAGCTTTATTGACTAAAATTGTTAATAGCTTTATTGACTAAAATTGAGTGTTCTGAAAGTTTACCATGCGTAAATAGATCTTAAACAAGTAAAATATATATATATATATATATATATATATTATTTTTTTAAAATACTTTCCACATTGAAACATCCAATAAACAATAATGCATTGGGTGACATCAGACCTATTTTCGTAGAGCGGGTCACAAATATGCAGGACACCAGTCAGAAATGGTACATGTGACATGGTATTTTGGCTGGTAACCTTACTCTGGTAAGCAAACATTTTGTGCTTAGTTACATTTTTGTGCTTTAGCAGCTCTATAAAATTGGGTCCTGATTTCAAGCTAATTGACTGAATACAGCCTGTATGGCACTACTTTAGTCATGATGTAGGTTCTCATCTCTGTAACTGATAATCTATGGAATTATATTTTCACTGAAAATGGGGGGGGGGGCACATGCCCCCCCCCCCACTGAGCCAACCTGAATGCCCCAAGTTTGTTTAAATTCTTGCAATTATTCTTGATTCTTGATGTGTTTGATTGCAGTTCGTTGACCCTGATCATGGGGAGTGGTTTGGATATCTTAGTCAAGAAGGAAACGTCACCCTTGACTTCAAAGGAGGACCCTACAAAGGTATGTCAAAACTTTCCTTAAAGATGTGTATGGACTAGAAGGGTGACTTCTATGTAAACCTCACTTTATAATGACAGTTGAACAGAACATGGATTTGTGTATTGGAAGTGGACTTTCACATTTCATTGGACTAGACATTTTTGCTGGCATGTTGCCTCAACCCTCGCATATCCTCTTCTCCTATGTCACTCTGTAGTAGACCTTACAGTATTTTTCTTTGTTGCATTAAAATCGCCCGGGCGGCCCTCATGCATTCCTTTCGTTACGCAACGCCAGGTGCGTTCCTCTAACCTCACTCACGCACGTGTATATAAAAGTTGACTACACACGCAGTCTCTCTCACACTTATATCATTTTCAACTCCTGGATGAAGTCGCAGTCATAGCAGGTACCAGAGTGTATGTATGTTAATTACTACCTAGCTCTCAATTCAGCACTTGCATTAGTATTACTTTCTTTAGGACTCTTGTTGTTGTGGTGTGCTGTTTGGCAGTAGTACACAGCTAATAGGCACACCGCAGTAACAAGCTAATTAATTCGACCAAACCAAGTGCATTGTAATTTATTTGGCACAAGTATTGCCCTCTTCTTATTTACTATCAAAAAAGGCAAAGTAGCCAAACTTCCATTTGGTTTTCATCATTTCATTTCAATAATAAATAATAGCAAAGAACACGCTACAAAAACTCCACACCAAATTGTTTGGACTTTGATAAGATTGGAATGCCTACCGTGTGATCAGCAATTGTTTTTTGGGCCTAC
Organism: Pycnopodia helianthoides; assembly: GCA_032158295.1. Taxonomy (NCBI): domain Eukaryota; kingdom Metazoa; phylum Echinodermata; class Asteroidea; order Forcipulatida; family Asteriidae; genus Pycnopodia; species Pycnopodia helianthoides. The sequence goes on from CM063244.1 coordinate 28,372,969, forward strand.
CAGCCTCAGTCCTTCAGAATCCTTCACTTTGACATTTGGAGAAAGAAGGATATGGGACTGAAAGGGTTAAAGTATGTCCTTTGAGTAATAGGGAACGAACATTGGTACACCTTTTACAGCGAGTGCAATGGCCAGATTTGAGTTCAACTCATGGAAGAGCAGTCAAGTGCACTGGACTCGAGCCTTTGTGCTTCTGAATGCACCTAAATCAAACTCTTGTGTTTCTGATTGGCACAGTGTGGGTTCAAGTCCCAGTCTTGACAGTTGTGCTCTTAAGCAAGACACTTGACCATTATTGCTTCATCATTCGGATGGGTCATTAAGCCGTAGGTCCTGTGTGTTGTGTAATGCATGTAAAAGAATACAGCACACTATTGCTAAGAGAAAGGTTTTCCCCTGGTGTTTCTGGCATAGCTGACAGCAGATTGCGCCGCTGCACCTTATAAACCTGTACAAGAATCTGTATAAATGAGTCTCATAGTTCAAAAACTTAACAAACCTGTCTTGAAACCATAATAACTAGCGCTTTGGGACACCCGAAGCGCTATATAAGAACTGATTATTGTTATTATGTATTGTTATTCATTTTGGGTTTGATTTTTCTTTTGCAGGGTGTTACCACGTTCCCCGCTGCCTCCTCATGTGCACACAGATCCTAAAGAACATACTTCATAAAGGAAACTGATGCAGACAGAGTGGTACATCAACAATCATGGGACATGGATACATCTTGGATCAATTGTAGAAAATCCAAGGAAGCAGAAGATAAATGTAGAGACAAGGAAGGGAAGTTTCAGGCCTTGGTAGAGACTGTTCTTTACCTGTCTAATTATTATGAGTACTGTTGCCACTTTTGTACCAGAGCATTTGAGGTTGTCATTTTTAGATTGAAAATTTAACATTTTATACAATTTTTTTAAATGCACTATTGAAATAGTTTATATCAGATTTGAGTTAAAGGTAGGGCCATCAAAATCAGGGCTCGAATTTTTGGGAAAAATCCACAAGACCACAGGACTTGTATCTCAACATTTTTACTGGACCAGAAATAAATTCACAAGACCAGATTCAAACTGAGACAAGACTTCCTTGCACAGTTTAACTTGCATTTAATTGAACAAGCATTAAGACATACAAGAGAAGATTTACCCTATTCGTCTTTAAGGGTATTAACTATATTTCTAATCATTACTCAAAGTCAACATATGAACATAATTTGTTTCTGTTAGTGTAGAGTGAGTTACATAAGTTGCTGTTATTGAGTTGAAAACACAAGACTGCCGGACTTGTCCGGTCATGAGTTTACTGGCCCAACACTAAAATCACTGGCCTCGGGCCTGCGGTCCAGTGTCAAATTCGAGCCCTGAAAATAATACTGACTTATAGTCAAAATTGTCAAGAAAGATACAACAAAAGTCACCTGTGAAAGTTTCAGTTGAAGAATGTTGAATCCATGCACGTTTAGCGAGGTGACAGAGGATACCAACATGGCTGTATTTACGGCAGCATTCAAACGAACCCACAAAAATTTCCAAAAGTCGCCTGCAGGCGGTCTCTGGAGATACACATTTAATTTTGTTGACATACTTTTATCACCTTTTTAGTCAGTGGGGGCACCTCAGACGAAATAATTTTGCAGGATGCTTACTACTATTACCATCTTTATACCAAGTAGGCTTTCAGATAAATATTACACACTTTTTTGGGGGGGACATTCCCAAAGTATAGACCCTACCTTTGAGTTTTTTAAAATCTTATCTTGCAACCCATGAAACAAGTATTAGTTTTGTTGTAAAACAATTTTTTTTTCTATCTTGGTGAGGTCCTATTTGGTGCAATTTTTGTAATTTTTTATATTTTTTTATATTATGTTTATCATAATGCACTTTTAGACATATGGAAGTGCCTTGCGCTGACTACCTCTGAGGCATTTCCAAATCAATGTCAACTCCTATGGAATATGCAGCACCAGTTGCTAATTAATGGGCGCACATGTTGCTAATTACCCACATCAACATTCTCTGCCCATTTACTCCTGGGTGAAGAGAAGCAATTATAGCTAAGTGTCTTGCCCAAGATCACAAGTGTCACAACTGGGATTCCAACCAACACTCTGATGACTCAGCCATCAGATCTTTAGTTCGCTGCTCTAGACCGCTGGGCCACGACACGGTACTACACGTCACCGCCGATAGTTTTGGGGAAGGTCTGTTGAATTAGTCTTCCAGTTAGCACAAAATGCAGTTTAGTTCTGCACATCATGATAGACAAGTGTTATTCATCTCATAAATGTGTACGTTTCTTTCACTGTCAAGAAAAATAAGCATTTTTACAACTGCCCTTTTTTAAAATACCAGTACTAGTATCAGTTTGCTTCCAAATGACTATTGCGAATAAAATGTAATAAATATTTATACTGAAGAATATTACTGTTTATATGATATACTTCAATCATTCCAGTAAGCCTGTTTCTGTGATTTCTTTTTTGTTGTTTTAAAATGGCATTTTGGAACTATTTGATTTTTTTTTAGATTTTGAGAAACCCAAAGTAGTGGAGAAATTATTGCCTAATGAATATATACATCATTTAAAAATTATTTAAAAAATTGTAAAAATAATAGAATGAATATATTTTTCAAACATGCCTCATCGTTCTAATGAAAACACAGCAACTCTAAAGTTAAGCTAATTGATGCTTGCATTTTTAGGGAGAAAAGAAAGAAATGGATTACATAATATATGAATTTGAAAACCTGCAGAGGTTTTCCGTAAACCTAAATTTGTTATTCTGCTTTGACATATTAAGGCATTTTCTTTTAAAGCAAACGGACATTGGGAGCACTACATTTACACTACATTTACACTACATTTACACTACATTTACACTACATTTACACAATGCTTAAGATGAACTTCTACTACCTTATAGATACACGACTGCTGAAATGGAATGGTTTAATGACCAGACTCTTGCTGGCTTTTAGTTACGAAATTGAATGACCTTTGCGACCTATTTGAATTTGAATTATTTTATTTGGCCAGTGAATGCTAAACTGTTGAAATAGAGTTACTCCCTTTGGCTGTTGAATCCTGATGCAACGGAGCATTCATTTTTCCAATTAAATTGGATTAGCCAGGTGTTAAATTTTTAATGAGTTTTGTGGAGAATAGACGGGAAAACCTATACTAATCATTATTGGAATTGAATAGATGGTGAACATTTGTTTATGGATGTATACCAACTCACGATGCCTTATTATCAGATTATTAGAGGAACATTACAGAATAGGTTTTTGCTAACAAAACAGTTGCTGGCAGTGTAAGCACTTTATGCAGTCCACCATATACATAAACTGACAAACCTGTAGAAGTTTGAGATCGATCGGCCATCTGGGTCACGAGAAAATAGTGAAAAACCGATTACACATTTGCATGAAATCATATAGATTCAACAAATGAATAAAACGCTCACTGAGCGATAAACTCCAATCGGAAACTTAGTTTATTCATTTCTCATCAAATATGGCGTTTCAGACAGAAATATTTCAAGGGATGTTTTCCACTATCATCAACATTAGACCGTGTAAGTTTTATGTAAATCTGTGATCAAAAAGTATATTTTATATTATTTTTTTCTTACCAATTATGTAATGTTCCTTTAAACAATCATTGTAGCCAGAAATGAATATTATCTTTGTTCAAGTTCTCGGTACACCTGGAAATGTAATATTTTATGTCCGATATTTTTTTTATCAGATTTATACATCAAATGGCTATTGGTGATTATAAACATATTAAAGTTTTTAATTCTGAACACTCAAGTTTTCCTTAATTTTGTTGTTTGTCTTCTTGTAATGTCCTCTCTAGAAACCATTAGCCCCTCCCTCGGGGAAGAGGAGGGGGGGGGTCAACCCCACTTAGTTTTTGTTTTTTAAAGATCGTATCATTTCAGCCACCTTCTTTTTAAAGACGTCATGTTTAAGGCCTGAGAACCTTCCAGTAGGCCTACTAATATTCCTGTCCAAAAAAAACCCTGAAATATTGTCAGTGTCGAGGAAACCGTTTTTGATAACCGAACAAATCACTCACTTATTTTGATGGCCGCAATGGAAATAAGCTTGATTGTTCTCAAAAACCCTGACAGAACATGAAGCGTTTTGTATGGTTTTTTTTCTTCACTCGAACATTACCACCTATGCATTTTAATTCAGTTTCACGTGTAGATGTACATGTAGTGTGTTCATAATTTAAAAAAAGGATTACGTGAACTATTAAAGGAACATTACAGAATTGGTTTTTGCTAACAAAACAGTTGCTGGCAGTGTAAGCACTTTATGTAATCCATCATATACACATGTACATCAACTGACAAACCTGTAGAAGTTTGAGATCGATCGGCCATCTGGGTCACGAGAAAATAGTGAAAAACCGATTACACATTTGCATGAAATCATATAGATTCAACAAATGAATAAAACGCTCACTGAGCGATAAACTCCAATCGGAAAATTAGTTTATTCATTTCTCATCAAATATGGCATTTCAGACAGAAATATTTAAAGGGATGTTTTCTACTATCATCATCATTAGACCGTGTAAATTTTATGTAAATCTGTGATCAAAAAGTATATTTTACAAGTTTTTTCTTACCAATTCTGTAATGTTCCTTTAATGTCTGAAAAATTGATCTGATTTCATTTCATTGATTAATTTCACTGGATAAAATCAACGTATAACTATAAACATAGTTACATTCTAATGTTTAAAGGAACAATACAGAATTGGTAAGAACAAATATACTTTTTGATCACAGATTTACATAAAACTTACACGGTCTAATGATGATGATAGTAGAAAACATCCCTTGAAATATTTTGTCTGAAATGCCATATTTGATGAGAAATGAATAAACTAACTTGCCGATTGGAGTTTATCGCTCAGTGAGCGTTTTATTCATTTGTTGAATCTATACGATTTCATGCAAAATGTGTAATCGGTTTTTCACTATTTCCTGTTTATGTATATGGTGGATTACATAAAGTGCTTACACTGCCAGCGACTGTTTTGTTAGCAAAAAACAATTCTGTAATGTTCCTTTAATTAGTGAAGTTGGGCAAGTTAATAGGTTTTTCTCTGTTTAGTTTCAGCAAAAATCAATTCGATTTCATTAACACCAATCAAATTGACTTATTTTCCGCAAGTTTGATCAAACTATGAGTATCTTTCTTGATAGCCTATCTATTGGATTAAAATGCGTTTTCATGCTGCACACATGACTTTGTTCTTCTCATTTAGGTTCGCTTCAGTCGTTCTATTTCATTTATAGACATTCAAAAACTACATTTTCACTATTCTTCAGTTGAATTTCTACAACCTATTTCCAATTGATGGAATTGAATGGTTTACCAGCCTTTGACGAGATTGAATGATCTTTGTGACTATGAAATTTGAATGATCTTATTTGACCAGTGAATGATAAACTGTTGAAATGTATATTTACTCATTTTGACCAGTGGATGCTGGTGCGACTCGGAGCATGATCATTTCCAAACGAAATGGAATTGGAATTAGCCAGGTGTTCAATCCAATGAGATTTTGATGATCATGGCCGGGAAAACCTGGTTGAAAAAAGGATGACAGAAGAACGAGAAAAAAACACCTACAAGAATTGTGAGACTTCACTTCTATCTGGTTGAAGTCCAAGCTGCCAGACAAGACAAAAAAATGAACAAGGGAAAACGGATGACAAACAACTAACAAAACAGACAAACACACAAAAACACAACAAACAATGACAACAACATTAAAATGGAAAAAACAAATAAAATACACAATAAAGCAAGCAGGGGGGGGGGGCAATAAAGAGAAAGCCTCAAGACCAGCAAGGAGGAAAAACCAAACCATACAAACTGTATTAAATTAACGACCCATAAAATGTAGACTAATGTTGTCTGAGTGAACTTGTGAACTTCTGGCAAGCCAAACCATGGAACTATCCACGTTAACTAGACCGAGAGCTCGTCCCGCAACAACCCAGGCAAGTGTGATAGATTAAATGAAGCACAATGACAACGGGTTTTTTATTGCGGCTGCCAATACCTACAGAAAAGTCTAATTAGTTCGGAACATACTCTCCACACGGAAGCGTTTCGAATTCTTGCTCTAGTTAATGTTGAACTCGTTTTAACAAAAGGTTTCCGGGAAAGAATAACAACGCGACAATGTTGTTTTGTAATCGGCACGAAATGGCTCAACAACTGGCACACCAACCAACAGTATACACAATATTTAGTAAAAACTCCACACTTTTAATTTTGTTCAAGGACGGGAGCTGTGCAATTTACGAACTAATAAAAGAGCTATAAAAATGTCACAGCGTGGGTTCGTTCCTACGACACCTACAGTTAGCAGTGGGCTTTGAACACATTCAAAAAAGCTTTTGGAGACTAGAGAGAAAAACCTAACGCGCAGACTCGGGGTGTTTTGTTTTATTCTACCACCAAACCTCTTGCTTACTTCTATTCTTAAAAAGCCCCCCCCCCCCACATGCACAAATCTTGGTCTTGTCTTTTGTTTTGGCCATGCATGTCATTGTCAGGTTCTAAAACAATAGCTTTATTATTTTTCGTAAAGTAAAATTGAGTAGGGGCGCAAAAGAGTTATTAAGGGATACGCTTTGATGTTTTAAAAAACAAACTTCTTTTGTAGATTGCGTTTTATTTCCATCCGTGTTTTATCAGTCACAATAATTGAAGTGGACGCCATCTTGAACATTGAAAGAATACAACGGCCCAACGTGGGAAGAGCCTGCCTACGCTACAGCGGCGTGCACAATGGCCTATACAAATCTATTCAAAACAGCAAATTGTATAGAAGTCCTTTCACGCATCTGGTCTACATAAAGGGCTTAATTCAGTCTATTCACTCGTGCAAACAACGTAATCCTTCATACTGCAGCCTTGCTCCCTCCTGTTCGTTAACAGTCTACAACGAAACATTTGGACTCATTGTATATACAACAACAGAAGCTGCTTATGCGCTGTGTATCGCATTCAAGGCTTAATTTTCAACGACACAGTCATGTCTTCTAATGTTCAAATCAAGGCAAAGCAGTATACTAACAGACTATACACACGAGATAGGAACCTGGCAATGTTGCGAAACAATAAGTAACTCTCAGAAGCGTACATTATTCTGAAGAGGTGTTGGTAAATTTTCTAACTGGAGGTGAAGAGATCCGCTCATCAAGCAGTGCCTATATTCCTTGGATACCCCTAATGCTATGACAGCTAAGTGATGGAGGATAAAGCAACGCCAGCTGCCCTGGCAAGAGCCGAAGTCTTGGGCATTAATCCTCCGCGAATGCCGCTGGGATACATCGTGGAGACGTACCCAGCAGCAGCTATCCCCGGGGGTTACTCCGCTGTGCAACCTGGCAATCCCGTCCTGGAGAACAATTCGTTCATCCCAGGTGAGAGTCTAAGATCTGGGCTTGCTGTGGGTCGATCCGCGGTGCAGTCGCCCATGGATTTGACCACAGGTGGTGCAGTACCTGCCAGCCAGTCAAGATCATCTTATGAGGAAGGTTCACATTACTACACATCTTCGGGCATGCCCGAGTCAAGACTGCAAGGAAATGTAGAAATGCACTGCGAGGACATCCGAGAAGAAGAAGGCGATGATGCAGTCCTAGACGGAGAGAACTTGAAGTATGAAGAGTGCGTCACTGTCTTGTCCTCTGGCGCGTCCTCGTTCATCTCGGAAACAGACGACACGTCCGCGGCAGACGATCAAGCGAGAGAAGACGGTGACTACGTATCGCAGGATGAAACACTCTTGCCGTACAGTGAGGTATCAACCCAGAGATCAGTGGCGTATGTGATCAACGGTTACGCCTACACCAGAAATCGGCAACAGTTTGGGAAGATATACCTGCGGTGCCGCGAGCGTGATTGTGCCGCTCGTGCAATGATAACGAACAACGTTCAAGGCGCTACGGTGTTCAATAACACCCACACCCACCCTCGTCCAGACCTTTCCAAGAAAGCAGTCAAGAGAAAGGCATATTTATTGACCCAAGAATCGAGAGACACCGATGACGAGGAGGAAGAGAAATACACTGTGGAATCCCTACCCAAATCTTCCCCATCTCCGAAACGACGGGAACGTGACATATGGCATTCGACACCATTACCTGGAGGAAAGAGCTTCCCTAACGGCGAGGTCCACCATCCAGCAAATATTGGGATAAAAACCGAGCGGGTTGGCGGAGGCATTCCCAGAATCGTCTATGTGCACTCCTTGTGCTCGAGGTGAATATAACTTTCCGATATCGTAATCAAAAGTTTCGTTTTGCGTTTCTGACAAGAATGTGCCCCTCTCAAGAAAAAGGCTATGACTGCTTTTCTCGCCCATACAGACGTACGTTCAGCTCTCAAAATTGCATACGTTTGCCTATCACTCAGTTACTTCATTAACTTTATATGAAGAATGCGGTAGAGGTACCTGTTGTCCACCCTTTCTTAACAGCGCACTCACCCCGCCCTTGTTGACTTCGACCACTCCCATCATCACCTCATCCAAAAGGCTAAAGGACCCATGCAGGTTAAAACCATAAAATTATTGTTTGTTGTAATTTTTTTCTTATCACAAGGTCAATGTCAGACTATAACGTGCAAGCTAAAACAAAAATTGTGATGACGTCACACTCTGCGTAGATCAGTCTAAGCCTAAAACAGTCCACCAATAATAATGCATTTATAATAATAATAATGCATTTATAATGCGCCATCTATCTAGTGTACGAGACCCTATTCCAAAGCGCAGAACAAAACCCAAAACAAAAAACCCAAAACATATAAGCGGCAAAAGAGAAATATAGAATACAAAGACAATTATACAGAGGAATACTCTGGGGGAATCGCGCAAACTTTTCCGGCTTCAGGTCCAGACTGTCTCCTGTGCATGACACTTAATACCTAGTCAGCAGGCCTATTCCGTTCTGGCCCCAATTTTATATTTTTTGGGCCGAGCGAGTTTTTATTTCGTAGCGCTGCTAACCGTAAGCAAACGAAAAGGCATGCTAACCTTCCAGGGCTTACTGTATGAAAATGAATGACGTAACAATGCAAATTCATGGTGAAAGCGCAAGCTGGCCATCTAATTATCTTGCTAACCTGTGAAACACGCTTACGCTTGAGCAAATTGTTATGCTACAGTAAGCACGAATAAGCTTACCGATAAGCAGCGCTATGAAATTTGGCCCCGATCGCAACACCCCAATGTGTCCTACTCAGCGCCCCAAAATTCAAATTAATTTAAACAGGTAAATATAAATCAATGTTCACTACCCAAACATGTAGGCCTATGCTGCAGAATTAATAAAATAACTTCAACGGGCGTGCGAATGGTCATTATGATGTGATATTTCAGTGCGGTGCCTAAATATATAGTGGCGTATAATCCCCCCCCCCCGCTCGACAAAATGAGCAAAATGAACCTTTGTACAAACTGAAGAACCTGTAAAGAAATGCACGCAAGAGTTGGTTCTGCATACATCGGGGCAACATTCAAATGGAATTCTAGAACCGACATGACCTTTTCAAGTGGGGCATAATAGACCACTCCATCCATGGCAGGAAACCTCTGCCATAGCACACACACACAAACCGCATGCTCAGGTCCGGAGTTTTTCTCCTAAGTTGAGCCAGTTGAGAAAGAAACAAGTGGAATAGTAATTGTTTCTGCTAATTTTGTTGAAACTCTATTTTTTCGAAATTTCTTTCCGTGAAACGAAAACGACAGTAACAATTCAATGGAATCTCTTTAGTTGCGCCTACTCTGCTAAACTGAATGCTGATTTCGTGGAAAGAACACCTCGTAAATTTAATTGAACACAATGTTTTATAAACGTTGCATACCTCAAGCTCAAGTAAAGTTACAGTTTCAACTACGAATGCAAAAGCGGACCACTCTGAAAGTTACCGGTAAACTTTGTAGGCCCTAGCGAGATTTTGGGTATTATAGTTTGTTTTCAATTCGTAAATAATTATGCTGCTGTTTTGTGTTAGTCAACATGGCTTGTGTTGTCATCTTTGGGATTCTAAAAACGGTGTTTTTATTGTGCACGCGGCTCCATGCATGGTTGGTGTTGATTCAAACAAAAACAACGCCGCACTGTGTCCGCACTAAAAATTTCAAAGACGTCGTCACGGGTTGTTGTGACCGAGCCCGCTCTAGAGAGGGCGCCCTTCTGCGGATAACAACAGAAGTTGTTGGTCTTTTCTGGTAAACTTTGGACACAAAGTGGAGGGGGATCGGGAACGGTTATATTTACAAGGAATTAAGAGCACCTAATGGGATTCATGCTGCTGTTTTAGGAGGAAATATATCTCATGACGTCTGATGATCGATAGCAAGTTATTTTGTGAGCATGCCGTGGGGATGGTGAGTAAACAATCTTTTGCGAGGGTTTGGGGTACACAACGCGAGCCATGAACAGACACCACTGAATCGTAATCAATATCGATACTTTTTCTTCATAGAAAAAACCCACAAGTAACAAAGGGCTGTTTACAAGCTCAGATATCGGTGAATAGTGTAACAGCTAACACTGAAACAGATAAAGAGTCAAGGCAAGATGTAGGTTGGTTTTATACACATGATGGCAGAGAAGAAATCCGATCTTTTTCTTTAAAATTAAAGGCACTGGACACTATTGGTAACTAATTGCTCAAAATAATTGTTAGCAAAAAAACTTACTTGGTAACGAGCAATGGAGAGCTGTTGATAGGATATAAAACATTGTGAGAAACGGCTCCCTCTGAAGTAACGTAGTTTTTGAGAAAGAAGTAATTTATTTGAATTGATTTTGAGACCTCACGCGTGAGGTCTCGAAATCAAGCATCTGAAAGCACACAACTTCGTGATGACAAGGGTGTTTTTTCTTCCATTATTATCTCGCAACTTCGACAACCAATTGAGTTCAAATTATCTTAGGTTTGTTATTTTGTGCATATGTTGAGATACACCAAGTGAGAAGACTGGTCTTTGACAATTACCAAAGGTGTCCAGTGTCTTTAATAGGATTTTAAAATGATCAACCTTGCAATTCAGAACCACCGCATTCATGATTCGGTGCATACAGAACTTTTACACAATCCTGTCCTTAAATTGGTGTGACATAATGAGCACTTCAATGTTTATTATGGTCAAGGATCAGATTTGTTAATTTCAAACACCTGCTGCCGCCTGCGACTCGGCACTAAGAAAAGATTCACCCACACGCCTGGAAGGTGAGTGGAATTTTAGCGCTGAGTTGCAGACAGCTACACGTGTTCGAAGTAAACAAATCTGCCGCTGGAACGAGATGGCATATTATTGAAGGTGCTTGTTCCACTGTAAGGGAGCGTCTCAAAGTTGGAACTGATAGTCCGTTCCACTCACTGGGAATGCCAGAGCAATGCCTCAGCATACAGAGACGGTCCATAGCAACTAACATTCGGCTGGGCAATAAAGCGGGCATTGTCTGCTATAAGAACATTACCCAGGATTGTTTGTTGGGGGAACAGTAAAGACCATAGCCCTCTGCCAACCGTGAATGGGCTTTGACATTGTTTACTGCATGAGCTATTTATACACGAACCAGATAAACAATACTTTTTTTTTGCAAAGGGCACTTCCATTGCAAAATCTTTGAGTCTATGGGGGACTTTCGAAAGAATCAAGGCCAAGACCAGGGACAACGGCAAGAGCATTGACTCTGTGGCCGCTGTTTGATTCTATGCCTGTTTTATTATGCACTGCTATTTTGCTGGCGACATTATTGCTTTTGGGAAATAATACCATCAAAACCCAGTTATTAAATTATATTTTGATCTGCAGCAAAACAATAAATCAAAATAGCAAGAAAACTGAAACATATTGTCACTTTCAGATCATAAACGACTAAGCGACTCATGAGTACATTATATCAATTTGCATTCAGGGTAGACTACCAATTCCTAATTGTTAGAGAATGTTAGTAAGGTCTTCTAAGAAATGCTTTTGAACGATGAAACAGTGTTTTTTGGTAAAAATTACACACAGTGCATTCAAGTGTTGAAGCCGAAAGTAGCGAAAAACTTTGGGCGTGCAGCAGATATGCATGCAATGACCTACCAACAAAATGGTATGCTGGTTCAGGGGCCATTGTTTGCCAGTTCACAGATCCGGTCTTTTATATTTGTATCACTTACTTACACACTGCATGCATTTAAACTCTCCAAGGTATTCTAATATTAGTAAGTTATTGTTTTAATAGAATGCAGTGTTACAAAAGGATGATCAAAGTGGCGATTCACAATCTATGATGATATAAGTATTTTTTCTACAAATCTGGATTTTTATCAAGTACGCACAGAAGCATTTGTCCATCGCTAAAATACTACAGATTTTTACAAATTGTTACCTGAAACCCAGAATAAAATTTAAGTGTCTGGCCGAGGGATCTAATGCACCGATGTCAAATTTTGCTGATTGTCAGAGTGTGGGTTTGGGTCCCAGTTCTGTCACTTTGTGTCCTTGAGCAAGACACTTGGTCATAGTTACTTCCTCCTAGGGATAGGGACATAAAGCCTAGGTCCCTTGTGTTTTGTAATGCACATAAAAGATTGGCTGCAGATTGTGTGGCATCACAAAATCTTTAGAAAAACTGTATCAGGTGCTATATAAATGGGTCTGTGTGTCATAATTCAAACATATCACTGCATAAATGTACATATCTCATGAAAATAATGATCACTTTGAGACACCAGTATGTGTGATAAAGTGCTAAAGACAGTTCTTTGCTTATTATTATTATTAATATTTACAAAAAACCTTGGCTGATATTCAGCCCTCAAAAGTGAAAGTTTAACTCATTTGAACATTCCACATTGTGCCTTTCTCAAGCCAACCTGCACCCCATAGTCCCTTTGTCTAGAAACCATACTGAACACATCCTCCTTTCTATGGTGTCGATAAATTTCCAAAGATTGGTATGCCTGGCCCAGTATGCAATTTGTTATTTAGGCCACTAAAAGTCTATAACACTGATCAGCTTAGGTCCTACTGAAAGATGTTACTTTGAAACTGTATTTTATAAAATCATTTTTTATCGTTTACAAATGAAGTGGAAATACCCACTGGGTAAAGTGTACATGCAGGGATGCAATATCAGATCAGCCGTGTACTGTGAATGAGTAATAACTTTAGACATTTTTTATCAATTCAAGCGAGGTTATTTCAAATTCAAACTGTTATTCATTTCACACAATGCCCAGATAATTTGTACACAGCCAGGGCAAAGCTTTTGTTGCGTTCTAGCCGATTTCTGTGAGCCTTTTGTGCAGAATCAGCAGTGAAAGGACTGCATGAAAGCCCGGTTTGTTAGAAGGGAAAAAGCAGTGGAGGTCTGCCTTTGAAAGGCCTGCTCAATTCTCTTTTGTCCCGGTTGCTTTACATGCATTAAGCTGGTGAATATAATATCGGCGATTCAAGTAAAATTGGCAAAGAGCTATTCACTGCAGCATGCAGTCGGCGCGCACAGTAATTACATGTAAGTTCTCAGATCCTGTGATTTTTGTACTCTCTGAATGGATTGTGATCAGTATTGAGATGTAGTCAATTTAGCGGTTTGTTGTAACCAGCAAGGGTTAGGGACAAGGAGGGGCAGACTATCTGCAGCATAAATGTTTTACAAATTCAAAGGTAAGCATTATGGTTAACATTTTGAGTGCAGCTGGGACATGGACATATTTTTTGCTGCATGTTCAATTTGAATTAGAAAGTAGAACAGTGTGTCAAGTGAAACAACCTTTCAAGATTGCATAATTATTAAAAAATGTGTATACTATGGAAGTGGATGATTTCTCTTGTGTAGCAGAGCAAAATGCTACACAAAATGTACCAGTTGCTACATGCACTAAAAAATCGTTAATTCTTTAACTCAATATTAGCATTCATTGGGTGCAAAACAAGTTCGGTCTAGATATTTTACCATGTAAAATTGCTAGACAAAATCGTTCCCTGCGTGTATTATGATGCAGCTCTGGAGTCCAAAGCAAGACCTACAATGTTCTTTTTGATCTGTATTTCAGTTGACATTTTCACGGATTGTTTTGAATAATGTTTGCTGAATGTGAGAAAACTGATAAAAATACTGTATACCAGTTGATTATACTCTTTCAAAAATTAATGATGTACCAATCCTTAAAGGAACATTACAGAATTGGTTTTTGCAAACAAAACATTTGCTGGCAGTGTAAGCACTTTATGTAACCCCATACATAAACTGACAAACCTGTAGAAGTTAGAGATCGATCGGCCATCTGGGTCACGAGAAAATAGTGAAAAACCGATTACACATTTCATGAAATCATATAGATTCAACAAATGAATAAAACGCTCACTGAGCGATAAACTCCAATCGGAAAATTAATTTATTAATTTCTCATCAAATATGGCATTTCAGATAGAAATATTTCAAGGGATGTTTTCTACTATCATCATCATTAGACCGTGTAAGTTTTATGTAAATCTGTGATCAAAAAGTATATTTTACAAGTTTTTTTCTTACCAATTCTGTAATGTTCCTTTAAAAATAGGGTCATACTTTGGTAATGACACCAAAAAGAAATTGTATAATTTTTTGGTGGAAGCCTACTTGTTTTAAAAAGATGGTAAATGTAGTAAGCATCTTGCAAAATCAAATGTCTGAAGTGCCCCCGTTGATTAGAAATTATTAAAATATGTTGAAAACTTAGAATATCCAAAGATCTTCTGCAGGGGACTTTTGGAAATTTCCATGGTGTCCGTTTGAATGCTTCCTCAATATGGCCAAAGATGTGGTTGGTACTCACTGTCACGTCACTACATGTGGGATTTATTGTTCTTTAGGAAAATACTGTGAGAGTTTTTTGCTGTTTTCTCAATAAGTAGGCACTGTATTCAACTGAAACTTCTACAGGTGACTTTTACTGTATCTTTCTGGATAATTTTGCCTATGAATCAGCATTACATTGGCAAAAACAAAATAATTACTCTCTACCTTTAAGTTTTTTATTTAAAGGTGAAATAACTCTCAGGCGTTTCAGGAAGAATTGTTGATTTTTATGACAAAGAATTAAATACATGTATGAAGGAACTTTTTTGAGTGCAAACAACTATTTGAGTGAGACTGAGGAATGAGTGGCAGAAATGGGTTCCATGTGAACAGCAGTTGAAACCTGATGGAGACTTCTTATTTATTGTGGTTTGTGTTGTTTTGCTCTGTTGCAGTGAGATGGTGTCCACAGCTAAAGCGAGATTGCCAGAGTTTCTGGAGAAGATGGAATTGGAGCTGGACAGAGTGATGGAGTTTTGGTTGAAATATTCCAATGACAATGTGAATGGGTGAGAACCTTTTTACCACTTTACTTCGGATGGCGTGTGCATCCGACAAATTATTCTAAACTTTTTCCCTGCCCCGGAACAACTTTGGAGCCCCTCCCTCAATATTTGTATTTATTATTTTAAGTCCAAGCATTCTAAAATTCCAGCATACCATGGCAGATTATCCCATGTGATTAATAACTTTCTAAACACCAGGAGGGTTTATTTATTATTTTTTTTTTTTTTTTTTTTTACAATAAAACGCAACTTTGCCCTTGAATTTGTTGTTCTCCAATGACTTGGCCATAAGGTCAGCTGCTGAAAATTGGCTATGATTATCAGCCATGGCATGCAGGAATCTCGCACTTAACCTGGTGCTTAGAACAACGTGAGAACAATCGTGACAGCCTATCGATCTCTTTTAGCCCTGGTTTTGTTCAGACAAAAGTACAAATTTCTAGAATTGGGGACTACACTTATCCCTGGGAAGAATTGATTTTGACTAATGATTCCAGTGCCTTCTGTCCCTGTCTATACTGGGTAATGAAACATAACACAATGAGTGCATGCATGGTGCACGCTACACATGAACTTTTCCAGCGGGTCTACACGTCCATCGCTGTTGAACTTGTCCGAACAGAATGTTTTTGGCGTGTTATCATATCAATCGCCCCTCATAAGAGGAGACTTGAGTTTGGCTTTATCAGGCCTCAGTGCCTGTGTCCTTTGCAAGTCCTGTACGTCTTCTGGCGTTTACTGGTAAATTGAATGGCGAGTGATTGGACAACTATTAATGATCCTCTCATTCCTCTACTCACACATTGTACAATATGTCCGTAAGAAGCAACTAAAACACTATTAAAGGTAGGGTCAACGTTTGGTTTTTATCATCGTAATGCTGATTTTTTTCGAGAAAGATACAATAAAAGTCACTTGTGAAAGTTTCACTGAATACATCATACAATAAAAAAAACAAGAAATATACAAAAACAAACTTATAATGCAGTATTTTCATCAAGAGCGAAAATCCATCCATGTTTTCCAGATAACCAACCAAATCTCTTGCCACATTGAGGGCAGCATTCAAATGGGCATTATAAAAAATATTAAAAAAAATCACCTTTTGGAAATTCAAATTTGTTGACATACTTTTATTGATTTCTAATCAGTGGGGGCATTTCAGACAAAATAATTTCAAAGGATCCTGCTTACTGCCATTATAATCTTTATAACAAGTAGGCTTTCAGATAAAAAAATACCAAAGTTACCAAAGTATGACCCTACCTTTTAACTTGTTGTATCAATCAAGAGGATTTTCCTAATATGTCTGAGCAACAGAGGGCCATCAGTCTTTGTTATCTAAAACAAATTATACATGTTTACAATTGTTTTCCTACTTTCTGTTTTCTTTTATTTCAGGGGATTCTTTACATGTCTTGGTCGGGATGGTAAACGCTATGACGATCTCAAATACTCCTGGTTACAAGGCAGCCAGGTAAACAATTTTGTGAAAAGTCAAAACAATTTGGTTGAATTGTTGATTTTTGCTAATTATAGGGAAGTCCTCAGCCTTGCCCTCTCCTCATTTGTGAGGGCTTCAAGACCCTTATCAGTGAGGATGACTGCATCTTTCTCAACTCTTGCCACTGTACAACATGCCACAATCTGCCCCACGGAAATTGCTTTGCGAGATTCCCAGAAAGACTTTGAGCAATGGAAGGAGTTTCTCTGCCATAGCATCTAAAGTTATGGCATTCCATTCCGAATGACAGCAGAAACTCTTCTACCATTGTTCGATTCAAGTCGCCCCTCAAGAGCACCTTTTTAATTAGCTTGACATTTAATCGTGTGCTGATCTTTTCTATTTCTGCTTTGACAGCTGTTTGAACAATTTCTGTGCATTTTTGATCTTGTGTTTATTATGATGATTGTATATATAATATCTTGTTTTCAGCTTTTTCTGTGCCATTTTTATGCCGTGTAATTTTTGATATTTGTTGTACTCTTGCAGTTATGTTTTGATCCTGCAAACAAACTGCCTTTTAAAACTTTGCCTTTTTTTGTTTAAATTGTGTTTATTATGACGATTGTATATGTTGTTGCAAGTTTTGAGTTTTGTATGTACTCTTTCAGATCCAGCAAACTCCCTTTTAAATCTTTTCCCATTTTGTGTGTAGTTTTGCTGGCCAATTGGTCTTTTTGTTTTGTATAATAAAATTATTTTGTGTATCTCTTGCTCATGTTAACTCATTTTGTTCAGCCCATAGGGATCTCAAATGCACTTTATAAATATTTGTTACTATTTTGTCCTTGTCCCTATTATCTTGTGCAATATATAATAATTTGTTAGCTGTTTGTATTTTTGCGAAGTGGAGTGAAACAGATTAATAATGAGGAAAAAAACTTGTTACTTACCTACACAGGTGTGGACGTATTGTAAGCTGTATAATACCATTCCCAAATATCACACTCCAGAAGTTTTGCTTGCTGCTAAAAAAGGTAATAAACATAAAGTTTTTCAATCCTTTTCATAAAAATGTGCATTAACCCTCCCACTATCAGTGTGTTTCTCGAGACAACCAAAACCCCATACCCCATATACAACAACAGTGGCATTTTGAGGCACACACACTGGTGAGTAGAGCCATTGCCCAATGCTTCAATGAGAGTGCTAAAAACAAGAAACCACCAGCTGTGTTCAACTGCAATAGAATTCTGGCCAATTTTGAAAGAGATAAAGTTCTCACCTTGGTCAGTTTCTGCAGTGGCAATCTGTGGCACTGATTGATCACACATACAACTACGATGATAGGAAAGTTGGGTATGTGTTACTTCACTGTTGTGAGCAAGCAAGTGGGAGATTTCAAGGAATCTTAGAGTATGTGCCTATAGGAGGGTTAAAAATGTGTCAATGCTGTTGTTAATCGTCTAGATCATGTATCTTGTCTTAGTGTTGTCTCTACTTTTGCAGTTAGAATGCCTCCAGAAATGCTTTATAGGCAGTCCTTCAGACCTGCTTTTAGATTTACTTTTTCCCCCTCTGTATACAGAAGTAACTGCTATAAGTCACATGCAAGTCCTGACAAAGAGCCTGTACTATACGTGTAGGTGTGGCACACACCAAAGGCACACACCAGAAAATATCTTGGGATGGGGTTGGGAATCAATTTCGCCTTCAGCGGTAGTAGGGGGATGGACCTTAGATGATGGCCTTAGGTGGGGGGGGGGCTCATATAAAATACTAAATTCAGAATTAAACACTATAAGAAATCCCCCAATGCCCTAACACCCTCCTTTTTCTCTCTCTTCTATAAAAAATTAAATACTTTAAGTGTCATTTGAAGGTGAAAAAATGATCATTTTAGACTGATATTTGCATTGTTTTGCAGGTGGTGCTTTTCTTAAGAATTATGTGAAAAATCCAGCGACCGGAAAGTGTTACTTTATCACCACAAAAAGCGGCAAAGCCGTCAAGGTTAAGTCACATATTTTCAGTGAATGTTTCTACATCCTGGCCATGTCTGAACTAGCGAGGGCGACACTAGACCAGAAATATAAGGTAACAAATTATCAATATTGTCAAAGTAGTGGGGATAACAGATTGTGCCTTGTGAAATAAAGTATTATATTGTTATTACTTTTTTTTTTTTTTTTTGTAATCTTGTCTTCAAAATTAACATCATTGTTTAATTTGTATCCTTTTATTTTGTTATAAAGATGGTAACGATAGTATTATTAGCATCCTGCAAAAAGTATTTTGTGTGAAGTGCAAAAATTAGAAATCAATAAAAGTATACTCAAAAATTGAACCTTGCTTGCAGGCATCTTTTGGAAAATTATGTGGTATTCATTAGATTGCTGCCCATTGTCACCTTGCTAAATGTTGATAAATTTGACATTCTTGAAGAAATTTATATTTTGGCTGTTTTTTTTCTGTATTCAAGTGAAACTTTCACAGGTGACTTTCTTTATATCTTTCTTGATACTTTTGCCTGTAAATTAGTGTTACGTTTGCAAAAAAACAAATGATGATTCTACCTTGAAGTGGTTAATCTATGACATGTTGATCATTACAGCAAGAAGCCGTCAAGATGTTAGACCAACTCCAGCACTGGGTCTGCGTAGATGACACAGGTTTAGGAAGCTCTCAACTCATGGGTGCGCCACGGGTAAACTCCCTCTCCGTGCCATGGTGTTCCTCAATTTGCTGGAGGAGGTCACGGCGAACGATGTCGCACTACAAGAAAAATATGCCCAGTTGGAAAAATGGAGTATTGAACAGTGCTTACAACACATGCAGGTATGTCTTCAACCCAGTCATATTACGAGACAGAAGCATTGTTGGGACATTTCTTTGGTGCTTGCGGATACATTGTTTTGCAACTTTTTGCAAGCAATTTAGTTTAGTTTAGTTTAGTTTATAACCTTCATTGCACAAAACACCAAAGTACGACATGTGGTGCTAAAGGGGAAACCTGAACAGGCATGCAGGCCCACTAAATAGAAACCCTCAGTCACAGAGTAAGTTTTTATATGTTGTAAAGTGCCTCGGGGTCTGATCAGCCTGAGGTGCCCAATAAACCTAATTACTATTAGTCTTATTATTATTAAGGGAATTATAAAGTAATTATATTGTTCTTTAGCATGCCTTTTTTGTTCATGTTTAATGTTTTGTTTTGACCTTTGCATTCAGAGAGATGGAAATGTTATTTTGGAAACCGTCAGTACAGATGGAAAGGAGTTACCAGGTGCAGCTGGTAGATTGATGAATCCAGGTTAGTTATAAAAAAGTTGAGTAAAATGTTGTGGCGGAAAGTACGACCCAAGTCGTTGTGGCAGAAATTACGACCAGGGTCGTTGTCTAGCTCCCTCGCAGGTCATCGTGCCACCGGGAGGAAAATTTTAGGGCCTTTGAAGCGAATGGAGTTTCGCCTCACTGGTAAGGTATCTCAAATACATTACCTGCGAAGTAGACGGTACGGCGCTCCTTCATTAGTTGATTGAGCTAACAATAATACCCACTATACCCACTCTTTGAGCTACAAAAAATAACCACTTTTCCCTTAAAAAAAACTAAAAGTTTTTACTTGGCACTATACGTCCTCCTGCGTACACTTGATCTCCAAAAGTTAAATACAAAACGATTGTCTACGCCTTTTGGCTCGATATCCTGGAATTAGTGCTGGAAAATATTAGCAGACCTGTAAGTAACTACCCAAATCTTGACAGTCCTTACAGCTCCTTGGGAGATGCTATGCTCCCTGAATATTAAAATTAGCTCTTTGAATCACTAACTAGCACCGCTAGAGTTCAATTAATAATAAATTGTCTCCATAGCTCCCCAAGTGTTAAATTTGTTCCTAAAGCAATAACTTAGCTCCACAGCCCTACTAAGCTAGCTCCACAGTTCCTTAAGTGTTTGGGTCCCTAAGTCAAAAATATAGCTGCACAGCTCCTTAACTCTTTAGAGACCATAGTGGCTTCAAGCGGCTTGTATTGAAATGCTCATAGCTGCCGCAAACGGTTGCAAGATTTGACAGACTTTCACTCAAACAAGAAGGTCAAAGAAAAGGTATTTGACCGGATTGACATTTTCTAATGTTTCCAGTGCTCAACTGGGGTCAAGTTCTAAAAATAAGTCATATGTGCTGTCATATACAAAGGATTACTATTATGGATTGTGCTTCAAGAGATATGCTTTTTGGTGTTAACATAGAATGTACACTTACTGGTTTTTTGACCAGTATCAAAATCATTTTTTAGGAGGCATCGTACCCTTGACCAGTTTGGGATCACTTGATCATCTCGCTGGGTCAAATGGTGGCGCTCAGTTAATACGTAAAATCATACGGCTGCTGTAGAAAGTTGAGTTATTGCTTTTATACATTACTTCAACAGATTCTTGTAGTTGTAGTGAGAGTGGTTTTTTTTTGTGAGAAAAATGAAACCTGGGGGAGGGACTTGTGGCTGTAAGAAAAGATATTTGTGTCAATGTTTTAGGCGTGCTTCACTGTTTAATTTGCCTGGGCTGTAGTTTTGTGTTTTTGTGGCTGGGTGTCTGCGCTGCTGTTGAAGACACTTACTAAGTTACATAAAATGTGTACATGACATTTGCTGGAGAAAGGAAGCTGCAGGGCACGTGTGTAATGACTCCGTGCACGATCGAAAGGAAATTGACTTGACCGTACTAGAGGAAAAACAATTGACCGTCGTTGTACGGGCCCCATTTTGATTACGTATTTTTTACGGCCGCCATTTTACGTCATGCCGCCCTCCCCCCAAAAAGTTTGTGGAGAACACTACCCCGCTCCCTCCCGGTCCCTTTTTTTCCCGCCACTAAAAAAATCCTGGGCAGGGTTTTGCTTGGGAGTAGGGTTAAGCCAAATAATCAAGGGGTTAGCATCTGGAGTGTGCGTCCTTCCCAGGAAAATCATTTTGATACAAACATGGGGGTGATGATGGGATTGAAATTCCCCAAGAACGTCCTGGGGTTTATTTCCTTGGTTCCTTGGACTTGGCTAGATAGTATGAAAAGGTTTTCAGTAAAACCAGAGTAAAATAAATTAAACTAAAAGCTAACAATCAAAGTTATCCAACGTGCTGTTGGAACTTATCCACTTTTTTCTAATTTTCTTATACAATAATACGTCAAGGTAATTTATTTTAATTTTTAGGCCATGCCATTGAGACTGGCTGGTTTCTTCTACAATGTGCAATGAAACACAACCTCCCCGACCTGAAGAAGTTGGCTGTGGACAACTTCATCACCAAACCCTTCCAGTCTGGCTGGGATCTGGATAATGGCGGTCTGTTCTCGTTCCTGGACGTAGACGGTTTGTCGCCGACTCAACTAGAGTGGAATATGAAGCTGTGGTGGCCGCACTGTGAAGCTCTGATAGCGTTTATTATGGTGTATCGGGAAACCAAGGAGGAGAGATTCCTGGACATGTTTGAGAAAGTCTTTGATTATACGATATCTAGGGTGAGTATGATGCTAAAGAAGAAAAGATAGAGCTGCTAGTCTTAATGAATTGTTCATTTCAAATAGTTTGTTGCCCTGGGCTGGTCACATTGGGAGAATTTAGCACTCTAGGTGGCAGCAGACTTGCCAGTTAATACAATTGTTTACATAGTTATGAGCTTTACGCTTATTTCCAAGAACAGTGGATTTCCCTTGTAAGTTTACTGCAACCTAACATCCCCCCCAAAAATAGTTGGATTGTGTATTGCCAGGGCAGATAAAATTTGCACTTTTGATAACCCACTGGTATTGGATACAAAACACCGCTACCGCGTTACCTCAAAATGACCTTTGTGAAATTGGCGACCAAAAATAAAGTTTGGGAAGTCGGCTTTGAACTTGTGTAACTTGAGGAAGTAAACTTTCCTCATAGAAATGCCCTTTACAAAGGGAAAACTGCCTTGCCCTTACAAGAAAAAAGTATGAGGCCGGCCTTGACTGCAGTCATTGTTCTAGAATTTCTTTCTGCAGTTTCTTTAAAATATCAGCAATATACAACTTGAAGTGCATGGCATCACACACGTTTAATACAGGACACGAAGATGATGCAGAAATGTCAGTTTAAGATGTGGGAGGAAAACCCTAACTTGGGGAAGTCCCACACAATCGGGTAGGTACTGAAAACCCAATCCACATGCAACCGGGGTCCACAGAGGTGAAAGGCAGAGAAGAAACCACTGAGCCAACCTGAATGCCCCAAGTTTGTTTAAATGCTCGAAATTATTCTTGATTCTTGATGTGTTTGATTGCAGTTCGTTGACCCTGATCATGGGGAGTGGTTTGGATATCTTAGTCAAGAAGGAAAAGTCACCCATGACTTCAAAGGTGGACCCTTCAAAGGTACGGAATAATGATAATGATGACCACTTTAAGAGGTACAGGTGTCTGCTGCAGATGGGCGCTCACGGCTCTGATACCCCCTCCTACCCACAAGTTACTTCCTAGTTACATGTATTTTCCAATGTATATTAATTGCCAACTTGAATTACTAACAAGCAGTTTTACATGAAGGTCAAAAGTGATTTTTTTGTTTTTTTACAGGGTGTTTCCACGTTCCCCGCTGCCTTCTCATGTGTACTCAGATACTAAGGAAGATACTTAAAGGAGAGTGAAGATTGATAACACGACCCATCAGTCAATATCAAAGATGTAAAACATTCATGATAGCCACTGATATAGATCATAAATGGAGCGGTCTGTTTGCTCCTGCCCACCATACGAATGGAGCGATCCGTTTGCTCCTGCCAACCATACAAGTGGCGCTCATGTAGGATGGACACGTATGTTTGGCCACTCGATCATGGAACCAACGCACTGCCTGATAGCCACTGATGTAGATCATGAATGGAGCGATTCATTAACTCGTGCCCAACATACCAATGGCGCTCATGTAGGATGGACACGTGTGATCTTGGCCCCTCGACCATCAAGCCAGCGCAGTGCATGATTGCCACTGATTTAGGTCATGAATGGACCAACCGGCCAACTCCTACCCACCATAGCGCTGCCGCTCGTGTAAGAGAGACACATATGTCTCCCCCCTTCATCAACGAGCCAGCGAACTGCACCACACTAAAAAATGTGCAATTGGAGCTTTTTCTCAATGCTGCCAGCTGGTTTATAATTTGTTGGGACATTGGGCTTCTGGGTTGGCAGTTGCGGAAGTAATTGGTTAATACAATTTAGGATCAGCCTATTCCTAACGCCTGTCGTTATAACTAGTGAAAGACCTGCAGCCTCACTACCGTGGAGAGCCTGCTGTATTGATCCCTCTTGTCACCAACCCAAGGAAGGCAGATACTAATCAAACAATGCTGATTGGCTCCCAAAAGTGACTGTTCTGCGGGCACGCTTGGCGCTTATCGGTACTTAGTATACGAATGTCAAAATGCAAGTATTTTGTCGTTATTCCACTTTAAAAGCGTGCACATTGAATGGATCGACACAAGACTACAAACTTACACCATTCCAGAGGTTATGAGGGAGTTAGGAATGCTGAGAAAAATGGATTGGTCACCCATGGGAATAAGATTGGGAAGACCTGTACTTTCAAATTCTCTTTATTTCTGACAATCAGAGTGGCTAAGTGCTACTTTCACTGCCTTTCACATGTGTCCTGTTCTTAAGTGTGACGTTATGTACCAGTGTGCTAGGTATGACCCTGCTGAGTCTAACGCTTTATACTACGATTCATATTTGAAATTATGACCAAAATTTTAATACAAACAACTTTTGTGTATGAGAAAATATGACTTGGGTCCCTTTTTGATCCCGCTTTGTTTTTAACCTTTTCAAATGTGTTTTTGCAATATAACTTATAAGGATAGGTGAAGACAAAGACTACAAGGGCAACACTTGCCAGAATCATCTTTTTTATCATAGTTTACTATCTTGGTGGAGTCAGGGAGGGTGGGGTTGGGGTCTTGAGAGTGCTTTGCCATGGGGGAATGAGTCATTGATAGGAAGGATTGGAGCCAGCATACAAACAGAACCCAGAACGCTGAGTGATTCAGACCACTTTATGGAGATATGTGTGTGCCCATTTTACCTTGCTTTGTTTATGAAGTGATACGACGTGATACGCATGCAAATTCAAAACATTTGCCACACCAACCACACACATACTGCGTCATTTCGAATGACGAATAAAAACATGTAGAAAGCTCAACAGGCAGTACCATTTTTGCTATAGGCCTACACGCTTGTCACAAGATTTAATTTGCCATACACATGTGTCAAGTAATAATATTTTGGCATCCTAAGTGTCACGTGATATCATTTTGCCATCACGCGCACCACATGATATTATTTTTCCAGTATGCCTGTCACATGATATTATTTTGCCATACAAACATGTCATGTGATACCATTTTGGCATTATGCTTGTCACATGGTATAATTTTTCCATACACAAGCGTGTCACGTAATATCATTTTGCAATACCAAATCGCCGTGTCCAGTAACAGGACAGAGAGTGCATTCAAGCTCGGCATTTTCTGGGTCCTTTTTCTATGGCAGCCAGTAATCCAGTGTGTTGTTTTATAAGCAGGTGTTGGGTTCATTTTACTGGGGTACTCCTGACCCCTTCTGCATCCACCACTGGCTTGTCATGACCACACACTTGCTTTGTGTGATAAAACATGTTTTTGTTCAGTTAGTTTGGCAACCGTTTCCAAGACGCATGTTCTCTACTGTTAACACAGTTGTCGTTTTAAAGTGATTTATTTCATAATTAATTTTCAACTTCGGGTCTAGTCTTGGCTCAAGACGCAAGTGGTTGATAGTGGGTTGTGTATGTTTGCTCGTAGTATAATTAACTTTTTCATTGTTTTCTCCCCACCCTTTCTGAGGGAACCAATCAGTGCAAGATTGCAAAAATAAATTTACATAAACTATCAATATTAACAAACATGACCGTCGGTCACATAATATTATATCAGTTTATCATTCAGGGGAGAAAACACACACAAAAAGTTACCCCAAAGCTGCAGAATTCCCAAGATGTTAGTTAGAGCTGGTGAAGTTATTTAAATCATGCCATAAGAGGGTGCACTGATCTGAATTACTACGAGCGTACATACACAATCTGTTTTTGACCTCTGATGTCTTGGGCCAAGACTAATTCAGGTCATGACGGGTCTGAAAATATCAACCAGTTTTTAACAAACGTTTTAAACAAAGTTTGACAATTTGGGTCCTTAAGAATTTTTAGAAAACTGCCTCGTATATTGACAGATGAAAAGTGAATGTTTTAGATTCCTCTTTTCTGTGTGTTAAATTTGTTTGGCTAATATTATTTTCTTGAACTGAAATTAAAACAACTAAATAATATCCGTTTTGTATTTGATTGTTTTTTTTAATGCTTTTGAAAATAAGTGTTACTTTGCATGTGTGTGACCGTGTCTACCTGGACAGCAAGGACTTTTAACAAAAAGGATCTCTTTCGTCTCTCAAAACTGGTCGTGGTATACACTCGTAAAATAGACGCCTTCAAATGCCTAGTTCCCTTTCACATGTACTGCCAATTCATACTCCAAAATAAAAGACCATGGACAATCTCTTGTATTAGTTAAAATCTTTATTTTCAAAATCCCAAATTGCTCGTAATGTACAGTCTGTGGGAGATTTTTAAAAATTCCACTCCTGTCCCAACATATAACGTTTGATTGACAAAACAGCTTTTATTTCAATTAATGTATAACTCCAAACAAATTGCTAAAACTCAAGTAAAACAAAATTCCTGAAGCTCCTCCTCTGCACGAGTGAGTGATAGTTTCAGTGTATGGGTCGATAAACAATATTAATTTTAAATGTTGGAAGTCGATGTGCACTATTTAAAACAAATTTTCAAACTCATCAAACTCATTTGTGCATCTAAGTAATTGCTTGAAGTCTAATTAATGTAAAATGAAAACCCACATTACATCCCACAGTGCAACCAGTTATGGGTGAGCTCAACCTCGTCCCCAGGGTGTGTCGAGCAGTACCATGTTGACCGCTCTCTCGTCCTGGTATTGGATCATTTGCATATCCAAAAATTTTCGGTATGTATGCAAATTAGAATAGTCTGGCTGCTTTTCTAAATTCACATCTTCGTCATTTGTCAGCTTGCTAGTTTCCAGCGCCTTTGAATGGAACTATTCCAGATACTGTGTGCCCTATAAATGTTATGTTATTATTATTATTATTATTATTAGTCTCGTGGTCCGGTACAAGATTTGTACATTGGTTGCCGGCTGGCTGTTTTAACAAAGGTTAACATTTGGTTTTGTCCAATCAGGGTCCAAGTAAGGAGTTTCCCTCCCAGGGTTGGAAATAAAATAACCCATGGGGACGAGGTTGGGGTGAGCTGGGTTCCAGTTGTCTGGTTCCCCGTCTTCATCCTTCTGTATTTCACCAGGCCTTAATCACAAATTAGTTAACAACAGTTTGGTTTACAATACAGTAATTAAAGCTTGTGGTAACGTCATGTACATTACTTATCTCTGTATGAGTTGTGGGGGTTCTGAAAAGAACCGGGTGGCATAACAAAATCTTAATGGTAACTCAACACCCAAACTGATGGAGTCTGATTATGGTGGCAATGCATTTATGCCAAGTCATATCTCTATTAGGCTCGCCAGTTACATTTGCCATCGTTGTCAATTTGCAATTGTGGTAATACCGAGCTCCCCATGGCATGTGACAAAGGCAATTTCAATAACAAAATCAACCCAAGTGAGCAATCAACCTAAATACAATTTTCATTTCCAAATTTAAGTTATGTACATAATACATATTCAAAATTCATTGCAGTGCAGATTTTTCATATTTAATTTGGCTGTACATTTGTACTGTGTATATCTATTTCAAATAGGACATGGGGTGGGGGGCGGCAACAACCTTCTTTCCCTTAAGTTTTACTCTTTTTTTTGAAAGGACAACAATTTGAATGCATGGTATTCCTATAATTAAGTTCAGTTGGTTTCAGCTGCGACCACATTTTTAGGGGTATTAATACTGTACATGTCGGCGGTTTTGAAAGTTTGAAAGTCAAGTTAGAAATGTTAATTATCTACTTTAAATGCCTGTTAATAATGTAAATGTTTCACTCTAAGATAAAAATGCAGTCACCAGCTGTACCCAATTCCATAACGTTGCTTAGTGAAAAATTTGGGCTTATGAATTTTGCACTATTGCATTAGTGCAAAAATTTTTACATGATAATGGAAGCTATGTTCCACAACAGCTGTATTTAGGTCTGTGCATACTTGCCTTATTGTGTCTATGTACCGAGCGATCTGTTTCAGCCCACACATGCAAGTGCTGCTGGCCGCGCCGCCAATGCTGGGACGCTGGCAGCGCAAGGTTTTGTACACAAAGACATGGACAAACCGTCAGATTTGAACTTTTAATGTGAATCAAGTTGTCTTTCTGAACGATTTACACAATTTCCTGGATTGGTCGATAGGGATTTCCTGATTACACAGCAGTATCAACCCATTAAGCAAAGAATGTTTGTCAAAAATGCAAGAGTGCCACTGTACCCAGTACCATGGGGCGAGAGCTGGGCGAAGTACTAGGCTACAGACTTTCTACTATGATTGTCCATTATTGCTTTAAAACAGTTATCTGCTGGCCCAAATTTTAAAGGAATGTCAGACAACCCGACAGTTGACCAACATGACTCAAGACGGTTGAGACAACTCAGCGGTCTGATCCGTTAGACCGTAAGGCAACTCGATGGTTGTCCTGAGCTGCAATTCAGACTACTAGACGTGTACTTTACTTGAACCTCCAATTATCATAACACTGGCATTTTCAACATTTCACACCACGAAGGAATTTTGTGATCTGTTTGGAAATCTACCTCTTAGAAGTTGAAAATAAAAATTATACATGAAAAGTCTACAAGTTATTTAGTACGCTAGAAACAAAAGCTACTCAACAACACTTAGTAATACAAGTTAGCAATGTCTTTAAGTGACAAGACCTAGTTAAGGCTGAGGCCCAATTTCATAGAGCTGCTTAGGCAAAAAATACTGCTCACAAAAATTCTGCTAAAGTTGAGCAGGACACCAGTCACAGATGGTACACGAGAAATGGTATTTTGGCTGGTATCCTTATTCTTGTAAGCATATTTGTTGTGCTTAGCTACTATTTGTGTTTTAGCAGCTCTATGAAATTGGCCCCAGTTCATACTGGTTGCTGGTGCGTACCAGTGATCACCTGATACTTCAAGGAAGTAACACCAGCTATTCCCCCCCATGCAGGCCTGGAATAACAGAGCCCATGGCCTCTGTTGCCCTGGTCTTGGCCTTAATGCCCGTTCAAAAGTTTCCCATATACTTGAAGATTTTCCAATGGAGGTGCCCTTTGCAAAATAAAAAATGGCCTTGCCCTCTCAAAGATGAAATTCCAGGCCTGCCAATGTCCATCGTCATTGCCTTGTTGCCCCTTGAAATGTTTCAGTCAAAATATTTCCCTCATGGAGGGACATACTGCCTTGCCCTTACAAGTCTTAGAAGAAAAAACACTAGTTCTCACTCATTCTATGAGTGTTGGGTCAGTTTGGCCAGTCTCCATGTTGTACCAGATGAGGACCAGGAAAGTTGCAACGATAGCGAAGATAACAAGCTGCAACCAGATGGGTACTAACGGCTTGCTTCTCTCCCCCGTCTTCTCACTGGATGTCTTTGTAACTTCTTGTGTCTTCTCTGATGACTCGGTCTTAACCTGACTCCTTTGGATGCTGCTACGTTGCCTCGTTGAAGATTCTCTGTCGACCACTTCAGTCGTTTGGGACCTGTAAGAGCTTCAAATCAAAGAACAGAATACACATTCTTTATTATTATTAATTTTTTTAATGAATTAACTTTGCATCGCTGATGAAGAATATTATTTGTGTTTAACCAGACAATGATGTGTGTTAAGCACTGTACACTCGGCACTCCCCACCCAACCCAGTCCTGGATTTAAACCCACCACCTTTGCCATTCTAGAGCAGATGTCTTACCACTAGACCACCAGGGCCCAATTTCATTGCTCTGCTTACCGCCGAATTCTGCACTTGCGATCACACTCCATCTACAGGGCAAATGCCCAATTTCCCCGCTAGCTGTGTAAGCGAAGAATGTCTAGTAACGGGGAGTAAGCACATCCACCAGCAAACATTCCCTTCTAACCTGTGAAATACACTTGACGTAAGCGTTGAATTCCCTGCTTCTGTAAGCGCCGATTCTTTGCTTACGGTAAGCAGAGCCATGAAATTGGGCCCTGTTTTGATTGATCACAAATACAAATAACACTGGCTATCGTTCTTTGCTTTGCATTTGTGGCTTCCGTACTTTTCCAACCTTGGTTGGCGAAAAATTCCAGCTGTGACGTTGCAATGGAAAGGTCGATAGGAGGGTCAAATGTTTGTTTGTTGTCCTGCTTCTAAAACAAACGAGAGATGTTCTCACCTTGTTCTTGTGCTCTCAACTTGTTCTACTGGTTGCTCCTGTGGTTCTTCAGGTATTACTGAATCTGGGTCTTCCTCTATTAAAAAACAGAACAGATAGTCCACTCAAACTCAACAACAATAGTTTTCACAAAACAACTGACAATAGCTTATCATCTTTTTCATGAAAGTAGCTTCCATTTTGGTTACTTGAGACATTGAAAAATATATTTATATATAAAATGGTGCTATTAAATGCAGAAAAGTACTTGCTGCTTAATTATATCGTAACTGTACCAGAATCATTTTGTAGGGGACATGATCAGCTTGTCGGATAAGTGCACCATATTTAAGTCTATATTATTATTTTTTAAATGATTGTTAGGCTGTGCCCTCACAACGGCTGTGGCTTGATCATCATGTTAGCATGCATAACGCATAGGAGGCCCATAGCAACAGCCTTAGCAACAGCCGCAGGCATCAATTCAGCCACGGCCTTATTTATTTATGTATTTAGTATTTACTGGTATTATTCACAGACAAGATGACCAGCAGCTGTAGCTGAAAGGGTCACTTAACAATGATAAAAAATAGTCACAAGCAATATTAGAAAAATACACACTTTAGGGTCAAAGAGTAAAAAGTATCCTCTACATACCATTGACATCCGAGTCACTGTAGCCATTCTCCATTTCTTCAGGAGATTCTCCATTTTCCTCTTGCTGCTCTTGCTCCTCTTGCTGCTCTTCATTGGTCAGCACATCGGCTAGTTTCCTCTCATACACACCACGGGTAGATGCTATTATTCACAAAATGATCAAATCACTCATGATGGCCTAATGTACAAGTACAACATGATACTAATCCTGCAAGGAAATGAATCCAAATATTTCTATCTTTGCAGAAACCTCTTAACGTTTCCATTGTGTGACTTAAATACTTTTTTATTTATAGGGGCCCATACTATAGATGGTGACTTGGGTAAAGATTAATGAAACCAATTCCACACCCTCCTTCTTTTGTCTGACAAACCAAGGTTATGAGAGATCATCAGCATGCCATGGCCGATGATTGGCCATGTATGGTCAAGGAGCTGGCCAAGTCCACACAAAATTTCTTTAAAAGAACTGCAAATCCTGGTGCCATTTATTTGTTTGTTGTCTTTACTTGGTTCAGGTACGGTTTCATTGCAAAAACTTTTCAACAACAATATTACTGAAACAAAACTTTGGGGTTCTGAAAATTAAGCCCATGCGTGGTACTGGAAAAATTTCAGACCTCTAAGACTGAACTGCTAAAAACTTACCTATGACGGGGCCTGCTTTGACTCCTCTGGACTGTAGCTCCTTCCGTAAGTCTGCATCAGAGAGCTCCTCAACTTCAGCAAGACGGTCCTCAAACAACGTCTTACTCCATTTCTTTGATGCTTTCCTCTGTTTCAGGCACACACAAAAATGAGAACTTTATTTGACATACACTTACGGTACAGATGGTCTTTTATCTTTGACCAGTTTACTGTCAGTGAAAAGGCTTTTTTTTTGGTCAATGTGAACTGAAAAAAAAGAGGATAAAATATAAAATACCAATTGATACATAACCGATACATGTAATGCAAGAATTTTGCACGGCTTTGCACTTCATAACAGCTAAAGAAATGTGTTGGCTTTTCAATTATCCCGTTCTGTTAATGCATTTTAAAATGTTTTTACTTCCAGTAACTGGTTCTCTAAAATATTAAAATAACACAGTAACTTATACCACCATGGCGGGTAGAAATAGACATGATTGTACCATTGTATAGACAATGAACAAACTGCAGTTGTTTACGCTAGACAGGTGCCACACTGTGGTGTCATGGGACAATAAAGACATACATAAGTACAACAACCACAATGTACAAAAAAGGCATGCAAACTACATCCATGAATGTGCACATGAACAAAAGAATTGTTCCTCAACTTACTCTGTACATTACTTTGGTTGAACTCAAATTGTGTTGATCAAACAAGTTGGATTTAAAACAGTTCTATTTCCAGTTAAATTGATCGCAGAAAACCGAGACAATAAAATTGCATTATTTCCCGCTTTCGATCCTGTGAATGTAAAAGGGGAATTCCTGACCTCATCGAGTAATGCTAGCTAAGGTCAAAGTTCCACTGCACACAATGTTTGACAACTTGGTGAGCTTCAATCAACAGAGGGGGCTATTGCCTCAGACTCCAGGCCTAGTCTTGATACAAGATGTTTTGACACTGTTGTTTTATAAGTTGGGTTTCTGCAACACCACCTGCTAACTTTGTAGGTGCGGATGGTTTGACAGAGTTGTGTGTTACTGGCATTGTAATATTCTGCTCAAATTTGTTGGATATCAAAAAGTAATACATGGGTCCCTTATAACTCTACCCCTAATGTTGTCACGCTTCATGCCAAGTCCTCTTTACAAAACACAAAAGAGGTGTTCATCAGGAACCATTCAAGGTACACAGTACAAGTACTAGTGTAGATATCAGCAATCAGAGTAGACCTTCGACCCGTTAGTTAGCCATACTTGACTGGTTATTAACTACGGTTCTGTTGTACATGTTTGCAAATGTAAACCTCAGTGTACACGTATGCGTGTAGGCCTACACTTGTTTCCATTCTGTTTGTGTCTAGCACCAGAAATACGGGTAGTATACAGAATAATGGATTATGTATTCTAAATTAAATGTGTCTCTGAATAGGAAAATGTCATACACTGTACAAGTATGTAACCTTTGTTTTAAAAAAAAGTGTTTGTGTGTAAAGAAAACCAGTTTAAAACTAAGCACTTTTAGAAATCTATTTCATCCAAATTTTGGCCCATTTGATCTGAATTCTGCTACTTTGAATTTAGTGTGAGGCAAGGTCTTTTATCATTTGATGAACCATGAAAGCCATGACATGGATTTATATGAAAATCCAACTGAAGTTTGATTGTTAAACTTCTCATTGATCATAATATTTAGTATGGTGGTATGTGTTACTCATGGACATTATTAAAAAAAAGAAATATCTGAAACGACTTCCCAAGTTGAACTACCATACATGTACAATAAATTACTGTCAACACCAAGGAAATATCATTTGACGACCCCGCAAATCACAAATTTTGTTATCACCGCAATAAAAAAAGGGCCCAAAATGAAGTTGCACAAACTCACTGACAAAACCTGAATTGCTTTTGTTGTTTTCACTCAAACAGTATCACCCAATTCAATGAGGTTTTCACAAGTTGACTAGATTGGAAGGTGTGTTAGTTGAAAACTATACAAACTGAGATGGAAGTGAATTTTATAGCTTCCAAAAACCAGAGCATTCGTACTCTATGCAATGATGTAATGATCGGTAGTACAAGTTAGTTGAACACTCCCCTCTCCCCTAGGCTTTTCTACCTTGATCTTTGATCT
The DNA here is from genome assembly GCA_032158295.1 of Pycnopodia helianthoides. Lineage (NCBI taxonomy): Eukaryota > Metazoa > Echinodermata > Asteroidea > Forcipulatida > Asteriidae > Pycnopodia > Pycnopodia helianthoides. Next base: position 28,406,729 of record CM063244.1, read on the forward strand.
TACATTTCCTGTGGAAGCCATCTCCTTCGGCCCTGAGGAGTCAGTGGGGGGTTTGCTTTTGCCACTTCTAGGATCCTTTACCCCAATTTTGGTTTTCTGATAATCACCAAACTGTATCACTTCTTTAAAGGTAGGGTCATACTTTAGTAATGACCCCGAAAAACAAATTGTGCCATTTCTATCCGAAAGCTTCTGGCCTACTTGCTTGTACGGTGGTTCGAGCATCACTGCGAATTTGTCTTGTCTGAAGTTGCAATCAAAGATTGTTCAAAAATTTGAATCTCCAAAAGGATTACAAATTTCCGTGGTGTCAGTTTGCTCTGCAGCAAGAGATGCGGTGGGTACCAGCTGTCACCTCGCTAACATGGATGGGTTATGACGTCCTTGATGAAAATACCCACAGTTGTTTGCTGTTTTCTTAACAAGTGGACACTGTATTCAGCTGAAACTTTCACAGGTGACTTACATGTGTTTTGTTTCTGTACTGACAATTTGGCCTATAAATCAGCATTACAAAAAACAATCTATGACCCAACCTTTCAAGCTATTATTAACCAAAATATAGACAGAAAACAAAAAAAATTCTCATCACAAGTAATGAAAGTATAGAAAACCTCCATTCCCAACTAGATTTATCCTTGCCCTTTACCAAATTCCAATAGATAATTAGCTAGCCCAAGCCAAAAGGAAGTCCTTGATTAATTCCCCCGTGGATCCCCTCTCAACCCTACAAATAAACTTCTTCTTTTTGTTGGGGGGGGGGGTGGGTCAAAGCTCAAACAATGTAAACTGACTGCACCACCCCTAGTACAGTCAAAGCAATCCTCTCCAAGGACTAACTTGTAATAATTGCCCAAGGCCATGCTGTACAGTACATTACCCGTGCTTCAAAAAAATGTATGGGCCTCTGTGAATGTCTCAAAAGTTGAAGGGGGAAAAAAGGGGTTTTGTGGGACAAATGGTATGTGAAGGTCGCTGCGTTTCATTGGGGTGCGTGCATGTCAACCACGTGTTGTGACTTGTGAGGATGCCTGACCATTGTGGCCAGACACACATTCCAATTGTTAACAGCTCTGCCCGTTTTGGCGGGATGCAACTCAGAGATGAACCCTCATCTCAGCTTTCAAAAAGGATCTTATAAGTAGGGAGACAAACATGATTTTTACAATGAGCCAGTTGCTTACCACATCAGTGATACAAGCTGGGCATCCTTTTCCCTCCCAAGGTGATTATGCAGCAATGCAAGAGCAAGATAAAAGCTACACTAGTACCAGTATTAAGTTTTTAGTTGAAACTAATACTGTTTTTTTAAAGAAAAACTTCATTCCCATTCTCTAGTTTTCCCCAAACATGTTATTGCTATTTGACAGTCAACATCTGAAAATTTCTTTGATATGAAAAAATAAAAAAGGGTTAAGGCCTGTGTTTTGCCAGAGTTTTGTATGCATGTTTGTTGACATTGTAATTATACTTTTTCAAGTTAATCAAAATAAACAAAGGTTATTTTTGTTTCTGTTGGTTTGGGGTTTTTTTTTGGGGGGGGGGTCTTAAAATGCTATTTTTATCAATTTACAGTATTTCAGACACAGATCCTTGGTGATTGGTATTCTTTCTCTTTTCTTTTTCTTTCTCAGTGTGTGGGATCATGGGATATAGCTTAAAGTATCAATCCTGTATACGCTGTACTTTGTCTACTCTAATCATGGAGGTAGAAAATAAAAGTCTAATTGTCTTCAAGATTAAACCTATTATACGTGCAGTATATGGCAAGTGAAGAACTCCATCATAAAAGACTGTGCGATGCTAAATGGTGCAATTTCTACAGCCTATGGCTATTTTATTGCATGTGTTTATCATGCTGCTCAAGGCATATTTGTCATGCTGTAGTGTACATTACCAGTTGGCCCATCAATGCGTGGTCAGCCATGGTATTCTAGGGACTAGAAAACCAAAGCTTTTGAGTTTGCTTGGACATTGTTCTCAAACTTTGCATCGTTTTCTTTTATCTCACAAGAAACTTAATTTTGTTGTAACGTAATTGGCATTTGCCTCTTCAACTTCTATTATCGTTGTTTAAATAAAGCTAGTCTCTGGTACGATAGAAGTAAAACCAGTTAGTAAAAAAGTATTGGCAACATTTACAGGAAGAACAAGTAGCTAATAATATAACTACTACTTCCTGTATGGCTTGGATACAAGTTACAGTAGGAGCCTAGGCTACAGAATTGATCAGGCTACAATTATACCTCCACCATCTGTTACGAGTAGTACCCATGTTAATAGTATGAAGCTGTTGGAAATTGGAAATGTGGGAATACAAAAGCTGGGCTCTAAATCTAAGCCTGCAAAACTCAACCCAGAAGTTATTGATATTGTGAATTGATTCAGCAAGCTCTAATATTGTCAGATTCATGCATCTAATATTGTCTTAATAAGCCTGAACAGTATGGTTTAAGGATGATTTCAAATTGTTTCTAAATTTTATCTTAACTTTTCCAAATGTAAAAAATTAGTTAGTGGCCTGACGTTTCGACCCTAGCAGAGTCTTTCTCGGAGGGCTAAATGACAAGACAACACACATACATGCATACAAGGGGGACAAAAGCAGTCAAGTGGAAAAACATGAATAGAGAGAGTGGAGAGAGAAAAGCAAGAAGCATTCAGAAAAAGCAGGGGGTAAGCAGGGATTATGAAGACAAGGGGGGGGGGGTTGGGGGAAGGGGATGGCTAGACCACAAAGAAGTTGGAAACACAAAGGACAAAATGGAAGGTTGGAAGAAAAGTAAATAATTAGTTAATAGGGCAGACTAAAAATATGGATATCTGTGGGGGAAAAGGGAGAGGGCAAAGACAAAAGGTTATTAGTCATTTCCTTCTTTTCAAAATGTATTACCTGTATGCACACTATACTAGTTATTGTTCTTAGAAGTCTGATGAGACAACGTTGGTTATTAAAATACAATGAATCCAACTTATTTCATGTTGTCATCTCCATAAAAACTGGGATTTTAATTACCATGAATAGAGTACTACAGACAGAGCACTGTAAATATGACAAGCATCCACATTCCTAATACTTTAAGGCTTATGGTAAACAACAAGATGAGGTCTTCATTATGCAAAGTGTCAGTCTACATGCATACCAAGTTACCTCACACAACTTTAACTTCCAAGTCCTTTTCTCCTCCCAATACATGTTTGCAATTCAGATTGACATCAGCCTCTGGCAATCCCCACTGTGTCTAAACACAGTTACGTCATAAGCACCACTTATGTTATAGTTTACCTAGCCTACATGTACTGGAATTTTGTGGCTATCACAACAGGTCTGAGGTAAAAACACTACTGAAAAATGTCGAGTAGATAAGGAATGAATTATTGTTTTTGCAAGCAGAGAAACACAAACACATTTCAATTGTTAGTTGTTCCTACCAAGGAAGGTTCAAAACATGCTTGAGGTCATGGAACAAAAAGGGCCACAAACAAGCAGCTCTTCTTAAATAAATCCATCTCTTCCACAAACTTGAGTGAAAGTAGCATCATGGATTCAGCCTGGAAGTTCATCTTTGAAAGGGCAAGGCCATTTTTATTTTGCAAAGGGCACTTCCGTTGGATTTTTTTTTACAGTCTATGAGAAAGGGGCACCCATGCAGAAAGAAATTCCAGGTCTGTGGATTCTCAAGATTCATGGTTTGTATAATTGTGTGTTCAGTCCAGAGCTCAAAATTTATCACTGGACCAGTGGCCAGACTCTAGTAACTTAAGCATTGGGCTAGTACCACCACCCCCCCCCCCACCAACTGAAAAAATAATAATAGTAAATAAATCTGCATTCTAGTGTTTTTCTAAGCACATACTTTTAAAGATACATGTATTATATCTTAAAACAAACACCCAAGTAGATCCTTGTCATTTGATTAGAGGATTGTTGGTCTTGTGGCATTCATTATTCAAATATGCATTTCAAGGGCATATTTGGCATGCATTTTCGTCCCATCCCTTTCTACTTATTGCACGCTAGAGCACACCATTGTGTGTGCACACATTATACACAGCAGTACCTGATGTCCTCGTAGTGGATGCAAGTTAACACAATCTTGTGCATTGTGTTGATCTTTTTTCCCTGGATACTACAAAATAAATAATGAATGTTTTGCATACGTGCATGGTTCACAAGAACATTTTCATTCAGTGAAAGATTGAATGTTCCATTCAGTTTGGCTTTGCCCCATTGTATGGAACATTACATCAAAACATATTCTCACCAATAGGCCTACACTCTCAAAGCATTCATTATGCAGTTTATAGCTTTTAAAAACCAAACCTTCCACTAAAAGAACTTATTTGGTCTCGTACAAAAATATTCATGGTCCATTAAAATGTGTGCAGAACTGAATAGTCTAACAGAGTTTTTGAATATCGAAGCCTGTGTATTTGCTTTTCAAGATTCTAACCAATTAACTAATTGTTAAAAGCTTCTTTTGACTGATGAATTAAGGTGACAACCTGGGTACATAGTAAATTGTAAAGTAACTGTTGATAGACTGGTTTATGATATGGACTGTAACCTTTATCCCTGTTGATCCACCCCTTATCACTGACTCAGACTCTAAACATGCAAAGGACCACACTCAGTCTCAATGCACTTGCACTTTGACCATCAATCATTGTGTCACAATAATACAAGTACAACAAGGCCACTTGGACTGCTGGGTGCACAAATGATTGACAACAATACTTCACAGAAGAAGGGCAAGATAGTGATCACCCATGCTGTTTGTCTTTTCATACATGCCCTATTGCCTTTTAATTCATTGGTTCTTTTAATTACAAGTGCTATCACAGACTCATGATCAAATCAGGAATGTTGATCCTCTATTATATTCACTGAAACACTATCTTAATACCATTAATACTAACAGGTGATAAAACCATTAACAACAAAAAAGTGTTGCCACACTAGGCAGGCAGTCACAGGGAACCTTTTGATTTTCAAATTACAATGTGCACCTTGATAACTTTATCTCTTTGTCCTTTCTCTATGATTATAATAACAATCATATAGGTCTTTTGAAGAGTATCTTAGCATTCAAAAACAGCACACAACCATGGAGGAAAGAAGCATGAACATGTCCTTGCTCAATGATACAACCAACCCGTGGAACTTAAATAACATTTTACGAGTTCACTGGTCATGTTTTGGTGAGTTTTCAAATTGTACGGCGTATTTGATTTAAACCCTACAGCAAAGTTCATTTTTTTCCCACTTGAAACTACTTAACTAGGTTGGACAGTGTTAGAATGACAGACTGAATCAAAAATTACTTCAACCTTTTTCTTTTGTTATTCATATGCTATAATTTAATCATTATTATTTAATCTGCAATTATAAATTCACAATAAAATTAAGAAAAAGAACAGAGGGTATCAATAATATACACCTGATGATGGAAGATGGCAGTTAATACTAGGCCGACCTAAGTGTTACCCCACATTGGTAAGGGTAAGAAAGAATAGTACATAGTAGTACTGATGTAGTAGTAGGCTGATGTAGGGGAGATGGCCTTAGCTTTCGATCCAAACTGGACCTTCCCCAGAGGCATAAACAAGCACAAACAAAAACATTATAGCAAAAAAGAGAAGTCAATAATAATGGCAAGGTATCCAGAAAAAAAGAAGGGAAAATTATAAAACATGTAGGGGAGATGGCTTACATGTATATTTATAACATTGCATACAAATGTGTATTCTGTATTGATTATTGTACCAAACAAAAATAGAAGGTAAAGAAAAGAAAAACCAATTAAACAAAAGTGCACTTAAAAAATGTTTAAAAAACCCCAAACCCTCATATAAAAAAAACCCGTTTAGGCCTAGTACTCAAGGAAGCTTTAAATAAATCTTGCTCGTTGGTATCTAAACAGCCCGCAGCAACTAAACTATTGACAATAATAAATCATAGTCAATGTCACAGTAGGTCGACTAAATCATCAATCAACCACACTCACGCTGTGAATACAAATTTATACAACATTTTTTAAAGTTCACTTTGTTTTCACAAACACATGCTAAAACGCACTCAACTTCAACATGCCCTAATGGTTTCTCCGGAACCCAAAAAACTTACCTGACTTCTGTTATTATTCGCATTTAGAGCTGGTTTTCGGGTTTTCTTCTGGACTTCGACGACATCGTCCTCCTCGTCGCTTGAAAACCCTATTTTAGGTGATGTATTGACCGACATATTCCGATAGGCCGTTAACTGTGGACTGTTGTCGAGCAGATGCCGCTTGTAAAGCTCCACGTAAACTTCTTTTTTCGATCTCCCACTCGGCAGTGAAATGTTGTTCCTCCTCAGCTCTTCTGCGAGACGCTCTTTGGTCATTGAAGAAGGGTTTCTTGGGAGGGCGGGCATCCTGCAACCGATTTTTGTGTGGAAAGAGTTGACAAAAAAAATTGAAGCACAACAACATTAAGCATGCAAATTGAGTGCAGTAGTGACGCTTTGCCAGTACCTGGCAAATCAGACGCGGCTTTTGATTGGACAATACTAGCGTTGGGTAATTTTATAAAGACCGTTGTATGGTAACTTGTTCTTTATGTACGATAGAATAATTGCAGCTGTGCAGGGCACCTGTCTTCTTCACAGCCTGTTAGTGTTAACGTGGTGATTGCATTTTTGCTGTAAATAAACAGTGATCATCAGTCGTGGGAAGTAATGATGAGCTGTCTGCGGTCACATCCACGCGCGGTGTTTTGCGGTTGAAATGCTTTTCAATTGCAATCTAGAGCTGTAGTTGCGGTCATTGGAACTTTGGATTGTACATGGATGAAAGGGTTTGTAACACAACTAATGTCGTATGTTGCCATTCGTTTTTCTGGCCATGAGATAGCCCTGGTAGGACGTCAGTATCCGTTGCGGTGTATGCAAGCGGATGAGTCAAACCTGGGTGCTGCACAGAGCCACTGCAGTGCTTAATTCCGAGATCGGCTACGATACGTATGTACGTCCCTCTCGTTTCTCGGAGTCCATCGTATTCGTAGTCCTTTAAATATGTTTAACTGGTCCTAGTGAAAATCACTCTACAAGTTAATTACCATAACAACTTACTTGGTAAAAAGCACTGGAGAAGCTGTTCATATTTGACAACATTGTTAGAAACGATCACCCATTTGAAGTAGTGAAGTTTTAGAGAAAAAGGTAATATTTACCAACAAATTTGAATCTGAGCTGAAATAACACAATTATATGCAAAAACAAGGGTGTTTTTTTCTTTCATTTTTTCCCTGCAACTTGGATGACCAAATGAGCCCAAATGCTCACATTTTGTATTGATCATTAATAATTATTTATCTGTTTGTATGCAAGTATAAATGGAAATAAAACAAACAAACTAAAAAAGGTTATTTTATGCATCATGTTGGAACTTGGGATACATAGGAAGTGAGGATACTGGTCTTTGACTAACCAAAAGTATACCCTGCCTTTAAGCGGAATGAATAGGACTAGGGCCGGTTTCAAAAAGACCTAAGATTGATCTTTACTGCGAATCAATCTCAATTGCTAAGCAAATGTGATGTCACATTACACATCACTGTGGTAACAACTGGCAACTCAAATTATGATGGAGCTTAGTGCTTTGTGAAATCGAGCCCACTACTTATGCAGTAAGTGCTATGCTGACATGACAATGACATTCATAAAAAAAGGCTTAATAGATTAATATTCACATTAACCAACCGCTCATTCTTTGCTCATTCTTTCTGATGGACCCAATTTCCTTTATGAGACTAGTGCATGCCTGTGCAAGGTACACAATGGTATGTTTGGATGAATCTACTTGTCAGCCGGCCAAAAATTTAGATCGTTTCGAATTTGTTTTGTGGTTTAAAAACTGTCCACCGTAAGCCAATTTTGAAAAGTCGGACATAGGGGTTGAATTTAAAAGACCACTGGCACTTGTGTGATAATGACAGTGAAAGCCCTGAACCAAAGAGCCATGCAAATTTAATTTTATGATTTTGTAATTAAATAAATTATTATTATTTGTTTTATTGTAGGAAGATAAATACAACTGAGCATCATGGCAGTGGATAATGAAGAAGTCAAAATGGCTGTACTTTCTGGGGATCTAGAGATGGTCCCACCCATTCCATCTAAAGTTGTTCGCATTTTTGTGAGCTCAACTTTTGGAGGTAGGTTGTGATGAGAGCTACGCACCTCGGCCCAATTGCATAAAGCCTGTAAGCACAATCTTCTTGCCTAGCAAAAACGGGTAACCAGCCAAATTCCATGAAGTTTACATTGTTACCACTGGTGCCCCACTCAGTTTTTGCTTGTCAAAGAAATTTGCTAAGCAGTATTTTCTGCTTGGCAGCTATATGAAGTTTGGCCCAGGGGGCAAGTATCAAGGAATTCTGCGCTAACGGTCACTGTTTATTCTTCGCTCAGAGAATTAGCGCCAAAATTCTGCACTGATGGTTGAACTACAGAATGCTTAGTAACATGTTGTGGTCTGAAGTATGGCACATGCACAAGCAACAAATTCTTAATAACCTGTGAAATATGCTTAAAATGTTAAGTGCAAATTTGTCTGCTTTACAGTAAGCAGGGATCACACTCAAGCCCTGCACTCGAGTCTAAGATACAAACAGCTCTACAGGGTTTACCCCAAGGGGTTCAATATCAAATAATAAACCACAAGGGAAACTGACTGGGAAAATTTTTGTTCAATTTTGGGGTGAACAAAGAAAAATTGACTGATTATAATTGTTATCACCTTTTCCCCTCTGTTTCAAGACACTGTAGCAGAGCGAAACTCTCTACTTGACCGGGCGTACTCCACCCTTCATGAATGGTGTGTCTTACACGACCTAGAGTTCCAAGTTGTTGACATGAGATGGGGAGTAAGAGATGAGGCTAGTGCCTACCACATGACAACCCAACTCTGCATCAGGGAGATTCAGAACTGCATGAAATTGTCCTTGGGACCTAACTTCATGGTAAGTTTCTGCAGGCCTGGAGTTGCGTCTTTGAGAGGGCAAGGCCATTATCATTTTACATTGTATGGCTTTTTTCATTGTACAATCTTCAAGTCTACTGGAAACTTTTTTCAAGGGGCACCAAGGCCAAGACCAGGGCAACAGAGGCTATGACCTCCGTGGCCCTGAGTTGGGCCAAATAAAAACTGTTCAACTTGTTACCATACTTCATCTACCATGGTCAGGAGGGAGCCTTTTCTAAATAAGTTCAATTGTACTTGTGTGTTGAAATATTTGTTCAATCAATCAATTGATCAATCAATCAACAGGCCTGGAATTTCATCTTGAGAGGGCAAGGCCATTTTCACTTTGCAAAGGGCACTTCCATTGGAAAATCTTAAAGTCTATGGGAAACTTTTGAAGGGGCACCAAGGCCAAGACCAGGGCAACAAAGGCCATGGCCTCCGTGGCCTCCGTGTAATTCCAGGCCTGAATCAATAATTTATAAGGCGCGATTCCAACAATGGCTGCTTGTAGTGCCATACAGTAAGCTCCCCCCATAGGTAAGATTTAAGCAAAAGTTACTATTTATGGAGATTGTCTGAATCCACAACTTGGGTGCAGTGATAGAAAAGCATAATCCCCAACTGTGTTTGTTTCTCAGTATGCGAAAGACTGGAGTTTGGGATCGAGGCTGCAAAGTTCAGACAGGGCTCTTTGATGTCTGTGAGAGGCCCTTTTTGAAGCCAAGTACTGGGCTTGGGCTTCGTCCACCTATCAGAAGCCCCGTAAGGAAAGCGCAGGTTTTCCGAATAACTGACGGAGCTTAGGCCCAAGACGTGGTTTTGAAAAGGGCCAAAGTACCATACCCTCTAGGCTAGCGTTGGGTGCATGGGTTTCTTCTGTTTGAAACCCAATGGCTTGTGCACTGTGGGGTTAGTTACCACAGTCTCCCGTGGAAATGGAATAGGCTTTTGAAAATGATCAAGTTTGTTCCTTTAATTGCATATACCTTTATTTACGTACCTTCACATTTTTGCTCCTATGATTTTGATTTGCATACAATTAAACTAAATGTACATTTTATGTTCGTGTCTGTCTGTAAAAGCAGTTGTTTTATGACTCCAGTTTATTTTAGGCCAACGATACGGCTGGAGGCCCACACCTGCCAGCATAGATGGAGCCGATTATCAGACCCTCATAAAACACACCACAGAAGCTGAATCCACCCTGCTGGCAAAATGGTATCTCCTGGATGAGAACTCTGACCCGCCCATTTATGCCCTGCAGCCAATCACTGCAGAGAATAGCAAACTGTGGAAGAGTGTGGAGAAGGAGCTGCCCAGTATTTTGAGGAGGGCCGCTACACTTGCTGCAGGGGCGGGGGACATCATTGACGATGTACGCCACAAGTTTTTTATGTCAGGTATGAATTGAAACATTTTTTTCCATAGAGTTGTACTTTAGAATACAAATAATGAATGTTTATGAGTGCAATTGTGAGAATATTTTCATGAGTTGGACGAAATTGTCCGAATATTTTCTCAAGTTAAAAAAATGCAGCGCTCCATTCAACAAGGCAAAGCCGAATGCCATTTAACGTCTAAGAAAGAGTTAAAGGATGTATGCCATTCTATCTTGTCTATATGTCATGCACCAGTTTGTAATTGATGAATAAGGAGTCGGCTGAAAATATGCCTATAAACGATACCCTTTATACGTTTTTTTAACATTTTATTTCAATGAAAATGAATGTTGGAAACAAAATATGTAAAGGGGGTCGCAAAAGGTTTACTCTCTGTTGATTTCCAAAAAAACAAAATTGCGTGCAAATCTGGGATTACACAATAAACCCGGAAATAGAGAGATTCGGAGCGTGAATTCCATTACTCTTTGTTCCTCTACAGGGGAAACTAAGCATTGCACCATGACTGTGCAGTAAGCTCGCTACACTGGGATGTCCAGGCATGTTAATGTTCCAGTATTCCGGGTGTATGCAAAAGTGGGGTTACAAGAATTCCGTTCCTGTGTCCAAAAAATATGTGGTTGCGTACACACCTTCCGGTCATAACTGATGATAATAATAATAAAGACATTTGTAAAGCGCCTAATGCAAAAGCCTCTAAGCGCATAAAGAGAACAATAAAATTTACAATAAGTGAAAAAAAACATTACAAGTAAGCAGATTACAAATAAGCACTTTCAAACAAACTTTGATATGGCACTGGTCAAGGCACACATGTTTGTCACTTGGTCATTATTGAATCAAACTAACTGGAGTTCTGTGGTTTTGTTTAGTTACTGAACAAGAATTGAGAGCTGGTCTTGATGTTCAAACACCAGACAATCATTGCGTTGGATTCATGAGAACAATCAAGGACTTGTACAACTCCCTGTCGGACGCCGACGCCAATCGCTATTGTGACATGACTGACACAGGCGAGTTAGACGAAGAGGCTAGGCTGCTCCTTGAGAAACTCAAAAATGTGGACATGCCTTCAAAACTCAGCCCAAGTAACATTCATCACTACAACATCCCTTGGGGTCCAGACGGGGTTAGCCTTGACATTAAGGAACATAAGAACTACGTCAGGCAGTTCACAAGGGCCTTCATTGAGGATGTCAAGAGGCTTGTGCTGAGGGCCAAAGAGCAAGCATCCACTCAGGGGAATCTCAGCGATGACTCGCTGTTCAAGGAAGTCACTCACCACGCTGAGTTTTGCCATACGAAGTGTGAGCATTTCTGTGGGTGTAAAGATATCCTGGATGGGATCTTCTCTTCTCTAAAGGATGGTCCACCAAGCCGTGCTATCATTCTTGAGGGTCCGTCAGGCAGCGGGAAGACCTCAATCTTGGCTATGGTTGCCAAGACAGCTCGGCATCGTCTTCGTGCCTCCATGGTGGTTATCCTTCGCTTTCTTGGAACCTCCTCGTTGAGTTCCTCCATACTGCAGGTTTTAAAGAGCATCTGCCTTCAGATCTGCACTGTCTATGACATACCGCCGCCAACGAACAATATCCAGGAGAACTTCCAGGAAATGTCGGTCTTCTTTTATTCCTTACTTCAAAATGTCTCAGCGGGTGCTGGCAAAGAGCGCCCTCTCTTGATAGTCCTAGACTCACTGGACCAGCTGGAGAGTCATCACGGGGCGCACAAGTGCAAGTGGTTGCCCAAGACACACTTGCCGAACGTGCAAATTCTTCTTTCGACACTGCCAAGCTTGTTCAGCATCTTGGAAAACTTGAAGCTCCTATTGGGGTCAGAGGGACTATTCTTGGCGGTTAACCCGCTCCCAGAGAGCACAGGGGTAGAGATCTTCAGCACCTGGATGCAGGGGATTCACAGACGAGTGACGGAGAGCCAGAATGAAGTTGTAAAGAAAGGTAAGACTCGATCAGATCAAACTGTTCTTCTGAAAAATGTTTTTTTGCAAGTTCTTGTTTTTTTTGTAGCTCTAACTTGTAACACCAAACTAACGCTAGGTTTCAAATACTGGGAAAAGGGTTTTAAATTCAACAAAAACAATGAGGAATGAGAAATTTAAAATTTCTATTTAAATGCAGACTCTTCTTTTTGCCGGATAGAAACAAGTTTTGGTATGCTTACCATCTTTGAACCAAGATAAGGTACATCATTTGGGATGGTGGTCGACTTCAAGCTACTGTATGCTAACTCTCTTTGCACTAAAACATACTGAAAGAAAGTGCATTTGAAACAAATTAATAAAAGTTTGCCCTAATTTAGGAAGTTTTTATAAATTCTGCACTTTTCTGAACTGTTTCCCTTTTTTCAAGACAATGAGAGTGCAGAAAATGGTAGTATTTTTGAAGGAGTTTGGAATCATCATCAACTCGAGGAAGTTTTAATTTATTTCACGATTAACCGTCAAACTCCAACGGCTTGTTTGGGTTGATTCTGCTGGACTGAGGACTGCACTAGTAAACTAATTTATGTTTAACATGGAATGAGACTACCATAACCAGAGTACAACAGTTTGGTTGTTGAGTTACTGTATGGGATCAGGCATACCACCATAATCAGATTCCAACAGTCTGCAATTCATATTAAATTTACTTGAACATATTTGCTGCTTGTTCTTTGCATACGTTTGACTATCTTTGTTACCCTTACTTTTTTAGGGCATGGCTTATTTTGACCAATCTTGCATATTGAGAATTTGGGTGGTAATCCTATTTGGAAATATCGTTATTGTTTTAGCGTTCCAGCATTGTCGACAACCTCTCTTCCTCAGACTAGCTTTTGATGAGGCACGGCGATGGCACTCTTACACCATAGTCAATGAAGAGGCATTGGCAACTACCGTTAGGGCGTCCATCTGGAAGCTCTTTGCACGTCTGGAGGTGGAATTTGGCACCAAGGTTGTATCTCACGCTCTTGGGTACATCACAGCAGCGAGGTATGTAGAAATATTCTTGCCTAGAATGGGAGACTTTGGAACGCTAGGTGGCAGCAGACTTAAATTTGTATTAAATGTACTTAAATTTCCGTTGTTTTACGTAGTTCTGTTGAGCATGCTCACATTTCCAATGACACAATGGATTGACCTGGTAACTTTTGATGCCGCCTTAGCATGCCCAAAGGTCTTCCATTGGGATTTGTCCCTCCCTTTCACCTCTGTGGATGCTAGTTCGAATTCTGCATCAGACCGAACCCTTGCTTAGTTGGGTTTTCAGTCCCTAACTGATTGTATGGGTTTTTCCCAGTTTGCAGTTTGGGTTTTCCTCCAACATCTAAAACAGAGATTTCTTCAACATCCCCTCACAGGCCTGCGGGTCACAGTGCTCCTCACTTTTGAGGATTCCTTGGTTTCTAGAGAAAAGGGGTTTGCCATTGTGTTTCTGGCATGGTTGGCTTCAGATTGGGCTGCATCACCTTGTAAACCCTTACAAGGTGCTATATGAAAAGGTCTCATAATTCAAATATAGCTTAGCATACCTATCAACCCTGTCAGGTGTGATCAAACGCTTTGTATTATTAAGGAAATATAAGGTTGATGACGAGGTCTTTAATGGCTGTTACTGGAAAGGGTCTTGGCCAAAGGCAATTGGTCCACTATCCCATAGCAAACTACCTGCCTGGGCCCAATTTTATAGAGCTGCTTTTTATTAGCACAAAAAGTAGCTCAGCACAAACATATTTATGCTTACCAGATTTAGGTTACCAGCCAAAACACCATGTCATGTATACCATGGGTGACTGGTGTCCTGCTAATTTTTGCTTAGCAGAAATTTGTTAAGCAGTATTTTCTGCTTAAGCAGCTCTATGAAATTGGGCCCAGGTCTGCCCTTTTGTTCCCCCATTCATAATTTTTTTTAATTTTTTTTTTTTATATACCAAAAGTCGTTATAAAATAATGGAAATTGAAATAGAAATGTGTCTTCCATTCACAACTTTCACGACTATTGTAATTTATGTCAAAATTGTTTGATGCCTTTGTCTCACACATGAACGCACAAGATTATTGATGACCGTTTGATGCATGTGTACCAGCTGGTCCTTAGCACAAGATTATTGATGACCGTTTGATGCATGTGTACCGGCTGGTCTTTAACACAAGATTATTGATGACCGTTTGATGCATGTGTACCGGCTGGTCTTTAACACAAGATTATTGATGACCGTTTGATGCATGTGTACCGGCCGGTCTTTAACAGCTCTAAGAGATGAATTAACATGCTGGTAGCCATCAAATTTAACTGGTATCTCTTGGGGTATTATGACTGTCAGACGTACCGGCCTCAAGCTGTGTTTTTTTTCTGACCAGCGTAGTGTGGGTTTGAGTCCCGGTCTTGACACGTGTCCTTAAGCAAACGCTTAACCATTATTGCTTGTCCTCCGGAAGGGATGTAAAAGTGTAGGTCCCGTGTGTTATGTAATACCTGTAGAAAGAAACCAGTGCACTCTGTCTTATCGTTAAGAGAGCAGAGGTTTGCCCCAGTGTTTCTGGCATGGTTGGCTAAATTACCTTTGAGCCACAGCAACTTGTATATAAAGTGGGTCTTATAATTCCAAACATAGCTCTGCCAGGGCTCGCCCTTAACACTAGCCCGGCGTACATTGTCTAGTAAAAAATGCTAGGGGCTAATAAACACCACTTCTCAACTTGCCCTGTGGGCTACTAAAAACTGTGCAACCTATTTGTTTAAAATGCTCATTTCTTCCCTTTCAGGTGTAAATAATTAATGTATAAAATGTGTTAATCGTTATTGAGAGTGTGAATATAACTTCATTTGATCATTAATCATTAACACATCAGAACATTACATTTATATGGCAATTCCTGTTTATATCTTGGCTACTGAAACTTCCTGTGGGCAAGTAAAATGCACAGTTTACTGGCCCGACGGGCTACTTTACAAAAACCTTAAGCGCAAGGCCTGTCTGCATACAGTACCTGTAGACAAAATAATGAGCACTTTGGAATGCTCTTCGAATGTGAAAAATCACATAAAAGAACTGCATATTATTATTTTTATTATTATTGATTGATTCTTGAGTGCCAGGAAGGCCACAGTTATCTCCTTTGACTTGAACCTTTCTTCTACCGCATCATATAGGAATGGATTGAGTCACTCCGAGCTGCAGGACATCCTCTCCATCGATGATGAAGTCTTGGATGAGATCTACCAGTACTGGTCACCCCCTAATGATGAGATTGTACGAATACCTCCCCTGATGTGGACAAGACTCAAGTACGAGCTGGAGGAGTACCTGGTGGAGAGACAGACGGATGGCAAGACTGTCATGGTGCTGTACCACAGGTAAGAAATCCCATTTTCATATCATTTAAATCTATAACCATAAGTTCTGCGATAACAGGATTTGAAACTTTGCATGGTTTTTCAAAAGAGCCTGGTGTAACAACGTGACATTTTTCATTTGAATGGACTTGCAGGCATATTTTGAAAATAAGTTCAACTGATTCAATTGTTGTTTTTTCATTGTTTTTTGGGGTTGGTTTTTTTTTTAATCACCTACAAATTTCCATTAAAAATGGATGGAAAAAGTCACTAAATTTTGGTGTCCATTATTTCCTTGAAATTTGATGGCATTTAAAAAATGAAAATACAAATTTACTCCAATTATTTTCAGTTGAAGCCTGCATGTCCATTCACATGCTCAAACACTTTTTGGTGGTTTCAGGTACTTATAACAAGTTACGACCATTGAAAAAACTGCTGTAAAAATGACAGTAGAAAAGTGAAAAGCTTGCTCTGATCCAAGTGACAGAGCAACACTGAATTGAGTGAAAGGAATTCAAAATGAGCATGTGACTGCACAAGGCATTGTGTCAGACATCATTCAGTATTTTGAAAATGGCTTATTGTACGAGGAGACGGGCCTTTTATTGAGTTTGACAGACGAGTTCTTCTTTTCTCATCTTTGATGGCAATATACAGGCAGTTTACAGAAGCTGCAAGAGATCGATATCTGTGCGACCCGGCAGAGAAACAGAAAAGACACCAAGTGCTTGCTGAGTTCTTTAATGGGACGTGGAGTGAAGGAAGGAAGAAGGTCAGCCTAAAGCCCGGTGCATACTTCCTGCGAATGCGAATGCGGAGCGAATTTTGACCGTCACAAATTCGCAACGAACAATTCCCAACAGTTGAGATGTGCTCAACTCCTGCGAAACATTGGCAGCGAAAACAGAGCTGTGACGTCAAAATTTTCTTCGCATTCACATTCGCTTGAAGTCTGAACCGGGCTTTACACAATTTTTTTATTTAAGTTCAAACATGTAGTCTCTGGGGGGGGGGGGGGTTGCAATCGAGTACGTGATTTCTAATGCATTACAAACGTTGACTGAAAGATTGTTTAGCCCTAGCAGTGTGGATAGATTGAATTGGCCCAATTTTCAGACTGTACATTTGTATTGGTTATAACACATCATGACCTTTAAATGACCTTTGTGAAAGGTCAAGTTGTGACCAAAATAAAGTTTGGGAAGTCAGCTCTGAACTTGTGTATGCCTTCTGACTACATTCATTGTTTCTAGAGTTTGTGTTTACAATTTCTCAAAACAGTAGTAATTAACAGCTTAAAATACATGGCATTACACATATTTAGTACAGGGCAATGCTATTTTGTTTATAGAGCAAAAGAAGCCAAAATCAATCTACATGCTGGTATTGAATAATCATTTTCAGTGGGGATTATGGGGGGGGGGCGGAGAAAATTCTATAAAAAAGTTCAACTAATTCCAAATTTGTTATGGTGTAGTCACTCCATTATTTTCTGCTACTGACCCAGTTTACTGGCGTGTCGTGGCCGAGCGGATAAGAGCACCGGACTCGAGCTCTGATGCTTCTGTTCAGCAGAGTGTGGGTTCGAGTCCCAGTCGTGACACTTGTGTCCTTAAGCAAGACACTTAACCATTATTGCTTTGTCCTTCGGATGGGACGTAAAGCCGTTGGTCCCATGTGTTGTGTAATGCACGTAAAAAGAACCCAGTGCACTTATCGCAAAGAGAAGGGGTTCGCCCCGGTGTTCCTGGTTTGATTGGCAGCATATTGCGCCACAGCACCTTGTAAACCATTACATTGTGCTATGTAAAGGAATAGGTCTCAAACTTCAAAAAAGTAGCTCCACATTATAAACCTTGCAGAAAAATACTGACAGTTGAAGCGCCTTGAGCGTCACACTGAGTGACGGATATGAGCGCTATATTAAAAAGCCACTATTATTATTACTCTAAGATAAACACAACAGTGAATCTTGGTTGTGCCATTTGGGGAGTTGGTTTCCCTGTGGGTGTCATACTGTGTTGTACACATTTTAGGCGATGCATGTGCATTTACAGCACTCACCATATCTTGACATTTTGTTTGACTCCCAATATGGCTTGTTACCGTGGCAGTTACTGCTCCGTTTCGGTTATAGTCGATGTGACCTGTGACATCACATGTTTACAAAAGAGCCACGGAGCCTGGACTTCTGGCGGGCACATTTGTACACAGCTCAATGGAAGAATACAACAAACCTTATGTTTTATGGAGATTGCACTGTCTGATTTTCCTCAACTTTTGATATGAAGAAAGGGGGGACATCTCAAAAGCTGTGCAGCTGTTGCTTTTGTAAATTTTGAATTTATGTGAAAATTATGACACAAAATATCAATTTTCCCATTGAGCCTGTGTAGCATCTTGCCCGTCAGGAATAGCATTATTACGTACGAGGTCACCACTCATTGTAAACAAAATGTAACATGGTCTATAGGGCAGACCGTGGGCAGACCGTGGCAGACGGTAGCTGCATTTGACGTCAGTGCAAGGTTGATATTATTATTTTTTTTTTCCTGGTTCCACAGACACTTCATCTTACACAGAGGAATCAAATCTTAAAAGCGGACCGGCTAGTCGGCTCTCAGCCCCTGAAACGCCACAAAGCGTATAACTATCGGAAACTGAGTGAGCTGCCGTATCATCTACTGCATGCCCACAACACACAGGACCTCATCCATGTAAGAATCATCTTCATTTAAAGGAACATTACAGAATTGGTTTTTGCTAACAAAACAGTTGCTGGCAGTGTAAGCACTTTATGTAATCCACCATATACATAAACTGACAAACCTGTAGAAGTTTGAGACTGATCGGCCATCTGGGTCACGAGAAAATAGTGAAAAACCGATTACACATTTGCATGAAATCATATAAATTCAACAAATGAATAAAACGCTCACTGAGCGATAAACTCCAATCGGAAAATTAGTTTATTCATTTCTCATCAAATATGGCATTTCAGACAGAAATATTTCAAGGGATGTTTTCTACTATCATCATCATTAGACTGTGTAAGTTTTATTTAAATCTGTGATCAAAAAGTATATTTTACAAGTTTTTTTCTTACCAATTCTGAAATGTTCCTTTTTATAGCCAACTTTTTTCATTTTGTGTCAACTTTTAAAATACACACTTCAGCTCTCTGGGATTTGTTTGGATGAGATATCTAGTTTTATTTCGGACAGTTTTTGATTTTTTTCAAATAGGGATTTAAAGAGTAGGCAATGTGGCTATGGGTCGTGGCCATGCAATAAAGGACAGAGCCGATTTACAAAGTAGTCTTATGTTGGCCTGATTGCATGTTGTTTATATTTTTTGAATCTTGCAAATATATAGGAAGTAAGATCAGTTTTCCTTGTGGTTTATTACTTGAAATAAGGTTAAGTTGAAAGATGGCAACAATATTTTAACATATGTGATGCGATCAAGCTAACTGAGTCTTTTGTCGAACCTTGTCAATTTTTGTTTTTTTTATCTATTTGAAAGAAGTACAATCTCAGCTTTAAGGATGTGATAACCCCATGTTGATACCACCTTTGGTTCAAAAGTTAAGGAAGTCGAAACACCAAGAGATGTATAGAAATGTAGACCCCTGTCAACCTATTTTGGCCTGTTATCCAATAATGCATTTACTGACAAACGACTCATTTAGCTTCATCGCATCACATATTTGCCTTGTTAGTTTAAAGGGAGGGTATACTTTTGGTGATTACTCCAAAAAATAGTGACCATCAAAACTTACTTGGTGAGACGCACTGCAGCTGTTGATAATGTTTAACATTTTAATTGTTTAGTTCATTTGACTATACCCCCCTGATTAATGATGTATTTTACATTTTGAAACTGTTCTTATTTAACAATGTATGACTTTTATTGTTTTAAATGTTTAACTTTTGGTGCGTTGTGTTTTTTTTTCTCAGCAAACGTTTGGTGACTACAGCTTCTTGGATGCAGTAGTCTCCGCTCTGTCCGCCCACACCTGATTGAAGAACTCAATTGGGTACTTGAGAAGGAAACTATCCTTGGGAAGAGTCTACACACCGAACTCAAACTGCTACAGGATACCATCAGGTATTAAAGATATGGTACAGCACTGGTTATCCAGTGTTATACATCAGACTTGGACTGGAGTCCAATTCAAGTCACATTTTCGGTGGCTCATGCTTGGGCTTGATTCTGATGTCGAGTAACATTTTTGGTGACTCAGACTGCTGGTAGTCTTCATTAAGGGACTTAATAAACAAAATAAAAATAACAAAATTAACATTGTTTTGTTTACACATTGTTTGTGTTCGAAGTAAAGCCCACATTTCTTTCTTAAGTCGTTCTTAAACCTTGATGTTTGTCTTTCCGGTTTTGGTTATGCTTTGCATAATGTTTTTAAAGACACTGGACACTATTGGTAATTGTCAAAGACCAGTCTTCTCACTTGGTGTATCTCAACATATGGATAAAATAACAAACCTGTAAAAACTTTAGCTCAATTGTTCGTCGAAGTTGCGAGATAACTATGAAAGAAAAAACACCCTTGTCACACGAAGTTGTGTGCTTTCAGATGGTTGATTTCGAGACCTCAAATTCTAATTCTGAGGTCTCAAAATCAAATTCGTGGAAAATTACTTCTTTCTCGAAAACTATGTCACTTCAGAGGGAGCCGTTTCTCACAATGTTTTATACTGTCAACCTCTCCCCATTACTTGTTACCAAGTAAGGTTTTATGCTAATAATTATTTTGAGTAATTACCAATAGTGTCCAGTGCCTTTAAACTGAAGTGACTCATGACTTGGACCCAGACTCGACCCAAATGACTTGGTACTTAGAGTTAGACTCATTGACACTGAGGACATGGACTCAGGACTCAAGGACTGAGGACTCAAACACAAGACTGGTTAACCTGCTAGGATCTATTACAGTTGTTTCTTTTGTCATTTTAGACTTGCAAAGTCCACTCTAGACTTCAAGGATAATTCTCAGTCCCTGGCTGTGGAGATCATGGGTCGCCTGCCTGACTTGGCCACACAGTACCCACAATGCATCAGGAACATCCTGAAGGGAGCCGAGGAATGCTGCCGTCAGATGAGAGGCACTCTGCTCATTCCTACACGGAGCTGCTTCTACATGCCAGGAGGTCCACTTAGGACAACACTCATTGGTCATACGGGGAAAGATCGTAGAGCTCTTGACTACAGTGCTAATTCTTTCTAATAATAATATACAAATAGTGGATGCATATGAGTACACTGTCGCATTGTTTTATACAACTCACACATAGATCCTTGTCAATTGAAATTTGTTCATAATAAACACAAAATAGACACGGAAAGTTTTGAAACATTTTGGGCAACTCCACGTAGACACCAACCTTGCCTCATTCGTGCCAAACGGGCGAGGAATGATTTCTTTTGGAATGGCTCTCTGAACTATGAAAGATTCACTCGCATGCATTGCTCGCATGCTTTGCTAATACACACATATTTAGTACATGTTATTTCTTTGAACAATTAGGTAACATTTTGAAGGTAGCTGTGAATGAGTCGTGCACCATGCTGGCATCAGTGTCCACCAATGGCTCTGTGAGACTCTGGGAACTGGGTGATGATGAAAACATACACGTCCTTAAGGGGCAAAAAGGTATAAACAATTTAGTTAGGGCTGGATTGCTGAGTTGGTAGAGAGCCGGCATGTTGATCCGGAGGTCACAGTTTTCCTTGTGGTTTATTGGTTGCTGTTAGAAAAAAAAAAGTTGCATCCCCTAAAGGTGGTCCCTGTCCTGCCACTTTCCAGGGCCCAATTTCATAGAGCTGCTAAGCACGAAAATGTGCTTAGCATGAAATTTCTTCCTTGATAAAAACAGGATTACCAGCCAAATTTCCATGTGATTTTCAGGATAAGCAAACAACAGCTGAATACCAGTAACAAGCTATATGCAACAAATGGAAATTTGGTTGGTAATCCTGTTTTTATCAAGGAAGAAATTTCATGCTAAGCACATTTTCGTGCTTAGCAGCTCTATGAAATTGGGCCCAGGTTGTAAGCTTGGGTGTGATCCCTGGTTATATTGAACCCATTGAACAAAGATATTCAGGCTAAATGGCTCAGTTGGCAGAGCACCGGTACATTAATACAGAGGGTTGCAGGGTCAAATCTTGTTGTAGTCAATTCTTCTTTGTTTATCCCCAAATTAATTGTTTTGACAGTCTCGAGTCCAAATTCAAGTCTGAGACTAATCAAAGTCCCAAGTTATTTCGGTCAAGTCCAAATCAAGAGTCGCTCACGTTTAAAAATATATTGAACAAAATATACTGTCCAAACCTGACAGATATACACCAAGGGTTAAAATTTGATGAGGTAAAATAACTGTGCTCTACTTCTCACCAATTGTTACTAAATAAAAAAATTAAACAATGTATAAACAATAAGCAATATTTTCATTTTTTTTATTTATGAAGATCGCTAATAAAGACTAGCGAGAGGCTGGTTGTTAATGAAACCCCAAAGTAACTCAAAAGGGAGTTGCAATATTCACTACTTTCAATATTTTGCCATGAAACTAATATGTTAAAATTAGTTTTTTTTTAACTTGTTGAGTCCTGAGTCCTGAACATCTAGTCCGAGTCGCAAGTGCAATAATTTCAATTTCAGACTGTACATTGGCAGGGCTGGCTAAATCAGCCCTATGTTTATAACATATTTGTAGTGGTGACCTTAAAGTGACCTTTGTAAAAGTTGAAGTTGTGACTAAACTGAAGTTTGGGAAGTCAACTTTGAACTTGTGTATGCCTTGACTGCAGACATTGTTGCTAGAATTTCTATTTGCAATTTGTAAAAAAAAAATGTCAATTACAACTTAAAATGAATGGCATTACACATTATTTTATACAGGGCACTGCTAGGGTTATGCCCAAAATATTGCTTATCTTTTGCTCAGTAAAAATAAGCAGGAAACAAGTTGATGATGATACATGGTATTTTGAATGGTAACCTCATTCTGGTAAGCAAAAATGCTTTTTGCTTAGCTACTTTTTGTGCTTATAGCAGCTCAATGAAATTGGGCCCTGGTGGTATCTCAAGATCCCATAAACATAATAAACAAAATACACATCCAAATAATAATAGTAAGAGCACTTGTAACGCGCTGGTATTTGTCAAGTCTTGATGCTCATGGTGCGGTGCAATAGCAACATTCTAAAAAAACAACATACATGTATCAAACATAGCACAAAATAAAACCTTAAAGGCACTGGACACTATTGGTAATTACTCAAAATAATTGTTAGCATAAAAACTTACTTGGTAACGAGCAATGGAGAGCTGTTGATAGTATAAAACATTGTGAGAAACGGCTCCCTCTGAAGTAACGTAGTTTTTGAGAAAGAAGTAACTTCTCAGTAAAATATTTGAATTGATTTTGAGACCTCGCACGTGAGGTCTCGAAATCAAGCATCTGAAAGCACACAACTTTGTGTGACAAGGGTGTTTTTTCTTCCATTATTATCTCGCAACTTCGACGACCAATTGAGTTCAAATTTTCACAGGTTTGTTATTCTGTGCATATGTTGAGGTACACCAAGTGAGAAGACTGGTCTTTGACAATTTCCAAAGGTGTCCAGAGTCTTTAAACCAAGTCATCTTTAGCTTTTATTGATGTTTGACCGTCTGACTTTACCCAAAGGAGGAGCAATGTCCTGTGTGGCCATCTCGGCCGATGATCAATGGGTGGTTGCCGGCTCCGATCAGAACTACCTACAAGTATGGAGTATCTCAAGTGGTGACTCAGTACTCCTGATCGATGAGAATCATACTGGGTATGAGCGCTATGCCAATGTGGCCATCACTCCAGACTCAATGAGGATTGTGTCCGCTGCGCAGAATGAGTTAATGGTGAGTATCTTGTGGCTTTGCTTCCATGGCCCCTCACTGTGTGATATCACTGCAGTGAGGCGTCGTCACGTAGGGCCGGGCCAAAGGAGGGTGTTGATTGGCCCGTCCTGCGGTTTTCATTGTTTTATTATCGTTTTACCTGTAAGATTATGGCAGTATGACGTCAATGCGTAAAATCTACTCTGTGCTTGTCGTCTCTTTTCTCCACTTACAGGGTAAGTGCACATTTCTGCGCTAGCTGTGTAAGCGAGGGATGCCATTGCTTTGATGCAAAGTATACCACGCACACGCACAAAATTCTTGCTGTCTGTCCTGTGACAATCACAGGGCAAGCTTAGTGGTCTAGTGGTTGAGATATCTGTTCAGAATGGCGAGGGCTGGGGTTCGAATCCCAGTAGAATGTTTTTGTTTTTGCAGCATGACTCCAAAAGCACAGGGTATACAGTGCGTATCATACATCAGAGGGTAAGACCAAATTTGTTTTACCTTTTATATAATTGTTCGTCAGGTCTACAATATCATCACTGGTGACAAGGTGCACGCATTTCAAGGTCACATGGAATACATCTCATGCATATGCATAAGCAAGGCGGATAAGTATGCTGTGAGTGGTGCAGATGACCACACGGTGAAGGTATGGTCACTCGTGAATAATCACATGGTCTGTGACATCACAAGCCACGACGGGTCCATCACCCACGTTGATATCACGTCCGATGAAGTCATTGTTTCTGCTTCAGTGGATGGGAGAGTGGTAAGAAATATGTATGTCTCAGTCAGTTTTAAAGGAACATTACAGAACTGGTTAGAAAAAACTTGTAAAATATACTTTTTTATCACAGATTTACTTAAACTTACACAGTCTAATGATGATGATAGTAGAAAACATCCCTTGAAATATTTCTGTCTGAAATGCCATATTTGATGAGAAATGAATAAACTAATCTTCCGATTGGAGTTCATCGCTCAGTGAGCGTTTTATTCATTTGTTGAATCTATATGATTTCATGTAAATGTGTAATCGGTTTTTCACTATTTTCTCGTGACCCAGATGGCCGATCGATCTCAAACTTCTACAGGTTTGTCAGTTTATGTATATGGTGGATTACATAAAGTGCTTACACTGCCAGCAACTGTTTTGTTAGCAAAAACCAATTCTGTAATGTTCCTTTAATGAATAATATTGAAGAAGAGGCATTTGCGTTGATCAAACCATAGCTGCAGCTTGGCCATCTCATAAAAGAATGGTTTGGGGAAAATTCAGACAATGGTTTTAACGATTTTACTAACATGTATCGTTTGTGAAGATGAACATTAGTTTTGTAAGCACACATGTTGGAACTTGTTTCAAAGATCACTTCCTGATACATTGGGCTCTTTACAGTTTGCCCATGAAAGGCCATTTTCACAGTGCATCATGGGGAACGGTTAACACCCAGCACCCACTGCGCGACCCAAACTGTTTCAGTTCATTTGTGGTTTGCAAAGTGGTAAGGTCGTATTTTTGTATGTTTACAGCAAATTATAGTATTTTTTTGTTGAAGACAGTCCACATTTAAGTGCACTGGAGTGGGAGCGAAAACCTTTCAAAATACAAGTTTGTTATTTCATTGAGATCAAATCTTTTTTGCAATGGCGATTTGGCAGTTGTACCACCTGCTGTTCCATTGATCTAGCTGTCTGGGCCCAGTACATTATAGACCCTGTGGCTTTGGCCAGCATCACTGAGGTCAAAAAGTGGAAAATTCATAGACAGCGCACAACACTCAGTCTTCATTAACCTCAGTGAGGGCGCTGTTTAGGCTTGTGATGTCGTATGCAACAGGTTTATTGATTCAATTTTATTTTCATCAGGTACTGACTAAACTGCAGCCAGCTGGTGGTGAGTCTCCTTATCAAACACTGCATGTATTGACGTCTGCCAATGAACAGTCGATCCATTCAGCTTGCATCAGTCCAGATGAGACCCTGGTCGTAGCTGGTACAGTCAGTATTCTATATGTATGGGATCTGAGGTCTGGTAAACTGCTTCATTCCCTTGGAGGTACGTGAACTTACCCATGATTTGTGACCTAGCGCGTTTTTGGCGGTCGTAACCAATAACTCTTTTGGTCATTGCCCAGTGATTAACTAATGGCCAAGTCAACCGAAACAGTTATTGGTTACGACCGCGAATATGCACCCCTGACTTTTGAAAAACGTCCACTTAACTCTTTAGAGACAACAGCGGCTGTATCAAAATCCCCATAGAGGGCAGCAGATGGACACAAAATTGGACCTTGGTCTGCTTAAAGCAATGATCATGTGTAAAACCGACATTTCCAAATGTTTCCCAAGTTGACATACTTTCTACTTTTTTTATAACAAAACAAACTTGCTGTTTCACATTATTTTGACATTTTAACAGGTGTAACAAGTATTGTGTCCAAAAATCTACAATATTAGGTACGTCTGGGCGTATGGTGATGATTATACAGAAATAAATGGTCTTTATAGGGTGAAGATACCCAGGGCTGTGTATTGAGTGAGTTGACCAACCATTTAAAACCATTTGACTGCCAAGGTTGTGTACGGTGGCACAACTGTGCACAGAACTAACTGTGTACTGTGTACATGCATTCCCTCATGGTATCATATTGCAGGCTGGCATAGTTTATCTATCATTCAAAACCACTTGAATGGTATTGAATGGTCAGACAGCAAGAGGGTTAAGGGGGTATATCTTGGTTTTTAATTGTGCAACACTTTCATGAACTTGGGCGTTGTGTCAACCAAACTTGCCCCTTACAAGTTTAGACAAAAAGCCTCGAAATCCGCCTTTCTAAAAGTAGATTTGAAGTGTTTTGCATTTGTGTCCGACAATCCTGAATCCTAAATTAACATTTTTCTCTCGTAACCCCAAGCCAGTTTCAAATGATGACTTCTTCTTAATGCTGCTTTGTATTTCAGTTTGAAGATGAACTGGATTGTGGTTTTTAATTACGGTAATGTTCAGTGAGTTTTTAGAATGCATGATTCATCAGGCATGATCCTACCATAATGTTTGGGTTATACCCTTCCCAATTGACTGTATTTTTGACCACATGAGGGCGCTTTCAACGCCAAATTTCCTTGCATTACAATTGACCCTTAATGTGCGCCATGTTGAATCTGCCCTGTTCATCGCAGTGCATTGAATATTTCGAACTGGCATTAACACAGTTCTTAACTTCAAGCGCACCTCTTATGCAGTGCGTCAAAGTTCAACTATCAAGTTGTAGAGTTCAAAATAAACAGCGCACCACGCAACAATGAAAAACCCAGTTTGTTTTACTTGTTTTGCATCATATAAATTAAGCTCACACACACCCTCATCAAGCGGTCAAAAATACTACAAATTTGCTGGCTTTCCCTTGTATTGTAGAACTAGTATCTGTGGAACCCCCCAAAAACTTCCATGTTCAATACTTTGGTGCTTTTTGAGATGTTCCTGTAGAAATGTACTTTCTCCCTCATAGAGGTTAACCAAAGAGAAGGTGCAGGAAAAAACAGAAACAGAAAAGCACCTGTTTTTAGACTGAAGTAGTTCTCAGGACACTACAGGCGATTTGCTTTACAGTGGGCCCACCACAGTTAACCCTGGAGAGGCAATTTTCCCACAAAATAATTCACACTGGCAACTCAACAATGCGCTGGCAGTTTTGGGACATTTAAAGGGCTTCTAACATAAACGTGCACCAAAGCATTGACCAGGATGCATCAGGCACTTGTCCCTGTTGCCCAATACAGTATCATACAGCCCCAAAAAAGAGAAAGCTAATGTCTTATAAGTCACTCTCGCAACTCGGCTGGCATGGGCAGTTTTGCGACTTTTAAACTGCTGGCTGACATGAATGTGAAAAACGTTCACAGGCCTCACAAAAAATACCATCTTATGTTGTAAACACAGAAAATATATGACCTTGCTGCTTTGCAAATGAAACAATGCGGGTCTTGGGTGGGGTCTGCATGAGGAACAAAACTTGTCAAGCTTTTTACTCAAGATACACTGCGGGAATGGCCCCTCCTAGGGAAACTGTACAGGGCGCTCAGTAATAGGAATCGCCATTTTGCTGGCATGAAATTTATCATAAGGAATATTTTGTCAAAAATATTTGATTATATTTTTCAATACTGTAAACCCATTACAGATCATTTGGATACATATTAAGAAGCCGTTTAGATTGTGACTGTTCTTGTCCATTGTGTAATGTACTGGTATAGTTGCTCTTATGCCCATTTCCCTTTGTTGTGTTACTTTAGCTCAGTTACCCTTAAAAACTAGAACTTAGAGCAACAAAACTTTGCATGCAGAACATTTTGTAGCAACCACAAGAAGAGCTCCTGCCTTTTAGAGCATGTTTAGATAGTGCTGTTGTAATAGGAAGAGAAAAAAGTGCATGTTGCAAGGAAATCATTTTATCACCCTTTAACCACTTCAGGTCAGTATTCCTCCCAAAAATGTCGCGCCTTGCCGTTATTATTTTTCGGAACCTTAGAGCTTCCAGAGTAATTGTTTTCCTTTGTCACAATGAAACCCTAACTTGTCAAAGGAAAGACAACAAAGGTCCTTAATATAAGCACCAGGATTTGTTGTCCTCTTGTGAGAGAATATCAGTATGTGTTCACTGTGAATCGCAAAACCTCAGCGGTAAGCCAGGGTATGCTGGAATCTCGGAACGCTGGACTTGCCTCCAATTGAGTTGAACACAATTAAAGCAATGAAGGCAGCCTTTCCATTCTGGTATGCCACATTGCAAAACAGAAGAAGAAATGTCTGGAATTAAGGATTACACAACAGCCCCCCCAAAAAGGGAGATATTACATATTACATCAGCAGTCCGACCATGGAGGTAGAAATATCTATTTATACCTCCATTGTCCGACCCACTGCAAACAAAATGAGGGCGCCCAAAGTTGTTCCAATTGATATGCTACGTCATCTGACTTGAAGTGGTTAAATCCCAATTCCTCCAAAGTCCTTCCCTTCCCCAAATCCTTGGTTTTGACTGAGTTTGATGTAGAGACCCATTTGCACGCATGCGGCTACTGGTCTGCCAATGGACCATTATCTTGCTGCCACCATCTTTGTCTTGTCCCCTGTCAACTGCATCAATCATGACTGGTGATTTGCACTATGCCAAAAAGGGACCCGACTATTTTCCTTCCAGCCTCGATTTGGTGACATTGATTTGAATGGGAGAAAAACAAGATGGCTGCACCATGATGAAGGTCTAGTGTCTGCCATTTTGGGAGTCAAGTTGCATTTAAAGATACGATGTGCTTCTCACCATGAGTGCGTCGCCTAAAATGTGCACTGCACATAACACAGAGAATGTGGCTCCCAAAATGGCTCCAAGATTATCTTGGGTGATGACATCAGATGGATTGGGTCAGTACTGTACCTTTGGGAAGCCAAACCAATATGCTAGGTTTAGGAGTTTGCATGGTAATCTTATCATAGTCTAAAGTTTGGATGTTTTCTCACCATATGCTAGGAAATTTTTTAAGTTTGTAGGAAAGTCTCAACCCAAAATGTACACAGGCGGGGTTAAATGTAGCCTTTAGTCAAGGCACACCACAGCACCCCCAGCCCGGATATCACGTCGCACGAAAAAAGACCAGCGCGAGCGGCGAAGCTGAAATTGGGCCCTGCAGTCTAGTGTCTTTCCAAACATATGTACTTACATGTGAACTTACTGGTCTTTTTTGTGCGTGATTATCTGGGCTGGGGTGCTGCGGTGTGCCTTGACTAAAGGCTAGGTTAAATGCTGCTGTGGATGGTTTTCTCTTCTGTATAGCTACAGGGTTCTAGCTTGTGCTGGAGAATCCTGAACTATTACAGTGACATCAATGATAAGAGGCCTCATATTCAGGGCCGGCTGCAGTCTAATTACGACATCATCATCACTTGGAGATCTCGTTGCTTGATCAACAACTAGACCAGCATGCATCACAACACAAGTTAACGCATGCGCAGTATTGTATTTTCGATGAGGTCTTTTATGCATGTACAGTTGACTCTCGTCAGAACAAGGTCCTTGGGACTTGCCAATTACCTCTTTATAACAGGAATGTTGTTATAAGAGGACAGCAAACAAAGAACAAAAGCAGAAAATGAATTCGGGACTTCAGAATGTACTCTTTTATTTTATTACAAGAGCACAGTTATGAGAAGGTTCTACTTATAATATAAGCAGAACCTTTTCATAACAGTGGTCTTTATCATGGGAGTTTACTGTATGTTATGAAATGACACAGATCTAAGAACTGAAGTCATATCATCAAGCACCTGCTCCCTGGCTACATGTAGCCCCAGTCAGCATGAGATCATCATAGGGGCTGTATTTTATACACTAGGTGGTACATGATGTTTTTGTAACAGACTGCATGCTGATTGTACTGTATTTTAACATTTGACATTTGTTATTGGTTTTTGATGTGACGTTCAATAGTTCTCTAATTATAATCAATAAAGGTCACGACGGGGTCATAGACTGTGTAGCCATCACCCACGACAACAATTACCTGGTGTCCGGGGCCCGTGATGACATCATGGCCGTATGGGATACGACCTCGGGTCAGAAGGTTCAAACCCTTGAAGGTCAACAGGCCATCGTGTCACACCTTGCATTGGCCAATCAGCTTGTAGTGTCGGCGTCGTTGCATTCACCGTACATCAAACTGTGGGATATCTCACCTAAGTACTTGGAGCAGAGAAGAATGACGTTTGGGATCGGAGCGGGACTGTAGCAGTCACTACTGACCAAAGGTCTTATTCATTCCTTTCTAGTATTATTTATATTTAGTTATTTAAAACTATATTTAACCCATGCAACATAGAAGGGCCCAGTTGCATGGCTCTACTTACAGCAGAATTCTTCGCTTACAGTCACCATTCTCTGCTTACGATGTAGGGGTTTGCGCTTAATTTCTGCGCAAGTGATGTAAGCGAAGAATGCATTGTAGCGGGTGTACCCACACAAGCAAAAATTCCCTGCTAACCTGTGAAATACATGATTAATTTAATTAAGCACAGATTTTTTTGTGCCGTTTTTTTTTTCACTTACAGTAAAGCAGCCATGAAATTCGCTCTGATCATTATAAAACATATAAAAAAAGGTTCAAACTTAGCCATGACACGCTAAATAGCACTCCTCACTAATGCATCACTTTTGCTTAAAATACCCGTATGTCAGACAAACATTCCACCACCTAGCTCTCACGCAATCACCGTATTGGCGCGCCAGACCACAATAGTATAGTCGTACATCCGAGTAAACTGGACATGAACGTGAATGAATTTTGACACGTTGTCTGAGATCCGGGTACTGAGCTTCTATTTTTAGCATTAGTGTGGAGTTCTATTACACACTAAGAACTCTTTTCTGAGTGGAAATGGAAGAGATGAAAAAGAGCCAAGTATCAATGATGTGACAAATATTTGATTTGTTCTTTGTACATGGCAGATATGTGATCTTTAAAGGCATTGATCCCTTCGCTAAGTCCTCACTCAACAACATCCACACATGGGACGCCACAACAGGAATCAACAAACATGTCCTCCAGAACCACAGTAATGAGGTGACCTGCATAGAGGTCAGTCACAGCAACCAATTTGCCTTCACCGGCAGCCAGGATGCAACCGTCGTCATGTGGCAGATCCAGACGGAAAACTCCACCACAGGTTCGCTGGCCACGACTCTGGCGTGTGTCGCATCTGGATCCGTCCCGATGACCGCTACATGGTCTGCTTGACTTTTTACAACCTGATCCATGTGTGGGATGTTAAGCAGTGTAAGAAAGTCGTTGTGTATAACACCAACACAGCCGGGGACGTCACCTGCGCAATCCTGACACCGCAGAACATTCTCCTCTTTGGGACGTCCTGCGGGGAGCTACATTTAAAGCTTTGGTCGCCTGAGTCCGATGAGGTATCTGACCTGGGGTCATTGTTGGAACAGAGTTCAGGGGGAACAATGTGGCGTTGAGTGATGATGGTACTTTATTGGCGTCGGCGTACGATGATCCGTATGTGATTGTATGGCATTTGAAGACAATGGAACCCCTATATGAGATTAAAAAGGTGATATAAACTTTCATATTATTGTAACATTTTCTTTGACTTGTACCATAAGGCATTTAACCAATTCACTTGATATGTATCTGCTGCAGTGATCATGATCGTTATTGTAACTCTTTGGCAAAAGACACTAAAGGATGTCTAAAAAGTCCTGTTCACACTGTTGAGCAAATTCCCAAGAAACAAAACCCCAGGAAATTCCTGGGACTTTCAAACCCAACTGCCAGCCCATGTTCGTTTCACACTTGATGCACTTCCTGAGAAAAGTGAACCCTGGGTAATGTTAGCCTGGTGCATGCTCCCAAGGGAGTTGAGGAAGTTGAAGGAATGGTTTAACCACTCCACGTTGAATGACGTCTTTTTCAGCCAAACTTTTCCAAACTGAATAATGGTCGATTAATTGGAACAACTTCGAAGCGTCCTCTTTTTGGTTGCGGTCAGTTGAGCGGTTGACGTAAAATTACGCCCCTGGTCATTCTGTTGTGTAGCAGGCACAGGCATGCACCTATCGTGCTACCACGCTCTGTTTCCCCTGTAAAAAAAGGGCATTTTGTCTGTGTAGAAACTAGGTCCTTGTTGATTTTGCGTAACTAATCTGGCATGTCCTGGTGGAGCGGATAAGAACATCGGACTCAAGCTCTGGTTTTTTGATCAGCATAGTGTGGGTTTTGAGTCCACAAACAAGACACTTGACCATTATTGCTGCATCCTTCGGATGGGACGTAAAGCCGTAGGTCCCGTGTGTTGTGTAATGCACGTAAAAGAACCCAGTGTACTTATCGTAAAGAGAAGGGTTTTGCCCGGTGTTCCTGGTTTGATTGGCAGCATATTGCAGCACCGTGTAAACCATTGCATGGTGCTATGTAAAGGAAAAAGGTCTCATACTTCAAAAAGTGGCTCCACATACTTTCCAGGATAAATACTGTAGCGCTTAGAAACGTAGTATTAAACGTTTTATAACTGTGAAGTATTATTATTAATCTGTGTGTATTAATTACCTCTATGTTTTTGTCATTGTACAGCCTGGTGTAGTAAACTGCATGTGTTTTCACGGAGAATAATCGATTCCTTGTAACTGGAGCCAATGATAGGGTGAGTGAGCGCTGCACTTATGGAAAAACAACAGACTGTGCGAGTCTCGTGCGTATTTGAACTTACGGGACCAATGTTGAGTTTTACGTGTACATGATTCTGTTTCTTCAAATATTTTAATTAGTTTTCAAAGAAGATTTGTTTTCATAGAAAATCAGAGCCTTTGTTGGAGTTATTTTCACGTCTTCCATAAGCGTGAGACTCGCACAGGCTATAACAAAATACAGGTGCAGGGGGGGCACTCTGAAATTTCAAGTATAGGATCAACCTTTTTCAGCGATGTTTGTCTATGAGCCAGGTTTTCTTTTATTTTATTTACTTATTTATTTCTCGTCAAGTAATGAACCACAACGGAAACTGACTGGGTAAATTTCAATTGGTTTGGGGTTGAACAAAGAAAAATTGACTAGAGCGGGATTTGAACCAACAACCTCTGGATTAACGTACCGGCGCTCTACCAACTGAGCTATCTAGCCCTATATTGGCGGTCTCCCTATTTTGTCAATATCTTTGTTCAGGGGTGCCAGTCAGAAGCCATACAACCATTACCTGCCGTGTAGCCAGGGATCACACCCAAGTTTACAATACAACCTGGAAAGCAGCAGCCACGGGATCACCTTGAGGGGATGCGACTTTTTAAATTTAAATGTCTTATTTATTTCTCGTTAGATTTCACCAGATTTCACCTCGTGATTATATTCTGCGAAAATGCATTCAAGTGAATTCAATGTGAGAAACAAATATTGTATGCATTTCGTTTGTGCATTGTCGCAGATTATAATCCCTCTGTGAATCCTGGCTTTTCCATTTCACTCGGCTTCGCTTCATAGTCCAGATTTTATGTCTTGATTATATTCTGCGAAAATGCACTCCTATACATCCAAGTTCGTATAAGAATGCATTCGGATTCCTGTAACACCATTCTGATGCTCTGTAATTGTTGTTTATTTTGTTTAATTCCCCCCTTTGCAGAAAGTGAAGTTGTGGCGAGTGGATAATGGCCAGCTTGTCACCAACCTCTACACCTACTCAAATCTCACCAAGATCAGAACTACGAACGACACAGTCATCGCTTGCACCAAGATCGGACAGCTCATGGCGTTCCGCATCCACTGCCCAGCCATGGAGGAAGACACACATCTGGGAAATGGAGATGCCAGGAATGGAAAGCTTCATGGTAGGCTCTCTGTCGTTACGAATGGGAGCAGTTCATCGATTGACGGTAAGGAACGAAATCTCTCAAAGTTATGCAGCATCGTGTGAGCAGAAGGTAATTAATTAAAGGGTGTGCACAACATTGATAAGATGTTCACAGATTTGTGGAAAACTTGAAACCTATATTATAGGTTTGAGAAATGAGTGAAATAATTAGTTTTGATCTCGCAAGTCCATAACCCATTGTTTGAAAACAAAGTGGGATTGTCACTATTTTCTCAAGACTACGATGATCGATTTAGCAGTCGTGTAACCAGATAATTTTTGTTGGGGGGGGGGCATCAAGACATAATTGTTTGGGGCGATCTTGATGTATTGAACCATTCGTTTGTGCATTTTTTCAAACTCAATGTGGGTGGGGGGCAAGGGTTCTGAGCAGGCTGCTGCTGCTGGTTATGCCGCTGCGATTAACCTTTATTTTTTCACAAGTTTATTTTGTACCGCAGTGCGGATACTGGTCTCCGACAAGTACCAATGTTGTCTACGTGTTTTAGAAGCTCTAGGAAAATGGGCTCTTGTCTTATGTGTGAAGTTCTAAGGAGATTTAGGGGGACATTGACAACCAAATTTTGGATATCTGTACCAACTGATGTTTCTTAATAATTCAAAATCATTTCCGATTCTATTCAATAGAAACGTGATGACATTTAACTTAAATTCTTGTAGAATCTGTGTGTTTATAATGAAATTCCAAGACTGCAATGTTTTTACTAATAATGTTGTAATAATTTCAAATTTATTTATTTATTTTTGTTGATATTTACAATCACAAATGTCAACTTACAAACTTGCTTGAAATAGTGTGTGTCTTTTCATAGTTTTATACCTTATTTATTTCATGAGATTTCTGTGTTATTTATCATAAATAACTTCATTCTCAAACATGTTAGTTAGAATATTTTGTATAATTGTAGATAAAATAAATTCTTCTTTCAAACTATTAATATAAATCATTTTTCTTTATAATGTGTTTTTCTATTCTAATTTTTATTGCTCTTGACATTACTATAAGTAAATGTCTACCGACTTTTTGGTGAACCTAATATGCAAACATAAATTTCAAAATATTTTTGAGATGTATCAGTCGTTCATTTTGAAGACGAGGTCAGGGCTTCAAGCCTTGGCCAAATTTCATGGCTTTTCTTACTGTAAGCAAAGAATCGGCGCTTACGGAAGCAGGGAATTCCACTCTTTGGTCAAGCGTATTTTACTGGTATCTTTTGCTGGTGCGTGTGCGTACTCCACGTCACTAGACATTCTTCGCTTACCCTGTAAGCGGAGAATGGGGATCGCAAGCGCAGAATTCGGCGGTAAGTAGAGCCATGAAATTAGGCCCTGTTCATGTATTTGATTCATACTTGTAATATGTATGTGTACATCAATTTAGACTACTTGCTAACTAACCAATAGACCGATTGCGCTCTCCAAGTCATGTAACCTATAGTTGGTGTCAAACATCAACAAACAAGGCGACCTCCATTGGAAAGTGCCGTTGTTGTAGTAAGGTACATGATGATTGTTGCATTTGTTTAGTCGATCAAGGGTTTCCTTTCTCACAATCTGTGAAGAATATTCCAGTGTTTGTACCAGAGACCTCACCGGAGTGGCTGAATAAGTTCCAGCGAGTTTTGGAAAATCTACTGCAAAGAGCGTATGCTCACAATATGGTGCTCATTCACACAGACGATTGCGGTCACACACTTTTCAACACAATAATGTCGGAATTTTTGAGCTGAAATTTTTTGGCTATTTGAAATTCTGCAAGGCTAAATGTAAATTTTTACTTTTATTACAGTGATTTACATAATACAAGCAAAACACCGGATGGTTACATTGTTGTCCGATGCCGGTAGTACATAACTCAAAATAAACCTCATTTGTAGTAGAATACTTGTAATTTATAAAAAAGTAATGTGATGTAAATTGACGTCACAGCATACAACTTTAATAAAAAGGGCTTAGTAATTGTGGTATTATTTACAAAAATAATGCCGACTGTCAATTTAGCTGTCAATGTACTTACTCTGTCACAACATAGTCTTTGCGCGTCTTTGCCATCCGCTGAGATGACGTAGTACCCACTATAAGTCACATGATGACATGTAAACATTGGTCGTGCAATCGGTCTATTATTTGAACAAGATGAATCTTAGTGCTTGGTGAAATCGAGTCCTGTTTTGGAATGGAGCCTCACGAATATTCTAGCACTTGTTTTGGAACGGACAAATTGATTTGACTTGAATTTTTATTCAGTACAGTGGACCTTTATGAGACATTTTGTACTTCTAAATCATGTTTGAAAAATTGTAACTTGTCAGAAGAATGTCATAATGGTTAAATGAGACAGCATTGTGCAGTCTAAATTGCAATTTGAGGAAACCTCGCTACACTTGTAGTTATCACAACTTCTTACTAATAAATTTGATGTATGTTTATACCTTTCAATACCTTATTCATAGAGTATACATGACATTGTTTCAGCTTTGATCACTTTGAGTAATATTTTTAAAAGCTCCATTTTCTCGTCACAGGATGCTATATATTTATATTGATATTCCATTACATTTATTCTTTATGAAAGTATATTTTTCCAAGACATTTATATGAATTCATTAACATTTATACCAATCGACTTTATTGAATATATTTATAAAAAAGAAGTGACGGTATGATTTATCACTACATGTAGTTTTGTAATGTATATTAAGAAATTGTATAGGCCCCTTGCATATGACGCCATGAGCGTAAGTAGCGCCCTCACTGAGGTCAGTGAAAACTTATAGACCCCTTGCTTATGACGTCACACTCTCAAACAGCGCCCTCACTTAGACAAAAGGAGGCAGATCATTGGACGACAGCTGCTTTTGGTGCGTAAAACGTTACCTCAGCATACCATCAGCGTTGCAGATTTACGCAAGGGGTCTATTTGAGAGTTGTGAGAGGCACGTTTCCATTGTTTGACCTCAGCGATGGCAACCAATGCAAGGGGACCATTGACCCCTTGCACCAGTGTCACACGTGGCTACTGCCTGTCATGCCCGCCAAACTGCACGTAAAATTTATGAAAAGCATGTTAATGCCACGTTGCCTGAAATGTGCACTACACCGTATAACACACAGGTACATTTGACAAATGGCACAATCAATATTATATAGACCCCTTGCATTGGCTGCCATGAAGAGCTATCATTGGCTGAGAGTCGTGCGCAGCGCGTACACGCATGCACGTTTCCATTGGTTGTCATCAAAGATGGTGGCCAATGCAGGGGGTCTAATGGGATGATGAAATCAGGTGAAACGGGTCAATATTTACATTTATAACTATTAAAGGAAAGTGAAACTTTGTATCGACTGTATGAACAAACAAAAACAAAGATGATTTTCTATGATGTTAGCAGTTTGAAAGATGAGAAAATTTAGTTCGCTGTTGCAAACTGCTTTACCAACCAAAAGGACCTGCGGTATAAATGCATAAAATAGTTTCAACCCTAGCAGAGTCTTTCTCGAAGGCTAAAGGCTCAGTTTGAAAGTTCTCAGATTTAATGGGGGGGGAGTGTTCTTGATTGTTTTGGGGGATGGCTAGTGCTAAAGTTATAATATTGTATGTAAGATTTGAAAGAATTGTTTACTTGTATTGTAGGTTTTCCTGGCCAATTTGAGAAAAAAAAATCATTCAATTTGGTGCACACATTAAGTATAAATGCAGTTGACCTAATTTAGTTGATTGATGTGCAATGGATGAGGTGCTCAGGACTCAGGCATGCAACTTTTGCCCGGATCAACTGATTTCCTCTTATTTATTCTCAGTTTTACCATTAAAAATTGAAAAATACTGTACAAAATCATTGAAATTTTGTAATTTCCTCTTTTTTGGTGAAGTTACAGTAGCATGCCTGTATACTGGGGGAGGGGGGGGGGGGTAATGAAAACAAGCCCAGAGAAATCATTCGCCAGTCCCATCTCAGAAGCGATACAGAAGTTATTGGGGGTTTTTTGGGGGGGGGGGGGGAGTTGCCAAAATGTTTGCCCTGCTTTGACACAATGTTTGTTAACAAATTCCATCAACAAATAATGTCATTTTCAAATAATTATGCAAGTTTAAATTATATACAAATAATACAAATTTTTAAGAAAAAAGACAAACAAACCAAAAAACCATAGGGCTTGACCCTACTTTTAGTTCTTATTAAATAATAAAACTTTATGTTCTTTACCGCGAGATCTTGCGAGAGCCGGTTGTGGGCCCTGTAGTCTTGAACAGACACAGGCGGTTGGAACAAGCCAATTGAAAAAATCATGTACCCGACTATCGTGCAACACCAGAAATAGTATAGTAGGAGTCAGGGTACTCGACATTTTGGTGTCGTGACGCGGGCCCTCGGATATGCTAATATGCAGATCATGAATATTTAAATATTTCATCGGACCTATTGCAGACAAGTTTTGAGGCCGACATTGTACCCCTATGTAGCTAGCTCGGGCGTGTAGCGCGGCACAAAGAAAAACAAATAAATAAATGAAGACAAAACTCCAACGCCTTGATCAAGGCTACGTGTTTATGGGTCATCATGTCCATTTAAAAACACAATTATTTTGATATACAGGAATTTCGTTTTAGACTATTTTTAAATGAATTTGAACTCAAGGCTCTCACAAAGTTTATTACGGGTCAATTCCCTATAATTATGTAGAGAAGTTCGACTTAAATTTGCTTCAATGCTTTTTCAATTAAACTTAGTCCGGTACGTCAGTAGGAAAAAACGTCATATCTTGAGAGGATGAGCTCTTAAATAAGGGTAATAAATTGATAAACTCAATGTTCACTGTAGTTCATGCTTTAAAAAAAAATAAACATATCAATCTTATTGAATAACAGAAATATTAGTAATAAACAGAGCCTTGATTTTTGTTTTCATTATATTTGAAGTGCAGTAAAATTTGGTTGGTTGGTTCATTGCAAAGTTACGACTGCAGTAAAAACGACAATGGAGGAAGGAAAATGTTTATATCCCGGATCCACAGCGGTCTGCATCCCCATACACTGTGCACAAGCAATGGGTACATGAATATGGCCATATCCTGGGTCCACCACGGCCCCATACACTGTGCACAACCAATGGGTACAGGAATATTATCCTATCCCGGATCCATAGCGGCCCCATACACTCTGCACAAGCAATTGGTACAGGAATATAATTATATCACGGATCCAACACGGCCCCATATACTGTGCACAAGCTTTGGGTACAGGAATATGGCCATATTGCAATGGCTGTCAAATAACATCAAATGTACGTTCTAAACAAATTGATTAAAGGTAACCAAATCCAACATGGCGCAGTCCTTGTCAGACGAAGAGTTCCAGCGAATGCAGGTATGTTTTCCTTTTAACTCTTCAACTGTTAATTGTTGTTTATTTATTGGTTTCTATTAAGAAACTTGTTTATTTTAATATAGTCTTTAACTTGAAATCGGATGCTGTTCTTTCTTCTGAACTTTAAAAATTACACCTTTTTTTACAGCGAACAATTATGAATAAAATATCAACATGATCAATAGTAAATTTATTAACACTGTACCCCATTAACAAACAGCTCTATACATAATTGCCAAGGGGCTGATTCGTAATAACGTCTATTATATTATTGCTTTACCCACTGGTAATATATACTATGACTACTCCTAGAATTATGAGGTTCCATGAACCTCATAGAGGTCCATGTACAAACTACAATACAAAACTTTTTTTCATTTACGTTTCTGCACCTGGAGTTCTCATTTGAAATCGGATCTTGCCAAAATTGGCTCTACGTGTTCCTTGGAATCTCATTGAGCGTTGCATGGGTCAAGAAAATCCACTCCGCAAATTTAAAATTGTTAAAAAGCAATAAATTCTTACCGTCATTCCCAGTCCTCTTCAAACAGTGTGAGTGTTATAACAAATATGGCGCTGGAGTCACATGATGTGTGTACAAAACCAACCTACAGTTGCCGGGACCAGCGTTGCTGCGCGCGGAGTACCAGTTTGTTCGGTAGACCTTTGCGAGCGCAGCAAGCGCCATATTTGTTATAACACTCACACTGTTTGAAGAGGACTGGGAATGACAGTAAGAATTTATTGCTTTTTAACAATTTTAAATTTGCGGAGTGGATTTTCTTGACCCATGCAACGCTCAATGAGATTCCAAGGAACACGTAGAGCCTAATTTTGGCGAGATCCGATTTCAAATGAGAACTCCAGGTGCAGAAACGTAAATGAAAAAAAGTTTTGTATTGTAGTTTGTACATGGACCTCTATGAGGTTCATGGAACCTCATAATTCTAGGAGTATACTATGACTATATGATTCAAACTGCCTCTAGCTCTAGATGCCACTTTGCCAGGCAAGCTCAGTGATCTGGATCTGGGGGTAAGACTTCTGGAATTATAAATGTCAGGCATGGGTTTGAATCCCACCCGAGATTTCTGTAGATTTGATTCACTGAGTATACAGTGCCTAACACTCAAAAGTACACACATTACTAAACTGCCTAATAAAGTGAACATTTAAGCCTTGCGGAATTTCAAATAGACAACAGAATTACACAGTTTGGAAAGCATTTTTCTTTTGGACTATTTCAGCTTCAAAGTTGCGACATCCTTGTGTTGAAAAGTGTGCGATCGTGATCGTCTGTGTGAGCACCACATTGGAACATAACGTTCTTTGTAGAGTTTCCAATACTTGCTGGAACTGTCCTTCTTGGCTTTAGTCAGCCACTCCAGTAAGGTCTCTGGTGCAAACTCTGGAACATTCTTCACATACTTCAAGAAAGAAAACCCTCAATTGAATAAAAAAAATGCTACAATCATGATGTTCTTTACAACAACAGCACTTTCCTATTGGGGATGCCTTGTTTGTTGATGTTCCATAACCACTATATAGGTCTTGTGACTTGGAGAGCGCAATCGGTATATTGACCACAACTTGTTCATCTCTTGTAACTTGCAAAGATTGTCAATGGTCTCAGGCTTCTACCCAAGTCGCACAGTCCTCTTAAAGGCTAAAGAAAGATTCTGCCTTGGGTCGTTAACAAGTTTTACTTTTGCATGGATGCCACGGGTCATTTTGATTATAGGTAAGCAGATTGCATTTAGTAATTCCCCTTTTTGTTGTTGTGTTATTTATCTACCAA
Organism: Pycnopodia helianthoides; assembly: GCA_032158295.1. Taxonomy (NCBI): domain Eukaryota; kingdom Metazoa; phylum Echinodermata; class Asteroidea; order Forcipulatida; family Asteriidae; genus Pycnopodia; species Pycnopodia helianthoides. The sequence goes on from CM063244.1 coordinate 28,447,977, forward strand.
CATCGTAGGACCAGCTGCTGGAGTTGAGGACCTCAAATTATCAGCTGAGTGATAAATGCAGAAAACTCGGAAATGGTAAGCCATTTCAGACTAATTGGATCTGGATGTGTACGATGCAGGGCCTGGGTAGGGCATACAGATCTGATGCCACCTGGGGAAACCCCTTCTCTTAGCAATAAGTGGACTGGGTTCTTTTATGTGCATTAATAGTTTTTAATATAACACGTTGGAGCTAAGGCTTTATGTTCCATTAGAAGGATGAGTTAATAAAATAATGATGCTTAAGTGTCTTGCTTATGGACAGAAGGGTCAAGACTGAGACTCGAACCTACACTCTGCTGGTCAGAAACACCAAAGCTTGAGTCCAGTGCCCTAAAATGCACTGAGATTTCTTGTTTTCTTTCGAGGCTTTTATTTACCATGAATTAGCTAAACTTTGGATGAAAGGCATGGCTGATAATTGCCCATAGCATGCTGGAATGGTAGCAGCCTATCGAGCTCTTGTAATCCTCGTTTGGCCAACAAAGGGTTTGGAATTGGCGATTACACAATAATCCCAGGAAAAAGGGAGATTTGGTACATGAATTTCAGTACCCTGTCTCCCTCTTTGTTATGGGGCAAACAAAGCATTCCCAATTTTGCATCACTGTGGAGATTTCCCTTTGCTTTTCCTTTGTTCCTGTACTTAACATCCCCCCATAGACTTCGAACTCAAAATTCTTTGTGGAACATCCTAATTTCTTTAGAATTCCTCTGTGGAGACCTTTTGTTCCGGTTGTCTCCATAAGGTAGCGAATTTTAAAACATAATGGAACGTACGGTCGTGTTCACTCATCTGTCGCGGACAATCCTGGATATTTTTTTTTGAACGTGCTTATCCGACTTCTGTTTGCGTTTCCATAAAAGTTTTGCTTGTGTTCAAGTTTTCCAGCGAAACTGGTTTAAAGGAGCTATTTTGATCAACTGTGGTTTGAATTCCTTACAGAATTAACTACACTTCAAACAACAGCAGCAAGTTATGAAAAAGACCTACTGAAAGCAAACAAGGTAAATTTCTAAGGAAATGTTCATTTGAAATGTTTAACCCTGTAGGAATCTATGGCCATGGCACTCGTAGCAAGTTTTGATGTGACAAAATTGTCATCATCGATGACAGAGTAAAGAGCCAAACCTTCCTGTTCGACACAGTTCATTATTTGTTGCTTTGTTTTACCACTAACCCACCGAGCTATCAAACTGGAAAAAATAAGTAGCCCAGTCATAAATCTGCTTATCCCGGGCTAGTGGGCTACCGGCAAATTCGACCTCAGTATCTACAGCTCCCTTTGAACAATTAATCACATAATAGATCTCTTCCTTTGGCCGCTAATGGTGGGATGCTGGGACTTACATTATTTAGCCACACAAGATAAAGTTGAATGTTTGTTACAATGACTTCTTCGGTTATAAAAGTGAATGCTCATTGATGAATTCAATTTAGTTTTACATACTTCTGAGATTTATACAGATTGAATTTATAAAGTTTCTATACTAATTGTTCTTTTCTTTTCTTGTTGTGGTTTTGTTTTGTTTTATAGATCATCAGCAAGAGTAAAAAGGCTAAGGTAAGTCAACTTGAAACTCTTTCTGTGTCAACTTTGGTTCTAAATTTGTCAATGACTTTTCCCAGATTATTCCTCTGTAAAGATCATGCTCATTGAGTGTGCAATTTTTCTCCAACTGAGCGTAGCAACATTTATGGTATAAACCTTTGATTGTCTGCATTAATCATAGCTCATTTTGTGTCTTATTCCCTGACTTGAAGAAGTACATGTTCCCACTCACAAGTTAGACCTGGGCCCAATTTCATAGAGCTGCTTAAGCACAAAAACTAGCTAAGCACAACAAAATTATGCTTAGCAGAATAAGGTTACCAGCCAAACTACCATGTCACATGTACAATTTGTGACTGGTATCCTCCTCATTTCTGCTAAGCAAAGCATTGTTAAGCAATATTTTCTGCTTAAGCAGCTCTATGAAATTGGGCCCAGAATAGTTTTGTCTTTATGTAGAGTAGTATATACCGGTTCAGATTCTCATCTGCACGTTCTGAAGACGTGTTATTTTGATCTGTTACATTCTGACGACATATTTTTTTAGGATGTGGAGGCATTGTTGTCAGAGCTGGATAGCCTTCAACAGAAGCTCCATAGTCAAGAAGATGACTTCAGATTACAGAACTCAACCCTCATGGAAGAACTCTCCAAGGTAAGGTTTCTGAAACCAAACTTGTCTTGAACCTCGGGAAATGTGTAAGAAAAGTTTACAGTCCAGTCCAACATAATGGGCAGATACAGTGCGCCCTCTACTGTTTACCCCGGAGAGGCCATTTTCCCCAAAAGCAGCCGACTACAATCACACTTGCAACTCGGCACCGCACAGGTCATTTTGGGATCTTTAAATGGCCGACATTCAATACCCTCACAAAAAAGGTATTATGCTGTAAACGCAGAAAAATAAGGACCTTGCTGCTTTGCAAACCACGAGTAAACTTCAACAATCTGGGTTAAGCGGAGAGCGCTGCATGATGATGAACCCCTCTGCATCGACATTTGCACTAAATTGTTATAATTGTTGTGAAAACGTTCAACCTTCAATTTCTTGGACAGCTATGTACAACCAATGAGGAGCTTGAGAAAGAGGTTAACCAGTTGAAACAGGTCAGAGTTCATCAGAGGTCACACCCAGCGATGACGGCAATCTCCAGGGAGAGTTGCGGAGGTTGCAAGCTTTAAACACCGTTCTGCAGAAGAACCTAAACAGTGAGTTGAATGCTCTGACAATGTTTAGAAACATGGTCCAAGTTTATCTTGTATCGTCCCGTAAAAATTCACAATAAACTTTCAGATCACCATGATAGGCATTTGTTGGGCGCTTTGAAACATTGTATCACTACCCCTGTTCATTGGACCTTAAACATTCCTGAAACCATCTCAACTCCTTTGGAGTGTGCAGCACCATCAGCCAAATTGGAAATTGGCTTGCTTATCAATCACATCAACAATCTCAACCCACAAAGGTACCCATTTACTCCTGGGTGATGAGAAGCAATTGTAGTAAGTGTCTTGACCAGGATTGACTCGACCATCAGATGTTGATTTTGATGCTCTAGACCACTCAGCCATGACACTCTGTATGCCTTTGTGAAATGATATTTTCTAGGGCTATTCTAGCAGATACCCTTTTAATAGAGCTTAATGCTATAACCCCTGTTTATCTTCAAAGTTTAGTTCGGGAGTGTACCAACTAGAAATCTGCTCTCTACCCATAAAATATATTTTGATTCCCCTAGTTACTAACGCTATTAAAGTCCTGTGGTTCCCGCTCTTCCCAATCTACGGCTGTTCAGTTATGAACCATTTAGTAGATGTTGTCAAACAGGCCGAAACATCAGAACAAATCAAAACCTGGTCAAAACATATCGATTCAGTTTGTATAATTGTTGATTTCTGAACAGCAGATAGGGACCTCATGGTGATATGCACTCTGTTTGATCCGAAGGCCAGTTTGAATTTCCCCAGTGTGGGATAGTAAAGATTTTATCTTATCTTATCTTATCTATAATATGCTGTTATTAATATATTTTGTTATGAATTGTGGATAAGCTGTGTTTGTGTGCCTGAAAAAATTAATCATTCCATATGAACTCAACCAAAGTCTAAAGTTTGTTTATACTTATATGGTTTTTGAGGCATTGCATGGTGAGGTATCAATATATATTCGGTTTGCGGTAACACCATGTGTATAAATATCTACTTTGCTGTGTAGATTTTGTTCTTTAGAGAACTTGTCTTGCTATTTGTTCAAAATTTGAACTTGGTACCAGACCGGCCATGAGTAAGACAACCCTGGGTTGCAATTTCAGCTAGAATCTGAATCATTTCCATGATACATGTATTTTGCCTGCAGAATTCTACAAGTTAACGTTCACAATTCAAAGTGAGCATGGCATCATATCTTTTGGGTGTTCTATATCTCAATAAACCTGTCTGAGTTGACACCTAAAATGTTGCATGCGTTTATTATTTTAAAAAAGGTACTTCTTGTTTTTAGCCAAATCCAAGTCGTCGGACATAGACCTTGGTTGAAATCATATAGATTGACCCAAAAGCCCAACCTTCATTGGGAGAGAAATTCTGGCCTTGCCAACAAATCCAGGGCCCAATTTCATGGCTCTGCTTACCGTAAGCAAAGAATCGGCGTTGCGGAAGCAGGGAATCCGCGCTTACTCAAGCGCGGGAATTTCGGCTTGTGTGCGTGCATACTCCACGTTACTAGGCATTCTACGCTTACACAGCTGGCGCTTAAATTTGGCGCTTGCCGTGCAAGCGGAGAATGGTGATCGTTAGCGCAGAATTCGGCGGTTAGCAGAGCCCTGAAATTGGGCCCTGTATGAAGATCGTAGTATTAATGAACCTTAGTCCAGAGGAACCAAGCAAAACGCTGTTCTCTGGAGCTCATGGGTTTGGAGCAGTTAGGATAGACGATGAATCTTGAAATCTTTCATTTAAGGATTGGTATTTTTTTGTGCTTGCCCTGCAGGTACTCAAGAGAAATCAGAAGCAGAAATAACAGCATTGAAGCACACTATCAGGTAGAGTTATTTTCAAAGAAATCAATAATTTAAGTTTTCTCTGCCCTTTTTCAACAAAAAAGTCATTCAATTTAACACCTGGCTCATTCAATATCATTTAAAAACGATTGATCCATCGCATCAGCATTCAACAGCAAAAACAAGTATTTCAATTTCATCAGTTTAAGACAAATAAGATTATCCAAATTCATTAGGTCGCAAAAAAAGATCATTTAGCTTCGTAACAGCCAGCAGCAAGAGGCTGGTCAACCATTGAAACTCATCAATTGTAAATAGGTAGTAGTAATTCTACTAAGCCTGGTGAAAATGTAGTCTTGAATGTCTATAAATGAAATAGAGAAGAACAAAATCATGTGTGCACTAACTGCTAAAAAGAAATCCTCTGCTATTTTTTCGCTTAGCAGAAATTTGTTAAGCGGTATTTTCAGTTTAAGCAGCTCTATGAAATTTGGCAGGAAACCAGTCACTGACTGTGGTACATGTTGACAATGTATCTTGGCTGGTAACCTTATCTTAGTAAATAAAGTTGTTTTGCCCTTAGCTATTTTCCATGGTTTAAGCAGCTCTTTGAACTTAGACCCAGGAGCTAGTATTAAGAAAACAAAATAAAACTGTCCTTTCCACCTTTAACCAGTTCATGCTGGCTACTGATATATTTTTACGATACTACCCACAGTATTATTATCGATGAACTATTGAGGTGGAACATTATTGTCGAAATGAAACCATCACTAAACGAAGTAAAGACAACAAAAAACATGGTGGTCTTTGGCGCGAGATTTAAAGTTTTCTGAGGGGGGTGGAAAGCTATTGGAATGGCTTTTTGTTCCACATCTCGGCATAACTAGAGTGTACGGGTGAGAACAAACAGACAACCTGATGGGACGAACCAGGTTGGTTAGACTGGTGGAACATTCACCTGTGGGAATACCTGTAGAACAGACAGAGGCTGGCTACAGACCTACCATGAGACAGCGGTTATAAATGATGAGACCAACTCTTCACCGACCAGATCAAAAATTGATACTTCTGTTCTCTATCTAATAAAGATAAAGGCTACCAGTTTGTCTGGATTTGTTCAGTTTAGCACAGTGACACCCCTGAATTTAAGCACAATAACAAAAATGTCACACCAATTGTTCACTGTGTACGTTACTCTGGTTTTGTATAGCACCATGAGTGGGGCAGCGACGGTGTTAGAGGAAAGAACTCCGCCCGCAGGGTCATCAGGTGATGATGTCACGAATACGGAATCACCAGATTCTCCCTCCCAGGCATCTGAGAAAGATGCTCCACTGGAATCAGGTGAGCCAACTTGATTTCAATCTTCTTCTTTTTTCATTCACTCTGAATATTAAGTTTACTTGTTGTTTGATTTTGATCAATAAAGCATGTATTTTTCAGAAGTCGTTGTGGCAAAATGCTGATTATTATTGTTATACCATGCTTGCTTCATCACCAGATCACTGATTTGAAGTACCTGCTAATCCATTTGCAACCCTAAAATTTGATTTGGCAAAGAGGTTTTTTCTTTGTTTTTTTTAAGTTGCACAGATTTTAACTTGTGAAATGTAAACTATGTTTTTCAATTCATGTATTGTATTATTTTGGTCATTCCACGTCAAATCAACACGCCTCACGTCAAACCTCACAATTTTTTTTCCTTAAAACTACTTTTGCCCATGACCTGCAATTCCAAACACGAAAAAGAAGACTCAAATTTTGGTGTTAGAGTCTTCTCATATGAACAAACAATTTTGCAAACTTTAAAAAAAATCTTAGTAAGGTTTGTGATGACACCATTTACATGAAGTTATGTGGACTGATGTGGCTGAGCAGTGTAGTGTGCCGGACATCGGTCCAGGTCATGGCACTTGCGTCCTTGAGCAAGACACTAATCCATTATAGCATCCTTCAGATGGGATGTAAAGTTGTAGGTCCGATGTGTTGTGTAAATGCATGTAAAAGAACCCAGTGGACGTATGGTTAAGAGTAGGGGTTCGCCTAACTGTTTCTGGCATGGTTGGCTGCAGATTGCATCACCTTGCAAAACCTTACAAGGTGTTTCATATACGCTCTCATCATTACAAAACTTAGCATATCTGTTGTTCAAGTAATAGGTGCTTCAAGTCAGGGCTCGAATTTGGGGAAAAAATCCACAAGACTTCAGGGCTTGTAGCTCAAAACTTTCACCGGACCAGAAAATTTGTTACGAGATCGGAATCAAAATGAGAAGAAAAACTATCTACATGTACATGTACAGCTGTTTTTTGAACAAGCACTAAGAAAAGATTTATCTCATTTTTCTTATGGGTAATACTTCAATACTCAACGGAATTTAAAGAAATTTGTATTTATCGGTTTAAATTAAAAACGCAGTGAGGTGTTATTGTTCAAAAACACAAGACCGCCGGACTTGTATGGTCATAAGTTTACTGGCCCGACGCTAAAATCACTGGCCTCGGGCCTGCGGTCCAGTGTTAATTTTTGAGCCCTGTCAAGACGCTGATAGATAATACTAGTTACCTCACAAGTGCGAGTGGACTACAGGAAAAATATAACGCTTCTGCATCCCTTTGCATATGTATCTCCACCAAAATAAATTGTGCACATTTTGAACAGCTCGCCCACTGCTGTGTAGTATTGTAGTTGTGAGGCACATGACATGCTTGCTGTGTTTTTTATGCATGCTTTTGTACGTGAACCTGTATCCACATTGGTGTTATTATGTTTCAGAGTTAAACAGTCTGCTCACAGATGAGCTTGATGCTTTTCTTGAAGATGTAAAGTTATCCGACGTAACTAGTGACTTTGACGACGGTTTAGAACCCAAAGGTTTGTACGTCTACACAATGTATGTTTCTTAAAACTCAGAAGTGCCCTGTCCTCCCTCTATCAGTGTGCCTTTGTACACATAGCAAAGATATTGACAAAATAGGGAGACCGCCAACATAGGGCTAGATAGCTCAGTTGGTAGAGCGCCGGTACGTATCCGGAGGTCGTTGGTTCAAATCCCGCTCTAGTGAGTTTTTCTTTGTTCAACCCCAAACTATTTGAAATTTACCCAGTCAGTTTCCCTTGTGGTTCATTACTTGACATTTGAAATTTAAAAAGTTGCATCCCCTCAAGGTGATCCCGTGGCTGCTGCTTCCCAGGTTGTATTGTAAACTTGGGTTTGATCCCTGGCTACACGGCAGTTAACGGTTGCATGGCTTCTGACTGGCACCCCGAACAAAGATATTGACAAAATAGGGAGACCACCAACATAGGGCTAGATAGCTCAGTTGGTAGAGCACCTGTACTTATCCAGAGGTCGTTGGTTCAAATCCCGCTCTAGTCAATTTTTCTTTGTTCAACCCCAAACCAAAATAATAATAGTGACAATTTTTATGAAACATGCTTCTGGGCACTTAGAAATAAAAAACCCATTAAAATCCATACAGTTATAAAACCTTAGAGAAAATACAATTAAAAGGTAATTATAGGCAGAACCGGTACACATCCGATTTATTCCACAAAATTCCACATAATTATACAGTTGCGGAGTTTTAAAAACTGGCTTCAAGGTGAAATTCAGTTTTGTGATCCACTCATTGTCCAATAGAGTTCTTATGAAAATAGGGAAAATTGCAAGTCTCTAACCTCACGTTAAAACGGTGTAATATGCCATTGTAACTGATACCCTTCCAGTGCGAAATTTGTTGATATCCGAAAACATCACATGACATCACAGGTAAAAAGTATGAGTTGATACATTTTTGTGCGTGGAATGTTTTAGTTAATTCCATAATTTCCAGAATTTGACCTTTTGAATTACAGCAATTTCTTCAGTGGAATCTACAGACCCATTCAATGATGCCATGTATTCAAATTTTGCTCAAACAAAAAGACATTTTACACCATTTTAGAGACTTGTAATTTATTCCACAATCATAAGGACTCTATCTCATTGGAAAATGAGTGGATCACAAAACTGAATTTCACTCTGGAGCCCCTCTTTGAAGAACACGTCTACTATTGACCAAACACTGCAGCAGATTGTGGTACGGTGTAGACATACCAGGCCAGTCCCACATATTACCCTGCAGTCCTCTGTGGGACACTCATTAGGAGTCCAGTTTGGGGGACGTTGGTTTTCTTATAGTAGAACTTTGTGGTACTATGGGTGAGTAGAGGGAGTAGGCCAAGGAGGAAAGATGGGAAAATGACATCATTGCTAATAGCACCTTCTTACCTGGCTCACCGTATGGCACAAGACAGGCAGGAGTGGAGGCAGTTAATCCATTGAGCCAACTTCCTTCCGGACACGGTTCAAGATTAGATTTTGATTTACTAAGATCGCATTGCGCATGGGTGGCTAGTATAAAGCACTTGCCTCTCACCACTGTGGCCCTGGTTTGATTCCTGGCTAGGGCCATGTTGTGAGTAGAGTTGGGGGCTGGTTCTTTTCTGTGCCATGGGGATTTTCCTACAGGCCCTCTGGTTTTTCGTCCCTCTGGAAAAAACAAACGCTTTCAATCTCTGGTTGTGCTCCGTCATTATGGTTGATGTGGCTGGCTGCCAAAGGGCACCTTTACATGCCTGCGGGGCTCGACCACATTGTAGTTGAGTCCTTCGCATTTCAGCTTCTCAGCTGCGAATAGGAATGATAAGCCCCCCAAAAAATTGTTTTAATTTTAAAATAACCAAGATCTTAAGTTTCATTTCAAATTATTAAGGCTTTTGCGGTAGCATTAGTAGCCTGTGTTAACTGTCTTGTATACATGCAGTACACTGTCGCCATCAAATACAACTACCGCAATAAGTTTTTCGACCAAGAGCTGTAAAATTGTGCCTCCAATTTTGAAGAGCACATTTATAAATTGGATTAAATTTCCAAGTTTGGTACTAGTTTTAAATGCCCACCCCCCCCCCATCTTCATCCAGGCTCCACCTATCAAACTGTCACTCCCTCATCTAGTTCTTACTTGCCTTAGTATCCATGTGTCCTTGAATCAACACTGCCGTGACTGCAGTCGCACCCAAAAAAGTAAAGAAGTCCGCTATTTTGTTAAACAGTGAAATGTATTGCATGTTGATTTGTATTGTTTCCTTTACAGATCCAGTAGCAGTACTACAAGGCCATGCCAAACAGCTGAAGCACAGACTCAGTGGCGCTTTAGTCCGCAACATGGAAAGTCTAGTCAAACTCATGTCCAAAGGTAATAATGCACTCCTTCCCCTCTCCCCTTAGCCCTGGTTGGAGGGTAGCCTTACGACACACTGCACTTTGGAGCGGTGTTGATGTAGTCGAAACCCTGTACTGTAATGGCTCAGTCACCATACACATTTTGTGCATGCTTTCACAGACTAACTGCACGTCAAGGTGTTTTTAGTATTATGGAAGATGGGATAGACATTTATTTATTTCTTTTAATGCAAGTTCGCCCCATACAAGGCTTAAAGCCACTCTTGGTGAGAGGCTACAAGATGAAAATATTAAAAATGAAAATAACTCAGGGGAGCTGAAGGTAGGAATTGATATTCCTTTTAAAACAGCCTAGATTGTAGGATGGAGGGAAATGTGCACCAGGCAAGGAGTTCCAAGGAGATGCAGTATGTGGAATAAAGCTGTTGGAATGGCTCTTTGTTCTACATCTCAGCAAAGCAAGAGTGTATTGGTGACCAAGAATGTGTCCAACCCTCAACTACGGAGATTACATGACGTTAAATCGGCAGTAGTAGTAATACATGTAGTTCCCCCAGTAACAGAGGGTACATGATGCTCACACTTGAATGTATGTTTTTGCATTTTATTTTGCAATTCCATTTTTTTTTTTCACAGATGAAGTCGATGAAAAAGGCGCTGAAAGTTTTGATTCTACTACTCAGGTAGGATGTTATTTAGTAAAATATTGAAGTAAAATAGTTTGTGCTATAACTGTTTAAGTGTGGATATATTTTGTAAACTAATTTTGGTTTTGGGCAAATCCTTTTTCAGGGTGAATTGCAGGGTTTGGTGACACCGGAGATGACAACCAAAGGTTTCAGTGGTAGGTCTCCCCTTCCCCCCCTTCCTCTTTCTTTATCTTTCCTACCGGAGCCTTTCCAAATTATTTTGACTACACATGCTGATGACCGAAATGACCAGCCTGCATTCAAATTTACTAATAGTATTTTAAAAGAAACAAATTCACTGCAAGTCTAAAAGAGGAGAAACAATCGTTTTGTTCATGTGAAATTTGTCAAATTTATAGCCCACTAAAATATGACCTCAGATCCTGCCAGTTTTGGATTGAAAGTTACTACATGCACTGTCTGCACATTGTTACAGGAAGGTTGTATGTTGTTGAAACACCTTGCCTGCTCACATTTTAGTTCACAGGCCTGTAATCTTATGGGTGACATGGCCTCTGTTGTCCTGGTCTTAGCCTTGGTGCCCCATCAAAAGTTTAGACTTTAAGATTTTCCAATGGAAGTGCCTCGTGCAAATTGAAAATGGCCTTGCCATCTCAAAGATGAAATTCCAGGCCTGATTTCATAAAATTAACATTAAAAAAGTTCTTTAGTAATAAACAACAAGGAAAACTGACTGGGTAAATTCTAATTCAATTATGGGGTTGAACAAAGAAAATTGACTAGGGCGGGATTTGAACCAACCACCTGTGCCAGTCAGAAGCCATTCAATTTGAAACTGCTGTATAACCAGGGATCACACCCAGGTTTACGATACAACCTGGGGATCACCTTAAGGGGATGCAACTTTTGTTTCAAATATCAAGTAATAAACCACAAAGGAAAGAACTGGGATAAATTTGTTATTCAGTTTGTGGATTGAACAAGGAAAAATTGACAAGAACGGGATTTGAACCTGCTAGTGTGAACAGGGAAGCTTGGTGTTACATATTGCAAGGGATCTTTACGAGAAAAACAAAGATTTTACAACTCACTGTAAGTTAGTGACCAAGACACCATTACCTCGCATCATTATTGAATTCTTAAATTGACATTTGTTCCATCTTCAGATCTTCAACTGGTCATAGATACCGAGAAGGAAGAGAAACGATTACTCAAGGAGCAGCTACATCAAGCCAAGGTACAGTTATCATTGACCTCCTCATCTTCCTTCTCATTGTAAACTTGACCCCAAAATCGGGCATCATTTTAGGGGTGAACCTCCTGGTCCAGGGTAGGGGTATCAAGAGGAATTGAACTTTAAATAAAAAATACACGTTCCCAAGCAAATTTAGGATTTGTTTAATTTAAAGACACTGGACACCTTTGGTAATTGTCAAAGACCAGTCTTCTCATTTGGTGTATCTCAACATATGCACAAATTCACAAACCTGTGAAAATTTGAACTCAATTGGTCTTCGAAGTTGCGAGATAATGATGGAAGAAAAAACACCCTTGTCACATGCACGAAGTTGTGTGCTTTCAGATGCTTGATTTCGAGACTTCACGCGTGAGGTCTCAAAATCAATTCAAATATTTTACTGAGAAATTACTTCTTTCTCAAAAACTACGTTACTTCAGAGGGAGCCGTTTCTCACAATGTTTTATACTATCAACAGCTCTCCATTGCTCGTTACCGAGTAAGTTTTTATGCTAACAATTATTTTGAGTAATTACCAATAGTGTCCAGTGCCTTTAAGTATTTGTAAATATGCAATTGTAATTTCAGTATCATTTTATTTTATTTATTTTAAGGCACCTCATTTATAGATTGGCCTGGCTGAGCGGTCTAGGACACCAGACTCAAATTCTGGTGTTGTTAGAGTGTGTGTTCAGGTCCCGGTCATGGCACCTGTGTCCTCGAGCAAGACTCTTGACCATAATTACTTAAGCTGTAGGTCCTGTGTGTTGTGTAATGCACATCCCAGTACACTTCATTTAACCCTCCTACTGTCGGTGACTCTTGGCAACATTTTCCAGTGAGTTGACCAACCATTTGAAACCATTCGACTGCCAAGGTTGTGTACGATGGCACAACTGTGCACAGAACTAACTGTGTACTGTGTACATGCATTCCCTCATGGTATCATATTGCAGGCTGGCTTATCTATTATTCAAAACCACAGTGAATGGTATTGAATGGTCAGACAGCAAGAGGGTTAAAGAGGTTTTGCTGGTGTTCCAAATTTGTTCAAACAATATACACTGTTGAAACAAGAGGCATGTCAGTCTTAAATGTCATATCATGCATGTGTTCCGTAACGGGTGGTTCTTCCCTCCGAACAAATAAACGAGGAAGTGTTAATCAGTTGATTTCATTTTATTTTTTCTAGGTTTCTCACAAAGCTGAAGTTGCTAACTTCAGTCAAGAAATTGCCAAGGTGGGTGTACTTACCTTGTAAACTGACATCAGAAATCGTGTACAGTCACTAATAAAGAGGGGCACCAAGGTGAAATTCAGTTTTGTGATCCCTTCATTTGCCAATAGATAGAGTTCTTATCAAGATGAAAACAAAATTACAAACCTCTAACCTTACGTGTAAAACACCAATGTGTTTGATACCCTTCAAGTGCCATTTTTGTCAAAATCCAAAAATATAGGGTCTGTATGTTTTTGCAGAGAAATTTTTCAATCAAAAGGGCATTGGCTTTGACCTTTCAACTGTCACCAAAAAATTCCCCTTTGTTAAGAGCAGACCCATTTTAACAAAATGTTTGATGACGTCATGTTTCAAATTTCAGATAAAATGGATTTTTCACCACTTTCATGAGGACTCTATGTATTGGAAAATGAGTGCATCACAAAACTAAATTTGACCTTGGAGCCCCTCTTTAAAACAAGTACAATTCAGGGCGGCCACGTTGGCGTCTTGGTATATTTCCTCGTCTTCTACCTCTTGGACCCTGGCAGAGCTCCACTCCTGTCATCATTCTTACATATAGATGTATTCTTTTCCGCTTTTTATTTAATGGTCCACTCACAGGCCTGAATGTTGGATTTCGTTGTGGGATAGCAATATTTCTCACAGCTGTTGACTAATCAGAAGTGAAGATTAAAGCTTGGTGGAGGATAGAATTAATAAAATGGTAGTTTGTGGAGTTGGAGTTTATTAATTGGAAACATCAAAAATGTTACGGCATGATCATACTGTGTGAGGATTCTCTCTAAGTGCGCCTTGAGCACCTTAATTTTTGGTGGATTTGGCTCAATATAAATACTCTGTATTATTATTATTATTATTATTATTATTGTTTTTTCATTAACTTCCTTTGTATGCCACTAAATGTATTGTCACATCTTGACATTTGTAGCTCACTGAGAAGACGAAGAAGAAACAAGAGAGGTAAATAATTGATTGATTAATTATTTATTTGTCTATATTTTTTGTTTAAGATTCTGTTTTAAATTTGATTACTTAAACCATCTTTAACAAGGGTTATCAACAGATGATTTATTTTGTAAGAATACCTCCAGGATAAAATGTAGACATCGACTAGACTTCTACAAAAAGGAGCACAACAAAATTATTTTTAAAATGGTCTTAGCGGACAATTCTATGCAAGATGACTTGGAAGACAAAATTGCTCTGGAAGGGTATCGAATACAATGGCATTTTACACCATCTTAACGTGATTTACAATTTTACAATGGCACTGGGATTTACAATTTTCTTTCGAGAAAACTTGCATGGAAATCTCCTTTGTTGACCGTGACTCTTGCCATCCCCTAGGCTATAAACCATGGCTTAGCCATTTTGTTAAATCCCCAAATGTTCTCATTTTATTTTGTAGTTTGGTGCAGCTCCAGAATGAGAAAGAACACCTGTACAATGATAGCAAGTAAGTTTGCAAGCCGCTCGTGTTAGTCACTTGTGGTTTGTGTTAGTCACTTGTAGTCCTGTTGGCGTAACTTCGCAAGTAACTTGCAACCGCTATTAGCTTATTGCTGCAAGCTGCTATTGTTGGCCACTTTCGGTTCGGGTCAGCCACTTGTGGTTCCTGTTAGCCACTTGGGGTTCTGTTCGCGTGAATTGCAATTGCTATTAGCTTATTGCTGCAAGCCGCTCGTATTGGCCACTTGTAGTTCATGTTAGCCACTTGTGGTTCTGTTGGTGTAACTATGCAGGCCCTTAGCCACTATAATCTATGAATAATTTCCAACTGACTTAGCTTTCCCATTTTGTGAGAACACTTGACAGAGTTCCCTCAAAGTCACAAGTAAAAAATGCAGAAAACTGTCATGGGATAAATTATCTTATTATCGTTTTACCCTTTCACCGATGTCTGATAAGCACTGTATACTCAGTACTTTTCCAAAGTCCTATGGGAAAAACTTCACAGGCATACTACTCGGGTGGGATTGGAACCGATACTTAATATTTATTAAAACTAACATAAGTTTGAAATCTCTCATTTCAAGTGGATATCCACTTTTTTTATTATATATTGTGTCCGCTTTTTTTGTTACACTCCAGTCACACCCCTGAGTTTGTCTGTGTCTTATGTTGGAATGTAATTTCTGTTTCAGACTACAGATGGAAAATCTCCAAGTAAAGAAGAACAAAGAATCGGAGGTGAGTACTACGATGACAAGATGGATTTATGTCTCTGAGTAAGGGAACTAAAGGGTGATGACGATGGTCTTAAATGACCATTTAAGACCATTTAAGACCAGGAAGGATCTTTGCAGCGGTCCATTATCCAAAGATAATTTTTTTTATTTTTTACATGCCAAAAATCATTATTAAGTATAGATCATTGAAGCAGAAATGTATCTTCCTGTAGCCATTCCACAACTGGTTTTGAAAAGTATACCATGCCTGATATGGGGCAGAGGATAACCCAGAATGTTCCTGAAGACGAGCAGAGTATACTGTTCGAAACGTTGAGACCAAACCGGCTTCTTTCAGAGCCAACAATCCTCCCAAAAGAGATTTTACACATGGTTGTACCCGCAAGTTTACTACTATTTATAGTTATAATTACTTCTTACTTTCAACACCATGCAAAGCTTCAAACACCACTTACTGTATTGTCCTCTTGTACACAGTACCCCCTTCCCTGAAGTTCTCTAAAGAATTCGTGAGATTCCAAGCACACAATGAAGACACAATTGAAGGGGGGGTGGGTAACGACCATGCCCCATATCAAACACCAACTGTTGAAAAGGGTCTAATTCTCTCTTAACAAATCTTACCTCCGTGTATAAACACCATCTTATAATTTGTCCTTGTCTCTAGGACTTGAAGAAAGAGAAGTTGAAGGTACTAGAGGAACTGACAAGAGTCAAACAGGTATGTTGTAATATTAGGATGGATGTTTTGCTGTTCTTTAATTACCAGCTTGGAAAGATGAAAGAGAGAAGAAACAGCAGTTTGAGTGGATGAGTCAGGGTTGTGTGACTTGTGACTCAGACTCGACTCACTATGGTCGATGACTTGTGACTCAGACTCGACTCGCTATGGTCGATGACTTGTGACCCAGACTCGACTCACTATGGTCGATGACATGTGACTTGGACTAGAGTCCGATATGAGTCCCATTTTATTATGAGTCACCATTTTGTCATGATGGTTAATGTCTCGGACTCGACTCACGATGGCAAATGACTTTTACTTTAATCTGAGTATGTTCTGTCGTATGATCTGTCTGTAGGGTATGGCTGAACAGAATGACAAGAGTCAGTTGAGAATACAAGAATTACAAGCATCAGTCACATCTCTTAATGCTCAGGTAAGATGATAATCCATCGCTTTACAACATTGTATTGGGCATACCTAGACTGGTCAATAGTATGGGTTAATAGAACAGGTTAATAAAACTGGTTAATAGAATGAATAGAACAGACTAATAAAACTGGGTAATTGAATGGGTTAATAGAACAGGTTTATAAAACTGGTCAATAGAATGGGTTATTAGAATGGGTTATTAAAACCGGTTAATAAAACTGGTTAATAGAATGGGTAAATCAAATTTGTTAATAAAACACTGGTTAATAAAATGGATTTGAATGGGTTAAGAAATAATGGAAATGTTTCAACATTGTTACAAAAATGATTATTTTTTTTAAAAGTGTAACCTTCCTACCCGTTGATTTTCTTTCCTTCCTTCCTAACATCCAAACTCTTCCCTCCCGATAACTACCTCTTCTTACTAATATATTCATCCATGCCGACTTTGCCACCCTTTGACCTGTCACTATGGGAGCATAGGCTGCCAACAGCGAGCAAGCAGTCGTCTTCAAGGAGTCTGTAGAGTGTTTGAGAGTTGAGCTAGCTCAGACTAAACAGGTACTTTCTTTCCTGTGGGATCGGCATGTTAAATTCACTGTCCGCAGTTTTCTTTTAGGGCACTGCTTTTGGCTTGCTTGGTTTGATTACTTTTGATTTCTTGCACATATTGTGACTGTTTCCACGACGTGGTGAGTCCCCACCCACAACCAACATTCCATGCTGTAATGTTGAACTATTTTTCATACTGCTGTTTCGTTTACTGCTAACAGTTTTCACTTTAAATAATGTTAACTACCAAAATAAAGTTGACGTCTTCAATCATGAAGAACTGTCCATAGTTTTTCATTCTAACAACTGTTTTATTTAGTTATTATTTAACTAATTCGTCACTTTGTGAGACCTCACACAAATAATTTGGTCACCAGAAGTTGTTTTATGTCAAAAAAATTTGGTAATGAGACTGGAGGGTTAAGTGTTCGGGAGTGATAGGTATCAGAATCGAGGATCTGTCAAGTTTTCCACGAATAAAGCAAATTATAGATTGGGGGGAGGGGCCTAGTGGTGCATACCAGGAGAGGTGCTTGGTGACCCCTCATTAATCCCTGTGAATCAAACCAAGGGGATTTACAGGTAGAACTACCAAACTGTTTGCCTTAGCGTGTTGTATGATTGATTTCTCATCTCATCTTTCAATTGGGATACTTCCATTGTGCATTACATCATCATGCATGCTCAGAATGACTTGTAATCATTGGCGTACTTGGCTCAAAGCCTCCAAGTGCTTTGGGTATGTGGTGTTTTCTTTTCCTGTTCCGCATGGCAATAGAAATAAGATTGCGGTCGAAGACAACTTTCTAAAAGATGAAAGATTTTGCTTTTGGTACCAGTAACCATTTGAATGCTAAGTGAGGGAAGATGACAGTTGTCCAGGTTGACAACCATTTTATTATAACCTCTTTGAAACCATGGCTTAGGCTTTGGCTGTGACTTTGGCTCTGGCTCAGGCACCTTCTACCTGTTTGAAGTCCTGCACCGCAAGTGTACGATTTGAAACTTACCGACAGAGCCTAATCCCAAGCCCAAGCCCCAGCTGTGGTTTCAAAAAGAGCCTGGGAAGAAATGGTGGTTCGGAGAAGAACCGGAGGAGAGTAACTTGATGCTCTGAGCGATGTACTCTGTTTGACTTGTACAGCAGAGTGTGGATTAAGGGGTGGGCCCGAGCACCTCGCTTCTCCCAACTCTTTTTTTAAGAACTTGCTAAATCTTTTACTATCTTTTTCCTTTTGTAAACTTTAAACTTGTGCCACCCCTTATATGATAGCCCTAATCTCACTACAGACCTAAATTTCCATTGCCTGCTGATGTTGTACTCATAATCATAGAGATCATAGCGACCAGTTACTTTTTGTGTGTTTTGGGGTGTTTTTTGGGGGGTTCCTTTGTTTTTTGTGGGGTTTTTTGAGAAAATCTTTGGTTCTTCTCAGAACAACACACTCACTATGCGACTTAATACATGGTGTCAACACATGCCTCTATCGTATTGTATCTCCACCGTGCAAACCATTCAAATCTTTCTTAAGTTCTGGCATCTTCTAAAAATGATTGGTTTCTCTATCCTTAGGTACAAAGTGTAACAGCCGATGAGTGCAACCGATTAAAGGTAATTCTGTTTCTCTGTTCAATGAAGTTGCTTCTCTATCTAACTTACAAACTTTTCCCCCAAAATAGACCAATCCCCTCCTACTATCAGCGTGTTTCTGGAGACGACCAACCCATACCTCACTATACCACAATAGTGGTTTTTTGAGGCACACATGCTGAGGTAGAGAGTAGAGCCTTTGCCCAAAGTGCTTCAATGAGAGTGCTATTAAGTGGAGAAGCCACCAGCTGTGCTCAATTGCAACTTCCGCATCTACATGCTTTTGATATTCCAAATACCTAAATATATGATACTACATGCACGCACTAATTCCACTGTAAGCTTCAAAACCACACGAGAAACCCTTATTTTAGCTGTCTGATGTTTGGCAACAGGATCTATACGTGGCAGCTCAGGGTCAGCTAGAAGAGCTTCAGTTGTCTCACAGTAAGCTATCGGCCGACAAGGAGGACTGCCAGAGCCAGATAGCCGATTGTCTAAATGCCAACACGCGACTCAACGAGACGTTACGAGAGGTCCAGAATGACAGAGATAACCTCCATAGAGACCTACAGGAAGCCAGAAAGGTAAAACGATCAGGGCCCAGTTTCTTTTGTAAGCACACAACTTGCTAAGCACAACAAAAAAATGCTAAGCAGAAGTGGTTTACCAGCCAAAATGCCATAGAGTTTACATTGTTGCCAGTGTAGACTGGTCCCCTGTCTTTATCCCAAAGGATACAGACAGGCACTGGTCTTACAGGCCCAATATTTTCATTGGATAAACATGCAGTGATGTAAGCTTTCCGTGTCCGTGTTATGATTGGTCCGCTCCGAAGTGACGTAGTTTGTCAGCTACCAACTTTCGATCGTCTGCTGCACGCACATGTTTGCACATGTGATGTACTAACATAAATGTGATGTTGTTTTATTCACTACGTAATGTGTGTAAAAGACTACGAAACTCGGTGTGAATGGGATTTAAGGTCTAAGGTAAATCTGGCAGGATCCTGCCAGGCGCTCAAGGCCGTTATCTAGCGTTATTCACGAGCCTCGATGTGATTCATCGGATGTTCACTCAGGGTATTGCCAGCAGAAAACATTGCCTATTTTCTCAGCAGTATTTTCTTCTCCTGGTAAAGCACATGATTCTAACACCTTGTGTTGTCTGTGTATGTGGGCGGTTGACATTGTAAACACTGGGAATGTTCTGTGTGTGTCTAGCTCAATAGTGTTTATTGTGTTGTGTGCACAATGGATGCACTCAGGGTATCACGCTTGGATGGCCAGGGACAGCCTGGGACAAAAAGGCAATGGAATCAACAAACAAAGTCACTTTTTTACCAGGGATATTTGTGTCATTCCTTATTCCAGACCTTCGATTCCTTTGTCTGACATGCCAGGATTTCAATAGAACACATTTCTTTCACGTTTATTTCAATTGTCCTCAGGACCAAGGTAAATGTGAGATTCCAGTATGCTATTGGTGATCATTGGTTGTGGCTCACTGCCTTGGTGACAGCCGAGTCATGCCAAACAAAGAGGGCTTCCATGCAAGTTTTCAAAAAAAATAAATAATGTAAATCCCAGTGCCAAAGATCACCATGTTTGGAGACTTTACCTCGTTAGTCAGGGCTGCAGTAATATTCTACTGGATTTTTCACCGAAATTAATTCTGTGGGTAGAACGGTAACAAAAATTGAAAATAGTCAATGGCAACTGGTTAAAGGAACATTACAGAATTGGTAATTGTAAAATATACTTTTGATCACAGATTTACATAAAACTTACACGGTCTAATGATGATGATAGTAGAAAACATCCCTTGAAATATTTCTGTCTGAAATGCCATATTTGATGAGAAATGAATAAACTAGTTTTCCGATTGGAGTTTATCGCTCAGTGAGCGTTTTATTCATTTGTTGAACCTATATGATTTCATGCAAATGTGTAATCGGTTTTTCACTATTTTCTCGTGACCCAGATGGCCGATCGATCTCAAACTTCTACAGGTTTGTCAGTTTATGTATATGGTGGATTACATAAAGTGCTTACACTGCCAGCAACTGTTTTGTTAGCAAAAAGCAATTCTGTAATGTTCCTTTAAAGGCAGTGGATGCTTTTGGTAATTATTCAAAAAATACATTACCATAAAAACTGACTTGGTAAGCACCTTAGAGCTGCTAATACTTAAAAAACATTGTGAGACGCGACTCCGTCTGAAGTATTAATGTATTTTTGAGAAAGAGGTAATTTCTCACTAGAGTATTAGAATCTGTTTCTCATGAATTTGAAAAGCACCCAATTCTACACAACGGGTTTTTTTCTTCCATTATTTTCTTGCAACTTTGATGACAAATTGAGCCCACATTTTCACAGGCGTGATATTTTATGCATATGTTGGGATACACCAAGTGAGGATACAAGTCTTTGGCAATTACCAAAAGTATATCCTGCCTTTAACACTGCATAAACTTTGAAAGCTTTTGAGTAATTTTGTTGATCACTTTAACTTGTTGGGTTTTTTTTGTGTACAGAGTGCTGAGAAACGAAAGACAATGCTGGATGATCTTGCCATTCAAACTCAGACCATTAAACAACAACATGAATCTGAGATGGGTCGACTCAGTGAGTCTCATGAGGTAATTCAATAATCTGTGTCTTATCAAGTGATGATACAACAGTGCTTATTATGATACCCCTTACATAGATTATGCCTTGTGATTGGTTTAGAGCGCATCACATGATATGTCTTATTTTTACTAGAAAGCCGTGCTGATGCAATAAATACACCCATATAATAGAAACCGATGTACTTTACCTACAGCAACCAATAAACTATAACCATTAGCAACCAATGTACTTTACCTATAGCAACCAATGTACTATACCTATAGCAACCAATGTACTATACCCTTAACAACCAGTGTACTCTACCTATAGCAACCAGTGAACTACACCCATAGCAACCAATGTACTTTCCCCTTAGCAACCAATGTACTATACCTATAGCAACAGTATTTCTCGGTTCACAAAGGTATATTTTAGTGTATCCTTTGGGGTGCTATAAAATGAATTTTTATTCTTTCACTCGTACTAGTGGTTCAAAATACGACTCCCTTGGTCCCCGGACTTGTGCAATAGTGTTTGATAAAATGAATTGTGTTGTTGTGACAATAATTATACAGAAAAGCTCAGTCGCAAAATGGTTTACGTTTATAAAGAGTTGTTTTCTTTGTATTCTTTCTGGCCTTATGATTTTTTTCTTGTTGCTTTTTTTCAACAGAATGAACGTGACAACCTTAAGCAGCAACTACAAGAACAAACCGTGAGTAGCTCTCAAGAAACCAAAGGTTTTAAGAGTCAAGTTCCTTGTATTGGCAGATTTGACCCGAAAACTTATATTTAAACTTTAAATAGCTATATTTATAGATTCATGAAAGTTAAAAGTTTTCATTTTAGGTATTGCACAAAAGTAGTGCCCAATGATAAGGTCCAGTTAATTAAAAACTCAAAATGAATTATTGTTGAGATCTGGACATTATCTCTCATCCATCAGCCATGTACAAACAATTTTACATGTAACATGTATTTTGACCATCTTTCGTGGCATGTGCAAGAGTTCTTGTATGTATTTCGTTTTGAAACATCATCATCTGTCAAAATTCGTTTTGAGAAAAAAAATTCTTTACAAAAAATTCTCTCAGCGAAAATCGTGCCGTACATTTTTAACATTGGCGGAAATACAGAATCATTCTTCAGCAAGTTACACAGAAACGCCTGAACTCACCGGGAATGTTTTGTTTCATTTTGTACTCAGAAATTGTGCAGGGAACTGGAACCGTTGAAAGATCAGCTTGTTGACAGGGAGGCAAAGTTGCAATCACTAGAGGAAACTAGAGGATGGTTCGAGAGACGGCTGGCAGAAACGGAGGTGAATTACAACAAGCTGAGGAGAGTGCAGCAAATAGTCCTCCCTTTACCCCTGAGCATCTTCTTTTGGTTGCGGTCAGTTGACCGACTGATGTATTAATATGCCCCCACACAAATCATTGTGTAGCATGCACAGGCATCTATCTACCATGCTATGCTCTGTTTCCTCCTTTAATGAGGGACAAAGGGTACTGGAATTTATGATTGAATTCTCCCTTTTTCGGGGGGGGGGGTTATTGTAACATTTTTGTTTGTGTGTGAAGGGAGTTTCTGGAAATTTTTTGATGGGGTCTGGACCTTTCGCCCCTCCCCCCTACTGTAGGGTCCACTAATGACATCTGGAACTTGTTTTAATCTTTCAGGAAGAACTGAAGAATACCAAAGAGTCTCATGAAGACGAAGTATCAACATTAAATGAGCAGCATTCTAAATCATCACGGGTACGTAGTATGTCGTGGTCGATTGGTCTAGCGGACAGAACTCAGAATGGCAGCCATTTTGACAATTTTGAAAGTTGCTTGTGTTTCTACCTATAATTTTTTCAAAGGACAATTCTGTAACAACCTGTCACCAAACATCTGTCTCTATGACATACTCTGACTGTGTGATGAATTCCATGCTTGTATCATCCAAGGCACTATCCCATCATGCACCTGCCGTACTATGATGAATGAGTGGAAACAATTTGTTTCTTTTTGTTTTTTTAGGAAATGGAAGAAGAAGCTGCTGAGAAAGAGCTGGAGTTGAATCTAGCACAGGAGCAGAGGCAGAAATTGCTCAATGACGTCGACAAACTCAAACAAGTAAACCTTTCTTTTGTTATGTTGAGTTATTTCTGCAACCTGTGGGTTTACCAACTGAGCTGTTCAGCCCCATGTTGGAAGTTTCCCTATTTTGTCAATGTTTTTAATGCATTTGAACACATTTTTATGGAAATTGCACAGTATAAATGAATAAATTTATTGACTATGATTTATTTAACAGGAAGCCAAAGATGGTATTGAAGAACGAAAGATCGGAGAAAAGAAAGGCTACACTATGGTAATTTTACAGTTTGATTCAAATATTTCCAAATTGCGCTTTGAATTGCTTAGCATGTAGGTGTCAAAACGCAAGTATTTTGATACAAGCAAATTAAAATAAATTAATCAATTGTTTTATGCAGTCACCTTAATGTGCATTCTATTAAAACATTAGCAAGATAAAAGAAGATTTGAGAGGGGACCAGTTACTCTAGGACTTAATGCATTTTTCACTGGCTACCAATCCTACCATGCTTTAGCGTGCGCACTGAGTGGATAGACCACAAGCATAATTAAACTGCCATCTATTCAAAATATACAAAAAGCCAGACTGGACTTGGTTGTCTATTTAACTGTCAGTGTACAATGCCCCCAACTGATTGTTTGTTTTGTTTTGGATTGGATTGCAGAGTGTGGGTTCGAATCCCGGTCGTGACACTTGTGTCCTTAAGCAAGACACTTAACCATTATTGCTGCGTCCTTCGGATGGGACGTAAAGCCGTTGGTCCCGTGTGTTGTTTACTGCACGTAAAAGAACCCAGTGCACTTATTGAAAAGAGAAGGGGTTCGCCCCGGTGTTCATGGTTTGATTGGCAGCATATTGCGCCACAGCACCTTGTAAACCATTACATGGTGCTATGTAAAGGAACAGGTCTCATACTTCAAAAACGTAGGTCCACAATACCTTGCAGGAAAATACTAAATGCTGAAGCGCCTTGAGTGTCACTGAGTGTCAGATATGCGCCCTATATAAGAAGCCATTATTATTGTTTGCTGCCAGGTGAAGGATCTGAAGAGGCAGCTACGGCAGGAGAGGAAGCGTGGAGACAAACTCCAGGAGAGACTTCAAGAATTCCTGTCTCAGAGTAACCAAGGCAGAGGAGGCATTGAGGAGCTCTTCCAAGACACCAGCTTTGATGACAGACAGAAATTCGATAGCAGGTAGTTATTTGGTCTTTACCTTTCCAAGCATTCCTCAATCCTCCTCTGTGAGACTTGGACCCTCACTAAGTGCATGGCCAAGTCCCTTGATGGCTGCTGCACTCAGATGCTCCAGGTGGTCTTCATCGTCATGATAGAACAGATCATGTGGCTCATCCCTTATCTTGCCTAATAGACCTTATGCATATGACGTCATTTGAGTAGGGCGCCCTCGCCTAGAGGTCAAAAGGAAGATGTTCATTGGCCAATCCTGTGCGCCGCGCGTACAAATATGTGCATTTCCATTGTTTCATCATCGGTTTACCTCTAAGATGGCGGTCCTGATGACAGCAATGCATAAGGTCTATACAAGTTGTAGTCGATCGATGATAACGATTAGAGACGTTTCGATTGTGCACTTTCTTTTAAAGATGTTTATCACTAGGGGCTTGTGCTGTGGA
This sequence comes from Pycnopodia helianthoides, assembly GCA_032158295.1. Classification (NCBI taxonomy): domain Eukaryota; kingdom Metazoa; phylum Echinodermata; class Asteroidea; order Forcipulatida; family Asteriidae; genus Pycnopodia; species Pycnopodia helianthoides. The sequence goes on from CM063244.1 coordinate 28,472,752, forward strand.
CTGGAATGGTCAAGCACATTGGACTCAAGTTTTATTGGCTGAGTCATCTAGGTGTAGGTTCAAATCCCAGTCATGACACTTGTGTCCCGGGGGGGGGGGGGCAAACCATTCCTCTTAACGCTAAAGTGTGCTGCGTTCTTTTACTTGCATTATGCATCACGCGGGACCTACGGCTTAACGTCCTTTCCAAAAGACAAAGCAATTATGTTGAAGTGTCTTGCTCAAGGACACAAGTGCCATGACCTGGACCTGAACCCACACTCTGACAACACTAGAATTTGAGTCTGGTGCACTGAAATGCTCAGCCACAATGCTACCACAGTTCAATATCTGTACAATTTTTATATTCTGATTTGCAGTAGTGTGTCGTCATGGAGTATGACTGGTCAGATGGCTAAGGATACCAGTGAGATAGCACCAGTGAGTACCAGTTGATATTGTTGGGCAATTTTTACAGCCAATCTGTTCAACAAATGAAAACAGAAAATGCTAAATAACGAAATGGCCCGCCCTTTATTTATGCTGTAACATTTGTTCAATCAGTTGTATTTGATACTAACTCATAGGGAAAAACCCACCCGTACAGGTAGGGACTGAACACTCTACATAAAGGCGCCAGTCCAGTGTAGGATTCGAACCGGGGTCCACAGAGCTGAAAGGCAAACAAGAAACCATCAAACCAACTTGAATGCCCATTGGAATAGGCAAATTGTCTGTTAGGTTGTATTGAAGTTAGGTTGTATTAATCAGCTTGCCATGGTCACACATTGGTAGGTTTGTCATTTACTTTGTGGTTACCTTGCCTGCCCTTCATCTCTGTGGACTCCGGTTTGAATCCAACCACAGAGCCCGAGGACATTGAGGATTGGGTTCTTGGTCCGTTACCTGACCCCGTTCCATCTGGGTTCCTCTTATTTGAATGCATGATGTCCCAATATCTCAAACAAGATCTTAATAGACTTTCTGCATTGACATCATCCCACCACCATCTTAGAGGTACATTGATGAAATAATGGAAATGCGAAGTTAAGTACGCACAGCACACTGGATGGGCCAATAAGCAACCTCCTTTTGACCTCTATGTGAGGGCGCCCTCTGCAATGACACCATGCGCATAAGGTCTATGACCTCACCTTGTTTACATTTAATGAGATTTCTACATTTCAGTCTTTTGGGCAAGTTGCTGCAGTTCTCAATGGTCCATACATATTGTTACACTTGATTGCCTTTAATATGTGTTTGTTGATATTTTTAGATGAACTTTGACCCTTTCAGCTTCTGCTGCTGGTCATTTTGTTTGTATATATACCAATAAATAAAAAAATACAAAAAATACAAAATTGATTAAATGTATCTAAGATTGATAAATTATTACTGTCGATTGCATTAGGTCTATTGTCTTTTCATTACTGTTTTTTTTTAATGAACATAAGTTAAAGGCACATTCGTTGCTTGAGAAATACACATAAAATGAAACATTTTCTCTTTTTTCCTGATGTGTAGTCTCCGAATGGCTCAATGATGTCAGCAGCGCTGAGTGAGGAGACAAGTGAGCTGATAGCTAGAATGACGGAACTACAAACGGCAAACTGGGCGCTAGAAGAAAAGGTCAAACCTCTCTCATGGATTGTCATACACAATATGGACTGGCAGTGAGGTCATCAGTGCAGGCCTATGCACCCGGACGGACTATACTCATAGGCCCTACGGAGGATAGACGTGCGCTAGTGACTAAATTACGGCAGTCCATACCTGTTTTATAACAAACTTATGTGTTTTATAACACACCTCTCGAACACAATTTTTATATATATACACACCAGATTTTTATAGCTGAACTGTTTTATTTAAATAAATGATTCATGAGCAAGCTAGTCAGCCACAAGCAGTACATTTCAACAATTAAAGGACCTCTTTATAGTTTGCCTAGATTCAGTTTTTAGTTGCTGTTCACTGTTCACATCATGAGAGGGCACTGTAACCAGTCCGGTTCAGGAACTATTTCCCGCAAATTAACGCGTGTGCGGTGTCTGGACGTGCGTTTATTTCACCCTGGCGCAAATTTGATGTACTAGCCTACATTATTGAACCCACGTTACTATGTTTGAGCCAATCATTTTGCACTGATGGCTTGAAAAAGAACATAATAAAAACAAATTTCTACAATTCTATTGCTCTTGACCACTCTGTACAGGTTCGGCATCTAGAGGAGAGCAATGGCTGCATGGCAGATGACCTCCTTAAAAAGACAGCCATCATTGAAGCCCATGTCATGGAGAGAAAGGTCATTGGTAGGTCAAAGTTCAACTTCTTTGCATGAAGTTTGGAGAATTTGATGTCATAAAAAAAAAAATGCACAGTACACAAGCCAATAAGCCATTTTCAGATATGGTGGACACGATACTACGACACACTTGGGTTTGGGTAAATCTGTCTGTATATACCTAAACCAAACAGTGCACTCCTATAGTGTCCACCATACCGCAAAAAGGCTGATGGGGTTTTCACAGAGACCAACTGTACAAACAGAAGAAACCCATGCACCCAATGCTAGCCTGGAAGATATGGTACTTTGTGGCAGTCTGTGGTACCAGTGTATCTACCCAATGTACTTGACTTAATCATCACAATAATTATGTTTCCACCATTTTGGGAGTCAGTATCCACGGTGTTATACAATGTTGTGCTCATTTCAGCTGACAGGGTGTTTAAATACATGCATACCATCCTATTCACATGCAATTTGTCTCCCAAAATGGCCAGTTTGGCAGACAGTAGCCACGTGTGACATTGATGCAAGGTGTCATTAGAAGGGGTTTTAATACCAGTTCCCTCTTTGTACCTACAATCCAGGCCAACTCTCGCTGGGCCCCAATCCCCCCTTGCCTCTGTCCATGCTGGCTCTCATTGTGCGGTCTGCACTCCAGCACGAGATAACATTATTGATGGGGGGAGCAAGAGCAGAGGGGCGGGGAGGGTATAGTTATTGTCAAGTTTACTCCAGTGCACTCAATAAGCATAAGTCTAGTACAATGACTTGCTTAGTCACATGTCACTGCTTACATTTGAATTCCTCAGACTATAGAGACAGTTGCTATGTCACATGATTAGGGGCAAGCTTTTGTATGGCAGCCTCTAGATGAGCAAACCCTGGTACCATTGTGCCGTACGCATTCATTTTGAGTTGTGTATGGGTGTCCGCAGTCTTTTACGTAACTACGCAAAAGCTTGCCCCGAATCATGTGACATAGCAACTGTCTCTATAGTCTGAGGAATTCAAATTTAAGTGGTAACTTGCGATTAAGCACGTCATTGTACCAGACAATATTCAAATCTAACTTGCAAATGGCTTATTGACGATGCACTCATATGCATCCAATATCTTTCTCATGATTTTCACCACATACCAAATGTGGACCACAAAGTTTGTTGAAACCTCACATGCTCACAGTGTAAAGCTACCCATGTAGAGCCCCTTGTCTTCTTGCATCATAAGCTACATTGTCATTACTGCCGTGAAGTTTTCAGATGACGTCAAAACTGAATTCTTCCAAGGTCAGCCTATGATTAAATAGAATGTCAAGTGCGTCATTGAGATAATTAAGAAGCCACTCAGACATGTACAAAATAATTGCAATCTAGTGGTATCAACTTTAATAGAAAGTGCACCTTTTCACACTATAAAAAAATCTCTGTGTTGGACACAGATCCGATCCATGGGTTATGCATACCTCTGATTTTTCTCATCACTTGGCATTTGCTTAAAGGACAATAGAGAGTGGTATCTGAGGTCTTAATTTAAATGTGAGCTTACAAGTCACAAAAGCGAAGCAGCACCACAACATTGTTGCAGACATCTTCCACATTCCTGAAATGTTTCAACATAGTTACTTCTGCTATGGCGTCATAATTTAATTGTTTCAAAGTTTAACGACCAATTTGGAAGTGTTGTGTAGACGACTTAATTACAAAGCAACCTGTAGACATGCACTGTGTGATGTCAGACTGCAGATTGTAGACTGCAGAGGTAACCTCTAAAGGTCTTTCTCTATACAGATAAAGTACATTTTACAATAACGAATCAATGCACTTTACTAATTATTGCCTGGTCACTCAAGACCTACCAAAAGTTCAAACAATATCACGTCCTTTTGTCACTTATTTGTGTTCATTTTGTAAACACCCAAGGAAAAATGGAATAGAAATGTACTTTCTTACGTAAGATAAGGAAGAAAATTACATTCCTGTAATCTTTGTCAGTTCCCTGGGGAGTATACAGCCCCAGGCTGCAGTGGCGCACCGAAGGCTTTATTAAACACAATATCAACCTCTGCCCTCCATTCTCACTAGGCTGCTAGCCATGACAATGACACCATATAATGCTTATTATCCTATTATACTTTCAATCATTCAAAAATTCTCTCAAAATATGCACAATTTTCTCTCTTTTTCTATGTTTCTAGTAATTTGTTTGAAGAATGTTCTATTGTACAGACATTCCTTTGTTTATGTTCTGTACACCAAAGGTTTTAAGGAGGTGGATGTCCTCTGTAAAAAACAATTTGAATTAATCCAACCATTTTTTTTCAGGTTGCTTAAAATATGCAAATTGAATGATAGGGAGCTCTGATTAAGAGCATATAAATATTGCAAAATCTCAATAGTACATTTATAATGTGCCGTGTCTGTCATTATTGATACTCCTGGTGCTGAATTATCAAATTGGGTGGAGCTCGTTGAGAATGATTTTATGAGACGAAGCAACCATACTACAACACCTTGCAAGGTACAAGGTGAGGTGGTGCATATTGCTGCTAGACCATGCCAGAACACACTCGTCGCCAAATTCGTGTTTTTAAAGGATCAGTGTTCTGGGTTCTTTTACTTGCATTAACACAACACACAGGCTCTATGGTTTTACGTCCCATCCAAAGGATGAATGCTTCATGCAAAAATGTTTTACATACCCAATTCACCTAGGGCCAATTTCATGGCTCTGCTTACAGCGGATTTCTGCGCTTACGTATCATAGAACTATGTGCTACAAGGGCTCCATAAGCGCAGAATTCCGCGGTAAGCAGAGCCATGAAATTGGGCCCTGACGTCATTGCACAATAAGTCTTTGTAGCACCATGTTGGGAGTCCGATATCCTGTGGGTTACTGTGGTAGACAGTGGCGTATCTAAGGTAGGGCAGGTATGGAACATGCCCTGGGTACCACTTGAAGTGGGACCACCTGTTATAGTGAAAAAGCGCATTTTGTACGATCTGTCTTTGATTATCATGGGTAAGATGCACTTCTTGATCCCTTGCAGACGGCAAACTCCCCTCCTCTAAATGCGCGTCCACCATTTCCACCATTTCGGATATCACTTTCTTTATGTATATTTTGACACCCAAAAGGGGGGACAGGATAGGCGCCTGTAAGTACGCTGCGCGCTTTTCAAGGAGATCAATATAAATTATTGGGTTGTACAGTGCTGGGAGCAACATGACGACATACCTCACAGTGCCTCTGCACAGTGCCTCTGCTCAGTGCCAACTGGCAGTAAGACCATTCTCACGCACAGACTAGGGGGCGTAGTTTAGAGTTCTCAGTGCTTCCAATGGGCGCTTTTTTCCGTAGATATACCCCTGTTGTGCATGGATTATTTTTATGCGAAGCGCATGCAGTTAGATGCGCCTTATATCTTAATAATAATAGTGGCTTTTTATATAACGCTCATATCCGTCACTCAGTGACGCTCAAGGCGCTTCAACATTCAGTATTTTTCCTGCAAGGTATTGTGGAGCTACGTTTTTGAAGTATTGACCTAATCCTTTACATAGCACCATGTAATGGTTTACAAGGTGCTTTGGTGCAATCTGCTGCCAATCTTGACATCCATTTTGATTTTGAAAACGGCAGACCATACACAGACAGTAGCCATGTGTAATGTCAGTCCAAGGGGTCTGTACAATGAGAAATGAACTGCACCCAACTGAAGAATATTTAACAATCATCTCAACGATGGAATTCCCTACTTTTAGTTCCCATGAAGCCGGCTCCACCCCCCGAGACGGCCAAGAAAGTGGCGTTCAAGAAGATGATGGACTTTGTGAAGGGAGACGACAGTAGTCAAGTTGCCAACAACCAACGGGAGATGAACCAGAAACTACAAATTATGCTGGAAGAAACACTGACTAAAAACATGCATCTCCAACAGGTAGGTTGGTAGAATTCTCCCAATGATGCATTTCCTAATTTGGGGCCAGTTTGATGGTAACAAATTAATTGAAATTAATTGAAGTTATAAGCTTTCATGTGAGACACTGAACAGAAAAAAAACAATTGATGATTACTAAAAGTTATACAAACGATAACAATGAGTTATTGTCAGAACCCAACTTTTTCTCAAATTTTCATGTATTGAAGGACCATGCACAGTAGTCAATGTTGATAAAAATCAATTTTATTTATTTACTTATTTTTTTCTAAATGCCTTTAACCCACCTCAAATGTAGATTTTTAAATATTGACAGACTAGTTAATATACCCTATAAACTGAAGTACAAAGTAATGCCTCAAATGAAGCAGATATCTTAGATCAATGCTCTCCCAGCTCAGGAGTTTTCAATGGCTATTTCCTGGCTTCCAGCATGCAATTTAATAGCAGATAAAATTGCCACCACCCTAAAAAAAAAAACACCAAATGATCCCCCAACTGTTTTTGCTTTTTATAATCTGAAGGACTGAGCAGGAGCGCTAAGTTGGAACATTGTTCTTTGATGGATAAAAATGTCTGTGAAATATGTGAGAAGTTAGAATTAGCTGTTGCAAACTGCTTACCAACCAAAAGGACTTGTAGTATAAATGCAACAAATGAGTTAGTGGCCTGACGTTTCGACCCTAGCAGAGTCTTTCTCGTTCAAGAAAGACTCTGCTAGGGTCGAAACGTCAGGCCACTAACTAATTTTTTTGCAAATATGTGAGAACTGAGGCACTAGGGCAACAGAACACAAGCAGCAAATAAGATCTTATCTCAATTCCCTTTTAACTGACACTTAAGAAAACCCTTGGTGAAGCTAACTGATTCCACTGGCTAGTCACTGAAAATGTAAAGAGGAAACCCTGTTGTTTAGTTGAGTTGTTTGTTTGTTTGTTATTTTCTGTTTCGATGATGAGTGCCCGCTTTGTCTGAAATCTAATTTGAATTCTGTTTGTTCCTTGTACTTCATGTACCTCACAGGACATTGAAATGCTATCGGGAGAGGTGGTACGACTGAGCAAGCTGGCACCCCTCGCATCATCGACTAGTCCACTCCATCCAAGTCATATCACATGGACAGCGGGTGATATCACTTCGGCGGATGGGGGTTCCCCACCCTCGTCGCCATCCCACTTAATGGGAGACCAGGCCAGTGCTCAGTAACAGCGATTCCAACGATATTTTATACTCTATGAATTTATGATATGAATGTGCAGTATTTGTCAGTGCTGCATCATATTACTATTAAAGTACTAGTTAAAAGCAACACCACTGGGTACAACTTAGGGGCTGTTGGGCTGAATATTGGCGAGCTAAAGTTTTTGTGCTGAGCAAAAAGTGGTGAGAAATGAGCCATGGTCCCTTCTCATACTGCTGCAAATTTTGTTCAGCAGCCAACATTCTGAGTAAAGTACATTTTGTATGACTGGTGCCATCCTAATTTGTGCATGAACTGCAGATGAATTGTTTAACCTTAGCAATGTCCTGGGTTGATTAAAACGGCCCTATTTATGTTGCATTTGTATAGGTCACAACGCACCATGTAACCTTTGAAATTAACTTCTTCTTTTTTAAGTTCAAGTTGTGACCGAAACAGACTCTGGGAAGTCAGCTCTGAACTTGTGTATGTCTTGACTGCAGTCAATGTTTTTAGAACTTTTATTTGAAAATGAAGATAGTAATATCCAGCTTACAATGCATGGCAATACATATATTTTATACAGGGCGCTGCTCAGGGTTGAACACTGCATGCACAGTTTTCTCAAATACGGCACAGAACTTAAAAACTCCTATTTCACAGAGGCGTTGTTCAAGTACACTTAGATAAAGCTTTCCACAGCAGAGTCAGGTTACCAGTGAAAATACAATGTGTTATGTATACTGTTTGTGTTTGGTTCCCTGAAATGTTTGCTTTTATTGTCGGCAAATATATTTTGCTCAGCCGCTGTATGAAATTGTCCCAAGGGTGTAGACAAATCCATTTGGGATGTCCTGTACCGGTGGTTTCCACCATTAATTGGATGCTAATACGCCCTGGGTCCTTTTTTATAACGCACATCAAGCCTCTCCGACCAATGGTGTTGGTGCAACTATAGACCAGAACTTTTTATTGAGGGAGTTGCATCATGGAGGGACCAGGGCCCAATTTCATGGCTCTGCTTACCGTAAGCAAAGAATCGGCGCTTGCGGAAGCAGGGAATTCCGCGCTTACGTCAAGCGTATTTCACGGGTTAGCGGGGAATTTCGGCTTGTGCGCGTGCGTACTCCACGTTACTAGGCATTCTACGCTTACACAGCTAGCGCAGAAATTCGGTGCTTGAACAGTAAGCGGAAAATGGTCAAGCGCAGAATTCGGCGGTAAGCAGAGCCATGAAATTGGGCCCAGTTTTCTTCGATAATGTGGTTGCTGGACGCCAAGTTCAGTCCAATCGTAGCACAACCCAATGTGCAGTCTAGTCTGGCACCCTGTATGCACACATGCATTTTTTGGACCGAAGATGACTTTTAGACCCAGCTCTGTTTTAGACCATGCAACCTTGGTTACAAAAAGAGTGACCTTGTACATTCCAGGGCATTTCCTGGCAGGCAAGACACTGCACTGGTCATATGGGAAATTTTACATTTTGTATCACAAATTCCGCATAAATTCAAGAGTTATAAAAACAACAGCTATACAATTGTTGAGATGTACCCTCTTTCTTCATATCAAAAGTTGATAAAAATCAGACAGTGCAATCCCCATGAAATGTAAGATTTAATGTTTTCTTCCATTGGACTGTGTGGCTGCAGGAAGTCCAGGCTCTGTGGTTCTTTTGTAAACATGTGATGTCACACGTTACACGGTCTATACAAAACACCACCATGACCCGAATTAAAGCCCCGACACTATGGTACACAAACGTCAATGCATCCCAGTAATGGTGGAAAGCACTGGTACAGGAAAATTGAAATAGAGCTAAAATGGATTGGTCTACACTTATGGTTAAAAATGGTCTAGTGGTGAGACATCTGCTCTAGAATGCGGGGGACACAGGTTCAAATCCCACCCGAGTAGAATGCCTGTGGATTTTTTTCTTCTGCAGGACTTTGGAAAGCACTGAGTATGCAGTGCTTATTACCCCACGTTGTAGAGTAAAACAAAAAAAATTACAGATATTTTAATGGACGTTTGAAAAACATCGGTAACCTGATTTAAAATAAACCTAAGTTACCAAATAGTTAAAATTCTTAAATATTTTGCCTGAGTTTGGACAAATCAGTACTGCACAGCCAGGCCTTACCATTAGTACTGCACAGCCAGGCCTTACCATGGCCCCAAGCATATTAAACTTATTAGAATCAAGGTCCAAAGGTGGAAATGTTGAGCTACCCATTGTTTTTAAATATTGATGATTGATATCAATGGAGAGATATCAATTTCACTGTGTATTTATTCTTAAGAATGAAATTCTTACAGAGATAATTTTTTATATTTTGATTTAATTTTTTTTTTTTAAATCTCATTCAAAATGTCATTTGACGGCATGTGTCAGGAAACCGAGTACTATATCAGTGATGAGAATACTCAGACTTTCATCTGAATTCAGAATTGTTTGTGGTAACCTTTGTTTACAAAAAGAGTAACCTTGTACGTTCCAGGGCATCACCTGGCAGGCAAGATACTAAACTGGTCATGTGGGAAACTTGACGGTTTTTTGTCATAATGTCTGTATAAATTCAAAAGTTATAAAAGTAACAGCTGAGCAAGTTTTGAGATGTGCCCCCTTTTCCTCATTTGAAAACGTCATAAAAATCGTGTGTGCAATCTCCATAAAATATAAGATTTGAATGTGTTCTTCCATTTGAGCTGTGTACAAATCATGCCTGCTGGAAGTCCAGGCTCTGTGGCTTTTCAGCAAACATGTGATGTCACAGGTCACATGGTCTATAAAGAAGTCATGCTCTTTGATCTGCTTCTCTAGCGCTGAGGATACTGCTCCCATAAGCTCCTCGAAATCTACAACTCTAGGGGTTACCAAAAGGTGGAAATGCCATCATTTTGACATACCTCCTACGATCTGGATCTAAGTTTCAGACCTTTTTTTTGTCAGCATTGACTCTCACCCCTGCTGTATTTGATGAACCCAAATAATGCAGATAGGACCAATAGCACCACTGTTTCTTATCTTCTTATTTTTTTTTATGAAAACAGAATTAGCTGTTGCAAACTGCTTACCAACCAAAAGGACCTACGGTATAAATGCAAAGCAAAATGTTTAATGGCCTCACGGTTCCACCCTAGCAGAGTCTTTCTCAAAGGCGTTCTCTTTTTTTAGCCGTTGAGAACTGCTGTTCTAGGGTCGATGTATGAGACTATTTACAATTGTTTGCTTGTTATTTTATGTACAGCTATATTAATGCTTTCCTAAGAAATGTAATGCTTGCTTGCCAGAACAGTAACATGTGTACTCAACAATGGAGGGTGTAAACACTGGTAAATAGTTCGCCATTTGAACACACATACTCTAATTTTCTTGAGGCTCCAATGAACGGTTGAGCTTAAACTTTCACAGGTTTGAGAAGTAACTATTATTTCAAATAGTAAACTTGCGCGTACAACCATGTATTTGTGGGATTGTTGGCTCTGAAAAGAGCCGGTGTGATCTTGACGTTTCGAACAGTATACTCTGCTCGTCTTCAGTCTCCATTTCTCCTGAAGATGAGCAGAGTATACTGTTCGAAACGTCGAGACCACACCGGCTCCTTTCAGAGCCAACACTCCAACAAAAGAGATCTAATACATGGTTGTACCCGCAAGTTTACTATTTATTTATAGTTGCTTCTCATTTTGCACACCATGCAAAGCTTCAAAACACCACTTTTCACAGGGTTTTTTTTTCATGCTATATGTTCAGTCACACAAAGTGCGGATACTGGTCGTTGACAATTGTCCAATGTTTGCCCCACGCTTAAAAACGGGCTTGCATTTTGACGATGGTGAAGAAAAAATAATAATAATGACGCAAAAATTCCCTCGTCATTGTTCCGAGAAGTGTTCACAAATGTCATTGATTTGTCAATCAGTTCCAAGCTTATGTGGAAAATTGTGAAGTTTGTGTTTACTTTGTAGTCACACATCTTGAACAGTAAAACAACAAAAATATCAACAAACCAAACTGATTTCAGTGCAGTGCCAGTTCTCTTTGTGTTTCCATCCTAACTATTTATAGATGTACTTGCAGCTGGTTGCACAGTGTGGCTAATTTAGTAGGTAGGATTCACAGTCCATGAAAATTTTAACCAGTTTTTGATGATTCCTGAAATATATAACGTATACTTTAACAATTTGAAATCATTTATGCTAAAATTATAATAATGTTAAACATTTTGTTTAGTTAAGATGTGAGAATGATATGTGTAGCTAGAGCAAAAAGTCAACAAGTTACAAAAAGCAACAAATTATTTTAAAAGGCCTCGTGTTTTGACCCTAGCAGAGCTATAAAAAGGTGGTGTAAATTTTTGTAGTAATAATTTAATTTCATGCTGTCAAATATGTATATGAGAGTTCATTTTAGGCTATGTTGATAGTTATTTTGTAGAGTCTGTAAACCTATATAATGTAACATCAAGTATAATTAGGGCTTCGTCTCTAGACCAAGTAGAGAATCATGATCCATTTTTCCAGGGATTTTCATTTTTTTCCCCATGGCACAGCTGCCAACTCTCCCTGATTCTGCAGAAAGTTCCCTGAAAATAAACCATTCTTTCCTTGTTCTGATGAACAAATTTGACAATCTCCCTGATTATGGACACGTTGTCCCTACTATGTTGAATGTAATTCTAAACATCTCCCTGATTGTTGTACCAAATCTCCCTGATTGCAAGATGCAATTGTTGGCAGCTCTGCCATGGCTGTGGTCAAAATCATATGCCTGTTCTGAACATTTTTGTTTTATTGCTACCTTTCATAATATGTTTTTGTAAACAAGTTGAAATGTAAATATACTGTACTCTTCCAGAATCCAGTGACATACAGTCCTCCGTACAGAGTTTTGGAAACAATTCTTTCATGCCTTGTCATCCCTGGTGTTCTAACAAGATGTTGTGCCCAAGTCTGATAAACACCAGTATCTATCAATATTCTTTATTTAAAAAATAATAATTTTAAAAGATCTGTTATTTGTATTTATATATATCTATAAACCAATATAAACTGTAAATATTGTAAATGTTTATAATTATGAACCAATGTGTTTACAGGCAGTGCAGTCATTGTTCTATTTGTTCTGGTATTGTAAGCCAAGGTAACCATAAATTAAAGACTTTATTTTACACATGAGTTAATGTGTAACTAGCATTTAAGATTATGTTGGAACATTTGTTAGTCAATGTAACTTTCTTGTCAAATTAATAACAATCAGTGTCAATTATTAGGTGTTTAAAAGTGCAACATTATATTTCAACCACACTCTGTTGGTCATGCCAAAGGCTTCCCTTGAACCATCTCAACTCCTGAGGAATATGCAGCCCCAGCAGCCTCATTGGACCACGCGATGCTATTGATCATAAAATCAATGTCTACCCTCAGATGCATGTATTTACTCCTTGTGGCAGGAAAGCAATTATGGTTAACCATCTTGCCTATGTTTCTTGATCTGGAAGTGAACCCATATTCAAAAAATGCAGCCACCATGCAGGGCCTAATTTCGCACAGCTTGCTGAAGCAAACTATTTTGCTTTAAACAAATTTCCTGCTGAGCTATATTCTAAGCAGAAAACTAGTCAAAGACAGTATGCATGATGTGGTATTTTTTTGCTGGTAACCGTATTGTGGCAAGCAAAATGGTTTTGTGCTTAATAGAACTTAAACACAGTGCAGCACAAATACCACTGATTTAACTGCCGGTGGATAGTACTTTTCCTAAATTCCTGAGTTTTAAGGACTCTTTGCATTATTACAGGTAAAAGAATAACATTGCAGTTTCACAATTTTCTTTTGAATTGAGAAATATCAAAGTACGTTTATTTTACAGGTTGGTTGTTTGCATGTTTTGTCGGGGTGAAGTTAAGTTTGGTGCAGCTTTCCACATCAGAGTGAAGCTGCAAATTTGTTTCTTCCCCCCCCCCTTTTCGGGGGGGGGGGTGATCTCTGTTATCTGATATGTTGGACATTCTGACAGAGTATATTTCTCATATTTTTATGTTTAATATAGTTGCCATTATTTCCCTTTAATTGCAATTCTTTTAATAAGGTTTCATTGTTTGAGTTAATCAGTGTAGTTCTTGTATTGAAGGAGTTAGTTTCACAATTTTGTATTTAGTTACGCTAAGTTCAGAATTTGACATTTTATCTGATAAGATTATCATTTTGCATTGGAAAGCAAATTTTGTGAGTATTAGTTTTTTATATTTATTGTTTACCACACAAAATAACATTCTTTTACCCTATTGTGGTCAAGCATTTCAAAGTTTACCTTGAAATTAAAGATGTCATTGTTAACGGGAATTGGGTTTGTTTGGCTATTCTCATTGCTTTGAAGTTTTGTTTTGTTTTGTTTTGTTGTTTTTTGTTGGGCTTTTTGTTCTCTTTTTTCTTTCTTTTCCAAAGTTGCTGTTTGACAGGAAGTTCAAATCAATAATTAATTGTATTTTGTTGATATGCACTGATTTAATGACAATGATTTTATCTGTTTTGATTTCAACAGCTTTTTTTTCGTTGTAGAATTCCACATTATTTTAAATCATTGATCTCAACCAAACCAAACTCCTTCAATGTTTCTGGTATTCTGGTAAGCATAATTTTGTTGTGCTTAGATACCTTTTATGATGAATCAGCTCTATAAAATTGGGCCCTTATCTTGCATGGGTTAGGGGAAAAGGCAGTGATGCATTTTCAACATAGAATATGATTTCTTTAATTTTACTTTGTCATTTTGAATCTGTCAGTCTAAGAATTACTGAATGACTTTCTTACATTAACTTTTCTCCTGTGGTTGGACAGGATATTTTTGTCCCCATCACAAATTTCCAATGATTGTCTCAGCAACTCTTCTTCACTTCAAATATTTGATTGAAAACAACCTTGGAGGGTTATTAGAACTGACAGCTGTGTCGTTGCGTAAGATTTCTCAAGAACCCTTGGCTTGTCAGTCTGAAATAAAGTTTCACCGCTGTACTCGATTTGAAACACTGTCGCTTTCCACACGTGTGATGGCGCTGTCACAGGCCGACCGAAGAAAAAGTGGGCAGCGTAACACAGAAGCTGATTATGCTAATCACTTAATGAATAATTCGATCTCACCCGCAGCATTGACCAATGCAACACCGTTAACTTCTTTTAGCAAGATAGAAGGGAGAATTATAAAAGTAGCGTGATATTTAGCTTAAATACACAGCTATAGAATAGTTTTAAACTAAATTTTTGTTTTATTTATTTTACCATGACACATATATATAAGAAATATGAAAGATAAAGTATTGTTTACTGTAAACTTAAGCAAATATAAAGCGTTGACGTATGCCAAAAAGTTGAATTCTTCTAAGCTTACGTGCGGCAAGTGAAAGCCATACGGCTGATACCTGCTGGCAAATAGACAGGTACACTGCAATGGGAGTCGTATCGTACCCAACCCCCGCCCCGTGCCTCTTTGCACGGACGTTTACATCAGTGCTAGATAGCAGACGATATTCTTATTACCGTAACATTGAGAATGGCGTCTGCAGAGTGTGTGGAAGTCACTGTGTTCAACGTAAATTTGGCTAAGAACAAGAATGCGATATTCCACATTTTACCAGTGTGCGGACTTAATGACATCTGTAGTTTCACTGTATAGGTGAATTTACAATCAAAATGCCAGCGTACGGGTAGGAAATATTGTCTGTCACCTGAACTGTTACCGAATTTTCAGCCTTGTCAAATTTGACGGTGGATGGTGAGTTCACGTTAGTTGATGCTAGTGTTTGTTTACTGCAGTCGTGGCGTTGCTTCCATGTAGCACGGTCTACATAATTCAACGCAGGAGGCCCCGATGACGGGCCTGGTTTTTGCCCGCCTGAATTTGAGTTGGATTACTTGCTGGGTGCTGAGTACACCGCATCAGAGTGAGCTTCCCTTGACCTTGGTTCGATTGGGTAGCTTCCAAAATCGTTGGAAATTTCTTGCCAGGTTTACCCAGAGGAGGGAGGAGGGGCACGGAGCACCATGGCCGCGGCCTGGCTACCGTTCGCCCGGGCGGCAGCGATCGGATGGGTACCGATCGCCCCAAATGCCATGCCTATTGCTCCAGAGAGACACACCACCATAAATGAAGGTGGTAGAATCATACTCAACATCAGCGGTCGCCGCTTTGAAACGTGGCGACACATGCTGGAAAAGTACCCAGACACTCTTCTTGGAAGCAACGAGAAGGAATTCTTCTTTGATGAAGATTCTGGAGAATATTTCTTCGACCGGGATCCAGATCTGTTCCGCCACATCTTGGCTTTCTATCGTACAGGCCGTATGCACTTCCCTCGCGAGGAATGCATCAGCTCTTTCGATGAGGAACTCTCATTTTTTGGGGTCATGCCGGAAATTATCGGGGACTGCTGCTACGAAGACTACCGTGACAGAAAACGAGACAATGCCGAACGCCTGATGGATGAGAGAAGCTCCGAGATGGGAGATACTCCTGTATTACATACATACAGAGAGAAGATGTGGCGGGCATTTGAGAATCCCCATACGGGCACAGGGGCTTTGGTCTTCTACTATGTGACAGGGTTTTTTATTGCTGTGTCTGTCTTTGCTAACGTTGTGGAAACAGTAACATGTCCTCCCTTCCCTGGCACTGTTGAGGAAGTATCATGCGGAGAACGATTACGAGGATGCCTTCTTCTGCCTAGATACTGCGTGTGTGTTGATCTTTACTGTGGAGTATATACTGAGAGCGTATGCCGCTCCGGACCGCTGTAAATTTATGCGGAGCGTCATGTGTGTTATAGATGTAGTGGCTATAATGCCATATTACATAGGGCTCATGATGAACAGTGATGGCCTGAGTGGCATGTTTACCACGCTCCGAGTGTTCCGAGTTGTAAGAATTTTCAAATTCTCACGTCATTCACAAGGATTACGTATCTTAGGGTACACGCTGAAAAGCTGTGCAAGTGAACTTGGATTTTTGCTGTTTTCGCTGACGATGGCTATTATAATTTTCGCAACGATCATGTTCTATGCGGAGAAAAATGTTATCAATACAAAATTTTTCAGCATTCCGGCCTCCTTTTGGTATACAATAGTCACCATGACTACACTTGGGTAAGTACTCAACACAATATAGACCATACATTTGTTTACAGAGTGGTGATATCGTAAGATGCTACACTGGCTCAATGGGAAAATTTATATTTTGTGTCATAATTTTCACATAAATTCAAAATTTACAAAAGCAACAGCTGTACAGCTTTTGAGATGTCCCCCCTTTCTTCATATTAAAAGTTGAGGAAAATCAGACGGTGCGATCTCCATAAAACATAAGATTTGTTGTATTCTTCCATTGAGCTGTGTACAAATGTGCCCGCCCAGGCTCTGTGGCTCTTTTGTAAACATGTGATGTCACAGGTCACATCGTCTATAGACTACAGTTTTTGTCAAGAAAACATTTGCACTTATGTTAAAATACAAGACGATGTAACTTATAGACAGTTATCGAAATGATATTTATGGAATGCTTTGTTTTATTATAAAACTAAAAAGCATTCCACATAAGTCATTTCTGTAATCTGTATATAATAAAGAGCTTTTTATTTCATTACCAGTTGTAAGTTTTGGATTTGTTGTCATCTTGATATTTAATATGATTAAAGATAACCTGGGAGACATGCTGGGGTGAACGTTCTAAAACAAAGGATGTCTGTTTTATACTGAAGTACAATAAGACAATGTTATGTATGATACACTATAGGACTTTAAAATACACTACCCCCGAGCAAAGATACTGACAAAAATACTCAAGAGGGAGACTGCCAACATGGGACTAGATAGTTCAGTTGGTTGAGCGCGGGAACGTTATTCCGGAGGTCGTTGGTTCAGATCCTGCTCTAGTCAATTTCTCTTTGTTCAACCCCCAATTTTTTTTTTCTATACATAATATAAAATATATATTTCATATTCTGTTTGGAAGAAATATTCTGTTTGGAAATGAATTTTGTGATTTGAATTCCCACAAGCTGGAGATGGGGCTGGAATTTAAAGTGGGAAATTAAATTTGCTGTTATTTTATGTTTCAACTTTATTTTCTCTTTTACTTTGAAAATTACTTATATAATGAACTACAGGCTAAAGCTCAGAAATTACACAGCAGTTATTGGATGTTTTGTTGTGGACCACCTTGAAAAAGTTACTCTCTACTTATATCATGATATTTGAACTTATGCTTCACTAAATTATGTATCGGACAATCATCAATCTAAGACTTACATAACAGTTGCAGTCTGGAATCTTCATTAAATGTAAATTTGTTCTTGGTAATGTTGAGTGCAAGGAATTTTGCTTATTATCGGCTCAATCTCGAGATTGAGCAAAAGTCCCTCTCAATTTCGAGATAAAAGGAAAGGTCCTGCTCAAACTCAAGATTGAGTGTTCAAACTCGAGGTTGGACACTCAATTCTAGCATTTAGCCCTTGCCCTGTGGCACAAAATTTAGGGATTTTGCTTAATATGTTGATTTTGTGAAGAGTAAAGCTGCTATAAATGATGAGATAATAGTTTGGGCTGGGATTTGATGAAATTTAGTTAAACTTTAGGTTTTCTTGAACCATAAAGTTTAGTGGATGTCACAGAAGTATGCCAATACTTTCTGAAAGCAAATAATAAGAGTACGACTCAAAAGGCTAAATGGCAATTGAATCCTCAGGACACTTAATTGTTGATTCCAAATAATACAATTCATAAATAGACACAAATGACAAAGTACCGGGAGGCAAAGTTAATGTTTCAACCTTCCAGAAACAATTATGTCTGAATTTCTGTCCAAGTTTAGAGAATGCATGTAGCATTGAAGAGCCAGTAGTCCACCACCATTGCTTACATTGTATTTCAGTTGCCGCACTCGCCTTGATATTAGAACAGCCTTGACAAAACACAAAAACTTGTTTTCGTTGTTTTTCACTAAAATGATGACCACCGACGGAAACAATTAACTCAGAGAACTTGCTGCTGGCTGTGTTCAGGTTTTCAGATCAATTTTGAATATTCAATTTATAACAAATAAATTGACTAACGTAATTACGTGGAAATCCTTAAATTAATATTAATTCTGGTAAAGATTAAAGAGTTGCCCGTGACTAAACCATACCAGTAAAAAGAACATCTCGGATTGTGTCCAGCATTGGCAACCAAGGTTTAATAACCCATGACCATTAGCCTATAATTATTACATTACCTGAATACTGAATACATATTCTGGTTATTTTCTTCATCAGCATTTAAAAAAAAAATTGATATTCAAAAGATATTGTCAAGAGAAAAATATTGTCAATCTGTCATGCGTGTACTTCCAATCAAGAGTCAAAATTTGATGATATTTAATTGTATAGTTGAAACGGTGACACCCACCAACACATTGAACGATTCTTACGTCAGTTACACTTTACATTCATGAGGCAGTACTGAATTCCAAGAACTAATTAAATCTCGGTTCTTGGTCATCCTGCTGAATGTTGGCTGCGCTTGTGTACATCATAATAAGTACAATGTGGAATTAATCACTGTAACTATCAAACTTGGCATAATAAAACCGAGGCATAGACAGGTATTGCATGTTATGATCAAGCCCATTCATCCAAGTCACTGTGCAAAGAGCCTTAGCGTGGGAGGCAATAAATTCGTTTTTTCAAGACAATTATACTTCAAGTTTCGGAATATAGAGTAATGTTTGTCAATTTATACTGTGCAAGTTCCTCAACTTGCACTATAATTCAAACTTGTAGCTCAGCATACCTGTCGTTAAAGTAATGAGTGCTTTGAAACCCTCGTTATGAGGGATAAAGTGCTTAAGAACTGCATATTAATATTAGATTAGTTTAAAGGTTAAGTTGGTGCTACTTACAAAGTTCAGTTTTGGCTAGCTGCCAGAACAACCTGAAAAAAATAGTATGGCTGCTGAGTTTTAAAAGACATTGAAATGCGTGAAGCTTAATGATCACAAAGTCACTAGAGGGCAGTGACAGAGAAATGTTTCAAATCTTAGGTCCAAAATCCCTCTTTTAAAAGCCCCAAGTCACTCACGAGAGTGAGTTACAAAGATCCTCATTCTCATTCTAACAAAATCCAACAGCATAGGGTATCTCAACACCTAAGCTGTTGGATTCTGATTATGGTGGTATGCCTGTTCCAGTATGAATTCCTCAGTCCAACAGAATCAAACAAAACGTAGATTGATGGATTGGGGATGGTTAGAGTTAATGATCGGGGGAACCAAATTTTAAGAATGAAAGACTAAATGGATCTGACACTTTAAGATGAAAAATATACACAAACCAATTACTTAAAACATGGGAGATGGCGTCTAAAGTAACGTTCACACTTGTCAGCAAATTAAACTCAATCAAGTTCAGTATGCTACAATTAACTACACCCATTACTCATGAACAAATTATGTTAAGTGGTTGCAACCCTCCCTCCCTGTTTGTTTAGAAACCCAGATCTATGGACTCTGTGTACACATGCACAGTGTATATGTAGATGCAATTTCAGGAACTTTGAATCAAACTCAATGCAAATTATAAGTCTTTCACTGGTGGGTTTCCAGGGTGAACTTGACATGGTGGTTGTCCACTGGTGTAGCCGATATTAATTTTCTCCTTTTGGGCACCCTGGCTATTGTATATGACCCAAGGTTATATACATATTATAGGGTAACCTAGTGAAAGAATATAATTTTGTTTCTAAATAACTCTCCCTAGGTCAGTGTCTTTCTTTCCTCCCTTCGCGGTTTCATTCCAGTGGGTCCATTGTTAACTCCAACCAGCTAAATTTATTATCAAATTTTGAAATGCTCCCGAATACTAATTGGATGATTGCTCATTTTTAGGGGGTTTTTTTGTGTAAAAAATGGTGGGGGTTCAACAAGCCAAATGGACCAAAGCGTTTTGCTTGGGGACACCAGGTTTCATACATCCTAACTCTATTGTTGTGGTTGAAAGAGGCAATTAACTTTAACAGTTTTTAAGTTGATAGTTCATAACCATAATATACACAATTTTAAATTGTATACTATTTACATTTTTATTAATGTTGGGTACTCTACACAAGTACATTGCTCTTGCTTTTTTCACAGTCTGTGTTTTGACGCCAATTTGAGGAATATTCGGAAGCCCTAATTCTGTTTACGCCTTTTGAATAATTCTTGGTTGCACCATTTGGAAGTCGGTTTCCCTATTTGTGACAGTGTGTAGTGCGTGTTTTGCGCGACGTGCGCACCTTTAAATGCTCACCATATCATTACGTGCAATTTGACTCACAAAATGGCAGAGCGTTGGGCAGACTGCGCGTGACATTTGTACAATATGGTCAATATATAGGGGTGAATTTATGGTTTACAATCTTCATAAATCAGTTTGTCTGATGATTCAAGATTTGAATGATCTGATTCCACTCAGTATACCTGTCTGCACATGTATTAAACATCACAGTTTGTACGACATGCTTTCATATACACTCTATTGAAGTATTTCAATAACGAAAATAGGAGAACTCTGTGGAAGTTTTAGGGCAAATTTTGTGCACTATAGTGATTTTGCATCATTTGGTACAAGCTAACCTGGAATAACATGGAGGCCATGACCTCTGTTGCCCTGGTCTTGACCCTTTTTGGCGCCCCTTCAAAAGCAACTCATAGACTTAAAGATTTTTTCAATGGAAGTGCCCTTTGCCGAATGCAAATTACCTTTCCCTTTTAAAAAATGAAATTTTGCAGTCTACAGTTTTGATTTTCATATTTTCATATGCCTAGTTTATTTTTGTAGTGTCATGCAATGTTAATGTACTCTACGCATTGTGAAGAGGTCTTACTCATACTTCCTTGCTGCTGATTCTTGTAATTGTCCACGTGTTGAGCATTCATTAAATGCATCTCATTCATAAAATAACAAAAACCTAAAGGGTCATTACCAGTTGTACCAAGCTAAGTCCAATCAATTGATTCAAATTCGTCAATATCAAAACAAATTATTCCAATACTTCCTGCCCTTGGGTTGGGATTTGTTCATTGTACGTGTCTATTTGAAGATATCCGTTGCCACAACCGGACAGGTGTTTTTTCCCACAGTTTTCTGTCCCAGGTGTTTCATTAATTCGTGTATATATATTTTTTTTAAATGTTGATAATATGCTCTTTGCAGACAAATGTACATGTAGTAGACTAATTAGGCTGACGTGTCTGCCTAAGGTTACAGATACAGACAACAATAGAATACCAGTCAGATTTTACTTTGGGGAAAAAAAAACCTGAGAACTTCTGATTACCATTTGAAAGCATCTTAGATCGCTATTCATAAAAGAAAAACAGCACAGAACGAAACGAAAGCATCACCCAAAACAGTCTCAAAGGTTGGATTATTTTACAAATTGTGTAAAATGGATCAATACATTGGTGAGCCAATGAGCTGCAAGCAATTCAGATAGGGTCGCATATTTTGTATGCTGCACAGTTTGGTCAGTTATTGACCGTGTCGTGGCCAAGCGGATAAGAGCACCGGACTCAAGCTCTGGTGTTTCTGTTCAGCAGAGTGTGGGTTCGAGTCCCAGTCGTGACACTTGTGTCCTTAAGCAAGACACTTAACCATTATTGCTTCGTCCTTCGGATGGGGCGTAAAGCCGTTGGTCCCGTGTGTTGTGTAATGCACGTAAAAGAACCCAGTGCACTTCTCGAAAAGAGAAGGGGTTCGCCCCGGTGTTCCTGGTTTGATTGGCAGCATATTGCGCCACCGCACCTTGTAAACCATTACATTGTGCTATAAATGCATAGGTCTCATACTTCAAAACGTAGCTCCACATACATGGCAGGTAAAAATACTGAGCGCCTTGTATCCTTTGGCAAAAGGCGCTATATAAATACAGTTGTTATTATTATTATTATTGTCTCAATTTGAGAGCGCAAACATCATTGTACAGACCTCCAGCCCATAACATCATTTGAATAGAATGCCCTCGTCTAGAGGTCAAGGGAAGTTTGCTCATTGGCCCGTTCTGTGCGTCGTGCATACAGAGATGTGGGTTTTCCTTTTTTTTCATCATCATTTTACCTCTAAGATGGCGGCGTGATGACTTCAATGCAAGGTCCATTGCAATTGAAACTAAAGTTGTTACACATAATTTGCATGCACAAAATATTTGATCAATCAAGAAATTATCAAAAATGAAGTCTTCAAAGTCCAACACAGCAACTTTATTTTCCTACATTTAAAACAGCAAGTCATGCTTATAATTTCCTTGATGGTTGATGAGTGGTTTAGGAGGCAGACTTGCCCCACCTTCCTCATCCTTGTTCATACATTCATTCACAGTCACTAGCCTGGGCCTAACAAACAAGGAACTCTAAATACAAATGTACCAGTAGCCCTTTACCCTTCGAGTGATGGTACACTTCAGACCATTAGTACTGCCACCATCTTGGGTCAAGTTCCTTGTCTTGTAATATCATTAAGGAATATACTGTTTCTCAAATTAAAAAGGGGCCAGACTAGTTTGCGCAAGTTTCCAGCCTAGCTGTTTCAAAATTAGACACACACAAGTTATGGCTGCAATATGAAAACGTCATAAAGCTATTATTAGTAATAATTATGATAATAATCAGAGTTCTTTATAGTGCTGTATCACACCCGAGGGCATCTCGGAGCACTTACTATTTTTACGACAGGTATGCGGAGTGCCGCTTGAACTAGTATGAGACCCATTAGAAATAGCACCTTGTACGGGTTTTCAAAATGAAGTAGCACAGTCTGCTGCCAACCATGCCAGAAACACAGGGGCAAGCCCCTTCTCTCAACGATAAGTGTACCAGGTTCTTTTATGCGTCAAGTAAAAAACCACAAGGGAAACTGACTAGGTAAATTTGAAGCTTAAGTACCCTCGAAAATTGGTGATTGTGCATCAAAGTCTATTGGTTTTTTATGCATTACAAAACACATGGGACCTGCAGTGTGTGGCTTGACGTCTCTTTCAAAACGGAAGCACTTAAATGTGATAGGCTCAAGGATACAGGTGCCATGACCGGGAACAGAACCCCACACTCTGACAACACCAGAAGTTGAATCCAGTGCACATAAACCGCTTGCAGTTGACACTGTAAGATACTAAAGAAAAGGTTATTATGTTATAATGTAAAAATATAATGTAAAAATATAATGTACATGAGTGTACACATGCGTGGATGAACACAAACTTTGAATAAATGCAATGTTACAACGTACCCACTGGTACATGATATGTATACACCGGTACCAAAGGTCAAATTGCCCATATTTGAGGCCTAATTTAAATTATTCCATACTCAATTGTATATTGGATGATTTCTACGGTGTACACACAATACAACATTTTCATATTAGTTAACTCGTAAGTCAGTGCCATGGGATTAGGTAAAGTGCAATGGCTATTTTGATGAATAATATGCATGTGGGGGAAAAAATGTCACACAGCTAGCGGCACATGCAGGATTAGAAAAAAACAGGCCGCCATGCATATTCAATGTAAAATGTACCAGATTGCGGGTATGCAGTGATGGACTGTATACTTGCACGGGGTCTACACATGAAGATAACTTTAATCAAATTTTAGTTCCAGGGTTTCATCTTTGAACATGTTAAAGGGGGAAAAACAATTTGCTTTTTGGCAAAACACTCTCATGTATTGGGGGGGGGGCAACAGAGGCCTCGATGATGTTTTGAGGTGGATCAGCAGAGTTGGAACCTCTAAAAAAAAAAATAAAAAAAGAGGTGGGAACACTGGGGAGGAAGGTGGGTCAGGGGTAGGAGCTAGGTTGGGGAGGCAACAGGGGAGGTAAGGTTGGTGTCAGGGGAGGCTAGGTTTGGGAGGCACACTGGGGAGGAAGGTGGGTCAGGGGAGGCTAGGTTGAGGGAGGCACACTGGGGAGGAAGGTGGGTCAGGGGAGGCTAGGTTGGGGAGGCACACTGGGGAGGAAGGTGGGTCAGGGGAGGCTAGGTTGGGGAGGCCACTGGGGAGGAAGGTGGGTCAGGGGAGGCTAGGTTGGGGAGGCACACTGGGGAGGAAGGTGGGTCAGGGGAGGCTAGGTTGGGGAGGCACACAGGGTGTGGTTCAGAGGTGACAGGGTTTGTAGTTGTAGTGACATTCAAACCGAGGACTTACAACAAAAGGGACAATAGGTCCACGTTTGCTATCACAAAGGAAAACAATGGGGTCCACGTTTGTCAGGACAAAGAGTTGAACAAAGGAGGGTCCACGATGGAGGTCATTACACACTTGCATGTGTGTGTGTGGGGGATGATCATAATGCCTCAGTTCTACATGTAGTGCTTAAAAAAAACCTCATTTTTGTATCTCATATTTTCAGGAAAATACTTAAATTGTTGAAATAAAAAATCTCCCAAAACAAGGCCACTCAAGATGAGGGCAGCAAGGAAAAAAGAAAACACAAATTAAAGGGAAGGAGATATCTGTTGACATTCCTCTTGAACTGTGGCAGATTGTAAGTTGAAGAAAAGTAAAATACAGGGCAGCAGTATTGGTGGGGGGAAACTACTGCTTTCCTTGTAGCTTGAACAAAAGTGTTGGAGGGAGAGGAGGGGGGCAATATAGCTACAATTTACCTGTAGGGTTATCAAAGATGGGGGGAATTGCCCCCCCCCTCCCCCGAGCTCATGACCAGTACAATTTCAATTTTGTATAATTACCTAAATGATTAGGAATAGTACATGTTAAAGGGATAGTGGTCATTGTACTGTTAGTAGGAATCGTGTGTTTGTGTGTATACAATGTGGATTTATGGCCGGAAGTCGTTTACCGTTAAGTATTTGTTTTACATTAGTTGCACTTTGTTGAGGGTCATAATTACATGCAGAGTACAAGATGCAGTTTACACAGTCTGACCAGTACATTGTTGTCAATATTATTATTAGTTACACAGAACTGTTATTTGCGGGAATGCTGAGCTACAAATCTACAATGTAGACTGACTTTAAGACGATTATCAATTCCTACCTTCAGCTCGCCCCTGAGTTATTTTCATCTTTTCTTCTTGTAGACCCTTACCAAACAGTGCCTTTTATCCTTGTTTTGGGCGAACCAGCATTTTATGACAGTGATAACTCTTTATAGATGGGTTGCACATGACGTAATTGACCACCCTTTTGAAGGGAAACGTGCCCACGTATACGCACTGCGCACATTTCTCAGCCAATGATAGCCTTTCACGCGTGCACGTTTCATCAAAGATGGCGGCCAATGCAAGAGGTCTAATTATTCATTGCACTGAAATGAAAAGCACTTGAAAATTCTTTCAAGAAGTGGTGTATAAAAACTGTATTCATGTAATATGCATGCAAATACACCATGCACGTTGTGACAAATATACAACTCACTCACTTATTCCTTATTCAAGGTAATTTGTAGATTAAAATTTGTCAACTGTAACTAACGAGGCAAACACGAGTCCGATATTGAACTATTAAAGACATTGTAGGAATATGGTCTAGGAAGACTAATGGTAGGCCATACATTAATTAAAGTGCAATGTATACAAACACTAGTGTACATTAGGTGTGAGTATATAGGCCCTATAGCTCCGTATTATGCTTTAACATCAGGTTTGTGCATGCTGATGTTGTGGGCTATTTTCTCCAATGATGACCCAACTTCATTGTAAAGCCCCCAAGGAAAGGTAGTCTTTACTATTGAATTTATTGATATCATTTCTGGGTAGCCTACTCCACGTTCCATACTAGTAACAAAGGATATACCAAAAGCTATCATCGACATTACAGATACTCCTTTATAGTGGTGGTTTAACGGTCAGTCCTCTTAATACAAACAAGGTTACCAAATGGAAGACATTCACCCCTTTTTCTTTTTGATAACAAACATGTTCGGTACGGTGAATCCTAAGGACTCGATATTAAGATGAAGTTAAACTAATTGCCTGCAGGAATGTAAACACTTATCTCATTTGCCATCGGCCATGATGTCATAAAAGACAAAAGTCCAGGATTGGTAATTATTGTCAACAAATATTGATTATTTTCAATCTGGAAGGGCATGATCAGAAAGTTCATATCAGTACCAATCCTCCAGAGAAAAACTCATAAAATATCTGTCAAAGTCAAGAAAGAGGCAGTTGAAGAAGGCCCCCACAAAATATAATTTAAGTCACCGTAGCGAGGTTCGACTTTCGGCCTCTTTAACCCTGAAATTTAGATTTCAAATTTGAAAAAGCTATTTTTTATTAATTCAAGAACGTTTCAAGCTTTCATTTGAGATATTGCCTGAAAATATCTGCCAATGATAGTGGCAGTGGATTAAAAAACTAAAAAGGAATTATTTTGGGGATCCCAACTATAATTGGCTTCCATCAGCCATTACAAACATTTTGCATGTTGCATGTATTTTGTGCGGTGTCCGTGGCATTATGCAAAACAAAATTTATGTTTTTTATCTTGAAACAGCATCATTTATCAAAAATTCCTTTAGAGAAAAATTCTTTTAAAAAAAGAAGTCTCTAATCTCTAAAAGGTACTTTAAAAAAATGAGTGGGGTAAATAAACCACCCATTAAAACCATAAAAAGAGTTTGTTTAAGATTTAACTGGAAAAGACAGGAAATGCAATAGTCATGGCTTTCACACGTATCGCCAAGTTTTCAGATGATGGATCAGATCAGCTCAGTGGTCCTTAATTGCAATTTGATATCGGAGGCGCGTCGTGGCTAAGTGGTTAGTGAAAAAACAGTGAAAAACCCCATTATATGTTTTCACTGTTTTCAAGCATCAGGTTTTGGAGATAAAGACTAATTTTTTTACTGATTTCCTAAAAACTAAAGCATTTTCAGCAAAACTATTTCAAATGAAGTTTTCCCATCATGACCATCTTTATACCGTGTAAGTTACGTGCAAATCTGTGAACATTTATATTTTCAATCTGACCAATGTTGTACACACCCTTTAATATTCCTTTTTTTTGTACAATTACAATATACCTTATAGAAACCTTTTGACCAATAAAATCAAGTACCAGAAGCTCCAAAATATGCAATAAAAGCAATTTTAATGGAATTCATACAAATTGTAACAAGGACCCTGTTACTGAGCCAATGTAATGTACATTGTGTACTTTGTGTAATTTAAACCAAATGCACAATGATGAAGACTAAAAGGTTGAAATGTTTGTGATAATGGGAGCGAGAACGATGTACCAATGTAGGCCTACATGTAAGTACTTTGAGTTAATGGGTAGTTACACTCATTCTAAATGTAAATTGCCTGGCTGGGCCAAAACCTAACCAACGATAAGTGTAATGGCCGAGTGAACAAGCACACTGTGGACTCCAATCAAGCTCTGGTTATTCTGATCAGCAGGGTGGGGTTCGAGTCCATTTAGTCCAAGTCTTGACACTTGTGTCCTTAAGCAAGACACTTAACCATTGTTGCTTTGTCCCTATAAATGAGCCTGTACACATGTATACATGTAAAGCCATTGGTCCTATGTGTTGTGTAATGCATGTACGTGTACAAGAACCCTTTACACTTTTCACTAAGAGAGTGCTGAATGCGCCGCAGCACCTTGTAAACCCTTATAAGGTGCTACATAAATGGGTTTCATAATTCAAAAACTTAAAAAACCTGTCTTAATAAATATATTTAAAATAAGCGCTTTGAGATGCCCGTAAATAGAGTGCCATATAAAATTGATTTATCATTGATATTATTATTACTATTAATTCAGCTTTCTTGAATGTGAATTGTTATTTCAGACTGTACCAGGCAATCAAACACAGATGAAGACAATACTTGAGCATTCACAAGTGTTGGTCCACAAATACATACACTCTCATAATATGTCACTTATAGGGTTTATATTTGTGAAGGGGAAAAAAAAAACCACAAAATAAACAAATACACAGGCTTGCAGATGTATCTCGTCTATGCCTCGTAAATTTTCATCATATTCAAGTCGTTTTTCCTGAATAAACTGTAAAGCTACATGTCATTTCTGTTGCACAATTTGACGGTACTAAGAATATGAATGATATATGCAACCTTTTAGCTTACTAATTATTCCCAATGTCCTTGACCATTTGAGGCCAGTTGATTATAATTAGGTGTAAATATACACTGATGCAAAAAGATGCAGGCATAGCACACGCAAACTGTTGAATGCGGAGTGCGTCTGTTTGTTGAGTACCTTATTGGTACGTGTGCTACATTAGACTGTATTTTTATTATTATTATCGTGTGTGATAATGTGGTGCAATTGTTTTAAGTACAAAAGTGTATTGTCATCTCTGGTATATGATCTCATTGGTTCACGGTTGGACGATCCAATATAATGCATTCGGAATAAATAATGTACTGCATAGTGACCAGTGTTACCTTAATTGCACTTAAATATTGTGCACCCTAAATTATGTACAAGCCTTGTGAAAAGATGGGGGCTATCCCTCCATGCCGCCATGCTCCGTGGCCTTGGTGCCCCTTGAAATGTTATCATAGAGAAAATAATTTGAGTTGTCCATATTGCCATAGTGGTTTCTATTGTGACATCACACTTACAAATTGAAATTGATGTATCTTATGATTAGGCCTAATCATACATGTAGCTCTTTGTGAAATGATGTCAGGGACACAATGTACATGTACTACAGACATACAACTGTATGGCAACATACACAAAAGTATAAGCACATGTTTAATCTAATAAAAACCATGCACAGTTCAGCTTTCCTTTAAAATCAAATTGGTACGCCCATCATCAGGAGTAAGGTATTCAAGGAAGTTCAGTTGCAGTGCATTCGAATGTGATTTAACTCAACTTGTCACTGCCAAATCAATTAACAATTAAATAGTGCCAGCACAACATTATTCTCGTTGTGTCCGAAAATTCATTAGCGTAGACGAAGCATTTAGGGTACATGTATGTGCGTCATATTGGTTAGATTGAAAATATAGTTGTTTTCACAGATTTATTACCCCAAACCCCCCCCCCCCGAAAAAAAACCCCAAAAAACCAAACCATTGTATAAAGAGGGTCATGGTGGAAAACTTCCCTTGAAACATTTTTGTCTGAAATGCTATTTTTGAGAAGTGAGTAGCAATTAATGCAGTAAATGAAATGTAATGCCCAACCCCAAGATCAGGCAGCTCTTGGAAAAAGTGAAATGGTGTTAAACGTGAAAACAGTCGATGCATCAGCCTTGATATCATCGTGGTGTGATGTCTTATACATTACGCTGAGAAGTACTTCCATCCATGTAGGCCTTAATTAGGTGTTCTTTGAAAGCTCTTATTCTCCTTTATTTGATGAGCAAATAAACCCAGTTTTGAGTTTCGGCAGGAAGTTCCAGTTCTCGGCGTGGAGCGTTTTAAATGTTCCTCTCTTTGATAATTTCCAGGGTCATTTTTCGCCTCTTTTCAAAATTGAAATTTATTTTCAACAAAATATGGAGCATACTTTTCCAGAGAGAAAATGACGTGATTGTGTGAAACGGCTTCAAATTACACCCACATAAATCTCAAACTCCACATTCATTGCCCCAGAAGTAAACTCGGCAATGCAGCTATTCCCCGCATACAGCCCCACTATGTTCCTCTGTCAGCACCTCGTGTTTGACATTTAAAAAAACGTCAAAGCAATTTGTCACGCAAATTTGCACCCAGCTAGCCCCCAACCGTAGCACTTACTGTTGTGCAGGGATGATTACCTTAAGATACTGCTTAAAATGAAGTGAACTCGATACCCACGAGGGATCCCATTTCCCAGAGATCTGTTTTGTTCTTGCCCAAGCATTTTATATTTTCTTCGAAAAATAAATCCTCAGTGGATGTTTGTTTTATTCTCTTGGTGTAAAAAAGATCTGAGCATCTTGATTAAAGCACTACATTACTGCATGAAATCCCATAAGACTGAGAATTTTGAAATAAATTTGCACAATGTACATGTACTGCAGGTAGATGTCCTTTTAATAGCTGAATATAAATTTAATTCATGAAAAGTGCATTCATCGTTATTATTATTCCTCTCCACAATTCACAGTCAAATGTACAGATTCTCAAAGGACGCAAGGAACAAACAACATACAGTATCCAAAAATACCTCACAAATAGATACAGAGGAAATTACAATAAAACATGATAAGATGGTAAAGCCAAGACATAGGAGGAACAAATAATTTCCCTGTAACCGAAACATTCTGAGCAATCTGCCAATAATAAGACTATAGCAAGTCCTTCAATACTAATTGCAAACATTGTACTTGTATAAATACACGCCCCCCTTCTCCCTTAAGTGTTGAATCAAAGTTTGATATTAACTGATGGCTGGCACAGACTCTACTTTTTGTTTTTTTATTTGTTGTACATGATGTACGTATGTACGTATATTTTTGTGCGTTGTTGGATTTGAATCCCTTGTAACTACATGTATAGAATGCCATTCACCGTGTTGTAGCTGATAATAAAAAAAACTGTTTGCAGCAGTTTCTTTCTACAGTGCACAGAGTGAAGTTGTTCGTCGTCGTCGTCAGACTTCAGACTGATAACAATGTCACGATACTTGGTTTCAATTCCTTTTTGAGTGCCTTGCAGAACCAGTCTTCAGGAATTCCAATTTTAGCTGAGCGCGTAGGTGTTGGCAAGAGATACCCTACAAATGCGTAGGAAGTAGAACCGGGTTTGCTGAAGTCACACAACGCAACAAATTAATTGGTCTCGGGCGGGACTTGAATGCTCAATACAAAATGCAGTTGACATTTCAGCAGTTTGTGTGTGATCTTCTTGAAGAAAAATGTATCCGGAAATAGTCAAACTCCCGCAGAAGGTCATTAGTTCTCTATACAGCAGGCTATTTTAGTGGAAGGTTGAATGATTAGTTTTATATGTAGTTACTTATCGTCAGTACTTAGTCAACTATTAGTACATGCACCTCAAATTCTTCAAAGGTAGGGTGATACTTTGGCAGTCACCTTGAACAAAAATGGTGCCATGTTTATCCGAAAGCCTACTTTTTATAAAGATGGTAATGGTAAATAGTAATCATCCTTTAAAGTTATTGGATCTGAAATGCCACCCTTGATTAGAAATCTGTCGAAAATTTTGAATCTCCGAAGATGGCCATGAGGCATTTTTGAGTTTCAAGTTTCCCCGAATGTCCGCTTGTGAATGCTGCGGCCTGAGACGCGGTTGGTACCCGCTGTCACCTCGCTAAACGTGGATGGATTTGACGCTCTTGTGAAAATACTGTTACAGTTTTTTGCTGTTTTCTCAGCAAGTAGACAAATGTATTCAGCTGAAACTTTCAAAGGTGACTTTTACTGCACTGTATCTTTCTTGTAATTTGGCCTTTAAATCAAAAACCAATCTAGTGACCTTTAAAACATAAAAGAAAGGACCTTTTCAAACAAGCACCAGTGTGAAAGGTCCTATGTAATGGATTCCGGTTGTCTGTCACCTCCTTTAATTGCGATTGTTTAACAAGCTTTCACATTAACTTCTCATTTATAATCACACACATTGGCCAACGTCCCTCATGGGTGTTTTTCATGGAAGCTTTCTTCTATTATTAAAAAAAGAGCAATGTTTTGTTAATGCACGAATTGCTACAAAAATAATTGTATTCTACATGTACTACACCAGGCCTTTACAATTTTGTTTATGAGATATCGCCTAACTCACAAGGTGGGACGGCCATTTCAAGGTGAGGGCTACACTTAACCGATTTGGGCTGTCAACCCAAATCAACTGTCATCAGGGGCACTTTGCCTCCTACTCCTGGGGCTGAAACAGGTTACCCCCTTCACAGTCCATAAGGATGTAGGTATGGATGGGTATCATCCACTTGGAGCATGGCTGGTAGAGCAGAATGCACTTATAACGTCCCAACTTTTTCCAAGCAATTACGGTTTTGTGCCTTGCTCAAAGGCACAAGTGTCATGACCGGGATTCGAACCCACACTCTGTTGAGCTGACAACACCAGAGCTTGGGTCCGGTGAACTAGACCGCTCGACCATGACAGCCTAATCTCACGAAGGCCTTTGCCTCCATCGCATGCCCCTAGCCATTGCCTTGGTGCCCTTTCAAATTGAATACAAGTTTACATTACCCTCATTAAGGTGCTCTTTAGTTCTAGGAAAAACTGTATTGCCCTTTACAATCAACGAAATTGCAGGCCTGCTGTAATTTTCATTAAAGTTAAAAATATCATGAAGTAGATCATGCTGAAAGGATCTACCGTCCTGCACATCAAAGAGTATTTTTTATGCTGTTCAATGCGTGTCTTGTGGGGTTAACAAAAACTAGGGCAATTGTATTATGTGGTAAGGCCTAGGTACATTGTACTGTGCATGTTAAAAAACGTTCTGCATTATTTGTTCAGAAAAGTTGATGTGTTTAGAAACGGCCAACCACAACAAAAATACAATGGGAAAAAGCATTGCCTCAAATGAAGCAGGTATTTGAGATCAATGCTGTCCCAGGTCAGGACTTTGCAATGGCTTTTCTTGGCTTCCACTCCAGCATGCAACTTTGTAGTTTGCAACAGAAGAGGAAATGTTTGCCATATCCTCATAAAAGGCATGGAGGTTGGCTATTGCGGAAACAAGATCGACCGGTAACAATGGACGGTACAGACATGACAGACAATCCGGAAAGTGCCGCTGAGTATTTTTTCCTTGAACATTTTGTTCGCACTAACTTCAGCTGTAAACTGAATTTTAATTTTTAAGTTATTTTGTTTGACCCACCCACCCACAATTTCAAACCAAAAAGATTGAAACTTTTAAACATTGATTATTCTGAATCGCCCCTAAGAATTGAGAAAAACTTGCAGGCAGAGATTACATGCTTGTCATCCTCACTCACTGAAGTGTTAATTAATGTATCTTCCAAACAGAATTTGATTTAAATGTATATACATAGGCCAATGTACAAACTGTCATTGTCCAAAAATATCACCATAATTTTTTTAGAGAGACTTATTCACGTTGCACGTGATGTCTGCACAATATCCAAAGCCCCTATGGAATGTTTGTCTGTTATTTTAATTTTAAACAGTCTTTTGAACATGTATGAAGTGATAAATGTGCTCTACAGTAGGTGTGTCGGTTGATTAAGTTACGTTTCTCTTCCAGCTTTCACTTGAAAGAGTAATATTTTTGTATCATGGAAGCTGCCGACATCCTCAAATACATTAAGACCCTTTGATTGGCCCGACGAAATATTCTTAATTAAAAAACTTGATCCAGTGTCGAAAAAAATCTAGCAGAAAAGAAAATCCAACATATGAAATTTTTCGGAGTCGTGCATTAAAACTCATTCTCTGTGCGGGGTAGGCATCCGTTGTGCGCAACTTAATAAACTCATGATTGAACTGCCGAATAATGAAAAACAACTCTCTAAAATATCGGCATCAGTGCCTAACTGTGTCCATGGGTAAATCCCAATTTGAACACCTCATTTGAACCGTCTGCCTGGGTGTCACTGTTGTTTCCTTCGTCTTCTTCTAGATGTTGTCATGACTTGGATTGAGAAAATGAAGTTTTGATGGAGCATGACAATTTGGGTCAATCAGATTTTGTTGGGCATTTGATCAATCTAATATAGTACATGAATTACAAGCGACAGTGACTAGTCAACCGTAGAGGACCATAGTGTAAATTACATGTGTACCCTACGCATGTCCAATGTAGATTTCATGATTCTCGGCTGCTGTTATTCCAGAAGGAATGTTATCTTTTGGTCTTTCATTAAACCGCGCTGGTAAATGTTTACCGATGACTCAGGGCTAGACTTTTTGAGAAACTCTCCACTAAGACCACATGTCTTCAAGCTCAGCGCCTTTTGACTGGACCAGAAATAGCTTTCACAAGACCTAAAATATTTCGTAAAGGCTAGGATCATACTTTGATAATGACACTAAACACAATGGTGACATTTTTACCCAAAAGCCTACTTGTTATAATGATGGTAAGGGTATGGTGGGCATCCTGCGAAGTTGTTTCGTCTTTGTTACCCCCATAGATTAGAAATCAACAAAAAATATGACGAAAATCTTTGATTGCCTAAAGGCGAATTTGGAGATTCAAATTTCCATGGTGTACCTTTGTAAATGCTGCGGCCAGAGATGTGGTTGGTACCCGCTGTCACCTCAATAAACATGGATAGATTTGACCCTCTTGATGAAAATATCGTAATAGTTTTTTGCTGTTTTTCTAACAAGTAGACACTGTGTTCAGCTGAGACTTTCACATGTGACTGTTATTGTATATTTATTGATAATTTGACCTTTAAATCAGCATTACATTGACAGAAAACCAATCTATGACCCTACCTGTAAGGAGTATGCTTTGGAATATGAAATGTCAAGAATACATTTAGTTAATCTTCAAGTGTTTGGACAAACACTAGAGAGGGCAGGGCTTGTTTGGTTAAGGTGTTCTACTGGACCAGTACTAAAACAGTGAGCAGTGGTCCAATGGGTTATTCAAGCCTTGTGACTCCTGAAAAAATGTACAGTTAAGTTGGGGAAAATAGCAATTTCAAATCAGATATAAATTTATTTTCCCTGCATTGGCAATAAGATTGTCCTCTTTGTCAGCTTAATTTGTAAAGACACAAGTTCCATGATCGTGACTTGATATTACTATAAAGTCCAAATTTTGAGTCCTAATTTTCTTGTGATGCTCAAACAATTTCTGTGCATTCGAATACAAAAATTAAAAAAGAGAAAAAAGAAAGAAAGAAGAAGAATTACTAGCTAAGGCCTGATACTTCATGGAGGTAATGGTGGCAACTGCCTCCTTGCTCCTAGTCGTTGCCCTAAATAATGCTGCACTGGTAGTGGTACAAATGTTTATTTCTAGCACCGAGTTGCCCTTTTTACTAAGGAAAGAATAGCATTGTCAGAGACTATACTGTCTCAATGGTTGCCAGGTGCAAGTAATGTTGAAGAAAATGATGGTGTTAAGCGCGGTTCATACATGTACTTCATGCGAAAGCTAATGCGAAGCGATGTATGTGACACAAACAATATTATATGCCTTGTTTTCCAGGAAAAGTTCGCTTTCGCAATTCGTGTGAAGTATGAACTGAGCTCTAGGTTGGTAAATTTTATGTTGATGACACAATTGTGTAAAAATACACCCACAGTTCATGTATGGATTTGGTACTAACAAGCCTAACATGACCCAATTTGAAAAAGCCTGTATAAGCACAACAACTTGCTAAGCACAGAAAAAATCTTGCTGAGCAGAAACATGTCACCATCCAAAATTCCTTGTAGTGTACATTGTTACGACTGGTGCCCCACTCAGTTTTTGCTGAGCAAAGAAATTCGCTCAGCCGTTTTTTTTGTGAAATTAAATTGGGCGCCAATTTGATGAACAGGAAGAGTACCTTCAAAGCTGAAATAAAACTAAGCTATGCTGAATTTGTCCATGTTTTATTTTCATCAAAATACCCTTTATCAGGCCTCGAATATACATATAGTACACGGAGGCCATTGCCTCTGTTGCCCCAGGTCTTGGCCTTGGTGCCCCTTCAAAAGTTTTCCATAGCATTTAAGATTTTCCAATGGAAGTCTCCCCTTGCAAAATGAGATGGCCTTGCCCTCTCAAAGACGAAACTCCACCCCTGCTGTATATATAGGTACTCTTCGGGTATTTTTGTCGGAAAAACAAAACCATATCCGATGAATTTTGCATGAAGCCTTTCGCTTTAAATAGTTAAAGACTTGGGGCAGCGATTACTGAGGGTTGACGCAGCAGATTACTCAAAACTTGAGCTCACAAACCCTATTACAGGGCACAAGGTAGCCAGCTAGGCATCACGCTTGATTCGTTCCGATAATATGTGTGTATCACGACCCAATGTCTTGTGTGCGTGTGAGTGTGTGTGCACGTACATTGTACGAGGGACGAACTCGTTACGTGTGAGATTAACTCCACACAGGAGGGGGGAGGGGGGGGAGGGAGGGGAACGTGTGAAGCGTTCTTGCATAGACTATCTGCCAGCGGTTTGGCAGTCATTTACAGCTCAATTATTTCCACCTGATCGTCTTGGGGAAACAATGAAGACCCAATGAAGTCGAGATTCACGAGTCCATGCCGCCCTGCTTTGATGTCACTTGTGCAGTGGACTAAAATGAAGGAGCATTTTGTCAGCTTGATCGGCTCCTTCCCCCTTAACAAAAAAAAAGGGAGGGAAACAAAAGTCAAGTGATTATGATGCACTTTTGTCTCTCTATTTTGAGGCTAAACCCCCTGCATAGCCTGCTAGCACTGAAGTCAAATTCAGCAGTCCTGGAATCTCATCTTTGAGAGGGCAAGGCCGTTTTCATTTTGCAAACGTCACTTCCATCAATTAGGAAGTCTTTAAAATGTGAAACTGTCAAGGGGCACCATGGCCAAGAACAGGGCAACAGAGACCGTGGCCTCAGTGTAATTCCAGGCCTGGAAACTTGCAGTTGTGTATGGTGTAAAATACCATGAAGATAGGAGCTGTGCATCTGCATTAAGACTAAGAGGCTACGTCTGTAGCTGTTGGCTGCAGCAACGTCATTGAAGACTAGTCCTTTTCAGCAATCCAGCTATATAGCCACAGCCATCAATTCAGACATTAATTCCCAAAATATAAAATTACCTTTCATTAAAAAAAACCGCAAGGTTCTCCTTGATTGTGCTGAGTTTTGTCCTTGAATAAATTATTTATGTGCATGCTAGTCAAGATCAAAGTAAAATGACCTCTCATCACCAGAGTTATACCCAAGGTTCCAGAACACCTTTCGACTTTAATTTTCGTCATCATCATCATTATCATCAATTTCACCATCATAGTCTGCGTTCATAAAAAGGTCGTCAAACCTCCAGAATGTACATGACGTACTCTCAGTATCCTGCGTTGTGTTGTACGTATGTAGGCCTATACATAGTACGTGTCATGTACGGGCTGTACTTTAGCTGGGTTGGCCAGGGCTGAAGGCTTCATCAATCAATAATACTTGTGATATATTCAGAATCAGGTTTTCAGGGCTGAAAATTGACACCAAACCGCAAGCCCGAGGTCGGTGATTTTAACGTCGAGCCGTAAACTCATGACCAAACCAGGGCCTAATTTTATGGCTTTACAATTGCTTACCGTGGAATTCTGCGCTTACAACTCATAGATTCGTGCACTTTACAGCGGCGCCATAAGCGCAGAAATTATGTGGTAAGCAGAGCCATGAAATTGGACCCAGTCCAGTGGTTTCGTGTTTTCCAATGAATATTAATACCTCACTTTGTAATATACCTAATAAGATTTATTTTTTGACATTGATGTTCAAATATTGACTTAATGATAAATATTTGTCAAATTCTCGTGAGTATCGAAGTATGTTCTCATAATAAGGCATATGAGATCAATCTTCTCTTAGTGCTTGTATAAATCAAATCAGTTTATACATGTTAACCTGTGTAGAATTGGTTTTCTTCTTGTTTTGATTCTGGTCTTGTAAAAACAGTCAGGTGCAGTACAAATGTTGACCTACAAGCCCTGTTGTCTTTTGAATCCCTCCACCCCCCTCCCCTAATTGGAGCCCCTATCTCTCACAATGGGCTCTGTTCTTCACAGAGGGTAGAGGAAAGGGTTTATTTTTGTATGTGCTGTCGCCATTTGACACATTGACTGTTGGGCATTTATATTTTGTTAATAACCGATCATAGACCATGCTTTGTTGGCCCACTTATCAATATAATGCCAAAAACCGATTGCCCGTCATTGGCACACAGGAATATGGTCCAACCTGTAGAGCCTCTCTGGTCATCAGTGTGATTAATTCCACTGTCGGCCACCTGCTTCACAGAAACTTACTTCACTGATCACTAGAATCCCTGTAAGATTGAACTAGCTGTTTCTTTGATGAATTATGCAAGAAAAGTATCATTTTTGGTCTTAGCTTTTAGATCTTCTTCAACGACTAAAGTTTTCTTAGAATTACAAATTTCTGTCTCAAGAAATGCTTTGCATGTAGATCGATGAAATGGGTGAGTTTCGGTAAAAATGCACATAAATGGAGCTGGACGTAGTGAACACAGTCATTAACTGTTAGCATTTTCTATCTTTCTCTTGCCCAGGTATGGAGACATCGTTCCGAAAACAATAGTAGGTAAAATGGTGGGCGGAGCTTGTGCACTTAGCGGTGTGCTCGTCATTGCGCTACCAGTTCCTGTCATCGTTTCAAATTTCAGTCGAATATACCACCAAAACCAGAGAGCAGACAAGCGGAAAGCACAGAGGGTAAGCACCTTGTGTAGAAAATGTTGGTCTTCTCTTCCTCTTACTGTCAATTCTGATTGTTTTGCTTGAGTGTATTTCTCACTATCCTTGTTTCTGTTGTTTTGTCTGTGAGAGGAATCACAACGAGCAACAAAAATAATTCATGTCTGTTTGAATAGTTTTTTTGTTTACCATACATGAATTAATTCACTCTGTGATTCAACACAAAATATGATAAGAATTTATCAAAACTATTGAATGCCTGGACAAACTGTATTGCACAGTCTGCAATAACTTGTATGAACTGGAGTGTCCTGGTCGAGTGGTGTAGTGCACTGGATTCAAGTTCTGCCATTCAAAGAGCGTGGGTTCAAATCCCAGCCTGGCTTGTCACAATGCTTGTGTCCATGATCTACCATAAATAAGTTGTCTTTCAGATGGAGCATAAAGCGTAGGTCCCAGGTAATAGGATTGGTAGTGCACATAAAAGAACCCAGACACTTATCATGGAAGAGTAGGGGTTTACCTCAGTGTTTACTGGTTCATTGCAAGGGCGGGGGGGGGGGGGGGGGGGGGGGGGGAAGGGTGAGGGGTGCGGTGCCAGTCAGATGCCATTTAACCTGAAACTGCCGTGTAACCAGGCGTCACACCCAAAGTGTATATTACAACCTGGATAAGCAAGATTCCGTCAAAAGCTAGCTGGTATCCATATTCTGGTAAGCATAATGTTGTTCTGCTAAGCTACTTTTCGTGCTTAAGCAGCTCCTATGGCCTGAGCTTTGTATCTAAAGCTTTGGGTTTCTACCATTGACACGTAACAGTAGACGGACAATGGTATAATACGATGCATCATGATGGAGAGATTAAGTGTTGGAGTCTTTGGGAGGGTATAGTGTATATAATGATTAGTGTAGGAGTGTATTGCAAGTTACACATCATTGAGTCGGACCACGGCTCATTGAGCCAGCGTCTCACAAGAAATCGAATGAATAAAAAATAAGGCATGATTTATTGAAGAAGATGAATTGTACAGCAGATGCACCAAATTTCAAGGTAGGCCTATAAAAATCTAAAGGATTTATGCATTGCGTACACGTGTACATGGGTCTCCTCCCCCCCCCAAAAAAAAACAAACTGGCAGCTGTTGTACAATCAAGTTTTAAAGAGGAAGTTGTCTGTGATAATAAATTTGTTGTGTAAATGGGTGGGGGGTACAGTGGGGCACGTCCTCCCCCAATTGATGTTCGTGCTCCCTTCAGGTGCCCCCCAAGTGGCCAGTAGTACACCTCCTTGTTCCCGTTAGAAATGTTCCCTAGTTTTGGTGCTGGAACTAGTCATCTTGAGGATCATTTGATAAATTACTGTTCATGAATCTGACATCTTTAATGTGTGTAACAATACCAATACTTACGAGCGCCAAGATATCTGACTGACTACGCAAAAGTTTTGAGTAAAAAAAAAAGGTTAAAAGTCATGATTGGTTGAAGACATTCAAGAATTCGGGAAAAAAGCACAACAGTTTGTGAATGGCAGTCCCTGTGGTGTCAACTTTTGTGGAGCAGGGTTCTACCAACAGTGGTTAGTGCCGGAAAACCCGCCCGCCACTCGGAATTTCCCCTTCCACCACTGGCAGAATTATCTCTGTTTCCGACCACCATATATTTCCAAATTTTAATGTAAAACTTGCCAATTTCCTTTCAAAGGTTTTCAACATAATGTAAAATTGGGTAATTACCAGTAATTTAGTAATTTGTTTTATCCAAAGCCATTAAATTTGAGTACTTCTTTGGTTTGAGACTATTTTTATGATCTATCGTAAAACTCATCCATCTCACAATGGTTTCCAGGGAAACGTTTTTTTTTCTTCTGCCAATAAAGACATCCTAGGCAGAACTCTGGTGGAGGAATTATTTTATGTAAAATATGTTATTGTGATCCATTTACTTAGAGCATTGTTTGATCAATTACTGTTTATGCAAGTGACGTCTTAGTGTATGTTACGACAGGATTTGTTACTATTGTCTCTTTTCTTTTATCAGTCTCAATAAAAACATTGTGCAAAAGAAAAAACACGCTCAATGTAGCTTGTGTTAGCCTAGACCATGCTACTCTACACATACAGAGAAACAGACAGGTACATGTGAAAACACACAAAAGAAATTTTAAATCTAGTTTGAGGGGAAAATGTTCACTTGATAAGCAAATCTGAACAGTGAAAAATAAAATATGACAAACTTAGTGGGTTCACAACGAGATTTACTCCACAAACACTTGCCAAATTTATAACTAAAGTCGAACAAAAAAAGTGATACACCTTTGTTAGATCTACAATGGATGGATGGTTTGGGCTAGGAGAGTGTTTTGAAGGCTTTTAAGAATTAATTCCAGTTGATGAATAGCTGAGGAGACAGATTTGCTTGTCATTTTTTCCCTCAAACTGGATTGTAAAGTTTCTTTTGTGTGTTTTTACATGTACCTGTCTGGTTGTCTAGAGTTGGTCTAGGCTAACAGGAGCTACATTGTGGCTGTTTTTTAAGGTATGAATCGTGTTTTTTTTTTACACAATGTTTTTATTGAGAATGATAAAAGAAAAGAGACAGTAGAAATCGTTGGGGGTAAATCCCCAAATGTCGACCCCCCCCCCTTCCCCCCTTCCATCGACTCTAGGCACTCCTTGGCAAACAAGTCTCTGGATCGGCCAGTTTCCTGAGAAACGTTAGAAATGAAAATGGAGGTATCTTTCTGACCATTGTCAAAATCTTCTTTCTCTAGATTAAGGCTGTGTCCGAATTAATGGCTTTGGTAGTGGCTATGGCTGGAACGTTGCCCCTTGCTGCCAATGGCCACAGTGGTAGCCAGAGTCAATTGAGTCTGATGTGGCTTAAGATGAATGAAAACAAAAACTGGTTTCAATTTGATGTTTTCTACCTCAGAAAGCATTGCAATTAATTTTCTCTCAACCAATTCATTTCGGATGAAGCTCATTATTCA
Organism: Pycnopodia helianthoides; assembly: GCA_032158295.1. Lineage (NCBI taxonomy): Eukaryota > Metazoa > Echinodermata > Asteroidea > Forcipulatida > Asteriidae > Pycnopodia > Pycnopodia helianthoides. The sequence goes on from CM063244.1 coordinate 28,514,448, forward strand.
TGCCATATTTCTGGAGCTGGCTTATGGTGGACATTTTAAAACTCCCAAATCAACTACTTTTTGCGGTCAGCTGGACGGCCGACATGTCTATATTTACCCAGACATTCCAATGTGTAGCGTGCACCTACCAAGTGATGCTTGTTTCCCCAATACAAATAGAGACAGAGGGTACTGGAATTCATGCTCGAAATCTCCTCTTTTCTAGGGGTTATGTGTAATCCCTGATTCCAGACTGTTGTCCTTTTGCTCTGCAAATACATATGGCTTGCAAGAGTAGACAGGCTGCCCCCATTGTTTATCATTGTATTTGGCTCAATGGGAGGCAGGTCCGAGTGGTCCGAGATTCCAGCATACCATGGCAGATTATCGGCCGTGGCATACAGCCGAGGTTTTGCCATTCATGGTAAACACATACTCATATTTTCTTGAATGAGAACAACAAATCCCAGTTCTTATTATGAGAACCATGTGTTGTCTTTCCTTTTGTCAAGTCAGGGTTTCATTGTGACAATGATTTTCTCAAAGGAAAATGATTATTCCAGAAGCTCACTTACCGCGCAGAGGCAAGGACAATATTTTTGAATACCTACCTGAAGTGGTTAAACTTTGAAAACCATTTGGTTTCCAATCCCGATTCCTCTTTGTACTACATTGTGTCATGGGTCAGAATCTATAGCGCTACATGAATCTTCCACACTGTGGTATTAGCCAAGGACCTTATGTGGCTGACCGCTGTGACAAGATCTAAGATGAAATCCACCAGCTGGCCAGTTGGGCCTGTGTGCAATGATTAACTACGGTGGATAGAAACTAGCTGATGTCTTCTCACATTGCAGACGTGGTCCTCAGAAATATCCAAGACTGTGACGTCAAGTGAATATCAAGTGTATATTAGCTGAGCCCAATGGCATATATGTATGCAGTTACTTAACTACAAACTAGCTAACAATATAACTAACAGTATACGTTACTTAGAACTTCATTTGCATACATGTACTTCAGTCTAGCAATTACACTAACTTTAAAATAGATCTGCAAAGAAGTTAGACACACGTTTCATGCAGTACCATGTCCACATGGTGCTTAAAGGAAAGGCTCTGAGGTCAAATTCAGTTTTGTGATGCACCCCTTTTCCATGTAGATAGAGTCCTTCTCGAAGTCCAAAGATATTACAAGTCTCTCTAACCTCATGTTAAAATGGAGTAAAATGTTAATTGGTACTCTCTCTTAGAGCCACATTTCCAAACGTGACGTCGTTGGATGTCAACAGTGACTGGGTCTGTACATTCCACTCAGGAATTTTTCATTAGTCGAAAAGGTCAACACCAATGTCATTTTGATTGGATATCATGGAAATTCAGGAATGAGCTAAACATCTTCCCCCGTACAAAAAAAAATGTTCAGAGACCCATATTATATATTTGAAATGTGACGCCGTTGTTGGATGTTTTTGCGCTGGAAGGGTATTTAATACAAAGGCATCCGTTTGAAAACAAATTGAGAGGCTTGTAACAATCCTACTGGCTGGACAGTTGCTTGTAGGATCTGGGCCTAATTTCATGGCTCAATTTAGCATGGACTTCTTCACTTATACAGTCACCATTCTTCGCTTACAGTGTAAGTGCCGAGTTAGTCTGTGCTAGCTGTGTAAAAGGAGAACGGTAACATGAAGTACATATGCACACACATCAGTCCAAACCTCTTTGCTAACCAATACGGGTTCTCCCCAGGATTTTATCAAAACTGGGGGGCATTCTGGAAGTTTGGTCCAAAGCACACTGAATTGAAATGAGGTCCTCCAGATGGTTTCTACTTGGTGTTTATCTTGGTTTTAAAAGCCCTACTATATGCAATCTGGAGCATTTTAAATGGTTTTATCTTGGTGATTTTTGTGGATTAGAAGTTTAAAATTTTTTTTTTTTAAAAATTGCCACAATTTGTGCACATCGACCTGCAATTCTGGCGTTTCGGCCCGTTACACTAGCTTGTGTATGGGCAGAACCCTGCAGTGAACCCTTTACAGTCCCAAATCCTTCTATTCAATCGCCAAAGTGAAGAATTCAGAAGGACTGCGGCCAGTACATGTAGGCCCAAATAAAAATTGCTTATCACAGGGGGCAGGCATTCCATTCTTAGTCAAGTCCAAACAATTTGGTGTGGAGTGACATGTAGGAAAAGAGGCTCTTACTTAGCCAAACTGCCTAGTCTGTAAGGATTGAAGCGCGGTATTTCTGCCTCTGTGAGTACTAATTTTTCCATTTCATTAAGCAGAGCTGTGAAGGCCCAGATCAAATACAATTTCCTCAAAAAGGATAACATTTCCAACATTTTTTCTCTCTTAGGATGATCAGGACCAGCACCACAAATAAGCTCAGCTTAAAAATTTCGCCAATTTATTGTTGTTTCCCTGGCTGGTAATTATTAATACTGTACACCGTGGCTTTTAAGTGGAGTTTCATCAAATTGAGCTCAGTCGTTGAATTACCCATTGTGCTTGCAAACCTTTTTAATTTCCGTCTGCCATAAATGTCCTTTTATAACCTTTGATGTGCCCCAGCCATGCACGTATGTGCAGTCATACATAATTCAGCCCCTGGTTTAAGGTCGGGCTTCTAAGTTAAGCCTGACGCAGCATTAACAGTTCTTTTCATACTCGGAGGTCTGGATCCATCCAGGGTTTCTTCTCCTGTGACTCAGTGCATGTAATTAGCTGTTGGCGCCATTAGGGAAGGAAGACGGCCAACAGGTGTACCGCAAAATAAAAAATAATAAAAAAAAGAATCACCTGAAAAAAATGACTTGAATGATCTCAAGTATCAAATATTAAATATTCTAGAAGAAAGCATTACAAATATCGGCAATAAACTCTTTCCTTGCAAAACAGGCTGTCATTATGCTGTCATTATAAAATGAAAAGAATAACAGCAGTGTACAATAAATACTTATATAAAAGGCAAAGTATACCTTTGGTTTTTGGAATCGTTCGATTGTTTTAATCCTATATAAGTGTAGATATACAATAAAACTAACCTGTGAAAGTTTTATTTCAAAAGGTGGTAGCGTTTGTGAGATATCGCCAAAAATCTGGAGCAATCATGTCCACGCATGAAGAATAATCCCTAATAGGAATACACGATCTGTCAGATTCAAATTTTGGGGGATAAAAACTGACAACTTTTTCCATATCCACATTATTTGGAATTGAAATATTTCTCAAACTGCTTTATACTATCGAAAAGTTGTTGTATTTCTTACCAAGTAAGTTTTTATTGCCATAAATGTTTAGAGTGATTACCAATCGTATACCTTCCCTTTAAATAACATCTTATAATATCAACAATTAAAACACATACACTGTAACTCACATGTATATTAAATTTTCGCATGCAATTAATAAATATGAATATATAAACATATATATATGTATATTAGGAACCAATAGCAGTCTGGGTACTCCACTACAGGAGGGTTATACCTCCTCTGGATGTTACCTCCATTTGTACTTTTTTTTTATTACATTTTTTTTGCAAATGGAAATAAACCAAACAAACAAACAAACAAACAAACAAACAAATAAAAAAGGTGTAAAGATGGACTTGGTGCAAAATTGCCATTGAAAGTCTTTTGCTTGGAATGCTGTAGGTTTTGAGAAATGAGTAAAACAATTAGTTGTGATCTCGCGAGACCAAAACTTGATATTCTGAAAATAGTGAGCACATATGAGGTTTTGGGTCTCAATTTTCTTGGGACTCCAGTGACTGATTGCACTACAAAAATTTCACAGGTTTGTTATTTCATGTATATGTTGGGTCAGATAAAACGCAAATGATCTTTGACAGTTACCAATGTTGTCCATGCCATCGCTGTATTTTGCACTCGCATTTTTAATATATTTTTTGAGTGTACAAACACGTCTGATTCGGTTACAACGTATCTGGGGACATCAAGCAATAAAAAAACAATCCAATCATTAATAATCCCTTCAATATAATACGGCAACAGTAGCAACACCATTTGGACACACGTACACATTTACCAGACCCACCTGTCCAACCAATACTTTCTAACACCTTGTTTAAATTTACATATATTATTGACACAATGTACTGCGTGCACATATATATACACAGTAGAGGCTGATTAACTATGTAATGAGTGGGTGTGAAACTCATTATGCACACAATATGTGTTAAGACCTTGTGCAGCTGACGTCACCCCCCCCCCCTTACCACATGCACTCATCTGGCAATTGCCAACGCATATTGGAGTCGTTGCCACCACACGAGCCACTGAGTCGAACGGAGTGAAGAAAATTGTCTTGCGTCTGGCCAACTTGCGCATTTAGTTGGTGTTAATGTGCCACACTGGTTCACCAGCAAATAATTTGTATTCAACAACCATTTTTTTTTCCCCCAGCAATTAAAAAAAAAAAAAAAAACACGTAATTTATGCATTTGTTTTAAAGAGAGGGGGCTCCAAGGTCAAACTCAGTTTTGTGATGCACTCATTTTTATCAATGGGGAAAAAATTTCAGGTTTGGTTTAAAATTTAGTAATCAAAAATAATACTAATAATAATACTTGGTTCTTACATCAGCATGTTGTTTAATACAGGGCTATGTTTGAATTATGAGACCCATTTATATTCGCCCTTTGTACGGTCAGCCATTTGCGTGCAGAGCCTCGAATTTGGGACAGCATTGAATAGAAGCATTATATAACTCTGTATTGTCATGGTAATGTAATGACACTTTCATCCAAACGAATACATAAATACAATACAAATAAAGCATGAAGTTGAGGCTCTACATGCACAAGTAGTGAATAGCATCTTGTAAGGGTTCACAAGGTGATGTGGCGCAATCTGCAGCCAACCATGCCTGAAACACAATGGCAAACCCCTTCTCTTAACCCTTTCAGCCCCAAGTTCTTTTGACATAAACAACTGCTGCAGCCCATGTTCTTTGACCACTCAAGCGTGAAGCACACTTCCTCACACAACAGGAAGATGGTGTTCAAAGTTTGATTTTACAAACTCTATTATTACCTTGAAGATTTTATTTAAGAGCATAATGAGTAATAAAAATTGTCTTACTTATTGAATTTCCTTACATATAATTCAAAAATCATGGAAATCAGCAAAAAAATGTCTAAGTTCTTGGTCCTTGCTTCCTCAGTGTGTTTTGAAAACCCAAACACTCTTTTGCACACAACCTTATGGCGCTCATAGGTGTTTGGCATTTCGGATCTTTCTACTCTAATTTGAAGCGATTGCAAAATAACAACCCTACTTTATTTTACCGTCATTGGAAAGATCGATCTTTCTCTTTCCAATGATGGTAAGCTTGGGTATGGAGGGTGAACATGGACAAAACTACAGTTTTTTAACAAATGGCCTTTGTGCCCAGGCTTGAGTGCTTTGTTGTGTGTTATCTTGGGCGACTATAGTCGTCCTTGGGGCTCAAGCAGGGTATAGTGCACAGTCGACTATAGTCGCCCTTGGGGCTGAAAGGGTTAACCATACGTCCACTGGGTACTTTACCTTTTACACAACACACTGGACCTACTGCTTTCCATCCCATCTGAAGGTCAAAGCAAATAAGAGGTTTAAGTGTCTTGCTCAATGGTACAAGTGCATCCGATGGGGGAACCAAACTCAAGCTTTGACAGCACCAGAACTATAGAGTCTCCAGAATGGGGAAATTAATCAGAAAATGCAACTCTCAAAACAAAACTTTCTGTTGATGTTTTACAAGGTAAAAAAAAAGTAACCTGGGGAAATATAGATCCTGAAACAAAGTTGTATTGATGTCAGATATATTTTTTGTATACATGTAAGTCACACTGTAAAGAACCAAGATTGCGTAATAGTTGAGGCAAAGTAACAAGACATTTGCGAGTTAGGTTTGAACAACGTCTGGTACATTGACTTGCACAAGTTACCACTTGAATTTGAATTCCTCAGACTATAGTACCAGTTGCTATGTCACATGATACGGGGAAAGGTCTTGCGTAGTTATGTAAGAGACGGCAAACATCCAGGATAAACAATGGTACCAGGGTTTGCTCATCTGGAGGTTGTACAATATAGCTTACCCCGAATCATGTGACATAGCAACTGTCCGAGGAATTCAAATTTAAGCGGTAACTTGCGGACTGAAAGCACGCCATTGTACCAGACATTATTCAAATGTAACTCACAAATGTTTTTCTAAACCGACCTGTGCAAAGCTTTGATAGCCTGTCCAGTGTATCAAGTTTGCACTATAGTGTTATATATGAGTGGAGTAATTTCCATACTAATGTGGCTGGATGTAAATCAAGACGCTATCTAGTTAGTATAAAAAAAGGGCTTTGAATCATGGAATACAAAGTGCAAAATCATTTGTATTACTCGTTTATGATTTTCTTTTACAGAAAACGAGGATTGATACAGTGTTTAAAGTTGAATTCTTAAAATTCTCTGCAATATCAAGAGATTGTGAAATTCGGCAAAACTATACTTTGTAGCTTAGATCTATCATGTACATAACAGTTCCTCCTTCTTTAGTTTTGACAGACAAAATATATTTAAAACATCCTCAAACATGTCGTATATTTTCAAAATTCAATTGAATTACGGTGCATTTATGGGTTCTTGGAAAATGTCCACTACTAATTCTAACCCTCTAGCTTTATTTTATAACTGAACTGGAAGAATGTCATCCCATAGGGTCTAAAGTTATAGTCCTTTAGAGACCATAGCGGTTAACCTCATTTCATTCGCTCAAAGATATCCAATTCAAAGGTCATGTCCATATATGGCATTTTTCAATGTTTGTTGTCCCATCATAAACTAAGAAAATTAAATAAAAATAGTACAACGTTCAAGCCTGAACCCAAAGGCCAATGGTTGTCAAAAAGCAGTAGTTTTGTCCATGTTCACCTTCCATATCCAGGCTTACTATGGTTGGAAAGAGAAAGATCAGATCTTTCTAATGAGGTCAAATAAAATAAGGTTGCTTTTATGCAATCTCTTCAAATTGGAGTGGAACAATCTGAATATGCCAAACACCTACAGAGTGCCTTATGTACAAAGAAGTGATTTGAGTTTAGGATCACACTGAGGAAGCACTGGTTATGGACCCAGTTATTATAAGATGTACAGATATGCCATTTAAAAAATGTGAATAACATTATTAGTGTTGTTAAGCGCTGTATACTCGGTACTTTCCCAAGCCCTGTGAAAAAATGTCAACGGGCAAAACTTATGTATACTTGGGTGAAAGTCAAACCCATCATTCTAGAGCAGATTTCTTACCACTTATACGAGACCACTGAGTTTGTCTGGTAGCTAAAGGCAGTTAGAATATTCTACTTTTTAGCAGTGACCTCAGTAGTAAGACATCTGCTCTAGAAAGGAAAAGGTTATGCGTTCGAATCCCACTTGAGTACTATGCCTGTGGATTTTGTTTTCACAGGACTCGGGAAAGTACTGAGTTTTACAGTGCTGCACACATCAGCGTTTGCAGTTGGTAGGGGTAAAACACATATGATATTTTTTACCGCGATGCAAAATGTATCATCTATTTAATAAAGCAAAAAAGGGCATTCATCAAGTTATGAAATATATAATTTCAGTGCCAGCAAGCACAAATGACACACTTTCTTGTCAATCGGTGAGAACAATTTGACTGTCGGTCTTTGGGTACCAGTGTGTCTCTTCCGCGAAGTAACCTGCACTTTTAGTTTATTGCATTGTTATTATGCCGACTCTTCTTGCCTTACTTTCATTACTTGTACGCGGTACATTATTAACAGACGCCTTCCCCTTGGAGATGTCTTGGAGCATTATTGCCTGCGGCTCTTGTCCGGGTGCATGTATGCGGTGTCGCCCTATGTATCTCTCTCATGTACTGCATCTATACTCATCTTCCGATTATGCATGACATTTAAAGCACCTCCAAAATGAAGGATGAAGTGCGTTCTGTGAGGAGCTCAATTGTATTGCGTGTCATACAACTTCAGAATTAGCTATTATTGGTCGGCCTAGTTGAACATTGGGAAATATGCTCAAATCTCGACGATGCAGCGTTTGAATGTAATAAAGAATTCTCGATTGTATAGCGGGGACAAAAAAAAGAAAAGATAACCTATGCATTGATGTGCAATTCCTTAAAGTGGGCTAATACGGCACAATACATTCGCCCGATGAAAAGGTTCTTGAAGTTTTCTTTCAGGCGATTTCAATCAAATGTGATCATAAATTTGCATGCTATCTTGCACCGTGGATCACCTGACACTGTTTGGCATCGTTGTCTCATTTCATGTGATGGATGGAGGTTTTGCGTTGCTTTGTTTGCATAAAATCCGAGTAGATTCAGTGGGATAGTACATGAACCTAATTCTTTCACCTTGATGCAGTTTGGCCCCAGTGCAGAGAAAATGTTGTATTGCGAATTAATTAATCTTTGGGCGAGCTTCATTTATTATTCATTTACGTGTGCATGTCTGAGAATAAAACTAATGAGTCTTCAGTAAAGCCAGCCAGCCAGCCAGGCTCTGTGGACTCGCACTTGTAATAAATGACTCACTGGGAAAGTTTTTAATCTTTTAATGTTGCAGTTTGAAATCCAGCTCATTCAAACAAACAAAAAGTGCAAATATATCACCACCTTTGTTTATCATCCCTTTGTTTTATTTTGCCATTAATATGATAATAGTAACATACATAATTATAAGCTGCTTTGAAACATTGTATCAAAGCACCTCACACTGTTATTACCCCTGAATTCATTGTGAGTGAAACCATCTCAACTCCTTTGGAGTATGCAGCACCGGCAGCCAAAATGGCGCACACTGGGTGCTAATCATCCACATCAACAATCTCCATCCTCACAGGTACTTTGTCTCGCCCTGTCAAAAACGGGATTTGAACCCACACTCTGATGACTCAGCCGACATGGCCCATATTCATGGGTCTGCTTACTGTGGAATTCTGCGCTTGTGGCCCATGGAATCACGTTTTCCACAGGGCGTCGTAAGCGCAGAAGTCTACGATACGCAGGGCCATGAGTTTGGGCCCATCCAGAACTCGAGTCCGATGCTCTGGACCGCTCGGCCATGACACGCTAAAAACCAATTGTTTTTGACATTGATATTTTGTTTTCTCATGGTGTGTTTTATGCAGAAAGCGAGGCTCGCCCGAATACGACTGGCAAAGAATGCGAGTGGGAATGCCTTTGTTTCACGCAAAAAAGAGGCAGATAGAATGGCAGAGGTAAGTGGAAGTTGTCACCTTTTGTTGTTGTTTACAATTGCATTATATGTTTCTGATAGTTGGTGTGTAATTGATGAAAATTAGAATCAAGAACTTGACATTGTTCATTGGATTATGGAGGTGGGAGTACAAAGAGACCGCAGGGAGTGGCCGATCAAAGGTTTACAGTCCCATGCCGCTGCTGTTATGTAACTGGCAATTAAAAAATACAACAATGGTCGGAAGGGAGGAGTTATGTAATATGAAACAACCAGCAAAACTCAGGAAGCTGTCATGCTCTGTGGAATTGCTTGCAACTGTGCAGACAAAGATTTTAAGATGTTGGACCACTTCAGATGTCAGCAATTTTGTTTAAACGCAGCCTCAAACCTCATCTGCAAAGGAAAGAAAGTTTTGCGGTCGCGCGGTAATAGTTTCCATAATAATTAAGTATTTCCAGTGAAAGTTCTGAGCAAGATCTTTTTGAAATGTGACCGCCAGCGCACGCAGTCACTGGATTAGAATTCATAATTCCATGTACAGCCACATGCCTGCTATGATCATGACAACAGCCCCCACCCCCATTTTTGGCTTACAGCAAAGCACTGACTGTTGAATGGATTTTTTAGTTACATAAATCCCTGTCTCGATAGAAGTAATAGCTACCTTTCATCAATCAAAGACAACAACTTATCAGTGTTAAACTTCAATGAAGGTAGACTCCTGATTTTTCGACTGAAAAAAAGATCTCTGCATGTGTTTTGTACCCAGAGCGTGGGAAACTTTTTAGTAAACAGTTTTTTTCTTTTTGTGCGAAACTCACAGAGCGTAGTACATTGTTGTTATTGGGCAAACAGAGGTTGAAAAGATGTGTGCCAGGTCAGATGCATACATTGTACAACCTGCATATCTATGATGTTGGTTTTGTGTAAACTTACCTAGATATTGCTAAACAGTTGTTTTGGGTAGCACAGTGATAATAATTAGAGATTTCAAGAATAGCAGCATTCATAAGAGAAAAATCAAAATTATTCATTTATATTTTCAAAATGATCCTTAAAAGTCCCTCCTTTACATCACATAGGCACACACAAAATGTGAGGACACAAAATATAAAGACTTCCCATGTATGGACACAAAAGTACAGACTTCCCATAAGGACAGCATTGTTCTTTCTGTATTCCTTTGTTCTACTGTCCCCATCACTCTGCTGATAATTCCATGACTACAGTGTAATGCCGGTGTTGTGGAGCGCTGCAGCAGTGTGCATTGTTGTTGACTTTATTTTTTTTTAGGAGATGTGCATCACTTCTCTCCATTGTCAGTTACAGAAAATGCTTCACTAGTCGTCCTATAAAACTGCATCTGAAATGGTGTTTACTGGAAAACAAACACTCGTTAACCATGATTAGTATTGCCCCCGACCTCACATCAGAAAAACTAACGAGGTAATTGTTTAATTGTTGACAATTCCCAGACACTATCCGCATTGCTCAGCGTGAAGTACAGTACTTGGCACGTACAACTGAGAAGACTGCCAGCATCCAAATGACCCTTATTTTAGCCGTGTATTTGCAGGTACCAGTCCATACGCTCAAACGTGGTCATTACTATATACACCCTGTTTGCAAATCCGTTTGTTTATGCAATAAGCCTCGCTCCACTTTAGTAGGAAACAATTAGTAAACCCAGGAACTGTGGGAGCTGGGGTGTTCAACCATGGAGGGCGGAAACTTTCCTTCATGGGTCAGCCGTCATTTCTTACCTCCATGCTCAACCCAAGCTTGGATGTGATGTCTATACAGTCTACATCACTACCATAGTACAAATATTTACCATTGCTGTGAAATTATCTAGTCTGGGCTCGTTTAACGTACACTGAGTGAATGGGTGGACATATGACATCATGCAGTATAGTAACTTTAACATTATGTGGTTTCATCTTGTAATAATAATATAATATAATAACTAGTTTTCATATAGCACTTTATCTGCGGGCGTCTCAAAGTGCTTATTATTCATTTTTTAAGACATGTAAAAAAGAAGAGAGAAGGTTTTTTTTTTTAAATATGAGACCCATTTACAATACGGTAGCACCTTATAAGGGTTTAAGGTGCTGCGGCGCATTCAGCAGCCACTGCCAGAAACACCGGGGCAAACCCTCTCCTCTAAGCAAGTGTTAACTGGGTTCTTTTACCGGGATTACAAAACATGCAGGACCTATGGCTTTAACGTCCCATCCGAAGGGCGAAGCAATCATGGTTGAGTGTCGATCTTGCTTGCCAAATGGTCGGCACCTTTTCATTCAAAGACACCCATGAACAACAGAGGTTTTGGAATACATGCAAATCTTTGCAGATGACGTATTCAAATGAACTTACACTGTATGAACAGATTAAGACTGTTGCGTGGACACCACCAAGTTAACTGCAAAATATCAGGTTCATTTGTCTGCAATAATAAAAATAATAGTAAGAACGATAATCCGAAGACAGCCTGTTCCAACAATACACAGTTTATATTTACAAACCCCTCCTTTAGTCGCAACAGTGCCCACTTCTACACCTCCACCTTCGCCCCTCATTCAATTCAATCAGATTGGGTAACTTTGCTTGTCCATTGTAATCCTCATCTGTGAAAGTGTAACTGCCACTTATTTGAGCACTTTCTGAGACATCTCGTTCTTCCAGGAGAGAACTGCCCCAACAAAATAGATTTTAGTGAAACATTATTAGTGGTAAACTCTGTTTCATGCCTCCACTTTCAAATTAGCCAAGTTGCATTATAAGTTAATGTTAAGGAAGTGAACCTTCTGTACATTATAGAAATCTTGCATTTGTGCATGGCTCCTGGTTCCTCTGGGTCCTGGTTCCTTGGTCTTGGTTCCATGGCATCTGGCTTCTGGTTCCTGGTTCCTGGTTCCTGGTTCCATGGCTCCTGGTTCCTGGCTCCTGTCGGGCCAACAGTTTTACTGTTTGAAGTAACCATTTAGTTGATGAGTGTGCATGTACTTTAAAAAAAAACATCTTCAACTTAACTTTACGGATCAATCAATTTTGTTGGAGTTTGATATTTAGTTACCAGCTTCCCGCACTCAAATCAGGCACAAATTTAAGCAGGTTCTCATGTCAAAGGTAGTCATGTGGATAGATTGTTGGGGGGGGGGGGAATGACTGATCATGAATGTAAACCTCCAACTCTGCCATGTTTCCCTTACATAACCGGAGAGCATTACCCAGGCAACGCCGTGACGTAGGTAAGGTTCTGGCCCTTTGGCAGCCGGCAAAATTTAATTAGGGCATTAATTACACATGTACACCACTTCCCGAATGCTGCATTGATCGGGGGGGAATTCGGGCTGGATTATGAGACTGCCACTGTAACACCATTAATTTGGAAAATGCGAAGGTGCAATTACATGCAATTAAGGGGTTGATAGCGGCTTTTGTTTGGGGTGGGGCGTTATAGCGGAGTCTGGCTCTCTCTCTCGCTCTCTGTCCACACTTGCAAGTCTGCTGGTCATTTAACTATGATAACATAAACACAAACAATCTGAATCTAAACCTCTCCTTTCAAATTGAAAATGGGAGAGAGAGAGAGAGAGAGAGAGAGAGAAAATTAAACCCACGATATAAAAGGTGAGTGAGAAACTTGCGAATTTAGTGACAGTAAACATCGTAAAGAAAATCAAAAACTTTTGATATTATAAAAACATGCCAAGCTGTGTCCATATGAGCTACATTCAAACTCAGTGGTTTGTAGACCCTGAGATGACACAAAAAGCAAAAATGTAAAGAAAAAGAAAAAGAGTGGACTACAGAAGTTTGAGATGAAAAATGAATGGTCTTTATCATACAGAACATTTATAGTCATACAATATTTTGTATCTAGATTTATACATTGATTTATTTACTTATTCATTCATTTATTTATTTATTTATATCCATCTTTTTAGAGGGTAATAATCCAGCAAGCTGATCAATTGGGCTCTCATATAAAATATAAAACCACAACACAAGATACAGTATGAAATATAACATGTGGCCTGTAGTGGCCGAGCGGTTTAGTGCACCGGTCGACTCATCAAGTTCTGATGTTCTGATTAACAGAGTTTGGGTTCAGTTCAACCGTTGCTGTTGCTTGGTCCTTCGGATGGGACTTAAAGCTGTTGGTCCAGTGTGTTGTGTAATGCACGTAAAAGAACCCAACACTACCCCCCGCCCAGGTAGTAGTTAATAAGCAGGACTGAAAAGTCTCCTGAATTCCGAAAAATCTACTCCGTGGTAGTAGAATAAAAAGCAAGACAAGTTCTCTAAAGAACAAAATCTACACAGCAAAGTAGATATTTATACACATGGTGTTACCGCAAACCGAATATATGTTGATACCTCACCATGCAATGCCTCAAAACCCATAAACCCGACACTTATCGTTAAGAGAAGGGGTTTGCCCCGGTGCTCCTGAATGGTTGGCAGCACCCCTTTAGACCCTTACTAGGTGCTATCGAAAGGGGCTGATCATTCAGGGAAGGGGTTTGCCCCCCCCCCCCCCGGTGCTCCTGGACCGTTATTGCACTGCACCCCTTCTAAACATCAAAAGCGCCTCATCATTCAAACATAGCATACCTGTCATAGCAATAATGAGCGCTTTGTAAATGCCCTGTAGATCAACAAAATTGTGTCATTTATTATTATTTTTAAAACATTAAGAGGAAAAAAAAAAAAAACAAGTGTCCAACCCTAAAGGTTGATGACAACCAAGATGTTCCTCATTTTACTTTTAAACTACATGTATACTGCCGCTGATCAAATTTTCTTTTCAAAAAGTAGGTCTACATGTATGAGTTGTTGGTTGATCTTTTGTTATGAAATGTTTGCACAGATTATCCAAGTCCTTGCCCTGAATCTCCTCTTCCAATCCACATTGCTACTAGTCTTAATACTCAGATGAGTGCTCCAAAAGTCCCTAAATGACATTAAAAATCCCCTGTCTGTTTCCTCGACCCCCCACATGATAAAAAACACACGCCGGACTCGCGAGCGTCCTTGCACCAGCCTAATGTACACTAAACCTAGAATCTCTCCGCTAATGAAAAGATAACAAATCTTTCACTTGACCATAAATGTGATAATTTGACGGATTTAGCTCGGTATTCCCGAGGGAGCCTCTCTCCATTTAGCAGGTCGGCGACGAGTCTGTTTGACGTCAGTAGCGTGGCAAGATCACATTAAAATCAAACCCAGCTAGTATAGTGTCCACTATTCCTATAGCTCTGCACAAACAGTCACCTTAAAGGGAACGTTCAACTGAGCCTGTATGCATAATGCAATGTCAAAACAAAATGTAGAAAAATTGACGTCCCTTGTGTTTTATGGTTTTTGCGCATTCGCCTACATCCCAACGGAGATGTAAAGTGGAAAAAAGAAACGGACGCAAATTTAATGAAGGCAGTTTTCATGTGAAGTGGTGACAGTTGAAAACCACTGGTCCAGAAGAACGACTATTTAGAGGAGTAAAGAGAAAGAACGCTGTTGACGACACCTAGAGCTGTAATTTGTAACGACCTGCTCCCTGTACTCCTGGAACTACGAGGCTGTGATATACACTAACGTCTCCACTTACTGGAGACGGATCTAGCGTAACAACCTCATAGTTCTCGGAGTACTCCCCTTGTGAGACAATAATTCAATAGTAGGAGACAACCCACACTTTAGTACGTGGTTTTCAATTCAATGCAAGGTCACATTTATTTCCACGCTCATAATCGAAATACAGTATTGGGGAGGGGAAGATAGCTACAGAGGAAGGCTCTTTTGAGATAATTGTTATGCCACGCCCACTCGAGTGACAACACGGAAGTTTGTGCATTAACTACATGTCATCCACATGAAACTAAAATAGAAAAACACTATTATTCTACAAAGGTTTGGGGTAACAAATCCAACTCATGTATGTGTTACTGCACACCACACCAGAATGTTTTTTCGCAGAGTGCAAAGTTCAAATCCTACTCAACATTTTTTATAAGGAAACTGTTCAGAGTAATTTGTGTTTTACCGAAAGGCAAATTGTTATTTCAAACTGAATAAAATACATGCAGGGTTTTAGTACTTGTACATTGTTGGTAAAATGTCAGCGTGTCGATGCTCCAGTGGTCCAGAGCGTGGAACGTAAGTTCTGATGGCCAAGTCATGTTTGGTTCCTGGTTGTGACACTTGCGTGCCTCGGCAAGACACTTAAACTTTAACTGTAGTTGCTTCTCATTACCCAGGAGTAAAAGGGTACCTATTAGGGTAGAGATTGTTGATGTGAATGATAAGCACCCAGACCGCCCATTTAGCTGCAGGTGCTGCATACTCCTAAGGAGTTTAGACGGAATGCTTGAAGCCCATTGAGCAGGGGAAGTAATTAGTGCAAAGGCACTTTGATAAAATGTTTAAAAGCATCAAATAATCGCCTTTATTTTTTATGATTAAACCTCAATCTTTGTATGAAAAGAATGACTAAGCAATACATACTGATTTCATATTCACTACCTTATGGAGACCGAGAACAAAACAGAAAAGAGATAACAAAGAGTCTCTACAGGGAAATATGGGTTGCTCCACAAGGAATTTTGTGTACAAAGTCTATGAACGATTCTTAACTAAAGGGACAAAGGAAAGAACAAAAGATGTCCCCCACAGGGATGCAAAAAATAAGAATGTGGTGCACAATGACTTTCAGTATTTGGCTTCACACACTACTCAAGTACATTCAAACCTTCTGGTTCACTCTAAACATTTTTTTGCACTTTATGAATCACTAAAAAAACAGAACACGTTACACTCAGCGATGCGTACAGTCAGTACAATCAGACAATCAATCTAATCTGAATACGAGAAAAGGAAAGGTCCCCCTCTAGTAATGGATGTGGCAACATGATTGAAGTCGCCCCCCCCCCCTGTCAGCGTCTCCATCTCCGGATCCAAGCCAGGACGAAGTCACTGACTTTCAGCTGGTGTCACTGACATTCTTTCCTGACTCTGTTAGGTTATCGTACAATTCTTCCTCGCCGGTCCCCTGGGAGCGGTACTCCACCAGATTCAGCGTGCGCAAATCTGTCTAGGCTAAGCTCCAAGACAAGAGGGGGGGGGGGAGGAGGGAGGAAAGCAGACGGAGAGAAGAAAAGTATGTTTTTATTGCTGTATGAAAATGCCAAATGTTCTCATGAAAGAATTATATTAAAGCGCAGTTATTTCGTAAGGGTCCCCCAGGACACTGAAACATTCATCTTGACTCAGGCGCTACATGTACATAGGACGGTAACCTTAGATGCTTCCAATGCTGCTCAAATCCTTAGTGAAAGAGATTTGTTGAAGGAGGGCTGTGTTGAATACATGTGTTTGATACTTAAAAGTATTTTTTCGTTCGCATCGTTGTTTTCTCACGATCTGCTGGAGACCAACCGAGACCAACCGACATATCCGACAGTACATGTACCCCCCCCCCTTCCAGGCCATTCAACTGTTTACTTCTCAACTGAAAATGCTGTTCAGAGAAAATACAAAAACAAAACGGGAAAAGAAAAACAAGTTCTTACATAGCGCTTTATCGCACTGACAGGCGTCTGAAAGTGCTGATTATTTGTACGACAGGTATGCAGAGCTATGTTTGAGTTATGAGACCTATTATGATAAAGCCTTGCAAGGTGATGGAGGGCAACCTGCCGCCAACCATCAGGGGAAAACCCCCTTCTCTTAATGAGAACAAGTGTGCTGGGTTCTTTTGTGTGCATTAAACACAACAGCACAGGACCAAAGGTTGGGATGATAGTGGTTTCTCTATTTACTGTCTTGCCCAATGGCACAGATGCAATGCCCGGGATCCAAACCCACTCTCAAAACAAACAGCACCAGAACTTAGTCCGGCGGCCATTGTGCAATTTTTTAACTGGTCTTAAAAGTGTGTAGCATTTTGTAGATCTGGGGGTTTGAAGCTCAAATGGCAAACAATTTGAACACAACGTGCAATCCATTTTGAAATCCTTTTGTGAATGTACTAAAGGGTTTGCCTTTAACCCTTTAGAGACCATTTGTTTCGTAAAATAATTATCACCATACGCCCAGACATTAATCTTGTTGATTTTTTGCAACGTTATTAAGAAACAGAAATTTAATACGTGGTTTTGTTTTAGAGTTGTGTATTCCTTGTTCACATGGGAAACATTAGAAAATGTCAATTCGGTCCGATACCAATTTTCTTTTACCCTCTTGTCTGAGCGAAAGTAGGTCAAATGTTACGGCTGTATGCAGGGTATGTAGGGTACTTCTTTTGGTGCGAGCCGCTTGCGGCTGCTATGGTTTCTAAAGGGTTAACTTGATCAGTGACTAGCCAGCGAGACCAGTAAGCTTGTCATTTCAATAGTCCCCCAGCTATTTCACTGGTCCATTTTTCATTATTTCCATGTAATAGGAATGCTTTCCAATACTGAACTAGCCAGCAGGACCACTTGGAGAGACATTTGATTGGTCCTCAGGTATTACTAGCGTTTGGTCAGGGAGGACCACTGTTTAGATTGAGCACTGATAAGCCAGTGAAATTTGTCCTGATTTCTCCACATGTGGAAGTAGAAACTTGCCACTCCATGATGGAGTATTTACATCTCTGTATTAGTGTATCACACATGGTTACTAGTATCAGTCTAGGTTTTTTCCCCCTGTCCGTCATTGATCTACATACACAGACATATGTAATTGCATCCATTAGGGAGATTATCGCATCGTGTGTGACTGTTGTACCATTTATCTGTACTCAAAACAATCATCTGGGACATCATGTAGACAAGGAACTCAATCACGATCCCATAATCGGCCAGCGTCTCCCTCTTCCTCAATACGGTTTCCCTTCATGGGACAGTTTGATTCTAACTCTTGAACATCTTCATGATAATCATGTGTTACTCATCACAAAATTGACTTCAGATGAGGTTCAAGGAAATTTGATCGTCTGTGTTTTCTTGAACTGTTTTGTTAGACTGTTTAAGTCAAGTTCACCTGAACAGTTGAAAAAATATTTTTTTTTAAATAGTGTGTTTCTTTTGTTCCAGAGCTTCAGAAGCAAATCAAATTATAATTTTCTGTCAACGCAAACACATTTTGCAAACCCTCATTTTCAAGGAATCAAATAAAAAACGACAACAAACGAACCAACTCAAATTGTTTTTTGGTATAAATCTGCATGTCCATTCACATGTTGAAACACTATTTGGATGGTTTTAGGTACTGAACAAAAATGGCAATCCGTGGGAAAAACAGCAAGCATGACTGGATGCAAAGTGGTCTCCTTTAGTGTTTTTTCTTGCGACTGGCAATTTTTGTCATGGTTGAATGTGGATCTTGCAGCTGAACCTTCAGTAACCTTAACCCCTCCCCCATAACAATGTGCTTCTCTCTACTGTTAGGAAAAAAACTGCATGCATGACAGATGCAAAATGGTTCCCATTTCTCATCATGGTTGATGTCGCAGCCAAATTCAGTAACCTTAACCACTTCCCCCCCCATAAGAAGCGCTTCGCTAAATTGGGAAAACTGCCAACATGACGAATTCAAAGTTGTGCCTTTTTTTATTAATGATTGTGTTTCCTGGAATACATGTTTGCGTATACACACATAAATGTAATGCATATCATGGAACTGTGAATGCATGTACAGTGATTAATCAATTATTCATAAATACCTGGGACAGTTTATCCATTCTGGTTAGTGGAGAGGAGATCAGTCCTTTATTACACGGCCACGACCCTGTCGGTTTTAAAACGGCCGGTTAAGACCTCGTCGCCACTCTATCCCTTAGTTATCATACAAGCAGGAGTGGAAAAATGACAATATAGCGCTTCTGCATCCCATATCCAATGAGGCCAAAGGCTGATATTGGACGCAAACGCATTAATTCCTGTATTCTTTGAGCGCACGTGTGATTATGAATTCATCTTCAAGCAAACTTTTAAAAGCTCAGATGTATAATATATTCTATATCTATGATTGATAGCGCAATGTGCGAACAGTGAATACGCATGGTGCGATATGAACAGTGCAAAAATGGTTTAATATCACACTCTTGTTGCCATGGATTGACCAATAAGAATCAAGGATTCAACTTGGCTCGAAGATAAAGCTATCATATCAAACAAGGAGAACTGGTCAATTTGAATTCGGTTTTTGGATCACGAAAACAAATTTGACTAGAATAGGATTTGAACCTGCAACCTCTGGATTTACCTGCCAGCGCTCTACTGTTATGTACCAACTGACTAATTTGACTAGAATAAGATTTGAACCTGCAACCTCCGGATTAACATGCCGGCGCTCTACTGTCATGTACCAACTGACTTTCTTCTAAACTCTATGATGGCTGTCTTCCGGCCTATAGATAGATTAATAGTTCATCGAAAAACTGCCATCACAGTGCAAAGGCTGAACTACAGCAGTTAAGTGTAGCCCTTACCTTGAACCTCTATGCTTGAACTGACTATACGGCCTTGTGAGTAAGGTAATAGCTCATTTAAACAAAGCCAATAAAAAATAACAAAAAAAGACAAACAGTTTTTCACTAAAAAGTAAAAAGGACCAGAATAATAGGCCACAAGATAAATGCACAAACAAATGGGGCAGACAAAAAATATCCCCCACAAAAAAAAAATTTTTTTTTTTAGAACTAACTATAACAACCCAACACAAACAGATCTCGTAGAATGTCTTGTGATGGACAAATGAAAGAGGATGGTAGTGGGAAAATCGAGATATGTTTACCTCGTATTGTTTCAAGAGTAAGCACAAGGACATAGTCGGCTATATGGGAGTGTTGTTTTGGTTGTTTTGTTTTATAGGACAAGCTAGTCAGCAAGGAAGGGACTCTAGCAGCTTTTCTCCTCTCAACATACTTGTCAGAAGTCCCATCACGTACCATAATATTTCCTGGTCGTTTTTATTGTATTGTGTTATCCTTCACTGTGTTTAATGAGCTGTGCAGGCAGCAGATCTCATCAAATACAATTCAAATAAACCACCCTTTTGCAAGGACACTCTGCACTTTTTTTCGTTTTTATTTGAGGTGAATAGAAAGCAAGCAAGGTCAGGTTGATCATCACTGTCAACTGACCCAAGACTCTACCAGTATACATGAAATATGGACCAACGCTGTGTAGACTCATGACATGGAGTAAATTAGAGGCTGTTCAAATAATTCCCTATTTCCAAAATTTGTTGATTGGGCGTTTGGCTGTGTGTGTGCTTGTAACACATTTGAAATATTTGCACTTACAGAAGCAGAGTAAGTTGTGTGCTGCATTCAATGAGCTGCATTCCGTTTAAAAAAATAATAATAATAAATGCAGCTCAACCACAAAATAATCCAAACTGGTTAGGTTATGTAAACAGAGAGTGAACAGAATTCGTTTCCTGAACACAAACAAAATATTTGCGCTCAAGGTTCAATATCGGCGCTCGAAAGTAAGAAATTTACATTGACCGAGGGAAAAAAAAATGTGACAAATGGAGAAAATGTTACATGATTACGTGAACAGAATTTGTTTTTTTTGCCGCTCTATTGACTTAAAATGAAAAATAGATGTTCAGGACTCAGTGATGTCCCAAACGCATTCCGTAATGCTCCGATACGTGCCCGAGCATTTTACCTAGGTTATGACAACACGTCTGAAATTCTCCAAAAGAGGCTGTCCGTACTAATGGAGTAGCCAGGTGGAAAGACATGTTCATAATTACAGCAAGGGATGAGGTTAGAGCTGACAATGTGTATTAAGTCAACTGTAAGTGGTATTTCTGTCCTAGTCACCCGTGCGTCTGATTTCCAGAGTAGATATTTCCATTTCCCCAGATGTTATTTGAATCATAACGTTGGAAAATGTTGCCGTTGAGGAGACATTTGTTTTAAGCAGTTTATATTGAAAGACGGATGCAAGCCGCACAAGTAATGCGATCGTCGAATGTGGTACAGTCACTACTTGGTTTTATTCATACATGTATACGTACGTGTCTGGAAATATTATCAGGATTGTTTCATGAATATCTCAACTAGATATATTTTTACAAGATCATTGTAATCTATTTTTCACTTATTTGTCATTAATTATTTGGTCACTTATAAATGTAACTTTTTTGAGGTGGTTTGGTACCTAACCAATAATTAGAACTAAAAAGATATATGTATATATTTTTCATAAAAATAAAATTAAGTAATTCTGTTTTAAAGATATATGTATATATTTTTTCATAAAAATATAATTAAGTATATTCTGGTTTTACGAAACAGAGAGCAGTGGTTACCGCAAACAATTTGATAGATGCGATTAATATAAGATTTGAACTGGCCTTTTGTTACTGCGCATGTTCGTTGGTCTAGTGGTTAAGATATCTGCTCTAGAGTTTGGGGGGTTGTTGGTTCGAATCCCATCCAAGTAGTATGCCTGTGGGTTTGTTTTCCCACAGGGGAAGCACCGAGTATACAGTGCTTATCACACATCGGTGTTGGGTACAACCAAAATACTATTGTTTATTCCCGATTCAAATTGTTACATCTATTAAAATATAATTATGCTGATTGCAGACTTGTGTTCAGTTGCTGTTGCATGTTTACCGGCCAAAATTCTTAAATTAGGAAAGACACTTAACCATAATTGCTTCTCATCACCCAGGAAGTAAATGGGTACCAGCGAGGGTTGAGATCATTGATGTGAATGATTAGCAACCTGTGCGCCGATGTTGTACATTTATTGTGCAAATAGTATGCGAACTGAATGAACAAGATATCACAAAAGATATGGTGCATGTTAAACAGGGATGTCTTACCCATGCATGTCTTCTTGAATTGCGTACGGACGATACCGGTACGCAACTTCAGACCTATACACAAACGTAAAAGAAGTAGTCGTTGACGTCAATATGGCAAGAGGGTTTCATGAATGTAATGTTATCATTGACTCCACATTCATCAATGCATCCCGGACAAGCTCTCAAGTGCAGTGTTTGAGGCTCGCCTGTGGACAAACAGTATCGTGAAACTGCCTGGTCAATGTAATCTACCTACGTACTGTGCATTTATTCACTACCCTTTATGCCTGTGTATTTCATTAAAATATTTAATTGACTCATTTGCATCCCTGCAAGGCGGTCTTTTCTTTGTTTAGTACCTGCTGTTTGCAATTCTTTAAAAATGCGCTACATGTATTGTGCAAATGATATGCAAATGATATGCAAATGATATAGGCAGCTCGTAGCTTTTCATGGCATAGTGGTTAAGAGCATCAAACTCAAGCTCTCATGGCGCCAGAGTGGGGGGTTCGAATCCCGGTCGTGACACTTGTGTGTGCTTGGGCAAGACACTTGGCTATAAATGCTTCATATCATCCAGGAGTGAATGGGAAGCGGTGTGTGTACAGATTGTTGATGTGAATGACTTGCAAAGTGTACGCCAATTTGGCTGCCGGTGCTGCATACTCCAAAGGAGTTGAGATGGTTTCAGGAATGCTTAAGGCACAATGAACAGCGATAGTAATAGTGTAAGGCACTTTTATTCAATTGTTAAAAAGTGCATAATTAAATTGCCAATATTATTATTATTAATGTTATCATGTGAAGAGTGAATTGAGAATTGATGGGGAAAAAAATGTTGTAACCAAATTATCGTGAAGGTGTTTTTTTCTTTTGTCAGAGAGGGTCATCGCTGTCTGACTCAGCAATATCAGATTCAGAACAACTTCTACTGAGTCATGTTTTATTTATTGTGGTCCCATGATTCATGGTGGGCCCAAATTAATCAATCACAATTACAGTTTCACTCTGTTATTAGAAGCGAGTCAACTGAGTCGTAATAATCATGATACAACGTGTACTCTGCCGTTGCTTGCGCTATAATACACGATACTTCGATGCATTACATGTACCCGATGGAGTGTGTATACAGCACTCTATTATTGACATTGTCCACTCCGTTATCACCGCATGTACTTAGTGAAGAAAAATGGAGATGCACCCTAACCTAACAGTAGTGCAGCAGTGAGCTATGCCAGCGCAACGTTATTCCGTACCCCATAAATCCATATTAAAATGACTGGAATCAATGCGAGGTCTTCATCCAGTGGCTGAACAATTCGCCGTGTTAAAGTTTGATTAGCTGAGGGTGCCTTATACACGGTGGCAGGGAAAAGTACAGCCGGAACCAACCGGCCGTAGCTGTCTTGTCAGTATTCAACTATGCGTGATGGCTGGATCGTTCTCACACATAGTGCGAGTGGTCCACAACATTATTTTGTGTATTATTTTATTTCTTTTTCTTCACCTCTTGCGGAAATTCATGGTTTACCTTCGGCGATCGACATTTTGTCCAGGCACATCGGATAAATGTGCCGTACAAACCAAGTGGGTTAGGGTCTTGGTGGAATAATTGAAATTGAATTACGGAACTTGGGCTCAGTCAAATGTCAACCAGGTGCCCGTAATGCTATGGAGGGAGGGAGGGAAGGAGGGAGGGAGGGAGGGAGGGAAGGGTGTTTCTCTCTGCGTACCTGCCAGACACTGACTTGGAGAATACCGCTGCAGGGTTTGAATAAGAGGGGGGAATCCACAAGACCAAAATCGCTTGTAGCTCACAATACTCACTACACTAGAATGTTGTTCACAAGACCAGAATCAAAAGGAGATACAATTATTTCTACACAGTTTGAAACTGGTGTTCTCTTTAAAAACACATCACTGTTTTATTTGAACAAGCACTAAGAGAAGATTGATGTACTTTGTCTTTATGGTTGAGTATACTTGGATACTCTACAGAACTCAAAGAGTTGAAATCAACGTTTGATCATAACTGGCTTTTATTAAAGATATTACACGGTGAGATGTAGTTCATTCAACTGAAGAACACAAGACCGCCAGAATTGTCTGGTTGTGTGTTTACTAGCCTGGCGTTAAAATCACTTGCCCTCCAGGCCTGCGGTACAGTAGAAATATTGCTCCCTAGCTGTATGGGCAGGTTGTATCAGGGACTGAAACGATTGGGGAAGGGGAGGCAGGTATCTCATCAGACCTCATCGTTGAACCTCGGTCAGTTATTTAGTGAGATCAAATTTAGTTTATGCCAAGATGTTGTCTGAATGTATTGCGACATCACATGATCTTTAGGCGTTCAGATTGACCCATTTGGTGAAAGCAAGTGCAGAGCAGGGCTACCATTTTACAGGAATCCGTGCTCAACATTTCTTACCAGTGGTGCCTCTAAGGGTGAGGCCGGGGGGGGGGGGGGGCTCAAGGCGAAGGGGCTCAAGTTCCTTCATAGACAGAATAAGGAAGGGAAATTAATAACTAGGATTAAGTGCATTGAAAAGGAGGTTGGCACACCCGCAAATCCTACTTTTCTGTAAAAGTATTTTGTTTTGTATTTTGTACAAGGGCCCCAAGTTCTACCGTAGCCTGGTAAGGATTTGAATAATTATAATAATTTTCATTTTTTTAAGGCACTTTTTAACATTATTGTATCAAAGGCGCCTTATACTATAACTACTCTTGAAACCATCCCAACTCCTTTGGAGTATGCAGCACCGGCAGACAGTTGGCGCACAAGTTGATAAATCATTCACATCAACATATCTCCATCCTCCTGGGTGATGGGGAAGCAATTATGATTAAGTGTCTTGCCCAAGTGATTAAGGGTCACAAACAGGATTCAAACCCAGGCTCTGATGACTCAGCCATCAGAACTTGAGTTCGATGCTCTAGACCGCCCGGCCACAAAATGCTACGTCGTAATTCATTTTATGAGTGCGAATACAATGCACTAGACCACACTGCCTGACGTTCCACTGAAGACACATTGTTATAATTTTAGAATTGACCGAAACTACAGACTTCATATAGTTCACTTATTCGGCCAATTATATTATTGTAAAGGGTGGGGGGGGGGTTACTGTACATAAAAAAACAACCCAATTGTGTAAATTTTGAAGTGCTTTCACAATGCAGAGTCAGCACTTATGTTCAACATTGTAATCGTATAGTTTTATCAACTGAAACAGTTTCTGCCAAGTTAGCACAAATGGAGTGTCCTCCATCAAGTTGACATGTCATTAACTCATTAACACTTAGTTTCGGTCGGAACGATTTCCTGTTAGTCCCAAATGTAATGGACATGGTATTTGATGCGTGCATTCAACAATAACCAATTGTGGTTTGCGTTGAACAAGAAGATGTTAAATTCAGACTGAATGTTTTCTTAATGTGTATATCTGTGGTGCTTGTATCGATCAGCTGCTGTTGGTGAAGCAATTTGTAAAATAAAAATTATCTGGTTTATTTATTTGTAATTATGGGGGGGGGGGTTGTGTTATCTGCAATGCTTTGATCCCCCTGCGTCATTCATTGTGATGTAGGTTACTACTGTAAGCAATAGTTAGCCGTGTTGTTTTTCCCTGGAAGTTTGTTTGCCCGGGGAAGTGCGAGAGATAAAATGAATAATCCAATTTTGACACCCAGCACAGCAGGAAACCCGCCGTGTTTGATTACAGATGGAAAGCTCTGTTATAGCCCTGTAGCGTTTTCTTCTTCTTCTTCTACATTCGTCCCCGGCCACAGACAGCTGAATGGATGTGCACGCCAGATCCAAACAACACGAGAGAGAGAGAGAGAGAGAGAGAGAGAGAGAGAGAGAGAGAGAGAGAGTGGGGGGAAAGAGAGATACAGAGAAAAAAGGAACAGAACGACACAAGTGATCATGGATGGCCTAACAAATTAATCAGGATTCGAGAATGTGAAATGAAATTATGGATGGGATGCGATTCTCAAAGGACCAGGGGCCCCTAATTTGCTCTAATTTTGTTAGCAGAAATCTGGGTTATGTTGGGGGGAGGTGCCGAGTTAATATTGCTGGAGAGGGAGAGTCTGGAACCCCCTCGGGCTGGACACGTTCTGCAGCATCAGATCATTCATGTTACAACATAAACACAATCTTCAAAAGGGGGATGAGGTGAGTCAGTTAGAGTGCTATGTCAGACGGCAGATTTATTAAGCTTACCTGACATGTGTACAATGCAGCAATATATAGCAGTCTAGAATGAGCTACTGAAAATGTCTCGTTTGTTCGTGGATGTAAAAGCTCCAGAAATGTCCAGTGTTCGATGAGTATGGCTCTCCCCATGCTAGCGTGTTGGGCCGATCGGCACACATTTTTGTCCGTTTCAAACAAATTTCGGACAGCACACTGACAATTTTGATGTATAAATATTTTTATAGATTTAAAACCAAATTCCCAAAAGTCATAAAATAAAACCATTTGAAATGCTCTAGATTTTTATGATAGAGTAGCCGATCAAACTTGTGATATTTGGTTCCAAAATGCAGCGCAGTTATGAAGAAAAAAAACCTAGAGAGAATCCTTTGATAAAACCAAATGTTGTAACAGAATGCAGTCCGAAAAATAAAGGTTATTAACGTACTTTGCAATGTCGCTCAAAATTATGTACTTTTCTGTCGTCACTGTGCTTTTACAAGCAGCTGTTGCCTTGGAGATGCCTTTTCACAGAGAACAAACGGTTTGTTTCGTACTCTTAGCATGGAATATGATAAATATTGATATGGACTGTAAGACTGCGTCGTTAATTACGGGTCTGAATGGGCTTAAACCTGATAGGGCTGTTTACTGCCTCGTAAGTCTGGAGTCATCTCTAGTGTGGCAGGCTACCCATTCTTCAGTCGACTGATGAACAGTCATGTCTGGGCAAACAAAATATAAAAAAATTAAAATATTCCGAGCTTGGAAGAGAAAGAAAGGGACAGACTCTTTCACAAACGTTTGGTCACCTACTGTGAAGGGGGAAGCTATTCAACTTCTGAGGCGCGACCAGGGATTGAATGCAACAAGACCTGAATGGGGTCCCTGTCAGCGCTGAAGAGATCTGGGCCATGTTAAGAAATAGCCCAAGATCTTATTTCAAGATAGCAACAAAAATATATTTGTTAAAAAATTACTGGCTGAAAGGTGTTTTTTTATTCTGTGCATTGTGTCGTCGTCTCAGTTTGTATCGGCAGATTGGATCCACGGGACGGTTTTGTCTTACATCTTCATGCCTGGATCCATGGAAAGCTTTCATTTTTTTTCTTAGACTGAAGTCACTCTGGGATACAAAGATTTAGCAAAATGCTTTGCTTTTTTTCAATCAATGTTTGAGATGGGTTTTTTTTTTAAGTCCATGTTTTTACAGGCTGGGTATACTTTTGGTAATTGTCAAAGACTAGTATCCTCACTTGGTGTATCTCAACATGCACATAAATAACAAACCTGTGAACATTTTTGGTTAGTTGGTCATGGAAGTTGCAAGGAAATAATGAAAGACAAAACACCCTTGTTGCATAGGAATTGTATGCTTTCAAAAGCCTGAGAAAGGCTTCATTCCTGAAGCCTTTCTCAGATTCAAACATTTTAGTGAGAATTTACCTCTTTCTCAAAAGCTACATTACTTCAGAGGGAGCGTTTCTCACAATGTTTTATACTATCAGCATGCTGCTCAATACTCCTTACCAATAAGTTGATGGTTATAGTATTCTTGAGTAGTTACCAGAAGTATCCAAGAAGCTTTTTCGAGCAGGTATGGGTACACTGTGTGTACAACCACAGGGTGAACTTTTACATGTGAGTTGCAAGTTTTCATGCCAAAAGCTTCTGAAAAAACATTGTAGGCTTTTTTTCTTTTTTCTCGATTGTAATTTTATAATTTGCCTCTCCGATTAGTCACGTCACTGCATCAACCATGGTACATGGTATTTGAGATCTTTCAAGCAAGTCTTTGTTTGCTGTGACAATGTGGCCATGTTTACGGGGAAATTTCTTCCTCTTTTTCAATGAACTCCACGTACGCCACATAGTGTAAAGTGGCCATTTTGACGCTTATTAATAACTTTTGACGGCACTGTGTTGCGTAACCCTGTGCCACATGCACAGGAGTTTTTATAAATCTTGCATGATTGGTTCAGGAATTACTTGGCGCTGCGTGGAAACATTAGAACGCTTGACACAGCTCAAAGCCAAAAACCCAAATTGGCGGGTTGGAACTCTCTCCACTGGCTTACTGAGCGTTGCGCATTACACATGTACGGCATGATGACATCCCATGTACCAGATAGACACACATATTCATTTTTATATTTCTGGTTTTATGGTTACATAAAAAAGAAAATGGAAACAGATGGCCCAGAGAATAAAAACGCTTCGATATACAAAAAGGTGTTTAACAAATTGAATTAGAATGTGTGAAATTATGTCCATGTGTACACAAGGCGTGTTGATCACAATTGTGCTGCTGCCCATTTTGGGCCATTAAAAAAAAGGTCCATTTCAATATTACACAATGTCATGTATGACCAGACAGGTCCATGTATGACGTAGCAATTCATTTAATGTTTTAAAAAAATATTTTGCTTTGTAATGTACTGTTGATTATTATATTAGGGAAATTATTATTAATATTATTTTTGTTACTACATGTATGACGTAGTTTATTTCCGTACACTGTCGAGTGTTTTGACAGAATTATAAAGACTGTATAACTCAATACATGTAAAACAAATTACATTTTATGTACACAGTGTGCCGCGCGGTCATAAATATTTATGTGGGTACCCACATTCATGTCGTATACTTCAAGTTGTTTGAATTGAAACCAGCTGATGTGTAATAACTGTACACCTTTCCATCTCGGCTGACATAATCAGCCAATTATTTATTTCAGATCCAACATGTCAAGCATTCTAAATACCTTCTTATAAATGAATTATTTTAGGTTTAGTCCTCCCCTGGTTTTCGAGTTCTGTGTGAGTTAAATTTATACCGAGTCTTTGTGTGGGAGGCTCCGTCCCACTCTGGGCGATAACATATATTGATCAACCTTTCATCACTTTGAGCACTTAGTTGGCATTAGACATACCAGGTATATTTCAATTAGTTCTGAGCTCGCACGTATGTCGTTTTTTTTTTGAGAACAGCGGATTTACCCAGCAAGTCTGCTGCCACCTGGCATCCAAAAAAGTCTCCAATCGAAGTCATTTGTGACCCCCCCTCCCCACGTCAAAATACTTCTCAGAATTTCAAAGTGAAGACAACCGAAGCATGAACCATGATATCAAAATGATGCCGAATGTCTTATACATTTGATATGACGAGAACGACTGACCTTATGGACTGATCTTTTTTACCTTGCACGCGCAAGTGCTGCACAATGGCGGCGCTGTGTGCAGCACTTGCGCGCTTGGATTGAAAGCTCTTGTTATACAAATAATGAATGTTTTGTGAGTGCAATGGTGAGAATATTTTCATAAGTTGAAGTACGGTGAAGCCAAATGGAATAAAAATAGTCTTTTCATTATTCGAAAGCAAAACATTCATTATTTGTTTCGTACAACATCCGAGTAGATCTTTGTCATTTTGATTGGAAGATACAATGTTAAGAATGAACTGTACATGATTGTAGTCTGGCATCCACTACAAGAGCTTTTGTACTGCTGTGTGTAACGCATAGTGTGGTCTAGCTCACAATAGTCAGAAAGGATGCGACTAATACAATGCACAGTGAATAGAACCAAAATGCACAGTCAATGCGATGTCAATGTTTGATTAATGAATGCCACCTGACCTACAATCCTCCAATCAAATGACTAGGATCTATACTTGAGTCTTATATAAATTCATCTATTTGATGAGCAAATGAACTCAGTTTTGGATTTTGGCGGGTATGTGCCTTGGTTTGGTTTGGAGCGTCATTTGTTAACCTTCGCTCAAGTGAAAAACATTTACCTATAAGTTCCCTTGGTATTCATGATAAAAAAAAAGGTGAACGGAAAATGTATGCGTATATGTATAGGATAAACATCGCACACAAATAAACTGTTGTTTCTTTAATCCTACTTACTACTGATGTTTGTGCCGGTAGACCCGTCGTCCAGATCAATATTTCCTTCTAAAATACTGTCATTTCAGAAAACTGTGTTCTAATTTGTAATTTCTTTGGCAACATCACTGAGGAAGCGATTCAGTCCTTCAAATGCCATCTGCATGAACACATTTCTTGACATGAATCAGTAGAGTGGGCCCTAGACACAATTTATTTTTTTGTTTTTATGTCTAGCAACTTCGTGTCGCAGTGAACCATTTGATCAGCAAATCATAACTAGGGCTAGAATTTTTTGGGGGGAGGGGAATCCAAAAGACTGCAGGGTCTGTAGCTCAAAAATTTTTACAGGACCAGAAAAAATACCTACACAGTTTAACATTTGAACTGTTTCAATTTGAACAAGAGAGAAGATTGATCTCATTTGTGTTATGGATAAGTATTCTTTAAAGGAACGTTACAGAATTGGTTTTTGCTAACAAAACAGTTGCTGGCATTGTAAGCACTTTATGTAATTCACCATATACATCAACTGACAAACCTGTAGAAGTTTGAGATCGATCGGCCATCTGGTCACGAGAAAATAGTGAAAAAACCGATTACACATTTGCATGAAATGATATAGATTCAACAAATGAATACAACGCTCACTGAGCGATAAACTCCAATCGGAAAATTAGTTTATTCATTTCTCATCAAATATGACATTTCAGACAGAAATATTTCAAGGGATGTTTTCTACTATCATCATTATTAGATAGTGTAAGTTTTGTGTAAATCTGTGATCAAAAGTATATTTTACTAGTTTTTTTCGTACCAATTCTGTAATGTTCCTTTAATAATAAACACATTTTTAAAGTATTTTTGTTTTCCCAGTCTGAAAGTCGACATTTGAAAAAAACAAAACCAATACTGCTGGACGTGTCTAGTCATGAGTTTAATGGCCCAACGCCAAAATCGCTAGCCTCGGGCCTACAGTCCGGTGTAAATTTCAAACTCTGATGACTCTTCTTCTAAGGGCCTTCAGTCTGATTCTATTTTTCATTCTGCCTTTTGGGCTATTGTTAACTTTTTATCTATAAATATGAACAAATATATATGTATATCTGTTTTATTTTAAAAAGCAGTAATGCTTGAAAATTCTTTGCCCTCTTTTTTCATCGGTTACCCAAACGAAAAACGACAATTTTGGACTTTCTCTTCAATCTGAGAGAAGGTTTGTTCAGTTATTTGTGTTGAGGCAGACAATTCATTGAACTTTAATTAAATTGGAAACGTTTAAAAGCATGGAGACCTTAAATGCTACGTCGTGGTAAAGCATAAACCTTATGATAACATAATATTTCTGTTTATTTTGGAGATGGGATCTTATTTTAATTAAGTTAATTAAACACTTAATGTTATTAAGGCTCGGCACGCTTGACATTTAAGGCAGGCAGATAACTAATAAGATACCAATGCGGTCACCAAAGCATCACCAATAGTACACTGGTGTCCACATGTACACATTTCATTTGAAACAAACATTTGATCAAATCTTTGAAATAATTTCTACGCAAATTGGAATTAGTGTACGGATTATTTGTCACATCTCTCAAGGATGTTGGTTGGTGAAACCAGAGCATGTAACATACACTGGTGTTCAATTTTACTAAATTATTCCTTTACTATTGTTATATATTCGGTTTGCGGTAACACCATGTGTATAAATATCTACTTTGCTGTGTAGATTTTGTTCTTTAGAGAACTTGTCTTGCTATTTATTCTATTACCGGGGAGTAGATTTTTGGAATTCGGGAGACTTCTCAGTTCTGAAAAGAGCTATCCTGCTTATTAACTACTACCTGGGCGGGAGGTAGGCAATCGGCCTGGACTACTACTTTAGCTTTGTGGATCGGGGGACTTCTCGTAATTAACTGCACTGCCGCGGAGTGAGTTCTTTTGGTCTCAACGTTTCGACTAGCTTGCTCTAGTCATCGTTGTGATATCTTTGTTGGTAATAAAAACCAAGGAACTCCCAAAAAGCGCCTTGCACTGTTTGAAGACGATACCTGTGAAGAGAAGATGTTGAAGAAATCTTAGTGTTCAGATGTGGGAGGGAAAACTCCCTGGGGGAATACCCCTTGGAATCAGGTAGAGACTGAAAACCCAATCCACTATGGAAGGCTGCGTGTCCAACGCAGGGGTTAAAGAAACTACCCAGCCAACCTGGAAATTGACTAGAACAGGATTTGAACCTGCGACCTCCGGATTGATTTACATGCCGATGCTCTAGCTCTATGTTGGTGGTCTCCCTATTTTGTTGATATATCTTTGTGTGGAGGGGGGGGGCAGCAGTCAGAAGCCATACAAACTTAATACACTTAACAATTCTCCTATGAAGGACTGATGACAGCTACAAAATTGACCCTCACATTCCCATCTTAAGTTTGATTTGGCTAATTTGAAATTAATCTATATTTTTTAAGGTGAACAATTGTCGTTTATTGGAAAGTAGAGGATTGGAACGATTGTAGGTACATTTCTCAGAACTAACAATAAATCCTACCTTCAAACAATGGTTGGTTCAGAATAATTAAAAGTTATTTCCGTAGCCGTGATATTTGGCCCAGGTCCCCGCCAGTTCCTGCTTAGCAAACTTGCTAAGCAGTGTTTTCCACGAGGTCAGCAGTTCAGTGAAATTGGGCCCTGGAATATAAATTTATTAGCTATACCCACATGTGGGACACAGCTGTCAGCTCCCCCAACCAAAATAGTAGCAGATTATTTGAATGTCAACGGTAATCAGTGAACTTGTACTGTGGGGCAATTAATCACTGGGGGCTTCGATATCTCTGACGTGTCATGGAGGAATTCATGGTTGTTATTGGCCCCCGGCAAAACTCCTCTTGGCCGAGCAAGACCAGTGTTAAAGTCCAGCTGGGTTCAGAGTGAAACCGATGATCATAATAATGATTGATTTGATATGATTTGATTTCTTGTTTTGTTCCAAAAGGAACAGAAGGGTTACAACAATTATTTCCAATATACAAATTACAGTTTACATCATGACAGAGGAGTTAGCAAAAGCATCAATGTTAAACTAATTATTTGGAACATTGATTTCCTTTAACGTAGCAGGCATACAAATATACTTGGCTAAGCAATATATAATACCTTTTTCCAGATAATAATATGCAGTTCTTAAACAGCGCTTTTCACACCTGAAGGCTGTCCCATAGCACTCATCAGGGGTCGAAATTAAACTACATTGCTCACTAGCCGGCAGGGACAGTGGAAATAAAAAGTTACTGGCCCGCCAGACAATCTGGTGGCCCAACACCATTTTGTATTTTAAAATCAGCAATGCGGGAGTGAGTGCACATGTACGTAAG
This sequence comes from Pycnopodia helianthoides, assembly GCA_032158295.1. Taxonomy (NCBI): domain Eukaryota; kingdom Metazoa; phylum Echinodermata; class Asteroidea; order Forcipulatida; family Asteriidae; genus Pycnopodia; species Pycnopodia helianthoides. The sequence goes on from CM063244.1 coordinate 28,547,982, forward strand.
GGGGAAACAGTTTTGAAAAAAGGAAGGATTTTTTATTTATTTTTTTTTATAAAAAAATAAATAAAAATAAAAATAATAATCTTACGATCTGGGCCACGGAACGTTGTGGTGCCTGGGCCGATGCACGCGCAGCAGATACTCGGCAGTCAGAAACATGTGGTTGTGTGCATCATGTTTCGAAATGAACGATCGCTATTCCAATGTTGCGGTTTGGAAGTCGGGCTTGGCTCGTCGGCTACTCGTTTGATTGTGTTTAGTGCATGCAGGCTAAAAATAGTCCGTTTGTATTTTTTGGCAGAGCAGCCAATTATCTAATTTTTAGCAGGGCGGCATTTAAACAGACTTTTCTCACTGTCCCACCGGGCTATCCTTTTTGGTGTAATCGGTGGCCCGGAGATAATTTCACTGGTCACAGGCCAGCGGTAATTTCGACCCCTGCCCATTAATTTATCTGCAGGTATGCAGAGCTATGTTTGGAACTACGGGACCCATTTGTACATCCTGTACATGGGTGCAAACTTAATGCATCCAACCATGACAGAAACACTGGGGCAAACCCCTTCTATTAGCGATAAGTGTACTGGGTTCTTTAATGTGCATTACACAACGCACAGGACCTATGGCTTTATGTCCCAACCGAAAGAGGAAGCCATAACGGTTAAAGTGTCTTGCTTGAGGACACGTGTCAGGACCTGGACTCAAACCTTCACTCTGCTGATCAGAAACACCAGGGCCTAATTTCGTGGAGATGCTCAAGCAGAAAATGCTGCTTAAACATTTTCTGCCAAGCAAAAATAAGCAGGATACCAGTCACAGATTGTACATGTGACATGGTATGTTAGCCGGTGACCTTATTCTGGTGAGCATCATTTTGTTGTGCTTAGCTACGTTATGTGCTTAAGCAGCTCTATGAAATTGGGCCCAGAGCTGAGTCCAGCGTGCTTGACCGCTCGTCCACGACACGACACAATATCGAGGAAACTCCTTCCACTTTCTTAAAAGAGGATGGGAACCACCCCAAGATGTTGTTGTTGTTGTTGTTGTTGTTGTTGTTGTCGTTGTCGTTGTTGTCACTTGGAGCGGAAGTAGTGTTGGGTTGTCTTGTCAGTTTGTCGTTGTCCCTGGTTATAGGTTAGAATTTTCTGATTATTTGTAATTGATTGGGGTTGTCAGACTTGTAGTCAAGTCGAACATTCTCTCGTCAAGACTGGTTTTATGGGTGGCGTCATGAGGGAATGTCTGGCCAGAAGAGAGTCTGTGGCTTTGACTTGGCTGCAGTGATCTAGCCAAAGCCGCAGCCAAAAGCTGGATTGAGTTGGTTTCTAGGAAGGTGTTAGTCTTTGGAAAATTTGTATTTGGAAAGAAGTCTGTTGTCTTTATGAGGGTGATTACTATTGGTTAACTTGCATCTGATATAATTTAATATCTTTCGGCTATCTTTTTTTTTTTGCTTTGCGTTTATGGCTTCCCATAGTTTTCCAAGGTGGGCAAAATTTTAGGTTATGGTGTTGCAATAGAAAGGTCTATATGTCTGTGTTGATAATTGTGAGTGTCCAGTTAATGTGTACGACATGATGGCCAAAATAACAGTCTTTGTTTAAAGTTATCATACAGGATTGGTAGGGATAAAAAACATCAGTGTTTAGTTCTAGTCTGAAAGCTAACTGATTATGAAGTTCATACTAGAACCATTTTTTTCTGTGGAATTTCCCTCGGAAATGAAGCCATAAATTCAAGAAAACTGTTTGTGAAAACCTAAAAAAATGCAACAGCTAACCAAAATTAAGGACAAAGTGTTTACAATTAGCTGTAAACTGTGCCTGGTTTTTCACTTTTTCTCCTGAATCACACAACAGATTAAGCCTAAATTTTCACAGGTTTGTTAATTTATGTATATGGTTGATCACACGAACACTGTCGTCATGATTAATTTGTCAAGCTCTACCAACCCTGTATTAATAAGATCCGAGCTGACTAAATGGTCAGTAGTGACTTCATCATTCACATGATTTCAACATACACCTGCATCATCTTTCCCCCTCCCCTCATCAAGAAGCAAAAACAGGTCACTCAGGCAGCTTTGGGTGCTTCCCAAGGGGATTTAAGTCCACAATGTTCCATCAAGATGCGGTCCGGCAAAAAAAATAAAATCATGTTTAAAAACAACATCGCTGACTTAAACATCCCAAATCCCCGACAGCTGTGTGGATAGAGAGAGGTCTGAGCCATCTCTACCAAAGGTCAGCCAGTATACATGGGTCAATCAGTCACCGCAGGTCACCAGGATGGGTTTGACAGTACGTGTCATCAGGCCACTGTCATCACAGAGATAACGCTATGAGACTGCAATGAGCTTTCAGACCGTCTCCATTGGGGTTAACATTCCTTGTCCATCCATAGACGTCACCTCTCCATTCCATGAGTCAGCAAACTTGCGCTAGTCTGTCACATCCAAGGATTTGACTCTCGTGAAATTGTTTTCTCCCTCGGGGGAACTTTTGTCTTCAGAAATAATCTAATACGGCGACTATTAGATGACAAATTGTTTGGGAAATATGTCATTTTTTAAGGATTACTGGATTTAAGAGATAGCTAGTGCCTGACGTGACTCTGCTGTGTCCCATCTTCTGGGGTAATTTTGACTGTGATGTGGTGATAGATAACAGAGATCTGCCATGAATGAATAGCCATTTGCCACTCCAAAGGATTCAATGAGCCAATGTCGGAATTTTCCAACCGTCGGATTAAAACTTCGCTGTGGCCAAAGGCCTGGATATTTTTGAATGGCCTATTAAATCCGGCCCCTGTCTGACCAACTTTGAGAACAAACATGCTGTGATAGGGATTGTAGAATATTATACAAATAATGAATGTTTATGAGTGCAATGGTGCGAATATTTTCATGAGTTGAAAGATGGAATGTTCCATTCAACAAGGCGGAGCCGAGTTGAATGGAGCATTCCATCTTTCAACGAATGAAAATATTCTCACTATTGCACGAATGAAAAACATTCATTATTTGTTTTATATAACATCCAAGTAGATCTTTGTAATTTTGATTGGAGGATACAACTTTCAAAACAAACAAAGCGTACAATATTTAATTGTGACATTACACCCATTTCTTTTGGTTCGGCTTGTTTGGATTCACCAGTGACTAAGTGCGTTCTGTACTTCTATTTTGAGACACGCGGGCACTGTATTGTAGTATGCCTTGCAGTATAACTGTGCTGCTGCATTATTTGCTATCACGTGACGGACAATCCTCCAATCAAATGGCAAGGATCTGCTTGGGTGTTATATAAAAACCAATAACCCCATATATGCTGGTGCTCATTTTCAATAATAATAATAATAAAAGTTATTTATACTGCGCTTTTCCAAAACATGATCAAAGCGCATAACAAAGAAATGGATGAGTTAAAACAAGCTAGTGCAAATCAAAAATCTACAATTTAGGAAAGAGATAAGTTTTAAGTTTTTTCTTAAATGTAACAATACAAGAAGAATTACGGACATTAATTGGGAGACTGTTCCAAGGTTCAGCAGCAGAGTGTGAGAAGGCGTGTTTGCCATAAGTTAGTCTGGACTCGTGAGTGTTAAGCCGAGTTTTATCGGAAGAAGAACGGAGTCCTAGACCTCATGTCAATTTAATTGTTCAGGGATTAAAGTATATTATTTTGTTTTACCCTGCAATGAATTAATAAGTATCATGCTCCCCCCAAAAAGAAATAAACAATACGGACAAAATAAGGAAACCAACATAATATGACTACGTGTAGATGTAGCTTGGTTGGTAGAGCGTTGGCACATTAATCCGGAGGTCGCAGGTTCAAATCCCGCTCTAGTCACTTTTCCTTTGTTCAACCCAAAATAAAATTAGAAAAAATAAATAAATAAAAGAATTCTGTTTGAAATTCAAATGATTAAAGAGAGTGATAAAAAGTTTTTAAGTGAGCTACTTTGACTACAAAAATTAAAAAGGAAAGGATAGGTTTGCTTGATATCCAACCAAACTGATCGAAGATGTGGTGTTGTTAGATCGCTGGAGTCATTATCACCTTGGACCGAGATCGTCGCTCCGCTGCCTGTATCTTTATAAAAATGTCCGTACGTGGGAGTAATGCACCTCGGCGATACAGCACCCTGGGTATACCACATAGACACACTGACTATCACTGGCGCAAGGAGTCGTTTGCCTGGAGGGAGGAGATGACATCCCATCGTCAGCAGTCTCCTCCATGGTAACTTGAGTGCCATCTTTGGCTGTGCTGGGCGTCTGCCAAGGCGTGAAGTAGAGTCCCACTTCGTTTTGGCTACACGATACTGATGAGCAGCGGAGATAAGGGGGGCACACTCCTGCTCTAGTGGGGGGTTCTCCATCGCTGCATGTGCAAACATCTCATTTGCCATGAAAATGAAATAACTGCCACAGGTTTGCTGCAAAATGGTACATTCGAATACGACTGCGGACTAACTACGGATGGGACAGGCAGTTGAAGTTAACGCACTCGTGTCGCAGTTGTTTGGTTTGCTGCCGAACGGCCTTGATATTTAAAAAAAATAAATAAACTATTGAAAAACACCAACAAAACGGCGCTATTATTTGAAGACATTTCATGTCTTAAGTGCCCTGTGACAAAGAGGTTATAACTTGATGCATTTATGATGCACCGGGAGGTCCACCTGAGCAGGTTATATTTATCCAGGAGTGTTTTCTTTTCCACCCCGATGGGAAGCCCTAAGCCTTCTGCACTGCACTGTCGTCTCAAACTGTCTGAATTCCAGGCGAGGGAGCCATTCCTAGGTATACACGTGAACGCACACACACACATGTTGATATCGGATGGTGACCACGTACATGGGCCTGTTTATTTTGACAATAGTTCTGCAGACAGAAGTTTATGAGTTCCATCTGTGGCGAGTCCCTTTGGGACTCTTAAGTTTCTACGATGCATACGACGCATGATTGGCAGTCCACAGCGGTCCACTCTTGTCATCTTAAGATGTTGAATCACCCACCGTCTCGACCATTCTAATTCCACTTAATGGAGCACAGTAAAAAAAAAAAAACCCGTAACATGCTTGGGGCTAAAGGAGAGCAGTCAAATATTCATCAGGTTCATGATAACCATGGCGATAAATAGACTTCTCTATTCCTGACTATAATTTCTTTGTACAATCAGCCACTGGATTTGTGTAATCTCATTAACAGCTCTTCCATGGACTGTGACACATCATTGTTCTGAGAAAATAGAATTAGCTGTTTACAAACTGCTTACCAACCCGAAAGGACCTATGGTATAAAATGCAAAAATTAGTTAGTGGCCCGACGTTTTTTTGACCTTATTAGCAGAGTCTTTCTCAAGGGCTAAATGACAACACAACACAGGTGTAATTAGAAGCGGTCAAGTGGAAAGAGATGACACGGAGATGAAAGCACACAGAAAAAGCAGGGGATGAACAAAGAGGAGGGTGACAAAAGAAGTGATTTTTCTCTTCTGTGCGCTTTCATCTCTGTCATCTCTTTCCACTTGACTGCATTTGTTTCACCAGTGTACCTGTTTATTATGTGTTGTCATTTAGCCTTCAACAAAGACAAAGACGCTGCTAGGGTCAAATCGTCAGGCCACTTACAAATTTTTACATCATTGCTCTATCTGAACATCATTGTCAACATCAAGGCGCTTGACAATAGATGCAGTTTGTATACAGATAATAATAGTTGCAATCACAAGGCTGCTTGTGAGCGTCTTCACAAGCCGTTCCTAGTGATAGGTCGACTGTTTGAAAACCAGATAAACCATCCCTTCATCATTGTACATGCAATCGTTTGTAGACCACTGAGTAAACTTGAAATATAAACAAAAACATCAAAAGAGAGAGACAACAAAACCAAACAGATTCTATAATTTAAAGGAACGTTACAGAATTGGTTTTTGCTAACAAAACAGTGCTGGCAGTGTAATCACTTTATGTAATCCACCATATACATAAACTGACAAACCTGTAGAAGTTTGAGATCGATCGGCCATCTGGGTCACGAGAAAATAGTGCAAAACCGTTTATAAATTTGCATGTGTTATACAATGCATGAATAAAACGCTCATGAGCGATAAACTCCAATCAGAAATTAGTTTGATTTATTTCTCATCAAATATGGCATTTCAGACAGAAATATTTCTAGGGATGTTTTCTACTATCATCATCATTAGACCGTGTAAGTTTTATGTAAATCTGTGACCAATTTTACCAATTCTGTAATGTTCCTTTAACAATAGTGCCTCCCTCAATTGCAGTCAACCCTAGTTAACTCAGTCTACTGTGACTGTTAGTCTATTCAAAATCCAATGCCATGTCAACAACTTTCACTCAGTCCATGATTCGTTACTCCATAAAAAAAGAGGCACCAAATCGTGGGAACAGTATAACATTTGTCGATGCAGATATTACGAGTCCCTTTTGGTATATTCATGTTGGAAAGGTTACATGAAAGCTTTTGGGGATAATACATCGTGGAACATTTTTTTAAAACACGACTGTCTCATCGAACCGTTCGAAGTAACCAACAAAATTTTACCAGACAAGTGTTATTTTCTCCTGCCGGGTCGTTTCATATGCGTCCCTGATGAGTCGTGCCACGCCAAACACAAGCAGGGTTTCTCATCAGTTAATTGATGGATGAGGCAAGGCTGTCAGACGCCTGGCCATATATTCCTTGTTTAGAAAAAGTCTTACTGAATCATGGGATGGGGGTCAACAGTCCTTGCTCTATTTATGATCAGACTTATATTCCCTCCCCCCCCCCCTTATTACATGACGAGGATGAATGTGGATCGTTTGTCCTCCCCTTGTACTCTTATTTGTCTTGTCACTCTGAGTCGTGAAAATTTTTCCCCTCCGGCAAGTCGGAGAATATTTATTTTAATTTCTGATTTGGATGACAGTAGATAAATCATTGAAACTTGAAAAAAAAAAGATTTTCAAGATTCACTGGAAAACCTAAAATGTATAAGAAACGCTTTCAAAGCAGAGATAAATTTCGACGAATAATGTCAGAGCTGTGTTGGTGAACTTACAGCTTTGACTTCTGATATTGTAACCATATTTAGGTCGCTTTAACTTCTTAAAGTGGAAGTGTGGATTTTTTTTCTTTCCAGTAATCACACTTAAACATGAGTACCACTTTTCTTATCCAAACAAAAAGTTTTCTATTCTCTGGAATTCATGGTGTTGCAGGTCTATGGGGTGTTTTATTTGGACAATTTTGTACTTTTTGTTCAGACATGTCATATGGGTGATAATTTTTTTGGGGGAGGGATAAAGGTTAATTTTGTATATCTTACCATTGGATGTTGTTTCTGTAAACTCATGCCCATACTAGATTCTGATGGACTTTTCGTCACAGGTTCTGACAAAGTGACAAATCCGTAATTTTTGTAAACAAATTTGTAAACTATTTTTGGTTTTTCTTGGTACAAATTCTTGATACGTACATGTACATTGCCTAGGTCCTTACATGTAGTAATTTTCGTAATTATACTAATTAGCATGACCGGCAAATCAGTAGTGCACCGCATTCAAGTTGTGTCATTCATAAACTTGAGAAGTAGTGACGGGGTCACGCTTCGACCCTTGCGGAGTTTTTCTCAAAGGCTAAATGACAGTGACAACGCACCGCACACACATACAAGTGTGTTTAGTGTAACAGAAGCAGTCAGGTGGAAAAGCTACTGTGGAGTGAATAGGATGGAGCAGAGAGTGGACAGAAGATGCAGACGGTGAACAAATAAAAACAATCAGAAAGGAGAAGGGTTGATCGGAGGTAGAAGAGAGTTGGCTAGTGTAACTGTACAGATAGGGTTAACACATTCAGTTAACACCATTTTTTAACTTGTGAAAAAACAGACAACATTTAATTTTTTTGTTTTATTTAAAGACACTGGACACCTTTGGTAATTGTCAAAGACCAGTCTTCTCACTTGGTGTATCTCAACATATGCACAAAATAACAAACCTGTGAAAATTTGAACTCAATTGGTCGTTGAAGTTGCGAGATAATAATGGAAGAAAAAACACCCTTGTCACACGAAGTTGTGTGCTTTCAGATGCTTGATTGCTTGATTTCGAGACCTCACGCTTGAGGTCTCGAAATCAATTCAAATATTTTACTGAGAATTTACTTCTTTCTCAAAAACTACGTTACTTCCGAGGGAGCCGTTTCTCACAATGTTTTATACTATCAACAGCTCTCCATTGCTCGTTACCAAGTAAGTTTGTATGCTAACAATTATTTTGAGTAATTACCAATAGTGTCCAGTGCCTTTAAGTGAAGTTTGAAGCTTTTCATGGTGTGGAAAAAGGGTTTGTAACTATTTATTAATTTATTTATTTATTGCATGTCCAACAGCAGCGCCAATAACAAGATGAATAGGAAACGAGAAGAAATGTTCAGTTCTAGATGTGGGTGGAAAACCCCAAGCAATAGGGAAAACCCACGCAATCAGACTGAAAACCCAATCCACATGCAAGGCTCCGATCTGATGTGGGATTGAACCAGGGGTCCATACAGAGGTGAAAGGCAGGGAAAGAGACCACTGAGCCAATCTTATCCCAAATATTATCATTAATTTGCGGGTACAACCATATATAGTAGTCTTCTGGGAGGAGTGTTGGCTCTGACTCTAAGAAAGAGCCGATGCGGTCTTGACGTTTCGAACAGTTTACTCTGCTCGTCTTCAGGAAAATGAGTTACTTTAGCACTGAGTAGCTTACTTAAAGGTATTATACAGGATTGGTAGAGCTGACAAAATAACCACAGACAGTGTTCATGTTTTGTGTAATCAACCACATACATGAAATAACAAACCTGTGAAAATTTGAGCTCAATTGGTCATCAAAGTCACAAGAAAATAGTGAAAAGAGACCTTATGTGTTTTCTGTTTTTCAAACATCAAGTTTATTATCGCGCGTGATAAAAACTATTGTTTTACTCATTTCTCAGAAACGATAGCATTTTAGGCATTCATATTTTAAGGAACCCTTTCTACCATTACTTACTTTGAATCGTGTAAGTTATGTGTGAATCTGTGAACATTTGTGTTTTCGATCTTACCAATAGTGTACAGGGCCTTTAAGGGACCCTTGATCCAACCCTACCTAATAAGGAAATGCTGAAAGAAGAAAAGACGTGGAGCGATCCTTGATAAGAATCCAGATAATAAATTATGAATGTTTTTGTTGATTTGTTATGGATGAGATGACTAAGTTCCCGTGCCATGACTCCACCACTTACCCACTTTACATATTTACCGACATCGTTTGGAATATGGAGTACTTACAATAATCCAGCCGAATGGCTGGCGTGGCGCCCAGCTCTATCCTGGACCAGGTGATCACCCCATATGGTGAACAGTTTTTTGTTGTTATTGAAATAAATATTAATACTGCCGATAATACAATGGGGGTACTAAAATAATATATAAATAACTCTACCCGCAAAAAACGATGGAAGCCTGCAACCGTTGTTTTGAGCAGGTATAGGGTTAGTTGTCTCAGTGCCACTGACTGTTGGGCCGATGTGTATGCGAGATGTAATTATCGCTAATGGGCTCGGACGCATGCTTGGCAAGGCCTTGTGCGCTGGTGGGATCAAATAACACAGGCTTTACTTTGAACCATTGATTATTGTGCGTTACATAATTCCAGAATATTTCTACAGCTATCGTGCGTCGTCAGTATGTACTGGTGAATATGGAACAACTTTATTGATTACGAAAGGCCTCATTCACTCGAAACCATTAAAGACACTGTACAAGATATTGGTCATTGTTGCAAATAGAAATTGATTCAGGAAGTAACTATTATTAGTAAGTTTGCGGTTTACAACCATATGTAAATCTCTACTGAGAGGAGAGTTGGCTGTAGAAAGCCGTTATGGTGGTCTCAATGTTTCAGACGGTGATCTGCTGGTCCTCAGGAGAACGCTGGACTGATGATGATGCTGAGGCTTAAGTTGGGTTAAACAGATCAGTTTCAATCTGACAGCTCTCTGAATATAAAGTTTCCAACCAATGCTCCAGAGAAATCCATCTCTGGAGAATATCCATCTGAAATACAGTCAAGAGTCTAAGAATACAGCATTCGCAGACCCCACACATCACAATTGCATATTTCAATGCGGGCAAATTAGGGCGCCCTCAACAGTTTGCCCAGTGCGTCATGGGAAAATGTCAAAAATTGTTTAGTCGTCTCGCTGCGCCTGCCGCATGACCGCCATTGTGTTAGTTCACACATGTTTTACAGATCAGCATGGTTGTATTTGTCTGTGTTTACGGCATGTGTTGTGAGGCATGGTGAATGTATTTCACATTCATGTCAGACATTAGGAGGTCTCCAAATTGCCGGTGTGTCGCCGAGTTGTAGGTGTGATTGTCTTTTAGTCGACCCTTGTTTGGAATGAAATGGTCCTCTCCGTGGTGAACTGTAGAGGGTGCACTGTATTGTAAATTACCTGTATATGTCCAAATATATCCGATAAGATAAGCCCAAGTAAAAAATTCTGGGAAAAAAAGAAACAAGTTTTTTTGACTAAATTGTGAATTTGATTATGATTTCACAGGTTAGTACATTATGTTTTGTGAAATCTAGAGCTTGCAAATGAATCTACCTTGCCTACCCCCCCCCCCGAAATCCCCCCTGAAAAAACAGATGTACTTTCCCTTTAAATACAGAAATCTAATCCTGAGACTCCAGCCTGTAAGAATTGGCTCGCCATGCTAGCTCATGTGTGCAAGACAAACAGCTTGTAGCGGTTACATGTTATTCTACATGATCTGTGGTATGAAAAAACGGTATCAGATTCAATTTTTTTCCTTACATATTCTTAAACGGTATTTTTGCCAGAAATATTTCCAAGTACACGTGTAAACTTTATACGAACCAAAAGCTCTCAGAATATAATTTTTCGAGTTGGGGTACTTCTGTATTGAAAGGAGGGAGTGGGTGGGATTTGATCAGCACATGCAGGCCTGATACTTCATGGAGGCAACAGAGGCAATTGCCTTCATTGCCCCTGGTCATTGCCTTGGTGCCCCTTGAAATGTTCCAATAAAATTTTACAGTTTCCTCATAGAGGTATACCCCTTACCAAGGAGAAAACGACTTTGATGCCCTTGCCAAAACTGCTCGTAATGCTACATACCTTAAAACAAAAGTGCACATTGGAAGTGTACTATAAATCATATAACATTTTATACCTGCATTTTTGTATGTAATTATTTTCAATGGTTATTCAACTGAATGAGTGCCTTTTATGTAAGGTTTGAAATTTAAGTGCTTTTCACTCTCGCCTTCAGAGTACATCTTTGTCCTACCAGAGGAAAAAGAAAAGACTGGTGGGTCCTTTCTCTATGGTCCTACGTAACGTTCCTGAAACAAAACGGCAAAAAAGAGTTCAAGATCACTCTCTTGATCTTGTACTTGAGTTTTGAAATTAATTGAATCATTATTACAATGCATTATCGGTGAAATAGTCAATTGGAGAGCAAGATTTGCTCCTACAGCGGTGTTGTCACATGCCATCAGATCATTTAGAAGATTGCTAAAAGGTCTTAAGTAATGTACATGTTGGGGGGGGGGGTGTATTCTAAAAACCGGCTTGTGCTCCGTCATCTCATTTCAAGCCATAATGTTAGCCAGAGGGGTGTCTGGGTGTCTTTTGGACACCCCGTTTTAAATTTGGACACCCTATTTTATCTGTCATTTACATGTAAATGTATTGTGAGTGAGCAATTTGGACACCCATTTTTTAAATTTCCAGCAAATTTGGACACCCTTTCACCAAATCCTGGCTAAAACCTTGTTTCAAGCAATGTGCATTGTGCACAGTGCTCAGCATCCAAATGCTGAGCCTGAAGCCACAGCCAGAGTTGGTTCGTAAGACGGCTTCATGGTCTTAAGACGTTCTACTGTCAACCTCACCACCACTATCACTCAGAGAGGAGTCAGGCGCCTCTGAGATTCTCCCTCTGTTGTCTTAGAGAGTCGTCTACGGCCAATCAAAATTGCACTGCGGATCTCATCAGACATTGATTGCTGTCTGTTTTGCTTTCCTTTATGAGCCGAGGTACAACCTCAGTGTTCCGAGATTGGAACTGCGTCTGTCTTTTTGTTTGCCCCCCCCCCTCCTTCCTTCTCCTCATCATCCTCGGCAGCAACGCAGGCAATGGACATGCGACTCCCACGCCAATGGAGTTGAAACTGAATTGAATATTAGACCGCAGGGTTGATTGATCCAAACGTTATTTTGCGAGGGGGGGCTGCTCGGGTAAGCTGTGTGTTCTGTGTGTGTGTGTGTGATGTACATGTACTGCATGTGATGAAAAAATGCATCATGATCACGTCAACTGGGTCTGCTTACTTGTTCGTGTTGCAGTTGCAGAATATCTTTGAAAGATTTTAAGGGTAAACTGAGTCATAGGTTGTTTCAGTTGTCACAACACTTGTGTACATGTGCCTCAGCAGTCAAAATTATGATTCAATAATGTTGGTTTGTTATAAACACGTTTGACTCACTGCAGCCTAAATCAATTCAAATTTACTATAGTAATAAAACGCAAACGTATGGAATTTTACACTCAACAGAATTTAAATATATTTACCAGACTCAAAGCCAACATTCGAACATAATTCTCTCCCCCCCCCCAGATATTGCACAGTGAGGTATTACATGTATTTGAAAAACACAAGACTGCCCGATTTGTCTAGTCATGAGTATACTGGCTAAAATCACTTGCCTAGGGCCTGCAGTCCAGTGTAAACTTGAACCCTGTGTTTGCACAATTTAACAGCATTTTACACCGCAATACTGTTATTTCATTAAAAAGTCACACAGAGTCATGAGTATTATTCCTATTATTACATCTTTCCGGTAATGAAACCAATGAAGCATGAAAAGTGACTAGCACTGTGGGCACTGCGGCCCGAAGGCCTAGAGATACGTGCGTAGAGAAGATGATGAAGAAGTTTTAGATGTGGGAAGAAAACCTCAACTGGGGGGGAATTAAAGCCCACACAATCACGTAGGGACTTAAAAAGACAAGTATCTGCACTTTATGTGACCCAACATATACATGGAATAACAAACCAGTGAAATGTCAAGCTCAATCGGTCTTCGGAGTCATGAGAAAATAGTGAAAAACCCCATTATATGTTTTCACTGTTTTCAAACACCGGGTTTTGGACACGCGCGATAAAGACTAAATGTTTTACTCATAACTCAAAATCTGTTGATCTTTCTGTGAAAAATCAGCAGTGCAAACTTTTAACAGACTCGAATGTTCACAAATAACAAATCAAGATATTGTACTTTAATCTCAATATTTTTGTTTAACTTACTATAATGTCGAAGTTAACCTGATATTGAAATTTCAAAGAGGATGTATACTTACTGAGTAATGTAGATGCAACAGTTTACTTTACTTTTCATGTTTTAATGCAATTTTTTTTTTTTTTTTTACTTTGTACATTGAAGCGATTTTGGCCTTTGGGCCTCCTGTTTCAATTTCTGATGTGATAGTGATAAATCAACCAGAAATGATACAATAACAGTTACTTGTGTACACTGTAAAGTTTAGCACTGTTCCAGGAAATTTGAATTTTGGGTATGATTTAGTTTCCCTCATCTTGGTAACCTCTTAGATGCCAGAGGCATCAACAAGAATGTTTCATCTGGCACTAGTAAATCGCCAGCTGCTAGCCCTATGGGTGAGCAACATGTACTGTTGAGTATAACCTCATATTGATCGATTTCAGGGAAGGGGGGAAAGAGCAATAGTGACCGGGCATCTACGTGGACAGAAATACTTCCCTGGAGGTGCCAGAAAAAAAGCGTGTTTTTGTAGCATTTTAACAATTTCATGAGACCTGGAATTTCCTGCATCAGAACAGGACGAGAGAAAAAAAATCTCAGACGACATCCTAGGAATCCAGAAGTAACACCAGTCTGGCCTTTGTTGCATTATTTACGCTGTCTGGAACAAAAACCCAGTTGCCACAAAGTGTTCCTTACGTCTTCACTCAAGTGATATTTGAGACGAGCGTTCAATCTTGGCAGCAGCAGAAATTAGCGACGACGCAAGCCTGCCATTAGGTAGATCCACTGCTGCTCCTGCTGGATGGAAAAATGCGATCACTTTGCCCCCATGACATTCTATGAAATATAAATGAGAAAATGCGAAGGGAATCAATAGTGCTTATCGGTTGTCAAGCATACAAATGATCACACAAGACCCAAGTCAGCACTGTCAAATATGCCAATGGGCTATCGTGTAGCGTTTGATTCTGTTGATGCTGCGTATTTAAAAAGCTTTGCCTTCAAGCTGTGACAGAAGCGTCCAGCGTGAGATCCTTAGAGCACGCGAGCCGTCCACCTGATGCCCCTGCCTGCCGCTGGTTCCGTCGGCTCGCTCCCGCTGTATGCAGCGTTGAGATTGTGTAACCCGAGCTAGAGTAAACACACTGGGATTGGAATATTAAGAATCCACACTTGCATAATTCTTATATCGTTGATGAATCCATGCAGTTGATCCATGGAGGAGATGCTAGCTGCTCATGAATGTCAGTGACATAAGGTTTTGGAGTTGGAGTATACATGCATACCTGGGTCAATATAACATAACCAAGGCCTGGAATTACACAGAGGGCCATGGCCTCTGTTGCCCTGGGCCCAATTTCGTAGAGCTGCTTAAGCGGAAAATGTTGCTTGACAATTTTCTGCTCAGCAGAAATGAGCAGGACACCAGTCACAAATTGTGACATGGTAGTTTGGCTGGTAACTTCTTCTTGTAAGCAAAGTTGTGTTGTGCTGAGCTGCTTTTTGTGCTTATAAGCAGCTCTATGAAATTGGTCCCTGATTTTTACCTTGGTGCCCCCTTTTAAATTATTCCAATAGAATTCCCAATGGAAGTGCCCTTTGCAAAAATCAAAATGGCTTATACTCTTTCCAGGCCTGTAACATTTCAGCTGGCAAGAGGACTCATAAACACACAAAACTTTATACTTATGTTGATTTATTTCATTTCTCGGGCAGCTAAAAAAAGTACAAGCACATGGCAGAAAGAGAGAGTTGAACCAGCTAGAGTCAAAAGAAAGAAACAAAGTGTCTGCTGAGGAGATTCTCCTCTTCGGCTGGCAATACACACACATTTGTAGAAACAATAAAAGTAAAAACTATGTACATGTACATCTCAAAACAAAGACAAAAATGTAACAGATTATTGAAAGCATTCTCAACTAAAGACCGTTTATTTGTAGTGAAAAAAGTTCACTTGTCTTCAATATTTTTGTCAGAACAGATGGCCAAGGAAGCACAGATGGCCCATCAATATCTGTAATCAATATAAATTAAATCAACATGAGAACAAGATTTGGTTGGGGTTGTGCGTAGGTGTATTTCTTTTAATGAACTAATTGCCTGTAAAAACTTGCACGAACACTCCCCCCCCCCCAAAAAAAAGGAAAAGTTCTTTTAATGATGATAACCATGACCAAGGGTTACAATAAGAAATACCTGTGTGATTTACTCGAATGTCTCTATCTCTTGTTGACCAAAGTCCAGGGCCCAATTTCATAGAACTGTTGGAGCTAAATATGGCTTACTGATTTTTTACAAAGCAAAACAAAGCTGGAACCAGTCACAAACGGTACATGTGACATGGTATTTTGGCTGGTAACCTTATTCCGGTAAGCCGTATATTGTTTGTGTGCTTAGCTACTTTTTTTGTGCTTAAGCAGCTCTATGAAATTTATGTAATTTATAAATGCATTCAAAAAATCTTAAACTGCTTGAGTTGAAGTTTGAAGAAGTTTGAAGAAGTTTCATTCTATTCCCCCTGTAGCGTAGGGCTTATCGCATCGAACTTGGGTTTTGTTGGCCGAGCGAGACACTTAACCATAATGGCTTCTCATCACCCAGGAGTAAACGGGATGCTGGCAGAGTTTTGTCCTGCCCTTTCTAACCAAACAACTGCCCTGTGTTGATCAACACCCCCTTTAGGATTGTGCTGCAAGGTTCAGCTTAGGATCTTATGGCATATGAGCTGACCAATGTGTACGATGTGATTAAGACAATGGAAATATTAAAATATGTCGGCATGTGCTGACAACGTGCCTCGTTTGAAGGTTTTAATGTAAACTTGTTCCTGTGAGGGTGTTAAGTTGACTTGAAGGCCGACGACATACTTAATGTATTTTGACATCTTACAATGTATTTTCATCATCATTACAATTTATACAGAATCATAAGAGATAGTTCACATGATGGCAGAAGTGCTGTATAGTTCAAATCTGAAATGCAAATGTGATATGGATCACAACTTCTGATGACACTGGGATTGATTCGCGAAATGCTCACATAACTTATGAGAGCCATTCTTGAGATCTCTTTTGCTTTTTCCGCGAAGGGAAATGTGGAAGCCTCATCATGCGGGGGTTAATACCTTGTTTCCGATTATCGCAACGCTGCCATCAAGGTTACCCGGCGCACACTCAGGATCTTAGGTTTCTTGGCAGAGTCTTGGCAGAGAGATGCATCCATCTGGTGGTGTCATGCTGACACAAACAAGCCGCACCGCTATCGGTGTATCCTCAGTGCCGTACATCCAGGCATCCCACACCATTAGTAGGTGAGAGGCCTCGGAGCGCCCCGCATGCTCAATGCTCAAGATTACCGGTGCATTATTCATTGCGAGAGGTAGACTTGCAGACTGCCGATCAACGCGGCTCTGTTTGTCACTTCCGCCTCCACCGTGCAAGGCCCCTCCGAGGTGTTACATGCCTACCCTGTGGTAACAACTAGCTAGTTCATCATGCAAAAGACAAGCACAATATCGTTGTTTGGGATATTTCACAGAGAAGAGTCAGATCTATTTATTCTTCGAAGGATTGTTTTTCACTGACCACATCCTTGATAGTTTTCAAAAATCGTTTTATTCTTCATAGTTAATATTCTTCATCAGCTTCAACTTGCCACATTACATCAGAACTTCTTCAATTTGGGGGATAAAGAATATTATTTGTGTTTTACCCATACACCGATGTAATAATAAATAATGTTGAACATTTCCAGTGCCCCATGTCTGTCAATGATGACACTCCTGGCGCATACAGGAACTCTGCTAATACACAATGACACAAGACAACCAAAAGTTTGAAGGCTATTGATGTGTGTTGAGCACAGTGTATTCAGTACTTTTCCCGAGTCCTGTGGAAAAAAAAACTCGACAGGAATATTACATGGGTGTGATTCGAACCCACAACCATTGCCAATCTAGAGCAGATGTCCTACCACTAGACCACCGGGGCTTGACCAGTAGCTAGAGGCCAATTTGAATAGCAGCGGCTACCACAACCACTCCAAATGAGAACATTTTTTAAAATCTGCTGAAAACTCACCTTTTCTTTTCGTTGTAAAGCACTTCAGAGCGTAAGAGTGGCATGCTTTGAAGACTGTTGGTTTATAAATATTTGTTATCATTATAAAAAAAAACATGTAACTTTAGGATGGATTACACTTAAATCCGATATCACACTGGAGTGGGCAGTTATTCCCAAATGGGCCTTTACCCCTACCCTGTCCCATCTCACTAAGTGTCAAACAACTGTGCGTACCCACCCGAAACAAAATAGATAACCAAGGAACCCATTTTATCTGGATAGCAATTTGCATAGCAGAATAGCTGAGACTGAACAAGTTTTGTGGCTACACACTGAATGCTAATAAAAAACTGAGTGTCAAACTACATGATTTTGGAGTTGGCGACTGATAGATTTATGTGTAGCCTACTGCCATTTTATTTCATGTACTTGTATGTTACCTGCTTGTACTTTGTGGTATTTACTGTAAATTCTTTAAGGACATTTTTTATGTTGATGTGCACATTATTAAACCCCATTATTGTTGAAATTATGATTATGATAACTTTGCAAATAAGTGGCAACATTAATTAATAAGGGGCCATTCAGAATAATAATTTTTTTTTTTTAATTGTTGATCCATTTTTTTCTTCAAAATTGTGGTTGAGTGGGATAAAAGAAATAGGCTAACTAAAGATCGAAATTTAGTTTTCCATTATAAGAGTAGAACAAAATTAAATAAAATAAAATTAGGGGAACAAAAACACCCGGCAGTCTCTTCAGAATCAACTGTCGTGTCGGTCATGCCAATGATGTGCATTATTATCGGTCAACCTCGTTTCGGTAGCCGACCTCCGAGCCCGATGGGGAGATGGCACAAATGTCCACTTTGTTTCAACAACAAAGTTGCACGCTGGAAGCCACAAAAAAAGCCTTAAAGCCATTGAAAACTCCCGAGAAAGTGGGGCAGACAGAGGAACCATTTGGGGGTATGTGCCTTTGGTGATACTAGCATGGAATTTGGCACACAGTCAGAGTATGTCAGGAGGAATCTATTTATTGGTTGTAGGGCCATCGCAGATGTTCAAAAACTTCCAACTGGCTGCTATTGCTTGTTATTCTACCTTTATTTGTACGAAGGACAAATCTGTGATGGCCCAATAGCCAAATATCTTTCTCATGACATACTCTGACTTTACGCCGAATTCTATGCTTGTGTCAATCCAAGACAGATTCCCATCCATCTACCTGCTGTACTACACAGCTGAAGAACATGGATCTACAATACCTGCTTCATGTGAATGTCTTTGTTCTTCAGTGTAACTAGATTTTGTGATTGTTAGTGAACATTGATTCATGCTTTTTGTCATGAACTGTACCTTTCTGTTAGGTGTCTGTACTTTTTAAAAGTTTTGCTTGAAATAATGTGTAACTTTTTTACCATTTGTTTTGCTTTCTTATTGTTTAGTGTTTAACTTTTTATATACAGCACCTTTGAGCAATTTATTGAATATATGGCGCTTTATAAATGCTGTTATTATTATTATTATTAATATTATTATTAATGGATATATTGCAAAGTCCGTCATCATTTAAACGTCAACATTTTGGGTGGGTTGGTCAGAGCAACTTAGGAAAAGAGATTTCTAATCAATGATTTTTCTCAATTGTCCGTAGCAATAAATGCATTTTCATGAAACATTAGTTGACATTTTTTTTAAACACAAGAAAAATGCGACTAAACTCCACAAAGCAGACTGTAAACAAAAACAAAAATAGCTGAACCATGAGAAACCTCTTTGTAATTCTGGCTGGGTGGGTCGAAGCAATTTCAGGAAAGAGATCGACATTTTTAACCATTGATTATTCTGAATTGCCTGTAAACAATAAAAGCAATTTCATGAAACATGAATTTACATTTTTTATTTCAAAAAAATGCGAGTAAACTTCTCAAAGCAGACTATATAAAAAAAACAAAAATAGTCAAACCTTGAGCAACCTACATGTAATTCTGGTCTTCTGGACAACTTAAATGGGAACAATATCTTCATGTGCTCCTCTGTCGGCCTTGTTAATAAAATTTTTTAAAGAAAAAAAAGGATCTCATTGTGTCTGTAGTATGTACGTGCTGTAATGCTCATGGCCTGACAGGCTTTTTTCCATCAATTATAGAACTTGTGTGATTGTGAGTTTCATGTAAGTAGCTGCAGCGAGGATAAAGGGTTAACCATGGCAAGACTTTCATCTTCTTCTGGATATTTGAATTCCAGTCAATTTTATCCTTCACTATGGTGGAGACATCTTGTTTTTTTCAATCATTCACTTTAGTATAAAGGAAATGAGATTGTCTGGTCTCTTTTTAAAAGATATTGCATAAGCCGTGTCCGAATTTGCGGCTATGGCTAGATTTCCGCATCACCATGCGTTGAAGTCTGTACATCCTTAGCAACACCTTTAGCAACAGTCGTAGCCGTAGCTGCAGCCGCCAAATTCGATACAACCGTATACAACTTTCATTGCCACCGTGTGCCACATCCAAGCCACAAAACGGTGGCCACTTCTGATCGGTAATACAGCTGTAATTGTTCATATTTCAGCCATTGTAGCAATGTTCGGCTCCTGATGGGCACCTTGATCTATGAAGGAGCCACATTTTGACTCTTTAGCAGCCAATCTTAATCATTTGCCACTTTTATTGCCACTGTGCGCAACATCCCAGACACAGTAAGGTGGCCACATCTGACTGATAGTAGTTGTTCATGTTTAAGCCCCTGTATTATTGTAGCAATGTTCAACTCCTGGTGGGCCACCTTGATCTATAAAGGAGCCACATTTTGCCTTTCGCAATCCATAAGGGCCACATTCGGTGAATCATTAGGGCTTCATTCTGTCCGTAGTGGCCACATTTCGGTGAATCATTAGGGCTTCATTCTGTCCGTAGTGGCCACATTCGGTGAATCATTAGGGCTTCATTCTGTCCGTAGTGGCCACATTCGGTGAATCATTAGGCTTCATTCTGTCCGTAGTGGCCACATTCGGTGAATCATTAGGCTTCATTCTGTCCGTAGTGGCCACATTCGGTGAATCATTAGGGCTTCATTCTGTCCGTAGTGGCCACATTAGGTGAATCATTAGGGCTTCATTCTGTCCGTAGTGGCCACATTCGGTGAATCATTAGGGCTTCATTCTGTCCGTAGTGGCCACATTTGGTGAATCATTAGGGCTTCATTCTGTCTGTAGTGGCCACATTCGGTGAATCATTAGGGCTTCATTCTGTCCGTAGTGGCCACATTAGGTGAATCCTTAGGTCTTCATTCTGTCCGTAGTGGTCACATTCGGTGAATCATTAGGGCTTCATTCTGTCCGTAGTGGCCACATTCGGTGAATCATTAGGGCTTCATTCTGTCCGTAGTGGCCACATTAGGTTAATCATTAGGGCTTCATTCTGTCCGTAGTGGCCACATTCGGTGAATCATTAGGGCTTCATTCTGTCCGTAGTGGCCATGTTTTCTCATGTTATATTGGCTCGTCTTATTTCCCGATCGTTTCGAGCGGGATTTGATTTCTTTTGTTTCGTTCTGGGCCTCATTTTCTACTTGTTCTCAAAGACTCATTCTTCTGGAAACATTTTCTAGTTTAACCTTCCTTTCTCCGCTGTTGATAACTTCCTCCCGGAGACCTGTACAAACATTCTAGCCCCCTGTCTGCTCTGCTGTGTCAACAGGCTCTCTGTCCCACGGCTACGTCCGTTGATTGCACCAGGGATTCACTCAGCAATAACCCCAGCTTTTTCAGAACACTGGCCGGGGACAGGTATCGAGCGAGGCCCGTTCAAATGTCACTGGGGAGGCTGGCTTACATACGAGGCTTAGCGTGATGGCGCAGACCTGGTTAATGGTCCACATTTGCAAGGCCAAGCAAGACGTGCATTCGCGGAAAGGGGCTTTAAAGCCAGGGGTGTGCATCCAACAATGGCGTATAAATAGTTGGATTGAGACTGCAGTGGACATTTGTCAACACGTATACAACATTATATATAGCTCGACAATACTAAAACTTGAAGTGAATACAAACTCTTCAATGATTGCAGGGGATCAATGAAAAATCGTCGATCAATTTGAATTATTTACTAATTTCCCTTTTTCACTTTTCAGAAACTCCACTGCATTGATTTCTATTGATTAATTCATGTACATTTCTTCATGCATGTGATGCAACCATGAAGAAATTTTAGTGACAGTGTTGCAGTTTTTTTCTTCTGCTCTTTTCTCTTGCCAGAAAGGTCAGTTGGAATTCTGAGACCATGATCTATTTTTGTTCACCATCAATATTTAAAGTGAATGAAATTTACTTAGTGCTGGGCCAAACATCGTGAACAAGTAGAGTATGGATCATGCTGAGAAATGACGCCATATTGGTACAGCCTTCTATTGGGAGGGGTTCTGCAGCAATCCCAAGAAATATCTGAAAGTTTCAAAACAAAAAATGAGCAAAGTTTGAACATCTGACCATGCAGGAGGTTTTCTCCCTCTATGATCTGCAGTATTTAAAAGTTGTTATTGATGGTATTTCATCTGATTTTTCATGGATAAAAACAATGGCACTTCCTGCGCTTTAAACTAGCGCCCTGGTCGTTGGGCCAATAACATTCCTGTAATCTTTGTCAGTTCCCTGGGGAGTATACAGCCCCAGGCTGCCCGTGGCGCTCCGAAGGCTTTATCATACACAATAACCTCTCGCAGGCACCCATTTATACCCCTGGGTCCTTGCTCGAGGACACAAGTGTCATGACCGGGATTCGAACCCACACCCTGATGACTTAACCACCAGAAGTTGAGTCTGGAGCACTAGACCGTTCGGGCATGACGCACTTCATTATTAGTCTGTCGCCCAGACTAGCAGTTCTGTGGGGGGGATTGATCCCTTTCCCACGCTGGCCCTTTCCTTTGGAATCAGCTCCGACTCACAATACCCAGCCTATCAGCCCTTAGTGATGTCAAAGTTGCTTTCCAAACCCATTTTTTCCCATAATAAAGCCATCTCAACCATGACTTCTCTTGTGCTGGTAGTTTATGTAATACTTTATGCTTAAGTGTAGGATATTGATTATTTGAGTTATGAAATAGGTATGTTAATTACTCGCACTACGAGCTGTCTTGACGGATACCGGCGGGTTACCAGTGCTAATATTATTATTTGTCTGACATTTTGCCAGAAGACTTAAAATACATACCTGATGCAGCACCCTCCTATCAGCTTAAATCATTCACTCCTATTATTTTTGAACACACATAAAGGGCTTGAATTTTGCATTGAACCGCAGGCTCCCGAGGCCAGTGATTTTAGCATTAACCCATGACTGGACAAGTCCGGCAGTCTTGTGTTTTTCCATTGAATAGTTAATACCTCACTGTGTAATATCTTTAAAAAAAAAAAAGATGATGTTCAATGCTGACACTGAGTCTGATAAAAATCAACTATGTTCGAGTATCAAAATAAACTTACCCATTAAACAAAATGAGATCAATCTTCTCTTAGTGCTTGGTTCAAATAAAAACAGTTTACACGTGAAACTTTATAGAAAGTTCTTTCACAATTATATTCTTCTAGTGTGTCAAATAAATTCTCGTCGTCCGGTAACTAGTGTGGGATTTTACACAAACTTCGAGCCCTGACAAAGAGTAGAAAACAGAGCAAGTTTGACGGGAATCTGAGGCAATTTGTTTGAGTTCATTAATAGACCGATCTATTACCACTGTCACCATGGCAACTGACCGGCAACTGTGCCCAAGTGGGTTGCAAGTAATGCGGAGGACTCTCCGCTTTGCAAAGCAACGCATCGGGCCATGAACATAATACGCAACGAAGCAATCCACAGACGAACGACAGCTGCTGGTTTGTATTTTGTAACAAGATTTTCAAGCCATTAAAAAAAAAAAAAAAGACTTTTGGACGTGCTGTCGCTGTTGTAAATTGTCCGATTCCTAGTACTACTCAATCTGTTTTCACCTTGTCTGTCAGCAGTGGAGGAGGGGTTAACTAACTTAAAAAACCAGGGCATGGTAATTGGTTCTATCTCAACTAACGACCAAAAGTTATTGGGGAGCCACTTTGACTAATCAGGACACGCCGCCTAGGTTGACTAGAGCCACTTGGGTTTATTGAGTTATGGTTGAGTTCTTGATGGACGTAAATCAACCATGGGGTCATGGACCTGAGTCACAAGGATGTCATGTTATGCCTGGTCCATGTTGTATGGGATGTCATGTTATGCCTGGTCCATGTTGTATGGGATGTCATGTTATGCCTGGTCCATGTTGTATGTACAGTGTGGGATATGTGTGGAGGGGATAGGGGGCAAGATCTTGTCTTGAAGTGTCTTGTCTTGCATCCAACTTTAGAGCTTGTTTGAAAACATTACTTTCCATCGTACGCATCAAGGTAACCAAACTGATAGATACACTCTTTTTAGAAACGATCTTACCACCAATGAAAACAATGCCGGCGGGGGAAGGGTAGGGGGGACCAGATATTGGAGTGGTCTGGGGGAATTCTTGAGGGCCATTTTCAAAACCACGGCCTTACACTTCAGCTCAGGCTTGACACCATCTGTTAGTTTGTGAAAATGTACACAGTCAGTCCTGTACTGACTGTGTACATTTTCACAAACTAACAGACGGAGCCCAAGCCGGAGCCTGAGCCATAGCCATGGTTTTAAAAAGGGCCAGTGTACATGTCACTGTGGGCCAATGGTTAGACTGCTTGTTTAGATGATCTCCTTATCAAGGGAACTCAGCAACTCCCACAAGGGGGGATATAAACGCCAAGCTGGCAACGGCCAATCTCTCTCGATACAAACATTGGTTTAACGTCTACGGTTATGAACTGCACAAATCAAGAAGTTGGGATTCAGTAACTACTAGATGACAATACTTATTCTAGTCATTGTGAAATGATATCAGTGGTTTGTTCGGTAGGATTCAAACCCACAACCTTGCGATTGCAAGTCCGGCAGTCTAACCACCGGACCACAGTCTTGCAATCACAAGGTTGTGGGTTTGAATCCTACCGAGCTAACCGCTGATTTCACATCAACAAGAATAAATATGTCACAATTTATTGATTTTGTGCAATTTATAATTATAGACTTTAAACCAGGCTGTTGCCAGCTTGGTGTTTATATCTCCATGTGGGAGCTTTGCCGAGAAGATTGTACATACAAACAAACAAACAAACAAACAAACAAACAAACAAACAAAAAACAAACAAACAAAACAAACAAACAAACAAACAAACAAACAAACAAACAAACAAACAAACAAACAAACAAACAAACAAACAAACAAACAAACAAACAAACAAACAAAAAACAAACAAACAAACAAACAAACAAACAAACAAACAAACAAACAAACAAACAAACAAACAAACAAACAAACAAACAAACAAACAAACAAACAAACAAACAAACAAACAAACAAATCTCCCAAGCGTTTGCCATCGACTGGTGCTTTGGCTAGACATGATGAACACAAGATAGAGTGACCCACTTTTATAGTAATTCTTCTTCATGACCCTGGGAAGGTGGCAGGGATGTTCTTGGTGTGAAGAGCCGATCGGGGGGGGGGGGGAGTGGAAATACATAAATAAATGACTGTAGCTGGTGATGCTAATGGGAAAACATACAGAAGTACATCTAGGTACCTGGGAAAAAGTAGAGTAGAGTAGAGTGAGGACGAGGTCTGAGCATTGCATGGTAATACATTGCAGCATCCTTAATCCCTTGGTTAAATTTGCAAATTGAAATGGGTTGGTCAAATTAGGTCGATAGGAATTCCTATAATTGAAGGAGATCTGTGGGCAACCCATGGGCCTCCTTCTTTACGATCAAAGTCGATAAACGTAATTTGTGTTTCGACTACATTACTAATGAAACAAATTTATTGAGTACATGACCTGTGTTTGTATTTGATGTTTTATGCTCCTGTTCTTTTCTCAGAAGTTCAACATAGCTGTGTTGTTTTCCTTATATGCACTCGCTTTTTTTTGGTGCCTTAGTGGCAGGGCAATTGTAGCATATGTTTTATTCACATTTTATGACAAAACATGGACTTTTTTTTACATTGCATAGTCATAAACAAATTATGAGAACCTATTCCTTGGAGATATTCATAGGTTAGTTTTATGAGAAATTGTTTGTTTGTTTGTTTGATTTCCATTCATACATACACACACTGATTGGTGAATCCAAACTAATCAATACATGGTAGGAAAACATGCTTTTTTTGGTTTTTTGTATAGATAATAATGAATTAGAAAAGGAAGTGTAAGTGGCTGATCTAAAATGCTTGCAAGCCATATGGAACTGCAGAGTAAATCTGGAATTTCCCCATGCACAAGCTTGGGTATTGGGCCGACACGCACTAGTTGTGTTCCGATACGCACAAATTGCATTTTGATACGCACAAATTGCATTTTGATACGCACGAATTGCGTTCCGATACGACAAATTTCAGCCGATATGCAAAAAAAAAGAAATAATTATATAGATATATTTTTTTAATCAAACTTTTTAAAATCATCATTAAGATTGCACGGTAGGGCTTTTAAAACCAAAGTTAAAAAACACCAAGTAGAATTTGGGTCTAGAATGCACCCACAGTTTTGAAAAAATCCTTGGGAGAACCCTGAATAAATGATAGTTTGTAGAATCGCTGGCAGAATGGAAAAATCAATGTCGGATATGTTTCTTGAAAACTAGGTAATTGGAATGACTTCCAAAAAGCAAATATGAATCGGACAATAAACTAATTAAAACAACCTGTCAAGACAACTTCCCCTAGTGACTTCTCTTAAACATGTTGTAAATGAACTTCCCTAAACAACTTCTCTTAAAGGAACATTACAGAATTGGTAAGAAAAAAAACTTGTAAAATATACTTTTTAATCACAGATTTACATAAAACTTACACGGGGGTCTAATGATGATGTTAGTAGAAATCATCCCTCGAAATATTTCTGTCTGAAATGCCATGGTTGATGAGAAATGAATAAACTAATTTTCCGATTGGAGTTTATCGCTCAGTGAGCGTTTTATTCATTTGCTGAATCTATATGATTTCATGCAAATGTGTAATCGGTTTTTCACTATTTTCTCGTGACCCAGACGGCTGATCGATCTCAAACTTCTACAGGTTTGTCAGTTTATGTATATGGTGGATTATATAAAGTGCTTACACTGCCAGCAACTTTTTTGTTAGCAAAAACCAATTCTGTAATGTTCCTTTAAGCAAATTGAAGATAGCTTCCCTTATCAACTTCTCTTGAAATTGAAAAAGTATCTTTCCTCAGCAACTTCTCTTAAACAAATCATAAATGAAATTCCCATAATAAGCTTCCCCGAACCAAAGTGAAAATGAACTTCCCATAGCTACTTCCTTTCAAATTAAAAGCAACTTCCCGTAAACAAATTAAAAATTTGCTTCTCGTAACAAGTTCTCTTAAACACATTACACAAACAATTTCCTTCAGCAACTTCCCCTGAACAATTTGAAACTGAAATTCCTTTTAACAACTTCCTGTAAACAAAATGCAAATGAAATTCCTTTACCAACTTCCTGTAAACAAATTGAGAAGGAATCAAACAGTGGGTTGCATTTTGCTAATATTACAGAAAATATCCACATCGTTGATATGTTGTGGTTCAGTATGACAAAAAGTCAGCCATGTGTTGCTTCATGGTTCATATTATTTTCGTACGTACGTAGATCAACTCTGCCGTGAAGTGATGTAAGGCCTGCCAACAAAACCACACAACCCTCCATAGCATGAATGAAATAGTTGCGTGGTGTCATGGATCATTGAGGAAAGTTGTTCAGGTTTATGAAATAAGGTCACGCTTTATGGATACCAGTAAAATATTGTTTCTGTTTCTGATATGTTATTGACTTCTTATTTATGGATAGAATATGCCATGGTAATGGTTAAAAAAAAAAAAAATGTAAATGATTTATTGTAATTACTTTGCCCTGTATTTAATGGCGCATGATAAATGAAGTATACTCTATACTTAATGAATCCTGTGTGAAGAAGAAAATAAGTGCCTCGAGTTGGATTCGAGCCCATGCCTTTCTGTATTCCAGAGCAGATAATCATTCCCTACCAGAGGCTCCAATATGATTTTTTCCCCGTTCAAATCAATGTAGTAACCAAACCGAGGCTGGAAGGGAAAAAAAAGTCTGGTTCCTTTTGGTACGTTGAATATTAGTATCCACTACTATTACAGGCTACAAGGAACAGTTAGCCACAGTTTGTAACAATGTTACACAAATATTCAAAAATACTGTTGAATTTGTTGTGAACAAAGCAACTAACCATGGTATGTACTTGTGTCAAATAAAAAGTGATGAATTCGGTCACATTGTCTGTTAACACGATTGAATGTTTGGAACATTCGGCTGTCCATGCCAACCAGCGCAGTTTGTTTATCAACAATGGAAAGGTCTATTACTTGGCTTAGGACCAACTCATTATGTATGAAATTATTTTAATGTCAACAAATAAGTGTCTGGTATTTGTTTCAGGGGATTCATTATTTATTAGTACAAACATTTAAGGTCTTTCAAAGTTTTCAACATTTCCTCGGTCATACAAATAGTATGACAGGGTGGGCTGAGGGGTGCCAGAAACCCTGTAAGACTTTCAAAGGTGTGTGAAATATTGATATTTACATAATTTGCATCAATTTTGAAAGACAAATGTTGATAAGTACTACTTTGGGGAGAGGGGGGGGGGGGTCCTCAAAAGGAGTAGTCTTTGTACGACCTGAAAAATGTTGCAAACTTTGGACGGTCTCTGTGGACAAGGTAGTACAACAGACATCCTTGAAACTTGGGTACAAGTCAGTACAAAACAAATTGCTGTAAAATGATGGGGGTTCTTTGTCCTATGTGATAATTAGGCCGTGTCCGAAACGGCGACTTCGGCTACAGCTACGGCTAGATCAGCGCGTCTGTCAGTGTTGAAGGATAGGCAGACGCGCGCGCCCCAGCCGTAGCTGTAGCCGAAGTCGCCGTTTCGGACATGGCCTTATATCGGATAAACTGTAGACAAGTTGTTTCAATGGCTGATGTTCCTCTTCTCTTGTTCCCTTTGGTATTTCAGAGTGGTTGCAGTGTGGAGGACCTGTCTAGCAAGTACAGTGCCTATGAGTCTCAACATCACCATCTGCTTAGCTGTCTGGAGAAAACAACAGTAAGTTACCCACTCCAAAGTCTTGCTTAATGAACTCCTCCTTGGTTGCAATATTTATGTGCAGTTCCTGTAAATAGATTGTATTGCAGAGGTCACTTGGGGTCAGGCTGAGGGGGGTAATGGGGGGGCGCGTTCACTCTCGGAGGTGTCTCTTCTTCAGGGCAAAGCACCCCCCTCCCCCCCCCCCCCCAAAAAAGAGTAGAACTAATCATTTCATCATGTTTTTGTTTTTTTATTCCCTGTTGATTTTCTAATCCATAAATATGGGGCAAAGTTGTTTGAATTAGGTGAGGACACTGAAGCAGTTTCAGATTTTTGAGGTGGGTAGGAAAAGCCCCCACGAGGCGGGGGAAGGGGGGAACCTGGTTGATCCATCTGCCTCTCTTGGCTTTGTTCCAAAGTCAGGCTTATGCTTCCAGGGACCTTTTAAAAGGTGTCGGAGAGTATATCTGATCTGTGTGTATCGTCATCGGATGGCATTTCGGAGGGGGGGATGTTGGCAGTGAAGCTGTTTATGGGCTCTTCATTTCTGTAACCCCCTCCCTTCCCCCCCCACACACACACACACATAAAATCCACCCCCTATCCCGCAGGCTGTATATCATTTAGCTGTGATGACCACAATGTAATATGTAGCACCTGAGCACTGCAGCACTCCATGCAGCACTCTTTGCTTATTACTGATGAATTTATACATTACATGTACTCGTCATGATGTCAGTTTACGTAAGGTTTGGTGATGAACTTCTCTGCAGGATGTGTACTAGGCTGGGAATCCATGCGTACAGTAGACATGTGCCAAAGCACAAATCTTTGTTAATCCATACGTTCTGCTCTCTTAAGCAACTGTAAATAGTATCATGGAAGTGAAATTAAGCTCTGCTTGTAACATGCGAAGTGCTCTCTGCACTTTTAAGTTTGTACAAAAAAAAAGTAGTCATTATTTATGCAAAGTATGGTCATCCTTGATAAACCATGCTCATGCCAGAGTAGGGCCCAATTTCATAGAGCTGCTTAAGTAGAACATATTGCTTACAACTTCTCCTGCTGAGCCAAAAAAAAACCCAGGATACCAGTCACAGATTGTACATGTGACATGGTACTTTGGCTGGTAACCTTATGTGTGTATTGCTCCAAATATGTTCCTTTCCCCCCCGCTTGCCCCCCCCCTAAAAAAGTCTGGTTACACCATTGTATTTTGGGCATGTTGCAAGACCGAAGAGGGTTATTTCAGAATATCTAGTTATTACATCGTGGATAAAGAATGATTATTTACATGATGAGCACTGAATACTCGGTGCTTCCTGACTCCTGCGGAAAAAGAAAATCCACAGGCATACTACTCGAATGGGACTCGAACCCACGGCCCCCCGCCATTCTAGAGCAGATGTCTCAGTACCTCCATCAGAAGGTGGAAAAGGTAATTTTCCCACTGACGATGTACCCAACTCTAACGGCCATCAGGGATGGTTGAAGCTGTGCACGGTGTGGATTACAAGAAGTAACCATTTCCAGAATCTTGCGGGTACAACCGTGTGTGTAAATAGATTCCACAAGAGATCTATCTCCTTGTGAAGGAGTGGAAAGAGCCGCTCTTGAAGTTTGGCACAGTGAACTCTGCTCGCTTTCACTCTTGGAGTTTGGCACAGTGAACTCTGCTCGCTTTCACTCTTGAAGTTTGGCACAGTGAACTCTGCTCGCTTTCAGTGTGACTTATGGATACACTGTTCAAATTCTTGAGAACAAACCAACAGCTCTCTCAGTGGCAACACTCCATCCAAGAGAGAACTGGCGTCCACAGCTTGATCGTCACGTGAACATGCGTTGAAGCACAGAAGCCTTACAGCAACACCCTTAGCAACAGCCTCAGTCGTAGCCGCAGTTGCTAGTTTAGACACAGCCTTAGCAACAGCCTCAGTCGTAGCTGCAGTTGCTAGTTTAGACACAGCCTTAGCAACAGCCTCAGTTGTAGCCGCAGTTGCTAGTTTAGACACAGCCTTAGCAACAGCCTCAGTCGTAGCCGCAGTTGCTAGTTTAGACACAGCCTTAGCAACAGCCTCAGTCGTAGCCGCAGTTGCTAGTTTAGACACAGCCTTAGCAACAGCCTCAGTCGTAGCCGCAGTTGCTAGTTTAGACACAGCCTTAGCAACAGCCTCAGTCGTAGCCGCAGTTGCTAGTTTAGACACAGCCTTAGCAACAGCCTCAGTCGTAGCCGCAGTTGCTAGTTTAGACACAGCCTTAGCAACAGCCTCAGTCGTAGCCGCAGTTGCTAGTTTAGACACAGCCTTGCACGTTGTAGGTTGTACTCGCAAAATGGACCAGACTTGGTCACTTCTTTCGAACAGGGGCGCAACTTTTCAGCAAATTGGCGGACTTTCCTCTGTTTTTCTTTGTGTTTTTGTTTCAATAGAAAACTGAAAAACACTACAGATGTGTCTTTTCTCTTTACTGGGTAATTATAAGTTGCATGTCTGCTGTAAGCATTCCAACTTCAATTGTTGACGTAATGCGTATCTTATAACCATCCCCCCAACAAAAAAAAACAACAACAACAAAAACAGTACTTGAGCAAGTGTGGACGCACCTCCATATTGGTACAGGATCTTTTTTATGCTGAATCAGCTTTTATGAGAAGGCCAGAGAGGTGTCAAAAAGAAGCGAAAATTATTAAATGAAAAACTCAGATATGAGTCACGTGACGACATTATCGTCAGCGAGAAAGATATACAAAAAAAAGAAGAGAAGAAAACATGGACAAACATTGTTCATCATAAATCACAAAGGGGGGAGTTGATTTCCTCCAATTTACAAGAATCGAAACATCTTTACAAATTGTTCCCTATGTGAACTTGCCGTCTGAGCGAGGAATGGGCCGGGCCCGAGAGTGTATGAAAGTAAAGTGGAGATTAGCCGCGTAGACGACTTCCTGCACAGCTGGATTGTGTAATGAATGCAAGATGATTGGCTACATTCAGTCGCTGTCACATTAATGTTGAATCAGACAAGGAGGAGGAGGGGGGGGGGATGCATTACCCACCGTTGATGCAACCGTTGGCGCAAAAATTAATTACGGTGCGACCACTGGCTGTAATTGCGCTGTAATCAATTAAAATATAAAAAAGAAAGTACAATGTATTCACAGCCTTCTGTAGTTAGTTCTTCCAATTTTAATCAAGACGCCCGTCCAGACGCCCGTCGTAATGGAGTAACAGGCCTTCAGTCTACTTCATTTAAAGGAACGGTACATCAAGGGGATTGGAAATATTAGGCATGCATGCTACAGGATTACAGACAATTTTGTAACCTCTTGAAAGTACAATGTAAAGGTTTGTCGGCGGCATTGGTGTGGATGAATAATTCTGATACATGTTTCAAGAATCTGTTGTGTGTGGGGGGGGGGGGGTTGTTGACTGTGTGTAAACTGTTTGAGATTGTTGTTCACCATGCCCACTTTATATAATCTGGCTCCAACTATTGTCAGAAATGCATCGAGTAAAAAATACACCTCGGTGAGCTCTTTTTGTTTTCTCATGCATAAAAAAGGTGAAGTTATTTAACCATGTTTCCCAGAAATTTTTTTAAAGCCAGCTCATGTGTGACCATTCTGTCTGCCATTCGAGACGGATTGCAGAAAAGATGCAATACAAAAATAGTTTTTTCCAACAAATAGCCTGTGTGCATTGTTCTTTTCTGGTTGGTGAAACCGGGATATATTTTAAAGCGGTGAAGCACTGCTAGAGCTTTGCTAGAAATCCTAGTGGTGCATCGTAGCGATGAAGCCATTAGCAGGGATTCAAGGGAGATGGCTTCACCTGTCTGGTAACAAAAACCAAGGAACCCTCCAAAGTGCCTTGCCCTGTGTAAACCCCAAGGCCTGAAGATACCTGTAAAGAGAAGATGTCGATGACATCTCAGTTTTAGATGTGGGTGGAAAGCCCCAACAGGTGGGAAAAGCAGAAAAAAAGTGAAGCTTATTGTCTAAAAGGAGAGTTTCTAAAGCCTAGCCTTCACTGAATCTTTTACTGTGTGTTCATGGCAGAGATATCATAAAGCTGCCCCCCCCCCCCCCGTGCGTTCTTAATGGCACTCTTAAGTAGTACATATGTAACAGAACCCAGAACACTTATCGTTGATGAGTTGAAGTTTACCTCAGTGTTTCTGGTTCATTTTCATTGTTTCTTTTTTGCATGCAGTCAAAACAAGACAAAAAAAATCCACTCTTGGTAAGGGGGAATGCAGGAAGCAAAAAACATTGCAAGTACCCTTGTCTACACGTTTCCTCAAGGCGTCTGAGTTACAAAGTTTGCCGGAAAACTACTAATAATAATATACATTTATTATATTTATCTGTAAGCGTCTAGCTTTAACAATTGAAGCCGGAGATTTTGTTTCGCGACATCTCCGTCGTTTTCCCTTAATAAGAGATGGTGTGACTCAATCTGTTTGTACACCCTGGTAACCCACTAGTGAGAAGTAATACCCGAGCAGACTGCATCTTCGCGCGGCGCCGACACCTTCCTCTTCAAACTCATTGTGTTTGTCTGTCTTAGTCATGGTTGGTCGTGTTGGGGACTTGTTGAATGCTCGGCAGTCATTTTTTTGTTCCTCCCGTCTTATCTCTTTTTCGAGATTCTTCATTCCGGCGTGCGTTGAATATTGACACCATTCATGCATATTTTAGCACATCACCAAAGGATGGCCACTGAAATCTTCCTGTCTGTGGTACATGAATTTATTAATTTCCTCTTTTTCGGGGGTGGGGGGGGGGGTTGTAGAAAAATCCAATATGTGAAGGAATTCAGCTTTGTCAACACTCAGCTCATTATAATGTGAAGACTGGAGGCTGTGCATGGTTGTACATGGGTACAAGTACCGTTTGTTGTAACACCATGTGGTCATCTCTTTTGAGTTCGGCTGGACCTGAAAGTGTTGTTAGTATTTTTATTATTAATAATAATACTTTAATCTGGCATATCACGATGAACACAAAAATACACAACTTATGGAGAGATGTAAACAAAATAAACATATAAACATCCCCTCCCCCGCCAGTAAACAGCAAGAAATGCAAATTTAGGTAAAAATTTCGCAGAAAATTACTTGACAAAGGAAACTCGCACAAAAAAAGGACCACAATAGAAAAGAACACAACAACAAAAACCAGCAGATAAAAAAATCAAAGAAAGAAAACACAGAGAAATGGAAGACTATTGCAAAAACAGATTACCAGGGATGAAACAAAAGAAAAGACAAAAGCGAAGTAGAACACTATCACCAAAGGGGTGTGTCACTCTGACCCCAAACCAAAAACAACAGTCACAAAAGTAAGGGACCCTCAAAAGTGACTAGCACTATGACCCATAGGCCTGAAGACACCTAGAAGATGATGAAATGTCAGTTTTAGATGTTGGAAGAAAACCCCTAAAACGGGGAAAAACCCACGTAATCAGGTACGGACTGAAAACCCAAATCCACATGCAAGACATACATTTCTTAAGTTGTTAGTTATTATTATTATTATATATTTATTTGACCAAGACAAACCAAACAAAAATTACAAAGAACAAGGACATGAAGATGAAAAAAGAAGTAATCCAACAAAAAATAAAAGTAAACAATTGCATAAGTAAATAGGTTCTAGATAAATAATTAGTAAGAAGTAGAAAAATTTAAATAATTAATACAGACAAATAAAAAAAAAGCAATGAAAAACACAACTAGAGACCCAAATGCTTTTAAATTAAAACAGACACTTTTGGTAAGGGACTTCAAACAGAGGGCCTGTTTGAAATCCCATACCAAAGCTTCTTAACAGATAAACATCTTTCTGGGCTGTTGCTCTTTAAATGAAGGTTTTTCTTGCCCTTTTTTTACAGGATTTTCATACCAACAGTTCAACCCTTTGTCGGAGGTTTAGCTTCAGTGAATGGAAAGTTGGTTTGATTTGGTAATGAGATTTCTCACCCACTCTGACCCTTAATTGTAAAATTCAGTCTTCCGTTAAAATGGGGCGCTCGAATTTGTAAAAATCTTGTGTTTTGTGTGTTTTTTTTTTTGCTTTTTTTTTTGGGGGGGGAGGGGAGGTTGTACCAAGTAAGAAACACAATTCACCAGGATTATACAAATCCCGAGAGCAACTAAAAACCCCTTGGTGTAAATTCTCCACCAAGGTTAACATCCAACAACAAAGTCTCCGAGTTCAATACACAATTTTTGTTGTTCCCTAGGTTACGAGTTAAGCTGATGTATTTGTTTATGGAGAGGGTTGCATGGTAAGGAGAGGGTTGGGTGGGGGGGGGGGTCGGGGGATGTATGACTGGTTAATAACATAATAAATAGAGATCATATAGTAGCGTTAATCTTAATCTGTTGTATCAAAGCTTTCTGTCTGATATTTTGGAGATTCGGGAAATGAGGTTTGAGAGAGCTGTACTTGTTGATTTGGGTGAACAAAGAAAAACTGGGGATAGAACAGGATTCGAACCTGCAGCCATAGCCTAACAATTCTAATCAAATTCAATACCATAATGTAGGTAAGCCCTTGTACTTTCTAGGATTGTTCTACGTTCCTGTAGTGATGACGTATGGCTGTCAGGACGCAGATATAAAAACCCTTTTGCTGATAAAGCCTTCTCAATCTCCAATCCTAAACTCTGGAATATAAATTCCCCTGTCCCTGAGAGCACTCCACTCCGTTTCATCGTGCAACAAAATGTTATATTGAAACTCCCTTGTTTCCAGTGAGTCTTCAGGTTGTACATTTTTTGTCTCGATTAAAGGGTGTGTAAAACATTGGTAAAATTGAAAATATAAATGTTCACAGATTTGCACATAACTAACATGGTATAAAGATGGTCATGGTGGAAAACCTCCCTTGCAATGGTTTTTCTTGAAATGCGGTAGTTTTTAGGGAAGGAGTAGAACAATTAGTCTTTATCGCGCGTGTCAAAAACCCGATGTTTGAAAACAGTGAAAACACATTGTGGGGTTTTTCACTGTTTTCTCATGACTCCAAAAACCGATTGAGCTTAACTTTTCACAGGTTTGTTATATCATGTGTAATGTTGAGACACATAAAGTGTGGATACTAGTCTTTGAAAATTACCAATGTTGTACATGTGCTTTAAGAACTACCAATACTGTCTGTTTGTCTTTAATACTTCACTTTTACATTCACCAACTAAAATGCAGGCCTTATTTTATCTTTAAGAGGGCAGGCCATTTTCATGTCATAAAGGGTGCTTCCATTAGATTGGCTAATCTTAAAAACTTTTGAAAGGGCACCAAGGCCAAGACTAGGGCAAAAGAGGCTAAAAACCAGGGCAACAGAGACTAAAAACCAGGGCAACAGAGACGAAAAACCAGGGCAACAGAGGCTAAAAACCAGGGCAACAGAGGCTAAAAACCAGGCAACAGAGACGAAAAACCAGGGCAACAGAGGCTAAAAACCAGGGCAACAGAGGCTAAAAACCAGGGCAACAGAGACGAAAAACCAGGGCAACAGAGGCTAAAAACCAGGGCAACAGAGGCTAAAAACCAGGGCAACAGAGACTAAAAACCAGGGCAACAGAGACTAAAAACCAGGGCAACAGAGGCTAAAAACCAGGGCAACAGAGGCTAAAAATCAGGGCAACAGAGACTAAAAACCAGGGCAACAGAGACGAAAAACCAGGGCAACAGAGGCGAAAAACCAGGGCAACAGAGGCTAAAAACCAGGGCAACAGAGACTAAAAACCAGGGCAACAGAGGCTAAAAACCAGGGCAACAGAGGCTAAAAACCAGGGCAACAGAGGCTAAAAACCAGGGCAACAGAGGCTAAAAACCAGGGCAACAGAGACTAAAAACCAGGGCAACAGAGGCTAAAAACCGGGCAACAGAGACTAAAAACCAGGGCATTAGAGACTAAAAACCAGGGCAACAGGGGCCATGGCCTCCATAGACTCCATATAATTCCAGGCCTAATATCGCCAGGACTCTCTTTCTGTGTTTCAGACTGAATAAGATTTGCCTGAAGTGTTCCTACATTTCTTGAAAGGTGCCGCTTTATGTGCATGCCTTTTGGATACGCTAGAATTTACCATGCCGGATGGCAATGAATTCATGGAAATCTAAACGCCTTCTAACGGTTTTTTCCGAAAAAGAGAACATACAGCACGCAGGAGTTGCCACTTTCACAATTTGGTGGATGACTACATCCTGCTGTGATGAAAGTGGGGCACAGGGTAACATTAGCAACGCTGACTGAGTCTTTCATACGGACAACTAATTCATCTCCCCACAAACCAACGTTTGGTGCTCCACAGCCAAAATTCAGAGAAAATCACGGTTGAAGTTGAACCATTTTTCAAACTACTGTTTCGTACGCTGCACACTATTTATTTATCCATTTATTTTCTGTACGGCAAAAAAAAACCTGACTTCTTTATTCATACAGAACTGTCAAATTGTTTTCAATCATGCAACTGTTGAGTTATTAACTCCTAAGCACATATTTCACTTTGTGAAAATTGAAAACGAGACGTGCATGTAGAGCGCTGTGTACCAACCAAAGCATGTTGAGATTGTAGAGCGCTGGTAACGTGGTACCTTGTACCAACAAAGCATATTGAGATTGTAGAGCGCTGTGTACCAACCAAAGCATATTGAGATTGTAGAGCGCTGTGTACCAACCAAAGCATATTGAGATTGTAGAGCGCTGTGTACCAACCAAAGCATATTGAGATTCT
Source organism: Pycnopodia helianthoides (assembly GCA_032158295.1). NCBI lineage: Eukaryota > Metazoa > Echinodermata > Asteroidea > Forcipulatida > Asteriidae > Pycnopodia > Pycnopodia helianthoides. The sequence continues at coordinate 28,585,376 of CM063244.1, forward strand.
GGACAATTACAACATATAGGACAGTTTCTTTTGTTTATTTGGAAGATGGGGAGGTGGCCTGGAATTGCAAAATTGTTTTGTTTCTCTATGCCTTGAGAATCCATTTTGTGATGTTTTTTGTTGTTTCTTTTTTCTTCTAAAGTACAGGAATATTTGTGAAACAACAACATTTTGATGAAATCCATTTATGTTGAAGCAGTGGCGCATTACTTTTGAACCTTATGACATGAGAGCCCCCCGGAGTTAAAAACGGATTTGACTAAATTGATTTACTTCGCGCAGTTCATCTCCGGCATTTATCAGATTTGTGCAGTCCCGCATTTTGTTTGAGATGCTCTGGGTTACACCGAACACAAGCCAACCTGTGATTTTTTAAAGATGGGATGTAGAGAAACAGAGAGCGGCAGCGCGGCATGTTGCAGCAAGCCAAGCCCTGTATACTGTATACCCCAGGGGGCCGGGAATGTGTTGAATCTAACGAGATCACTTGCTGGTGATATTGCAATTCGGCCAGGTTTAACATGAGCAGACTTAGTATGGAGATAACACATGGTGTCTGAACATCGGCAAGGTGTACCCAAACAGTCCTGAGGGACAGCTGTGGACTAGGACTGGGATTAAATAGATGTTAAATAACTAGGTTTTTCCCCCTATTTTTTATATAGTGGGGGGGGGGGGAGGGGGCTTAAATCTGAAGTCATCCTTAATTTATATCAGAACACCCACCAAAGTACTAACAGGTGCGGTGTTGAGTTTATCAACACCTCTTTTTAGAAACACATCTCGCAAATTAAACGGTGGCAACATTTTCTGGATCGCACGACTTCAAACAAACAACATTAGTTTCATACTGCTGTTGATTTCTCCTCTCTTCCAATTTTTATTTTAATCTCATGATAAAGTATAACTAGATTTCACGGCCAGTAAATTTAATAGACACTTAAAAACATTTGTTTTTGTCTTTATTTGTTAAGGACAGCATTCCAACTTTTTTTATACGATACAAACTTGATACCAGATCAGCTTTCATGGTAGAAATCATCAAGTTTTATTGAGCTGCTTAAGGGCAGTGTATACTTTTGGTAATTACTCAAGAAATGCATTACCATAAAAGCTTACTTGGTAAGGAGCACCTGAGAGCTGCTGATAGTATAAAACATTGTGAGAAAGGACTCCCTCTGAAGTATTGTAGTTTTTGAGAAAGAGGTAATTTCTCACTCTCAGCCATTTGAAAGCACACAATTCTATGCAACAAGGGTGTTTTTTCTTTCATTATTTCTTTTGCAACTTCGATGACCAATTGAGCCCCAAATTTCACAGGTTTGTTTTTGTATGCATATGTTGGGATACACCAAGTGAGGATACCTGTCTTTGACAATTACCAAAAGGATACCCAGCCTTTAAATGGGGGTTCTGAGAAAGGATAGCTTGAAATTGGTTTCTAACTCGAACTCTTCAGCTTTGTTACCAAGTATACCTCTGTGAATCTAGGCTGTCTCGGTCTTCGTTGATTAAATTCCAGTCGTAGGTCTTTAAAATCAACTCGGACCAGCATTTATTTCCACATTTCTTTAAAAGATTCATAGAAATTCTTGGTGAACCTGCACAGTAAACCCTCAAGAGCAAATCCAGAAAGTCATGTGATTGCACTTGGCAAATTGTCCTGCCGCATTTCCCCCCCCCCCAAAAAAAAGGAAATCATAATTTGTATCTCAAAAGTGAAGCATCATTGGCAACATCATCAGTCACTTGTAAAATCTCTTTCATAGTGGGTGTACTTTGAACTGTTTTTGCACAATAAGTGTGTACATTACGAAAATAAATTGTGCACTTAACTTGTAAAGGTAAATTTGATAACTCGTTCAACATATGGAGTGCAGATTTACATAAGTAAAAAAAAAAATACCTGCTAATTTGAAACTCAGTTATATTCACTGGCACTCAGCACTAGTGCTAAAAATAGAAAGCTCAATATGGTGATACCACACAAGGCCCCGGATCTCAGACAACGTGTCAAATTTCACTGACGTAGGGGGAGGGGGGGGACTTTTGTGAACCTAGGTGGCAGCAGACTTACCAGGTAAATCCATTGTTCTTGGCAATGTGCGCAGTGCTTACGTAACCATTCCAATGGAATTTTACCTGGTTTGTCTGCTGCCATCTTGCGTTCAAAAGTCTCCCATTTGTTGTATGTTTTATCATTTGTCTACTGCGGTCCGGCACGCATTGCAATGATCGAGTGATTGGTGGAGTTGTCAGACATCCGTGTATTTCGTGATAAAGAGTATTGAAAACGAAAACAACATCCTTTATCAATCCACAATGCAATTTAACGACTACTAAAAGTAGTATTGTTGTAGTGTTAATGGACAATGGTCTGAACTCTGGTCTGAAGTTTTGAGGTTGTACAACTGATGACGTGCACAGCGGTGAGAGTATAGCTGAGATGTAGTGACATTGTCTACTAACACCTGAATCCAAGCTTGAAACAGACGTATAGCCTTTTAGAATCAGGCATTAAGAGAAGCTTTCACAAGGCAGCGCTGAAGTGGCAATATGCAGAGACTTTCACATTATATCTATTAATACTCAACAAGTTCAGATCCCAGAGGGTCTTTTAAAGTTCAAAAACGAGAAGAAGAAAAGTAAAGGAGCGACAGAGCAAGAGGAATGGGGGGGGGGGTGGGGGTAGAAAAAGAACCCAGAATATTGGGCAGATTAATCTTATATATAAAATGTAAAAGACTCAGTAATCCAAATAGAGTGAGCAAGAGAGAGAGAAGGTTGGGGGGGGGGGGTTAGAAAAAGAACCCAGAATATTGGGCAGAATAATCCTATATATGAACCTTAAAAGACTCAGTAATCCCAATAAGCAGGTGATTGGTGGACAGTTAAAAATCACCAGGGCATCTGTTAAACATGTTGCATAATTCTGTCATTTGGACAAAGAGTGCAGCATTAATCAGTTGTAATTGAAAAATGAATAATACATACCTGCAAAGTTAACGAGGCTGAACCGCATTGCCGCTGCGGACGAGCCTGTGAGTCATGGGAACCTGCAACCCAGTTTGACGTCATTATCACCGTGGCAACCATCGTGGAATATTAAGTTCCTCGCCGTCTGTTCTTTTTTGTGGAAAGACTTTGCCACCCAAGCTTCAGGTTTTTTTTTGTTTGTGTGTGTGTGTGTGTGTGTGTGTGTGTGTGTGTGTGTGTGTGTGCGCGTGTGTGTGTGTGTCACGTCGATTCCCAGCCTTAAAAATGGGATCTAATTCCCGCCATATTTCCCTTCCTGATGAAAGACCCGATTTCTGGGCTTTTCTGTTTTTGATTTAAACGCCTTTATCATGGCGTGGTGAACCTTCTCTAAATGACTATGCATCTGCAGAGGTGTGGACACCCTTTCCACATCAAACCATATGTTACAAATGCATCAGGTTGAAATTAATATAAGTGAATTACATTATAAAGGCAGCCGTGCAACTCCGGCATTACACATGTAGGGGTGGAAACATATACTTGTTGCTACGGGATGTATGTATCTTGTCTCTTCTCTCTTATTTTTTTCTTAATCTAAACTTCAAACAAACATGTGTGGTTGGTCTTTAAGCAGATTCAAAAACAGTTCAGTGGGTACTCTTTTATTTTCTAATATTTCCCCATGAAGAAAAAAAACAGTCACAATTCTGGGTATTTTAGTTGAGATTTGCTCATGATCAATACCTGTGTATCAGAGGACTTGGGGAAAGTACTAATATGAGTATGGGTTAAACACAAATAATATTCTTTAACCCGATGCAAATAAATTTTTTTGTATTGAATTAATAAAATACAACCCTAATTTTGATTGATTTGAACTGTTGCCAACTGCGCTGAATAATTTATGCATAACATACTGCAGAATTTTCATGATATTTTCCGTTGTCATGACATGGGTTTACTTTGTGCAGAAAGGGATCAAGAATACGGGCAGTTGGCAATACAGTGCACCCTCTACCGGCAGCAGATCTAGGGGAAAAGGGGGAGAAATGTTTTGATCGACACTCGTTGGGCCAGCCTTGCGACGACACGTTCGTTTAAATTTGTTTGTGGTTTGATGGAGATGAGGCAGCAAGGTTGTATTTCTCTGCTGTGTTTACGGCATCAGATTTTTTTTTCTTTTTTTGGCGAGGCCGGTGAATGTTTTTCACATTCAGGTCAGCCATTTTTAAGGTCCCAAACTGTCCATGCCATGCTGGATTGCAAGGGTAATTGTGTTTTCAGTCGACTGCTTTAAAAAAAAAAATTCCCTCTCTCGGATGAACTGTAGAGGGCGCTCTGTATCGTAAATCACCCGTATTGACTCTGTGTACCTTGCCATCAGAAACATGCATGTAGCATTGGGTTGAAAAATATCAGAAAAGCAACTTGTGTTTTTAATCTGAAAGCTTTTTAAAGGGTCCATTCCTCGGCATATTAAAACATTCTCAAAATTGTGGGTGCTTTGGTCAAACAAAATAACTGAAAAATAATAAGAAAATCATTTTACAATTCAGCTAATGGAAGAAACAATTTTTTCTTTTAAACGAAAATAAAATAACCAGTGTTCTTCTTCAAGATCGTCTGTTGTGATGTCTCTGCTGTTCCATTGTGATCGTTTGTTTTTGGTCAACCTTATTTTGATAGCTGACCTCCGAGCCTGATGGGGGAGTTGGCAGGAATTTTCTCTTTTGTTTCAACTACAAAGTTGCTTGCTGGAAGCCATGTGAAGCCATTGAAAATGGGTGGAGTGGCTGGGGTCTACATAATTTCAGGGATAGAAAAGGCACCAAAATGGTTCATGATTGATTATTCTGAATGTTGTAATGTTGGTCCAGAACCGATCTATTTTTACATATGTTTTCATTAAAAATTTGGACATTCTGGAGAAAAATGCACGCAAATCTGGTGTTACACAAATCGCCAGGCCTTGCAATAAAACCACAAACAGATAAACAACAATAACGACAAAAACAACAGCAACAATTACGACGACAATACCATACATGTATTCTGAATTCTTTTTAAATTTGTTAAAATGTTGAACACTTATGTAAATACATGCATTTTCCACAAGATTGTTATTGTTGTTACGATACATCTCTGGAAACGTAGATGCTCAACATAGTGGGTCTCTCCCCAGCACTTTGAATAAATAACGCAGCAGTGACAGCAGTAATGTAATATACCAATGAGGTGAGGCATGTGGAGAGTGCATTATGGAGAATGTCATTTATTTGTAATCATGGTCGTCATTATTCACCATGTATCCCAAACCCTCTCCGCATGCGTCGTCGTCGTAGATGGAAGTCACCAGTCACAGACACCACGGTGTTGGATCACTCAACAAAACAACAAATAAATCAATTGTTTTATTTTTATTTTTTTAAAGCTGACAAAAAAAGAAATGAGAGCCTGACGTTGTTGATCGGCACCAGTTGCTGGGTGAATAATGGCAGTGTGATCTGCTATCTTTTTCATCTATTATTAAAATTTGCTTTCAGAGCCTAATTTCAAAGGCTGCTTCTTGTGTTACAGCTGAGGCCCAATTTCGCCTGTTTGAAGTCCCGAGCCGAAAGTGTACATTTTAAAAATTAGTAACGAAGCCTGAGCCCCCCCCCCCCCCAAAAAAAAAAAAAAAAATGGGTCACAGAGCTGTTTAGCAGAAAATGGGGCTAAGCAAAAAATAGCAGGGAACCAGGTCACCATCAATGTACATTACATGGAGTTTTAGCTGGTACCTCGTTTCTAATCAGATTTTTTTCAGTAGGCCTACTTAGCAATTTTTTTTACTAGATACTAGTGACAAAAGAAATATAAAATGATTGGAGAGATTTTTATTTTTTTCCCCCTGCTTTTTCTCTTCTTTATTTGCACAGCTTTCTGTGAACTAAATTACATTCTTGCTGATCATCTTTCTCATTGATTAATGCACTTCATAAAATGAATTTTAGTACAGAAAAAAAACACATCTCCTCCAAGTCCAATCTATTCTTGGTTTCCCCCAAAACGCTTTTGAAATTGCGTTTCACCAAAGTAGCACAGCGCATTGTGTAGAGATGCCGATTGTAACAATAGGCTTACCATTCTCATTTGCAGTAATCTGCTTTGACGGAGGATGCGCCTTTGTTGAAATGATGTCATGGATAATGCCATCAAGGGTATGGTAGACCAATATTGATTTGGTTCTCACCTGAGCAGGCTAGAATTCCCATCAATACGCTAGTTTTTTTACCATTCGCACAGCAGCGGTCGCCGGTTAAGCTCATCTTTAATGTGGCATATCAAACATTAGGAACGGTGGTAGACTAACTACAGGTAAAATATAGTAAGAAAAATAATACATAAATAAAGATAACTTTCAGGCTACTGAGCTGAATACGCGTAAAAAGTGCTTTAGACACACACAAAAGAGGGAAACAAATTAAAAGCAAGACTGATTTAAAATTTGATTATTTACAGCTTAAATAAATGAAAATAACATCTTGGAAATTTAAGGCACTATAAATAAGCAAATACACGATTGACATTTAAAGCAGACACACAGAAACAAAACAAAAGCTACTTTACGAAAGAAGTATAATATACCAATTATATTAAAAGGTGGATCGGAAATGTTAAACAGTAAAAACGTGGAATCAGCCAGTAAATTTAAAACTAATTCTTTCAACTGAATTTAGATATTTCTTTTATGTCTGTCTGTTTAAAGGCCCTGTACACTATTGGTAAGATCGAAAAACACAATGTTCACAGATTCACACATAACTTACATGATTTAAAGTAATTAATGGTAGAAAGGGTTCCTTAAAATATTTCTGCCTAAAATGCTATCGTTTCTGAGAAACGAGTAAAACAGTAGTATATATTATCGCGCGCGATAATTTGAAAAAACAGAAAACACATAAGATCTCTTTTCACTATTTTCTCGTGACCTCGATGACCAATTGAGCTCAAACTTTCACCGGTTTGTTTGTTCATGCATATGTTTAATCACACAAAATGTGGACACTGATTTTGAGCTGTTACCAAAAGTGTACAATACCTTTAAGCTCACTGGAGAGCTTGGGTTGGACATTCAGGTTGGCTCAGTGGTTTCTTCCCTGCCTTTCACCTCAGTGGACCCCGGTTCCAATCCCGGACCGGAGCCTTGCATGTGGATTGGGTTTTCAGTCCCTACCTGATTGCGTGGGTTTTCCCTATTTTGGATTTGTTCACTCCCACATCTAAATCTGATATCTCTTCAACATCTTATCTACACAGGTATCTTCAGGCTTACCAGTTACAGTGCAGTGCACTTTTTGAGGGTCCCTTGGTTTCATTGCCAGAAAGATATAATAATTTTGAAGTTTTAGCAGATTTCTTGTGATGATTTCATGCAAATGTGTAATCGGTTTTTCACTATTTTCTTGTGACCCAGATGGCCGATCGATCTCAAACTTCTACAGGTTTGTCAGTTTATGTATATGGTGGATTACATAAAGTGCTTACACTGCCAGCAACTGTTTTGTTAGCAAAAACCAATTCTGTAATGTTCCTTTAAGGTTGATGTACATATATGTCATGTACATGTACTAACGTGTAGATAATTATCAAATGCCACTCTTGTGTCTTATTTCTAATTTCTACCCGGCCTTTAAAGAAACAAACCAAATAATAATTTACACGTCAATTTTCTCGAAAGGAATATTTTTTAAACAACCCTTTTCTCTGAAAAAAATTTGACAGATGATACTGTTTGAAAACAAAATGCACAAAAACTCTCCCATATGCCACGGACAATGCACAAAGTAATGTATCATGTAGAATTGTTTGTACATGGACGTGAGATAATGTCTGGATCCATGCAATAAATCATAGTTTTTAAAATAACTGCCATTAGTCATTGGCGTTGTTGTGAGTGTACTACCTGAAATGAAAGATTATCTTTCTCTAATCTATAAGAATGGCTGTTTCTATTTTACAAATTTAAAGTTTAAATCTAAATTTTGGGGTCAAATCGTCAAAAAATCAAACCTAGTATCTTTAATATTTTCAAGAACACCCGAATTGATGGTCAGTACACTTCCATGAACAAATTTCTAGAGCCAACTTTTGGTGCCGAACACCACAGTGTTTGTTTTTTTTATTTCGTTTAGTCGGGGTTTCATTTCAAAAACATTACTCCACACACAAATTTTGGGTTGTTGTTTCTGAAAATTAATACCGATGGTTGTAATGGAAATGTTTTTGAAAAACCCTGGAGCAAATTGGCTCAAAAAATACTCATGCAATATACATCCGCAGGTCTGAGACTTAGCAGGGGGGGGGCAATCACCTTGATGCACCTTAAAGGCAGTGGACACTGTTGGTAATTACTCAAAACAATTATTAGCACAAAAACCTTACTTGGTATCGAGTAATGGGGAGAGGTTGACAGTATAAAACATTGTGAGAAACGGCTCCCTCTGAAGTGACATAGTTTTCGAGAAAGAAGTAATTTTCCACGAATTTGATTTCGAGACCTCAGAATTTGATTTTGAGGTCTCGAAATCAACCATCTGAAAGCACACAACTTCGTGTGACAAGGGTGTTTTTTTCTTTCATAGTTATCTCGCAACTTCGACGACCAATTGAGCTCAAGGTTTTACAGGTCTGTTATTTTATCCATATGTTGAGATACACCAAGTGAGAAGACTGGTCTTTGACAATTACCAAAGGTGTCCAGTGTCTTTAAAATGCTCCAGTAGAAATTTATAATTGTCCTAATAAAAGTGCCATTTTTCTAAGGTAAAAAAACTACCTTGGCCTTAAGGAATGAAGCAGCATTCCCGGTTTATTTTCAGCGTTGGATAATGAGACACGAATCCATATGGTCGTTATATCTCTCTCAACAAACATTCTCAACCTTGTAGTAATATTTACCCGGTCAATAGAGTCTTAAGTGGGGATTAGCCTTCCGAGAAACAGGGTTCAGATATAGATTCCCAATACGACCTGCGATGGACTATTAATATGGTCAGAGTACAAAGCGTGCACATTTTTAATACTCTTTATGTATGAATGCAAGGGGGGTGGTTAATATTTGGAGTATAATGACCCTGGAAATCCCCCCCCCCATAGTTCTTAAATAGATTATCATTTAAGCTCCTAAGTATAATCCAAACATGACTTTGGCAGCTCTGATCTCTACACTTCCTGATGGCCTTCCAGTATGCGGCAATACTAAGGAGAGTAAACGCTTTAAAGGGAGGGGGGGTCGGCTATTGACGGGGGACGGAGAGTCAAGGGTGAGGCGATGTGTACCCATCCGCGGCGCGCTTTCCTCGCTCCGTTTCCGAGTTGGATGATGAGAGTGTTGCAACACCGCGGCTGGCCGTGTACTGTGACAAACAGCGACGGGATGACTTCATTCAGGCAAACCAATCCAAACTGTAAGAGAGAGGAAGCTCGGCCGTGTTCAGCTGGCCGTAATTACAGCCCAGGCTTTAATTTCCTCTCGTCTTTTTCCATTCTGTTTTTTCGTCCTCCCTGATTTTGTCATGTCGCGAGATGACGACGGGTGTGACATCAAGAGCAGGCCAGTGGAAAGAAGTTTATTTTTAGCACTCTGTGTTTGAAGTGCATTTTCAAATTTGCGGAAAATTACTGGCATCCCTCATTACCGTACTGTCGTTAAGTAACTAATGCGGTTTTCACTTGGCATGATGCAAGGCTATCTCATTGTGGACAGTGTGCGAGTACGTCAGTGGTTCTTGACTAACACTTACGATTATGTTTATGCCTGACCAAAAATGAAAAGCCAAATATTCTAGGAAGCAAATTTTCAGTTCGATGAATTTATCATTTACTGCAGGGTAAGAGTCAAATTTCTGCACTAATCTTTAAACTACGCTTAGCGTAGATTTTTCTGCTGCAATTGGGCGCTGGACATTATTGACCCCTTTCAGAAGTGGAATGCACCTCCGCAAAATGGGCGTCTACCATTTCCACCATTTTGGGGGTCAGTTCCTTTGTGTACATTTTAACTCCCAAAATGGCCGACAGAATAGGCGCGTGGAAGTGCGCTGAGCATTGTGCAATGGGTCAATGCTTTGGACTGTAAAATTTGAAATGGGGATGCAGCTATACCCAAACTGCCATGTAGACCTAATGGTGGTTGCTTTGCAACTTTCTGTATTAATTATTTTGTTTGTTTGTCATAGTTTATGATGGCAATGTGTCACTGAAATATCTAAGGCCAAAGTTATAATTTCAAATTTCAAATCCCCCTTTAAAAATCATTGTGTTTGGTGCACTCGGATAAAATTTCATATTCTTTTTTTGTCAGGACGTTTGATTTTTAGGGTGATGTTTATTTTGTGTAGAGTGACGTTTTTTAATCAGATAAACCCCAATTGAACCATATTTGCACTGAGAAATCCCATCAAGATGCCCCATATTGTGTCTTTTTTTATGAGATTGTTTGTTCATTTGACTCGGCAGACAAGACCTGTGACAAGCCCCTGTAACGTGGCATACTGAGGCGATCAACACCTTACAAAAGGCTAGGTGCACAGGTGTACTTGCCAGGTTTTTGAAGTTCAACTGACATTTAGAGTGGGTTCACATTGCCATGATGAGGCCATTTAAACCAAGAAACCTGAAAGCAAAAGTTGTTGAGAATTGCTGGGCAACTATAGACGTTCACACTATTGGACAAGAGGCAGGGCATGATACTTGACAAGGGCAATGGAGGCAATTTCCTCCATGCCCCTAGTCTTGGCATTGGTGCCCCTTGAAATGCTCCAGTCCAAATTAAAGTTTCCCTCAACCATTGCAGGCTGCAAGAACGTTCTGTTGTGTAGTAAGGACGTGTGCTTCACGCTCAATAATTTCGGTCACCGGCGGTTGTCTTTGGCAGAAGAATTCTGTAGCGTGAGGGTTAAATGGGCAGTCTGATGGGCAGACTCGGCGAGTGTTTCCTGGTGGTATGAGTTCGCCGACGCAGGACAACGTTTGGAACGAGGTTGTTCATATCTAGAATGAAGCATCTCAAGATTTGTCAACATTTCAGATTGCGACTTGTTCATTGGTTCGGAATTGACAGCTTTAAGTTCAGGTGACATTTGAAGAAAAAAAAGTTCACGACCGCACAAACTCTCCTATCTCAAAATCACAGAACATTAGTGTATGAATGTGGGTTTTTCCTCCCCCCAGTGGAACTTGTTATTCACCATGGGCTTATTATGGCTAGAGTCCTCCCCCCCCCCTTTCCATACTTAACGTACACCAGTAACACATTTGTTAGGCGGAAAATGTTGGCATCTTCCATCGCTACAGTTTTACCCCAGGGCATAATGTGCGCACAGTCAGGCTCAGGATTATTGCACCCTGGTGGTTCAACTATCTCGGAATCATTTCTACATGAGCAGAAATGATTGCGGGAGACGACATCAGTCTATTTAATTTTCTGCGAGGGAAAGCCGCTCGGGCCGCGGTGCAGAGGCACTGATGGATTTGACTCCGGCACAACGAGTCAAAGATTGAATTTTAGCGGGGCTGATGGAACTATCTGTAAGGCATCGGAGATTGATTCATTAATGGTTGCAAGGGGATCGGAGGAGTGCACATGTCTGGCCAGCCTGTGTTGTACCTCCTAATAATACCCCATTTGCAATTGACACTCTTTGTTGTTGTTTTGTGGTTTGCTAATTGGAAAAGGTGAAACCCTTATTGAAAAAACAAGCCCAGAATCACTGAAGGAGAAAAAGAGCTTGTTGGTTCCGACCTATTTTCTTATTCTCCTAAATATTTTCTATACTTTTTTAAAATTTAGAACTGGGCTTAAAGGAGCGGTATACCTTTGGCAATTACTCCAAAATATGAATGACCATAAAAACCTATTTGGTAAGACGCACTGCAGCTGTTGATACTGTAAAAAAAATATTTTGAGAAACAATTCCCTTCAAAGGAATGTGGTTTTAGAGAGAGGGATTCCAAAACACTTTAATCTGAGAAATGAATGTTTCTGCATGAAATGTTTCTGCTGTATGTTTGTGGCACAAGCGATTACGAGCACTTAAGTACACAAGGGACCAACCTGTTTGATTTGTGAGTGTTGTTTTATTTCCGGCAGTTTCTATTTCTTCCCTCCATGTTTCTTGATAGAAAACTTCAATGACAGATGCTGATTGCCAACTGGTTGTATATTTCACTTAATCACTTTACATACATAACCCTCTCGTTACCAAACTGTCTTGACATAAACAAAGTGCTGGCGACCGAACCGTTTGACCACTCAACCATGAAGCACACGTATTCCTACATAACAGCGCGGACATGTTGGATGTGTAATAAAATAAAATACAAAAAAATGAAGTTATATGATTGATAACAAATAGTGTACAACACGCCAAATACCGGGCTAGCTTGTGAATTTAGATTTGAGATTCTGCAGTATACCTGTGCACGCCTGTTGTGCATGTTGATGTGGTTGCAGGTGGGGGGGGGGGGTAGACAAAATCATTCCTGACATTTAGCTGAGCCCAATTTCATAAAACACATACAACACAACAACTTGCTTAGCATAAAACAATCTCGCTAAGCAGAAACAGGTAACCAGCCGAAATTCCATGAAGTTTACATCGTTACCATTGGTGCCCACTCACTTTTTGCTTAGCAATGAAATTGGCTAAGCAGTATGAAATTGGGTCGTGGCTGCTTCCCCAAAAGCAACCTCTGCAACATCAAAAAACAAAATCACTGACCGCCTGAAAGCAGTAGAAATCCCAAATGGAAGATTCTAAATCACCCCCCCCTCTCTCCTCACCAAGCAGGTTTTGGACACAAAATATGTAAGAAACTGAAGATTTATGGGATAATTATGGTAATAATTAATGATAAAAATAATGGATTTATAGAGCACCTCATGCAAGCCTCATAGCGCTTTACAGTAAAATAATAAGTACAAAATTAAGAACAATGCAAAAACATTCATATGAAATTCAAGTGAATTGGGCGAATTTAAGGCAAAAAGTGAATGGTAATAAACACATTAGAATACCTAATATTATCCAAGTTACATAAATACAAAGACCAACATATCAGACGCCATGAAGCAGCCGCATTTTTGCCCTGACAGTCCCTCTCTAGCTGACCCCCTCCCCCCCCCCCCCCGAAGATACGTGACAATGTGACAGCACCATAGATTGAGTGTCTATTGCCATCTGGGGATGTGCTATAAACGTGGGTTTACGTGGCCGAACACAATGACGAGAGATTTACCAGCACTGGCCCTTCCGTACATATACGTTTAGCCCACATGTCATCGAGACGGGGTGTCACTGGCAAGCTGCGGCACTGGATTAATTTTTTCCAGCCGGGTAGTTTTTGTTTTTCCCAACATTTGTTGATGTTCCATTCGGACATGGATTCATCAGAATTTCCTATGTATATTTAATCCCTGGGGATGTTCTTCTGTTTTTTTATTTGTGCTCTCATTCCACAGAAGGAAGAACTCATTTATGAAATGTCCGTAAATGTATCTGAAAATGAAAAAGTACAAATATCAGATTATTTTTAGCCTCCCTTTCGGAGAAGACAGCGGAAATTTAATTTAAAACTAAATTGATTTGGTTCATAATTTTCCTCCGTGGAATCAGGAAAATTGTTCAGGACACCAGAGGGCCCAATTTCATCAAATATCTGCATAATCAATAAGCTAAGCACAAAACTATTGTGCTTACCAGATTAAGGTTACCAGCCAAAGTACCATTCCGCACGCGCTATCTGTGGTTTCCTGCTTAATTCTGCTGAGCAGGAAATTGTTGTCCGCTGAATTGGCTCCATGAAACTGAGCCCAGAAGTATACGTCGTAGTTCAGCATGAAAGAAATGTCAAAATTATTTTATGAAAAATTTGTATTTTCCTTTCGATTAAATGAGGGCATCTTATGAGGTATACAGATCTTGTTCATAAAATATTCTTTGTCTGACGGCAACACAGAGAAACTCTGACTGAAAGTCTGCAGAGTAAAGACAAACTCTGCAGAATGCAACACAGAGAAACTTTGACTGAAAGTCTGTAGAGTAAAGACTGAAACTCAGCAGAATGCAACACAGAGAAACTCTGACTGAAAGTCTGTAGAGTAAAGACTGAAACTCTGCAGAATGCAACACAGAGACACTTTGACTGAAAGTCTGCAGAATGAAGAGTGAAACTCTGCAGAATGAGGACCGAAACTGCAGAACGAGGACTCAGAAACTGCAGAATAAAGACTGAAACTCCACAGCATGAAGACTTAAATCAGTGGCATGATTTCATTCCGCGCTGTCATGTCATCTCATTCTCCCCAACCCGCATGGGATCTAGCTTTTCTGTTGATAGCGCTCAAGCAATCATCCAGATTTGGGAATTGGGAATAATTTACTGACCTACATAAGCCAGGGCCAAGTGTCAAATCGGTCAAATGCTGCTAATTTCAGCAAGTAGTAGCTGTGAAAGGTCGGTCAGTCCAACCGGCCAGGCTTTCAAAACAATGTTGTTTCTCCCAAGATCTGATCGGTACCTCACCTGTGGAACATTATTTATTGATGCTGTTCATATTGATCAGCTAAGCCAAGCAGGAAACCTCGCTAAAGTTATCATTTCTGCCCAAATGAACCCCTGCATTCTAAATTCTTAAGTAGGCGGTACTGTCAGATGCTCAAGTAGGCGCATGTTTGCATTGATGTAGTGGGTGTACACGGCTGGATACCTTAATGTAGTTTGTCTAAGCATTGCCCCATCTAATTATTGAGGGGGGAGGGTGGCATCTGAGTTCTTTTGAGGCAAACTTGACCCCAAAATCAATGATGGTGCTCTAGATGACAAAGAATAAAGATTTGACAAACACTAGAGTGGCAAAGAATTGCACTTGAGTCATAAAATGGTGATTTTGTAACCAAAAGTGTACCCATGATGGAAGCTGTATACATTTTTGGGGTTGGATTTCACCAATGTGGGCCTCACGTCTGGCCCCTTTTAGGCACAGTATTGCGCCTCTGATGATGTGATGAAGCGATGGGGATCAAGTGGTCGAATGGGAAAGGAAAGCATATGGCATGACGCATCGTACTGGGTGTCTTCCCTCCCCCTCCACAAACATGATCTAACAAAGAATGAACTTGCTGCTGTAACAGTCCTACAAAGCTAACCCCATAATAATGAAATGGATTTTATAATCTAGCCCGGCCTTGAACAGGTGCCGAAGAGCTCACCGTTAACATTGCCAAAAGATGCCGTCCTCCGCAAAACAAGAGATCCTAATGACCTCTGAAATATGATTGGTTCGTGTTTAACACGGTGGCAGGCACTAGGCAATCCATCAAAACAGATCCTCCATCGGTTTAGGTCAAGGACTTTTTGTCAGGGAGGCTCTCACCAGACTAGACAATTCGATTTAGGGAGATGTTCCGGTGCGCTTGATTTTGTTCTACTTTAGATGACATCACCCATGGGTTAATGGCTACTTAGGGTCGTCATTAAGAGACACTTCAGATTTTTAGGGACACTCCATATTTTGGGGGAGTTTGATGTTTGTTGGTGAACAGAAACCTACCTCAGATCGTATATACACGTATTACAGCAAATTATAAACGCATCTGCAGTTTCATCCTAAGTTTTGTACCGATCAAGACAAATTTACCTGGACACAAGAGAGACAATTGCCTCCGTTGCCCCTGGTCGTTGCCTCCGTTGCCCCTGGTCATTGCCTCCGTTGCCCCTGGTCATTGCTCGTTGCCCTGGGCATTGCCTCGTTGCCCCTGGTCATTGCCTCCGTTGCCCCTGGTCATTGCTCCGTTGCCCTGGGCATTGCTCCGTTGCCCTGGTCATTGCCTCCGTTGCCCCTGGTCATTGCCTCCGTTGCCCCTGGTCATTGCCTCCGTTGCCCCTGGTCATTGCCTCCGTTGCCCCTGGTCATTGCCTCCGTTGCCCCCTGAAATGTTCCAGTAGACATACAGACTTCCCTCATAGAGGTGCTCTTTACTAAAGGAAGAACTGCCCTGCCTTGACCAATTATTAATATAATAGTTTATTCATCAAAACCCCAGTTAGTTTAGGCAGTCCCATTGGTTGAAAGAAGGTCACCTGACCGTTTAAGACCGGTTGTAATTGGCTCACTGCTGATAGCCATACACGTGTTGGCCCACTAGCTTACATGGGGGCCTACTTTTTTTTATTCCCTTACTAGAAACACGTGGTTGGCAGTCACAGAAGTGGCTGAATATAACCTTATTTACACTAGAATAGCATTACAATTATACAAACAGTCATTAATTTTACACAAAAGATTCTGTTAAAAAAAACCACCTACACACACACACACACACACACACACACAAAAATACAGTTGCCAAAAAAACTATTGATAAATGCTGAACGCTTACAGAGTGCCAACCAGTTCGAGCAAGACAAAAGAGCAAAAATGTAAAACTGTTAAGCATTCAGAAAGGAGGCAGGCTTGGATGCAGAGGTTACAAGACAAAAACCAAGGCAAACGGGACCAAATTTCACGGCGCTTGCAGAATTCTGCGTCTACGGGGGCCCTTTAAAGGTTGAGATTCCGTGGGCTGTAAAGATATAACTCTGCAGTAAGCAGTGTCACAAGATTGAGCTCGGATGAAAGGAATTCAAGGTTAGCATATGCATCCAAATAGCACAGAAAGCCAAAGGTGTCAAACAACAATTAAGAAGGAAACAAATGGAGGAATGGAGTATCAGGAGTCCAGATTTTCTTACCTTTTTTGAACATTTCACTGGATGTTGGTAAATTTACCATGATAACTTGTTCTTTTCAAAGGAAAGAAAAAAACATGAAACCATCAATTTGAAGTGATATTTTTTTGTGGTGCTGCTATGCATATAATAGTTTCAATATCCATATGTTAATAAAACGGGTTTGTAATAATTAGGCCCTATTCCTTTAAAGGCAGTGGATACTTTTGGTAATTACTCAAGAAATACATAACCATAAAAACTTACTTGGTAAGAAGCACCTGCGAATGGCTGATAGTATAAAACATTGTGAGAAACGACTCCCTCTGAAGTAATGTGGCTTTTCAGAAAGAGGTTATTTCTCACTAAAATGTTTGAATCCAAGAAAGGCTTCAGGCATAAAGCCTCTCTCAGGCATCTGAAAGCATACAATTCTATGCAACAAGGGTGTTTTTTCTTTCATTATTTTCTTGCAACTTCGATGACCAATTGAGCTCAAATTTTCGCAGGTTTGTTATTTTATGCAAATGATGGGATACACCAAGTGAGAATGCTGGTCTTTGACATTATATCCTGCCTTTAAGATATTTTTGTAGGGCAAGATCATTTGACAACTAAACAATAAGCACTATAATAGGCCTCTTCTTTTTTATGAAAACAAAAAGGATAACGACGGAAAAAAAAAAAATCTTTTTAAATAAATAAGATAGTATTTTAAGACTGTGGCACACTGATAAACACACCGAAAAAAAGCTGGCAACCATCTTGAAAAATCCCCGTTCCTTTTTTCCAAAAAGGCAGGACGCCAAACATGTTTTTAAAATTTATTTTGCCCCATGTGTCTTTGATGGAATTAAATAATGACGCCTTGTGCGTGATGACCATCCGTGGCAATCTGCATTTTTTATTAATGATTGAAATGCTCAATGTGTACATGCCGTGAATACGGCATCTATACGTACAAACGCGTGCTGAATTGATAAGTTATACATTTAGGGGGCACTCATGTCAAATGCTTTCCCGTTTCATTAAGTCACTCGTACAGCATGTGACATTGCCACCCTGGCAGGATGAGCCACAGGTTACTTACTCCTCGCCAATAAAAAGAAATAAAAAAATAAATAAAATAAAAAAAAATCTTGAATTGTTGCATTGCAAAGTGAACGTGCCCACGGCTATGTATTCAATTATTGGAACAATAAGAGGCACGGTTCTCCTGTGTGCAGGTTGCCGTGGCAACTGCATGATCCTTGCGAAGACGCCGGGCAAACAGTAAATGAAAAGAATCGGGCAAGAACTGTTTCGTTAAAGAGAGTGTCATGAATTATGGAATGGTTTTTTCTGCTTTTTTTTTTTCTTCTTCTTCTTCTTCTTCTTCTTCTTCTTCTTCCTTTCTTTTTCCTGTTGCCATCTGGAGATTCATAAATAGCATAGAGTAATTGGATGTAGTGAAGGTGCTGCAGGTAGATCAGGCAAGGATTTTCATTCTTGAGAGGCAGAGGTCCATTTTCATTTTGCAAAAGGCACTTCCATTCGGAAAAAAACTAAAAAACTGTACAGGGGGAACAAAGGCCAAGACCAGGCGCAACGGAGACCATGCCCCCCCCCCCCCCCCATTGACTTTGTGTAATTCCAGGCCTGTAGCTGCGTGTAGATTATGGCATCACTTCCTCAGTTTTTCTCCTCGGTCGATACTCGGTGATAAATGTGAAATATGTAATGAAATCTATATGTTGCAATATGTTGGTTCAAAATCTGGGTACAGTTTTAGTGAATCAACACACTTCAAGTTCTTGAAGCTTAGATACCTATAGATCTTAAAAGCCTAAATTGTTTGAGTATTTCTAAATCTCTAGGCGGCAAATCTTTAAAGTGGGGGGTTTCAAAAAATTTTGGGGAGAAGAGAGCGAGGCAGTCACTGAAAGTAACAGGGAGGGATAGGTTCACTTTGGACTGGGGATCAGTTCTTGTTGTATGCCTCTGCCAAAGTGTCCATGTAAATATGTCATGCGTTGTGTGCATGCAACTTGACATAAAAGAGCAACGCAGTCAACTTTTGCAAACTGCTCTTTCAAGAGCGATGTAAATTATCCAAAACTAAGACCTGCTTTTTCTGAAAAACATGTTTAGCCGTGGGGATAATTAAACAGCTGGTGGCCTTGTCTGCGGATCTTTTTTTAATTCTATACAGCCACCTGAAGACACAAGAAGCACACTGATCGAAATGTTGAGCACCAACCAGGTAGTGGTTACAACATGGTGTCACTGCAAACATTACTGATATCCCCTACCACCATGCCCAGCTTCAAGCCTTAATTACTACTTATATCAAATTCCCAAAATTTCGTACACGATGCCAGTGACAGTTTTAACTTTCCCTTATAGATGTTAACATTGCATCGAGGCTAAAGGAAATTCTTTGGGGTTGATACACTTCCAACAGTTTGTGATGAGCATTGTGTGCTTTCCTGAGTTCTGCAGAGAAAAAAAATGCACAGGCATACTACTCGGGTGAGATTCGAACCCACGACCTTTGCCATTCTAGAGCAGATGTCATACCACTAGACCACCGAGAAAGCCTGTCTATAACAAAGGGATCAGGGTGTTTATTTCTTCCCCAGCCTCAGTTTCCTTTAATGGAGGATAACAATCAGCTATGAGGTGCACACAAATTAAAAATCTTCTGGACAAACCCCCCCCCCCCTTAAAGGAACATTACAGAATTGGTTTTTGCTAACAAAACAGTTCTGGCAGTGTAAGCACTTTATGTAATCCACCATATACATAAACTGACAAACCTGTAGAAGTTTGAGATCGATCGGCCATCTGGGTCACGAGAAAATAGTGAAAAACCGATTCACATTTGCATGAAATCATATAGATTCAACAAGTGAACAAAACGCTCACTGAGCGTTAAACTCCAATCGGAAAATTAGTTTATTCATTTCTCATCAAATATGGCATTTCAGACAGAAATATTTCAAGGGATATTTTCTACTCTCATCATCATTAGACCGTGTAAGTTTTATGTAAATCTGTGATCAATCAAAAAGATATTTTACAAGTTTTTTTTTCTTACCAATTATGTAATGTTCCTTTAATTCTTAAATTTTATATAATGATTTGACTGAAAGGAAGCTGGAGGATAAGAGGCACAGACCTGATACACCACTGAGACAATTGCTCCCCGTGCCCCTTCCCGGTCATTGCCTTGGTGCCCCCTTTTTGGTTCAGCCTTGGGGGCCCCCTTGACAAATTGAAGTAGAAATTTACATTTCCTCTCAGAGAGTTCGCCCTTTTAGGAAGGAACAACTGCCCTGCCCTTTTTTACAAAGCACAAATTATCTGACCTGAAGGTATCTGTGATGTAATGTGACGTGTGAGTTGTCTCTACACCCCCCCCCCCCTCAATGTGTAGACAAATCAACAGTCAACAGTTGCTGAAGGTTCTGCATATTTCATTGCTTAATATGTTTGCACTGTTTCTTATTCAGGTAAATGTCATCAGTGCGCGTTGCGCAATAAACTCTTCATCGTGTTTCATTACTTTTTATTCGCTGTTTTGGAGATGGATCGTGATTATGTTCCCAATGTAGACTGAAAGTTTGTCATGAGAAATCTCAGGTATACTGTGAAATGATGGTATTTTTTTTTAAATGCCGGAAGATGTAAGACTTATCAATATCGATTGGCAGAGTGTTGAATGTCCGGTCACTCTCGATGTGTGCACAAACTCCCTTTAATTGTAGCCTGGTTGAGTCTACGGTGACTGATTGCTACGGAGACACAATCTCCACCCGGCACACACAGCTTGGTGGACCGTGAATACCAAATTAATCCGAGTGAATCTCAGGGCAGACGTTACTTAAACACAATGTTTGATTATTATTTTAATTTGATGACTTTTTCCCCCCCCAATTTTGGTATAAATACAACGGGTTTTGCATTAACACACAGGTTTGTCGTGCAATATGTTACACCAATAGATGATGTTTATTTTATTGCATTTGACAGCGGATAGGACGGGTGGGTTCTTCTGTTGTTCGCTCGGACCGATTTACTTATTTCTTTTTGTCGTTTAAAGTTACGCTTTCCATCTCATCTGTTTATTATTGAAACCTCCTTGTCTGAATTCTACTTAATCATGATACTTCCCTTCCATTTTGTCCTCGATTCTCTCATTTTCTTTATCCACTCTGTCTCTTAAAACCGGACTTCAATCCTTCTGAATTCTTAGCCTCTGTCTCAATGAGCCATTTCCAAGTTAGATTTGAATACTGTCTGGTACAATGACTTGCTTCGTCACACGTTACCGCTTCATTGAATTCCTCAGACTATAGAGACATTAGCAATGGGTTCGGGGCAAGTTTGTGTGGCAACCTCCAGATGAGCAAACCCAGGCACCACGGCAATACACATTCATTCAGAATTGTGTATAAGCATTCGCCGTCTGTTTTGTAACTACGCGAAAAAGCTCCCAGAATCATGGGACATAACAACTGTCTCTTTAGTCTGAGGATTTCAAACTTAAGCGCTAACCTGTGACTAAACAAGTCGTTGTACCAGACATTATGCGTAATGGCTTACTCCCTCTGTCCAATCAGAGGAATCACCCAAACCTCTCTCCAAAAATTATTAGCCTTTTTCTTTTCTTGTTTAACTGATAATTGTAGATTCAAAGGTTTTCATTCTGTTGTATCACAGCACATTTTGATGCTGGTACCCCGTCCCATTTTATATATATACCAAAGCACATGTATGATGATGGTGCTCTGTTTTCATGCCCCGCCCCAAAACAGCTCTGCCTCCCTCCCCCTCACCCCGCCCAACACCAGTTGTCATGATTTTCTAATCAGACCACCTCCAATTTGTGTCCCCCTGATTATCGAAGACCTGGTACAATGGACTGCAGGAGGAGCCGGTACTGAGAACGGACCAGTCAGCGGACTTTACGGTATCTGAAATGACTTCCTAACTCTTTTTGCTTGTCGTTCCGCTTCTCACAACAACAAACAAACAAAATATTCCTCCTGCTACGTGATGCAACCTCCCTTCCTTTGCATGTTGTTCCCTTGACGTGGGTATAATGCTGGTGTTATCAGCACTATTTCTCTAACCATAAAACCGTAGCAATGGATTAAGTGGTTCTTTTAACTACAAGCATTTTTTTATATATCGGGCTGGAAAGTTAACAATTCAGAGCAAGCTTCCAAGACAAAAGCTTTCATCGCAGCAAAAAGAAAAAAAAGGAAAAACATCAATTCTTTTTAATGACATTCCTTGAATACAAAGTAATCCAAAATTCTGACTGTAAGTATAGAGTTATGTGTTATGTTGATTTTTGTTCTTTTTTTGGTTCATAATAATTAATTCTCTTTATTTGTTTACTTTTTGAATACTTATTTTGGCCAATGTTTTGGTCAGTTATTATGCACAAGAATAAGAAGGGGTGAAAATTGTCCCCTGTTTTTATGATTTTCTGAAGTCTGAAGAGGGAAAGTTTGAATGTATTTTCTAGACAGAAAGAGGAAGGGGGAAGGAAAAAGAAAAAAAAATTAAACAAAAAAGTTGGAAGGAAAAGTTTATCTCTGCGTTAAGATTTCCTTCCGTATTATGATGAAGCGCCCTCTATCGGCCCTAAATTCTAGAGATTTTGCGTGGTGTATCAATATTGCAGACACTAACAATAACAGCGTAAAGACTGCACTTCTGTTTTTTGCTCCTGTGACAGTCAAGGGGTGAGAAAGGTCAAAAGGTCAAGAGATGATATGATGCATGTACGGTGTAGTTGGGCACAGAACTAGCTGTTTCCCGTTTTAATTTGCTGGTCCTTTTTGTCCTTTCCGAATATGAAAATGTGTAGATGAAGCCAAAGACTATATCCCCCCGTAAAAGTCTACCTTGTAGGATTATTTGATCATTTTGTTCGTCGTCGTCGTCGTCGTCGTCGTCGTCGTCGACTCTGATGTAGTGAGAAAAAAGAAACCAAAATTGTGAGATTTTGTATTTGTGTTTTAGATGTTTCCATTCTTGTTCCCATAGTTAATTGAGTGTACTAAATGAATAACCCCAAAACACTCCACATGTAAATACAGTAATAACAAACCATCAGATCAAATTATGCACTTTGGACTGGGCAAGAATGTATAAACCTTGTGGGAAAAAAAAGAAGAAGAGAATATAACTTCAATTTTCCACAGCAGTATCTGTTCAATATCACACTTTAATCGCAATCAAATTAACATTATGCCATTTGATATTTTTCCAGCAGATGTTTTCATAATACAATTAGACAGATCATATTCGCCGATCTGTTTGTTTAAGTTAAAACAAATTTAAAAAAAGCACCTGGTGCTTTAATTTTAATTCCTGATCATCAATTTAACCAAAAGGATACCGATTTTTAGGAAATTATAGTTTGAAATTATAGGAAAGTTCCTCATGACTTATTTGTAAGAAGAAAATATGGTTCCCAAGTTAATCCAGTTCCAAAATACCAGTGCTACAGTAAACTCCCCTCTCTGTCCAAAATATCCTTTCAAGTTTCTAAAACTATTTTTTTTTAAACTTGTTTCTTGGTGTTTTTGTTGTCGATTTTTCCCCTTTTTTCCTATGAGGCAGTGTGTAATGCATGTGTGCAATGAATTTAAAAGGCAACGTGAAAAACAATCGAGGCACGTTTTTTTGAAATGCTTTTCTTTCTTGAGTTTGCTGATCAGTTTATGAGTTTCTTTGAAGGGGGGCGCGTACAACTTTATTTCTCTTTTTATTTTGTTTAAAGGATGAGTGTGGATGACTTGGCTGGATTGAATGTGAAACTTTCTCCTTCCAAACTTGATACTGTGGCTTGGCATGACAAACGTAATTTCGTTAGAATAATGGCACTGAACGAAAGTTGTTTTTGAATGATGTCCCTTGTGTGAATTCCAAACTAACCTCTCTTTGAACTTCTTTGACGTACGTCTTTGGCTTTTTCGTAGAGTCTTTTCAAAGTACTTTACTTTTGCTTACCCTCCATCCCCCCTCCCGCCCTACCCCCAAAGATTGCATCTTGTACTTGGGATGTTCCTTTTGTGAGATGCGTTTGTTGCAAGTTGTTGACAGGAGAGGTCTTGTGATGTACTTTATATTGTCCACTACTTTGCTGGCTCCACCCACCTAGGCAACTAACGCAGCATATTTTACTAACACTGCTGGCAAGAAAGTGCTTTTGCAAAAATGTCTGTTTTTCCTTTCTTCTTTATTTAAGTTTGCAGCTTGACTTCCCAAAGCAGAAACATTTATTGCTTTAAAAAATTATACAGCATTGTCAAAATTAACATGGCAATGGTTGAATTTGCTTGTCAAAATTAATGGCTGAATTTGCTAAATTCCTTTGTTCTTGCACAGAACATGTAACAAGCAAAGTTATTTTGGTATGGTGTTCAGGCAGTTGTGTTCACCATGCCTTTAATGATGCTATTTTTTTCTATTCTATTTTTTTGTTCTTCTCTTTTAAAAAAGTTTTTTTGCCAGTCCCAAATAACTACAGGCAAGTTTTAACACCTACTCGCCTGTAGACTTTATTGTGGTAGTCAGACACTTTAACTGAATACATGTATGTCCTTTCCTCCCGTCGCTCTTTAAAGGTTTTTAAAACAAAAGGGCACTTAATTATTCTTGGATTTTACTGTTGAGAGCATTTTTTGTATGTGTTAGATGTTATAACATGTATATATGAACAGGTGAAGTTTGCATTGAGTGTGCACGTCTCCAGATTGTGAAATTAAACGAGTTATTGTTTATTTATAAATTCCGTAAGACAAAGAAACACAGCTCGGAATCGCTGAAAAATGTAGTCTGGCAGAAACTTTAAGATCAGATACAGTTCTTATTATGGGATAAATGTAGGACAGCTGCCTTAATATTTGAAACAACTTGCTGAAAACAGGCTACTATCGGACTTCAATTCCTCTAATGTAATCAAATTACAAAACATTGAGATAATCTCTTAACCCAAAGAGACAGCCAACCTGTGACAGTTTCTTTTATGTCAGTGTAGGAATAAAAAATCACCCTTCACTCAGGTTATATTTAGTTCTAGGTTGAAATGGTCCACTTTCTAGTTCTAAATTATGTTAAGGGGAGGGGGTCGATAGCTGTTGTATATGATTTTAAGGATATTTTACTTTATGTAAACTTGTAGTCAGAAAAGATGTTCAGGATCTTCAGTTTTACGACAACCTTTATCGCGATAATTCTGCTGCGAGAATTGCAGGGGTTAGAGAGGTGGAAATGCTGGCACCCAAATATGTTGTGATTATCATGGCCTAGATTGCACAGCCACACAGGGTACCCAACCCAAGATGACAGAAGGTTACTCAAGGTCTGTGGGGGGAGAGTTTAAATTGATGAAGCGCCATTATGCTCAATCCACCGCGGTGTAGCTAATGCATTATCGGCAGACTCGTAGCAATTAGTTGCGTTAGCGTAATGCAATGCAATAATGCAAGAAAGGAGGCCCGTGGGTTCATCATCCAGGCCCTTCAATTGCCGATAACTAATTAAACTAATTCCTGATCTGGAATCGCCATCGCGCAAAGTGCTTCCCCTATGGTTCAGGAAGATAGAGAGAGAGAAAGAGGTGGGGAGCCTCTCGGCCCGGTGCTTTGCCGAAAACAGGTGGAGCGCTGTCACCATGGGTGCCGAGTCGCTGATAGAGGGTTTATGTGGGAACACTAAACATCGCCAACCGGTGGCGGGGCTCGGGAGAAATCTTACGGCCGATCAAAAGTAACGGCACTCGTGGCTGGCCTGATGCAGAGGGGCCGTGACACTTATCAATCAGCGGGAAAAGTATATTATCATAACACTATACAGAGAGAGAGAGTTGGGATAAATAGATGCACAGAAGATTGATTACAGTTCACCATATGGATTATCACAATCAGAAGAAAAACAATGACAAAGCTTTGCGTGAAGAGGAGTAAATATTGCATCAGATCAAATGAACTGGAGAAAAACCCACTCAACATCAGTTGGAATCAATTTTGGAATTTCACTGTCGTACTTTTGGCACAAATACACTTTCGGTTTCTCTGGGTTTTTAAAAACTAATGTTATGAAATGCAATTGTCATTGGATATTTAAAGTAATTTCAGCCAAATCAGTATGTAGTTTTAGTTTCTATCAGATTTTTTGTAGAATGTCAGCATTTAGTTTGTTTTTTAAAAAGTTATTTTCATCTGTTATTCGCAAATGTAATGGAATCATTGCCTCTAAACTAGATTTTTGCTTTGGATTTTGCGATTGTCATTTGACAAGGAAAACAAACCACCCAAAGCCTTGCGCAAATACTAAAAATAGTTGCCGCTTATGCTAGAAACAGCTAATGACATCGTCAAAGACAAGTGATACTATTAAAAAAGAAGACAAAGAACTTATGGAACGAAAACAAATTAACAGTCTGGCAGAGCTCATACTAAAATTAGCAGTGAAAACGAATGACCAAACTTAAGAGCATTACACACTGAACATCTAAAGACTAGTGGACGGTCTCATTGTGTTTCAGGGCCAGTATTCAGGGCCAGCATGTTTGTTTGTTTAGTGGGGTATTACTAGACTAGCCAGGCAGTCCTTTGCTGACACATTAAGCAGATGGTATTTTGGAAGGGGGGGGATATACACGGTCATACTGAAATTAAGGTATTCCGTTTTCGATTCAGAATGGTGTTGTCGTATGTTACGTGTTTATAGACCTTTCTATTGCAATGTCACAGCCCGAGTTTTTGCCAACCGAGGTCGGAAAACTATGAAAAGCCATAAATGCAAAACAAAAACAGATAGCCACAGTTTTTAACAATGTTACACAAATATTCAAAAATAGTGTTGAATTTGTTGGAAACAAAGCAACCAATCATGAGAGGTACTTTACTTAGTTAAAGTTTGCAGAAAATGTTAAACTTTTGTTGAAACATCTGTTAACACGATTGAGTGACCAGCGCGGTTTGTTTATCAACAATGGAAAGGTCTATATATATATATATTATATATCAAACTAGTAGGGGGAGATGGCCTTAGCTTTCGATCCAAACCGGAACTTTGTCAGAGGCATAAACAAGCACAAATGAAAACATATCCATTTATAGCCAAAAAGAGAAGCAAAGAACAATGGGAAGGTATCCAGAGAAAAGAGGGGAATTTTTTAGCCAATCGAAGTTATTAGTTTAGATTTATATACCACACACAGAGATCCTTGTCATTTGATTGGTGGAACACGCGTCACATGTCATCCTTTATTTTGCCATGTATACTTGCCAGGGCGCTCCAAAATTTGAAACTGAATAGGCCTGTCCAATATGGATATCTATTGGGCGCTTTGCGGCATCACTACCAAAATAATCGTTCCCGCTCGTTTCTCCAAACGAGGCAGGGTCTTGTTCTGTCAGTCAATGTTGGTGTCTACATGGAGTCGTCCGTGTCTCTGTTTTTTTCTTCAGAGTTTGGGGTGGACGAGTTTCTGTGTCTATTTTGTGTTTATTGTGAAAACATTTCAAATGATAAGGATCGATGTGTGAGTTGTATAAAATAAATATCGAATGCGTTTTCGTTTGTGCATTGTTGCAAAATATAATCACTCGCGGTGAAATCTGGCTTTTCCATTTGTAACTTGGCTTCACCTCATGAAATGGAATAGTCCAGATTTCACCTCATAATTATATTCAGCTACACTGCTCTCATCATATGCACCCAATATTTGTATAATATTATTCAAAATGAACTATAACTTCCTATGTTTGTTATTTCATGTTGGTTCACGCATAGTGCGGATACTGGTCTTTGGCAATGACCGGTGTTGGCCACAGGCATTAAAGGCACAGTACACATTTGGTAATTGGAGCCTACTGATTGTGTTAATCCTATATAAATGTAGGTACATACAATAAAACTATAACCTGTGAAAATTTCACTTCAAAAGGTGGTCGCGTTTTTGAGATATCACCGCAAAAAACCGGAGCGAATATTTCCACGCAGGAAGAATATTCCCCATAGGAATACACAGTCTGAGAAGCGTTTCTGACAGAAGGCTTCTAAGATTCAAATGTTGGGGAATAAAAAGTGATATATTTTCCATAACCATAGTACTTCGAAGTTAAAAGTTTCTCAAAATTCATTATACTACCCAAGGCTGCTATACTTCTTACCAAGTAAGTTTTTATTGCCATTCATTTTCAGAGTCATTATCAAAAGTGTACTAAGCCTTTAAAAGTAGCATGCACGCAAATAATAATTTAAAAATTAAATATTAATTGTACTGTGCAGAACAAAGATGTTACTGTGAATTATTCATGGTGTATTGCTTTTACAACCATTTCCATTGTAGATCTTGCTGCTCAATGTAACCTCATTAATTTTACATTGACGAGTAGGTTAGTTTGGACTATTCTCACTTAACTAGAGGTTGGCTTTTGAGACTTGGAAGCAATGTCCAAGCATCTGCTTCCACTAAGAGTCCGGGCCATTGATAGTAAAAGAATTGCACTAAAGTAAAATACAAATTTCAACTACTGCAATGCATCTTGGGAGACTGATTACCTAGTTTAAAAAAAAAAATCAAGCTGCCAAGATAGACGCCATGATGTAGCTCACATGTATACATGTTATAACATCTGTGTAGCATTGCTTCAAACTCAGTGCGCCAGTGTTGCTTGGCCTCGGATTTCACTCAGAATCCTAGCTTTGTGCGCCATTCATGCGCATTGGGACATGCATGCGTATTGGCTGTTGCGATAAAACCAGGAGTCTCTTCCAGACTAAGTTTCAAAATGAAGGCGTTTTTGTTTTATAATAACTGATATGAATACAGGCCTACAATGTACATGTAGTTTTATCAAAAGGTACTTAAGGTAATAATAACTAGACATTAGGTGTTTGTCATTTAGACAAACAAAAAGCTGTTCCGGTTTTATTTTCTAACTTTCTAATCCAGACCATGAAACTGACCCTGAATTTGAGGCAATTAGACAATCACCCCAAACCTAGCACAGACCCTCAATTTGACACTAACTGGGCCCAAAATCCTAACCCCAAAGCTGAAGTTCGGTCATGTTTTTAAATAAAATATTGCATGTGCTGTATGCTACAAGACGGCAAACAGATTGTAACATAATGACATGTGGTTTAGATAAATACAATTTCCCTGATTTGAATTTCCTGTTTGGACCAAAAGGAACAGTCAAAGTGTGGGGTCATTAGGTGTTTGAATAAAATGCAATTGTGTCATGAGTTACAAGATGGCACAAAGATTGTGACTTCATGACATGTGGTTCAGGAAATATGATTTTTTTAAACATTTGAACTTCCTGTTTAGACCAGAAGGAACAGTCAAAGTGGGGTCAGGTTTTAAATAAAATTACTTCATAATTCCATATACTCAGAGAACACATCAACGTTTAAAACGCAGCAACAAAAGCGCATCGCGTCGCACAGTCTGTTGGAGTTTGTTTTTTTACCACACAGGCAATAGGACAGGAATTGTGGTGTGAGAAATCCATTGACTTTAACATTGGGCTAAAACTGTTTTTGCCATTTTCGCGTGCATTTTCGCAGCGCACCTCTGTAATCTCCCAACACAGTGCAATTTGATTGCGCAATACTGCAAGCTAGCCACGGTGTCAGACTTACCAACTAATCGTTAATTATAGTGGAAACGCATTGTACTTTGATTAGTTCTAATACCCTGGAATAACTCTAACTAAAAGCATTTATGTTTTTAAAATGATTTGTGTGTTATAGGTAACTAAAAGTGAACTTAATCTGAAAAGTTGTGTTTTTTGACCAACCAAATAATTGATGTACACTTTTAGAGTCATGTGTTTTGTACACATACACAAAATTTGATATAAATGACGTCATGGTGATGTCACAGAATGTTTTAAGCCAACAAGCTCATTTACAGTATCCCACATAGTAGATAAGCGAAACAATTTTGATGATCGGACGTACACTTCGTGAGACATGCATTTCTCAAGATTGGCTAAGTTAAACATTCATGTCATTATAACTAAGTCAATTAATTAATGATGTTCAGCTAATTACGATTGACCTAAGCTTTGATATGATCTGACTCTTTTGTACTAAGCTTAAGTACGCCTTTTGGAGGACACAAATTAGTGTACAACTCCTATGGAATTTTTGACGAAGAAGAAGAAGAATAATAGTAATAATAATAATAAAAACAAATAAAAATCTTGACGAAAACAGTAGCTGTTCTGACTACTATGTCGAAACAGCTAATAAGTAGTCACATCACACAAACCTCCCCAAAGCACTTTACAAAAAGTGGATCATTAGCAGATATATAAAAGCAATATCAGCAGATGCTAATATAGACATAATCAGAGATATATCCCCCCCCCAAAAAAGGCAGTTTCAGCTGTTAGTTTTCAAAACTAATGTCTTTTTCTCAGTGATGGCACCTGGAATTTAATTAAATGTTAACAGTTGACAGTGTAGGTAAAGAAATGTACGTAAATGGTTGACTAAAAAGTTGACATGAAATAAAGGGGGTAAACAAGGCGATACAAAACCTTTTTGAAATGCAGTTATTTTTCTATAATTACTTTTTTGTATGTATACACATGGTTTGGAATTGGTAATGAAGAGTAACTTTGTAGTGGTTTCAAACACATTAAATTGGGTTCTCGAACACATTAAATTGGCTTCAACACAGGCCTTACCTGTTTATCAAAGGTTCCACAAGATTATGAAAGATCTCGAGCATTTGTTCATTTTAAGAAAAAACGTTTGATTATGTAGATTACTCCCTCATCCAACTTAAAATAACTTTTTACAGATTTGGCCAGTTTCCAAATAATAAGCCTTTGCTGGTTTAACCAACCACTTTTGCCAGTTGCTCAAAGGCTTTTTGCCATTTTCTCAATAACTTTTGCCAGTTTCTCCATAACTTTTGCCGGTTTCTCAATAACTTTTGCCAGTTTCTCCATAACTTTTGCCGGTTTTTCATTAACTGTTGGCTATAGACACTATTTATTACTCAGCCGCAGGTTTGCTTTTTAACCCAATAAATGCCTTGAACAAAAGAGAGCTTATTGTGTGCAGATGTTTTATAAATAAATGAAAAAGGACAAATGTGTTTTTCCGGCTATAGTTATAATTGGATCATGAAGAGCAAGGTTTAGTCGGAAAAACAGAGAAACCGCTGAATCAGTGATGGCTGTTCAGTCAAATTGCGATCCATCTACACCTGTGGGAGGTAAAAAACAAAATGTTCTCATTATAAATAACATTGTCCTTGATGCGCAGTCATGAGTAAGTAAAACGCGATTGATTTTTGTTCACTTGCATCTCACAGATCTAGACCACGCTGTCTACCGAGGAGGTATATGTTAATGTTTTTCAAGATAGGTTCTTGGTTTGACAGAGGGGGGTTCTGTCTTGTGGGTCCTGAAGCAATTAGTTGACGAGCGTTTCTGCCGAGACGCTTCTTTCAAAACATTTCAATGCTCGGGATAAATTCTGTTGTGGCAGCGCTACAAAGCTGTACAGTGTGGCATCGGGGGTCAATAATCAAATGCTGCATGTTAATTAATCGCTAGGCACTCGCAATAACAATAGGTCCAATCGTGGGAAACCTCCCTTCTTTCCCCTCTTTTTTTTATTGCTGTTCATATTACAAAAAGAACCAATTTAAAACATGTTAGATCGGCCCATTTGAAACCGCCAGTGTGATAACAGCAAATCAAGAAAGGGACCATTCTGTGTATTAACCTAGTTTGTAATCAGTGATAATGATGTTTACATTAAGGAAAATATTTGAAATGCTGCACACTTGGCGGTGTGAAACAAACTCAAGTTGTTGAGATTGTGATTGTCGCTCGATCTTTGACCAGCCACTTTTGCTGTCCCATACTTTTTTTGACGTGGGGCTCTACACTGTGATGGGTTTCGAGACTTAAGAATATCAGTTGACATTGCGTTGTGTGTTTTTGTTTTCTCTATAGAATCGGCGGTATCAGGAAACTGAGTACACCTACAATGGCATCCCGTTCACACGCTCCATAGGTTCACCCAGTCCTCCACTGACGCCGAGCCCTTCCCGGGAATCCACCCTCAACCAGGGTAACCATGCAGGTGGCAGCTGCTGCACTCGCTGGGCGCGGGGGAACCGCTACGAAGCCACGCCGACCTCGCCCGAGGATTCAGACCTGAACGACGTGCACATTCACGATCCCAATTCCAACCCCACCATTAAGAAGGAGGACCTATCCATGGACTCGTACCCCAAGATGAACTGCACGACGACGGTTACCACGGCTATCGTTACCATGTCTCCACCAACTACAGCCGGAGACGGTGACTCCCTGAACACAACGGTGAGCACGAGGTCCAGTCCGGGAGTAGTTCGAGTCTCTGCACTATAGCACAGGTCAGGTAGGACAGGCATAAAGCAGCCCTGACTTCAGCCTCTACTAGTAACGAGCCGTTTTATGTCAAGCTTGTCGTTGTTTGATTGCCTTACGAAAAGAATAATAATTCGCCGTGTTGAACTGCTGTTGTTTTGAGACTAGTGCCGATGACCGTGATGATGTCGACAACGGGGGGAAAAAGGTAATTAGCCAGACTAACATGAAGACAGTCAAGGTTTGCAAAACAGCGGCATCATTTTCCAGCAGGTGTAAAATGACATTCGGTCACACTCTGAGCACTTCACTGACACTACATGGTTGATAATGCTGGTGGATACGCCGGAATCAAGCTGATCAACATCAGCGAATGGAGGGGATGCTCCACATGCTGCTATCCACTCACTAACGTGGACTATCTATCTCATTAGCCCCCCCCCTGATCGGTGTCGCTCGTACTGAGGGAAAATGTGCATGAGTGTGTGTGAAAGCAACTCAAAGGATTTCCGGTTTTTAACATTTTGTCGTCGTTGTCCGGTTTAGTTTGATTATTTTATAGTGAAATAAAAAATGTACAGAGCCCCTTTTTGTGAGTGGTGAATGATAGCCGATGCTCACTGTAGCCTGCCGGAGCGGGGCATGGAGGCCAATAATGCACTTTGTATTAAGAAATCTCATCCCCCCTCCTCTGTATAATCTCTGCATGGTATCTTATCAACCTTGCTATGTATCAGTATTCCTATCCGATGTAATCCCCCCTAAAAAAAGATGAAGGAAAAAAAAAAAAAACGAGAAAAAAAAGAAGAAAAAAAAGGAAAAAACTAAACAAAACATGCAAGCTTGCTGGGGAGAGCTATCTCAACCCTGCCCAGTCCACGCGTTTAACATGCTCTGAGCATGCACAAACAAGGCGCACTCCATGAAAACATAACATAATGACCTAAATATTAGTTATTTGATTTCACATAATGCAGTTACGGTTTACAGAGCTCCTTGTTAGAGAGAGGGAAAAAAACCACTGACAAGATTAGGTTGCCATCCGATGAGAGGGTAACCCAGCAACAGCAGTAAGCCAATTTACTCAAAAAAGCTGTCTGCATTTAGCTACAGTTGTAACTGAATAATTGTTCTCCACCTCGAACAACCCACCCCCCCCCCCCCCGAAGTCAATCCAATTATAAGTCTAAAGTTATCACAGGACAAATCAAAAGTGAATCACTCCCTTGTTAAGTCACAAGCTGCGCTCCCAATGATGTTGTTGTTGTCGAGCAGTTGTGCTGCACTCATTGTGATTTTTTGTGTGCATATTTTTCGCTCCATGCCACGTCGTCGGGCGAATCGTTTGTTCAAGTCACAGGCAGACAACCTTTCCAACCTTTCTGTTTTAGGGATCTCAGCAGTGCTTTTGAAAATTGAGAAACACAGTACAATGTCTTACTACGCCTACCCCCTTTCCTCTCTTTGTCCCCCCCCCCCCCTCTGACAAACTGAAGTTGCACGCCTGAAGTCAGCGACTGCCTTCAGACCCTGCAGGTCTTACATGTATCCGAACAGTTTTGGGGACTCTTGCATTCCCGATGCCAAAAGGTGTTGAAGGGAAATAAAAATCAAATGCTTTACGAGGGCCAAATGATTGAATATGTGCAAGAACTTACACTTTCCCTACACAGTCTAGGAAGCAGAAAACAGCATTCAGACTGCAAATAAATGTATGCTCAGTCACACGCGACCAGTGTTTTTCTATTTATAGAAAAGTGTAAATTCAGTTTCAGATGAATCGGGGGGGGGGGGGGAATCAACCTTGTTATGTTTTTCATGAATGTAGGGGACGGGGGGGGGGGGGGGTTCAATTTGTGAGGGATACATTTTGAAGGGGTTGAAGACAGCTGTCAGCATACAAGTCCTCATGTCACAGACAGGCAGCGATTCTGCTTGAGTCTCATCAACTGCTACTTCAAGACAACAATTTGAAATCGAAGTTTGCCCAGTGGATCCCACAGTTTGCAGTTGATAGTTGGAAAAAAAGAACATAAAAAATAGAGTGGAACTTTGTAAATAAGAATAGAAATTAAAAAACAAACAAACTGTTACATATCAAGCAGAAAGACTCCATAAAAATCCATGTTTTCTGTGATTGCGAAAAAAAGAGCCATTTGCCCCTAGAACAAAGGTGGAAATATTACAAGGCCCAAGTATTCTTGACACGTTGATGGACAATCTTCCAAGTGTTGTACCTCAATTTTTAAAACTCAATCTCTCTCTCTCTCTCTGTTCATCGACACACAACAAAAATGACCACGCCGCTTCTTTGAACCTGGGCCCAATTTCTTAGAGCTGCTTAAGCAGAAAATACTGCTTAACAATTGCCCGCTAGGCAGAAATGAGCAGGACACCAGTTACAAACTGTACATGTGATATGGTAGTTTAGCTGGTAACCGTATTCTGGTGAGCATAATTTTGTTGTGCTTAGCTACTTTATGTGCTTAAGCATTTCTATGAGATTGGGCCCTTCTTATGCCGAGTGCAGCGTTCTGTTGTACATACATGTCCTCACGCTCTCTATCTATATTCTTATACATATATTTATGAACTAATCAGATTATTAAATATAATTTCCATCAAAGATCAATATTTGGTAGCAAGCTATCAGACTGTATTCAAACTATCCAAATCAACCAGTGTATGATATAGTCCTAGTTATTATAAACAATACATGTTCAAGATGTTCTCTGTAATTGTCACGAGTGTACATGTATACCATCCAAATGTGCATCCAAAAATGTTCCGGAATTATTATTATAATTATTTTTTAAAGTTCCCAATTTGTTGTGGATATTGTGTTGATTCAGTGTGATACATACAGTAAGGTATGGGGTTTGTTTTTAACAGTGATGGAACAGCAGTGTCTCAGTGATGCTTGGATGGAAGGACTTATTAAGTAGAGCATGTCCAGTTCAAGTTAAGAGTTGTTTGTTTCTTTGATATGCTTCAATGATTTCGTTCATTATTTGCAATAAATCATTTTGTATAAAGTACGGTATGTTTGGAGGTATATAAAATATGGCTTTCATTTTCTCTTTTTTCATAAACAAAACAAAAAAAAGGATGCAATGCCCGCCATATTGGGTACGGTTTTAACTTAAACTTAAATTGGGTTATTTTTGTACAAATGGTTGTATTCATATTGTAATTTTTAGTTTACCCACTCTTGTACTGAACCATTACAGTGGATTTGTAGGTTGATTTCAAATTGAAGTCCACTCATGTTAATTTATCCACTCTTGTATAGTGGATTTGTAGATCGATTTCAACTTGAAGTCCACTCATGTTAATTTATCCACTCTTGTATAGTGGATTTGTAGGTTGATTTCAACTTAAAGTCCACTCATGTTAATTTATCCACTCTTGTATAGTGGATTTGTAGGTTGATTTCAACTTGAAGTCCACTCATGTTAATCTATCCACTCTTGTATAGTGGACTTGTAGTTTTTTTTTAATTTTTTTTTATTTTTTTTAAGAGATATCGCCTAACTCACAAGGATGAACAGCCACTCAAGGTGAGGGCTACACACTTAACTGATTTGGGCTGTTGACCCAAATCAACTGACACCAGAGGCACGTTGCCACCTACTCCTGGGGCTGAAACAGGGTTACCCCCTTCACAGTCCGTACGGATGTAGGCATGGGTATCATCCACTGGGAGCCTGGCTGGTAGAGCAGAATGCACTACCTTCTCAACTTTGTACGAAGCAATTATGGTTAAGTGCCTTGCTCAAGGGCACAAGTGTTATGACCGGGATGCGAACCCACACTGTGCTGCTGACAACACCAGAGCTTGGGTCCGGTGAACTAGACCACTCGGCCATGACACGCCAAGTTGATTTCAACTTGATTTCAACTTGAAGTCCACTCATGTTAATTTATCCACTCTTGTATAGTGGATTTGTAGGTTGATTTCAACTTAAAGTCCACTCATGCTTATTCTGTTTAATCGAAGTACCTGTAGATACTAGAATTTGGCTGAGGTTTTGATTCCGTAGAGCAGTTTTTTGAAGTGTACAATAATTTTTAAAAATCATGGACTTCTTTTCCATATCTTGGTACAGGCTTTCCTTATAGACCAATCATATTCAAATTTTATTCCATATAAGATGGGAGGAGTCGGTCATTCTCCAGCTGCTTAGGATAAATTTACATAAATTTACATGCATTTACATAATTGTACACTTAGTTTGTTCCTCATTAGACAATTAACAAACCTACACAATTAGTTTGAAATAAATACACAGGTTTTTTTCCTCATCGACCAATATGAGAATTGAACTCTATGTCATGGTCAGGAAGTTTTTAATTCTGCTTTACTCAAAGTTTATAGAACACGAAGGTACATGTACAAATCAGTATCAAAAGTTTACTGTAATAATTGGATTAATTGTTGCAATGGAGACCAACCAGGCACCACATTCTTATCCTTGTTGATAAAAAACACACAAACATTCAGAATTCGTAGCCACTTATTTTGTCATCCACGCACAAAGACAAACTGCATCAAGTTACATGAACATTGCTTACCCATCAGTTAATGGTCCAATTCATAGAACTGCTTAAAGCACAACATTTTGCCCCACAATTTTCTGTTAAACAAAAATTAGCAGGAAACCAGTCACAGATGGTGCATGCGGAATGGTATTTCAAGTAAGCAGAAATGTGTTGTGCTTAGCGACTTTTTGTGCTTGAAGCATCTCTAGAGGTGCTTAAGCAGAAACTATTGCTTACAAATTCTGCTTAGCAAAGATGAGCAGGTTACCAGTCACAGAGTGTACATGTGACATCACATTTTAGCTGGTAACCTTATTAAGATAAGCCTAATTTGTTTGGCTTAGTTTCTGTTGCTTAAGCAGCTCTATGAAACTAGACCCTGGCTCGGTTTGTGTTTTCAATCGAAATATGTTATGATTCATTAAGCCAGATATTCATTTTCAAACTACAATAAATCATTAATTAGATCTCTCTCCTGATTGTGGTGAACAGGTAAGTTGCTGAGGGATTATGTATTTGGGATGCTTCCTAGCTGCTACCCTCCCCCCTTCATAAACAAATTATATATATATATATATAAATATAAATATTTACAAACATATATATATTTATACATGTATAAAGTAAGTTTAATCAAAAGACCTGGCATGTATCAGTGAAAATTTATATGATTTAAAATGTTTTTTTTGTACTCCATGTAGGGTTTATTTTTGTCTGATTTATCGCAATGGTTCTTACAAGAATCATATTTGCCTTCTGGGTGTGGATGAGTTCTGGGCCCAATTTCATAGTGCTGTCAAGCAGAAAACCTTTGCAGAGCCAAAAATAAGTAGGGCACCAGTTGTCATGATGTAAACTTAATGGAGTTTTGGTTGGTGTCCTGTTTCTGCTAGGCAAGATCTTCTGTGCTTAGCAAGTTGTTGTGCTTACATGCTTTATTAAATGTGGCCCTTCGCCCAGTTTTATAGAGCTGCTTCAGCAGACATTTTTGCTTGACAATGTTGTCTTAGGCAAAAATTTGCAGGACACCTGTCCAAGATGATGCATGTGACATGGTGATTTTGGCTGGCAGCCTTATTCTGGTAAGCATAATTGTGTTGTGCTTAGCTACTTAGTGTGCTTAAGCAGCTCAATGACATTGCTGGCCCGGTTGGTCAGTTCGGCCAAGCAAGATTGTGGGTCAGTAGGATTGAGATGAACCGAGTACTCCGTATGCAGAATCAGCACCAGTCAAATGGTAATAATAGATCTCATCATAACAATCCGTAAGCCAGTTGACAGCATGGTATCTTCATCCTGGTGCAAGACTGCTATGCCAACAATGGGTCGTATCACTCACTGCTAATAAATCATAGTTGCTATCAAATATTTATAATTTAATATGTAGGCCGTGAAACATACATGCTAAACAGTTTATTTGTGCTGCAACAGTGTACTAAAATGGACAAATTGATCGATGCGATCTTCAGTGTTGCCCAATTAGACCTAAGTTGTTTACAATTTCTTTCAGTTTCTAATCCTGAAATGTTTAATTACGATGCCTCATGTTCATTAATAACCCCATTTGTAAGATTGATTACCAAGATAAAGCTGAGTATTGTCAGTATAATGGGCTAAGCCTAAGTGTTTGGCGCCATCTTCGGTTTTGTCCAGTCAATTTAGTAAAAAGAATGTTCAGTTTCTTATCCTCTTAATGTTTTTCGATACCTCATATTAATTAACTTCATTTGTAAGGTTGATTGCCAAGCCGAAGCTGAGCATTATCTGTATGGGCTAAGCATAGTGCCCTGAGGAATACTTTGAGGTATTTATTTTGCCCAATCAGTGTGGTCAAAATTTCTTTGAATTTTGTGATCCAGTAATGTTTTAGGATACCTTATATTCATGAACACAATTTTGTAAGGTTGATTGCCAGACAAAGCTAAGTAACCATTCTTTATTATCGGTATGGACTAAGTAAAGTGCCCTGAGGAACACCCAGACGTGTGTTTTGTGTAATAACACAATAATGAAAACATTTTTTTAAATACCTGATATCTCAGTATGAAGAAACCATAAACCAATTTGTAAAGAAATTTCAATAGAAAGTTAAAAGATATTCCTTCTTGATATAAACAAAAATACCAACAGGTGCAAGTTACAATTATAGCCTGTTCCTTAGGGGTCTTCCATTGTTTTTTGTCAATTTATCCACAAATGTATAAATTATCAAACAATTCAACTATTGATATAGTCGCATTTATGGGCAGGCTGGTAGAAGAGTGAACACTTGTCAAACGGAACGACGCATCACAGCCTTAAGTATGTTTATAACTTTGTTATTTTATTTGGATCGTTGAATGAATTATATGGATAGTTTGACGGAGCTGGAATAATGGTGAATTTATTTTATATATTACTATAAATAATATGATATATGATACACACACAGTTGGTGTAATATAACCCGCATAAAGGCAAACTTCTTTTGCAGTGTCTTAATGATCTCAATAGTACTATTTATGACAAATTAATGTTTTTCTGAATTGTACGATTATTTCTATTCTCAAGTCTGAATTCTTTAGTATAGGCACGGGGTCTGTGTGTACATATTAGATCAATAAATCCGAACGTGTAGATTTTTTCAAAAATGAGTAAATAAGTAAACACTGGTTCAAACAAACCGATATTGATTGTGTAGGTGCCTTTGCAAACCTTTTAAGCGACGATTTGAACCAGATGTAGTCAACCTAATTAATATATATTCTTAGAAATTTGGAGTAACTGTGAACTATTTATAGAAGTAGATCTTGAATAATGTGGGTCAAGAAACTTTTCGGGGAGTTATTTTTCACAATGTCGGAGAAAGTGTTTTACGGCCGAAGATACTCGATTTAAAATGAGATGCGAGCAAAACAAAAAACAAAAAAAACCGAAATCAATCCAAATCACGAATTAACGTCAATTAAACATTTGAAATTTTACTGAGAATATTGTGAAAATTAATGACCGAAGAGTCTCTGACCGGCAGTGTCTTTTGCAAAGAGGTCCCCCCACAAATCTTAGGGGGAATTCTCACTTTGCGCCTTTCGTTTTTGCTTTTTTGTTTTTCCTCAGCCAAAGATATTGCATTTACGATTGTACAGTTTTTGGAGCCATTTGCCTGATGGGTAAGGCAGTCAGCATAGTTATTGTCATGCAAAGTTATGTAAATAGACTGTCTTGCATATTCATGAGACAAAATTGTACATATAAAGAAAGCATTCCTTCTTTGGGTTTATCACGTGTGATATTTATTAATATTATATATAATAATTAGGAACATGGTACTACTAATCTCTTGGTCTCTTCGAATGACGACCGATGTTCTTAAGCCTGTGAGTGTTGAACATTATTCCAAGTAGTGGACTTTCATTAAATCAGAGTAAATTTTAACAGTAGAATTTTTACCTACATTATTTCAATACAACACAGTTGGGTTTTTTCTTGGTGCAGATCTGTAGCTATAGCACTCTATAACGTTTCCTTTTTTTGTTATGTTTATTGAGAATCAAGTTTTATTGGTTTCATCATAGGCCCTCTCTACTGCTCGGATCTACTTTACGAGTCAGGTGCTGGGGCTGATTTTCTTTTCTTCGGTGGGGCATTTTATTATTGTAATTTTTGTGTTCTTCAATTTGGAGTTGAAATTGTTTTGCAATTTACATATTGATTTGAATGCCCTATTAAATGTTTATGACACCATAAGTAACGCAATGTGTGTGGATTGGTTTGTTGGTTGGTTGATTAAGTAGCGTTGTTAAACGTTATAAGATCATGACTTATATTGGTTTACAATATAGAGATAGCCGTGTAATAGTCTGATAGATAAAACAAGGAAGTTAGTGGTAGCACTTAAAGACTAACTAATTACATTTCAAAACTGCATGAGCTTTCGAATCAACAACTACTTCATCAGATGCAAGTAGTTGTTGAAGTAGTTGTTGACGTAGTTGTTGCAATGCTGCAAAAGCTCATGCAGTTTTGTATGTAATTAGTTAGTCTTTAAGTGCTACCACTATCTTCCTTGTTTTATCTATCAGACTATTACACGGCTATCTCTATATTTGTAAACCAATATAAGTCATGATCTAGCATGATTTTGAATATTTGCCTGGTGGAGGTACAACAAGATAGAGGTTCATCTCTTAGTAAGTGTGTGGTTCTGAGAAGAACTGAAGTTTTACTGAAGTTTCGAACCGTATGCTCTGTCCGTCATCAGGACAATGTTGTTTAGTAGAGCGACATTGTGGGCTTCCCCATGTGTTTTTTATTGTCCCTTTTGCCCACCAGCACAGTACCTACCTAAGAATCACCCCACAATATTTGGCTTGCAAGCACAGGCATCCAGAATATGCTGACAGATGACAGACACAGCATGGCTGTTCGAAACGTCGAGTGAACGTCTTCTTTTTAGAACCGGATATAAACAAACACACGGGGGCTAAAATCATCAATGTCTCCACTCGCCAGCTGTCACCTCGACACTGACTGCAAAACCACCATAGCCCTACCGCCAGGCCCTCATATTTTATTCTAATGATTCCGACTTAAGAAAGACATCCTAGTTTCTGCAGCTTGGTGCGTTCAGAATCCGTGCGCCCCAACAACAATTATGGGGAAGGCCTATATTTTGCACCAATCCAGTTGAAGATAATCAAGGCAACCCAGACAAAATGGCAAGAGTTGTGAATAAAGGAATGGTGCATTAGTTTGGTCATCTTTTCATGGTTCCCTGTGTAAGTCCTAGTTCTCATTTTATTGAACGGGACATGGACTGGATTTCACAAAGCACTTAGATTCATCTTAAGATGAGTTGCCAATGTCACCATAATGATTCGTATTGTGACATCACACTTTGCTGAGAAATTAAGATTGATAAACATCGTAAGGTTAATCTTTAACTCTCTTTTGGAAATCGGCCCCGGATCATTCGTTTCCTGCCAGCCTTGATTTTGTGGAGAAAAGAACTTCTTTTATATGCGGTGGAAGCAGAAGGGTTGCAGTTGGTAAAGGTATAAACGACAAACTTTAAATAAAGCCAGCCGTCAAGTCATTTAGAAAAATGAGGTAGCGTATTTAGTACGTTTTCGCCCCTCAATTATGCCAAAAAAATTCAACAACACCGTAAACCAATGGGGTGTAGACCCTACCAGATCTGACTAAATTTCACCATTGCGATAAATCATTTAACATTAAACAAACGTAAATTGATTTATTTTAACCACCATTCATTAAACTTTACGTTTTTATCAGTTTTCTAGATCTTTAACGCGAGATCTCGCACTAAGGCCACTTACGTGCCACTTGGCATTGGACACTGCACAGGCCCTTTTCGAAACCACGGCTAGTTTGGTCTTGAGCTTGGGCTCCGTCACAAAGAAGACGTGCGCTTTCCTTAGGGGTCTTCAGTAAGGTGGACGGATCCCAAGCCGCCCGAGACGTGATTTCGAAAAGGGCCACAGCCAAAGGTACCAGATTATCACTTCACACCATCGATACTATAAGAGTCAGGGTACCCGACGGGTTTTGATACCGTGTCGCGGGTATTCAAAATGGCTTCCAACCATGCTTGCTTACTTTGTGTTTACACCGAGGACGAAATACGAGCGTTGGATGTGATTTAATGTCCCTAGAGGTAAGCTTTATCGTGTAGTTTATAAAGTTCAACGTATAGAATACGCATAGGCCTCGTGGCTCCCGTGTAAAAACTGAAATAGTCATAAAAACGGGTAATTTTGAGGCATTACAAGCACGTGAATTCAACGGCACTTGAAAACTTCGTCTGGAAACAGCTGCAACGTTGAGCCAATAGTACGTAGTGCAGTATACCATGCTAGCTCACTGGCGACTTGCCGTCAAATGAAGCGAATCTCTAAATCGACTTTTCTTTAGTGAGTATTTCATGGTATAATCTTTCACCATATATTTCTGATATTGCATCCATAACGTGTATCGCAAATACCGCCTGGTTGATTATGCACGATGGTCGAAAGTCACTCTAGGAAGGAAATGGGATTGCTGTTTGTACCTGTTTCCTTCCCAGAGTGCCTTTCGCCCATTGTGCATAATCAACCAGGCAGTAGGGATATAGTCATCATGCATGGATGGTTGTATCTGAGATCAATGTGTACATATTTTTCAAAAAAAGAAAAAAAAAGAAAAGAAAAAAAAGGGGTTACATGTGGCTGTTGTAAACTGTTGCCAACCAAAACGACTTGTGGTATAGGCCATGTAACCTGTGACATCACTTGTTTACAACACAATAGCGACGGAGCCTGGACTTCCTGCAGGCACATTTGTACCCAGCTCAATGGAAGAAAACTTTAAATATTGTGTTTAATGGAGATTGTCTGATTTGTATCAACTTTTGATCCAAAGA
The DNA here is from genome assembly GCA_032158295.1 of Pycnopodia helianthoides. NCBI lineage: Eukaryota > Metazoa > Echinodermata > Asteroidea > Forcipulatida > Asteriidae > Pycnopodia > Pycnopodia helianthoides. The sequence goes on from CM063244.1 coordinate 28,628,450, forward strand.
AATGGGGAATATCTCAAAGTATGCTCAGCTGTTTTTTTTTGTAACCCTTGAATTAATGTAGAAATTATGACAATTTCCCATATGACCTATGACCAGTGCAGTATCTTGCCTGCCAGACGGGTCCTGGGATGTACAGGGTCACTTTTTTGTAAACAATGGTTAAATGCTATAATCGACCTTTTTTTAACCCTTCTCGACCTTTTTAAGACACTGTAACATTTTAATGAAGAGGTGGGGTTGGGTATCGATTTGGAACTAAATTTACTGGTTTTAATTTGTGGTTTCTTTAAAACAATTACCGAATAAAGAGAACAACGATACTGTGTAACTTTAGTACTGGTTGATATTCTAAACTTGCCCATTAACAGGGGGTAGCAGATTTCAAAAATTGAATTTAAACAAAATTTACAGAAATACACTCTAAATTAATACAAACATAAATTAATGCAATACATGAATGAAAGCAAGTGCAGCTATTACAAACCTTGACATTTTAATCATTCATCATGACTTTTGTCCAACTTTTGCAGTGTTGATAAAAATATGAGCACTCCTTAAAGGAGCATGTTCAAATGTAAAGAAGAATTATAAATGTTAATCTTGATATCTCCCCCCTTTTTTTCGGAAAAAAGTGCTTGGCCGGGTCAAAGAACCTAAATGAAAGTCTAAAATAGATTTTAAATTTTAAAAAAATGGGCATTTGAAACAATATGGAGTTAAAGTATTTTGTTAAAACACATTAATATTTCTGAGTAGCTTCTGCCGCACTCCCTCAAACTTTTTTGGCGCACAAAATAAGTCGCAGTGAATTGACAAATTCTCACAAAAATAGATTACAAAAATTATATAGTAAAATAAGATGTGTATGCTTGACCATACACACATTTGAAGCCTCATGCATGTGTGTAGATTCACAGTGACGTAAAATGTGTATGTATGATAATACACATATGAATTAGCCATTCACAGTGACTTAAAATGTGTGTGCTTGACCATACACACATTTGAAGCCTCATGTATGCGTGTAGATTCACAGTGAATTAAAATGTGTGTGCTTGACCATACACACATTTGAAGCCTCATGTATGCCTGTAGATTCACAGTGACTTAAAATGTGTATGTATGATAATACACATATGAATTAGCTATTCACAGTGACTTAAAATGTGTGTGCTTGACCATACACACATTTGAAGCCTCATGTATGCCTGTAGATTCACAGTGACTTAAAATGTGTATGTATGATAATACACATATGAATTAGCCATTCACAGTGACTTAAAATGTGTGTGCTTGACCATACACACATTTGAAGCCTCATGTATGCGTGTAGATTCACAGTGAATTAAAATGTGTGTGCTTGACCATACACACATTTGAAGCCTCATGTATGCCTGTAGATTCACAGTGACTTAAAATGTGTATGTATGATAATACACATATGAATTAGCCATTCACAGTGACTTAAAATGTGTGTGCTTGACCATACACACATTTGAAGCCTCATGTATGCCTGTAGATTCACAGTGACTTAAAATGTGTATGCTTGACCATACACACATTTGAAGCCTCATGTATGTGTGTAGATTCACAGTGACGTAAAATGTGTATGCATGATAACACACATGTGAGGGTCGGTATTGGGTGTAGGGGTGCTAGCGTAGAAGGGGGTTGTGTTAGAGTTTGGAACACCCATTCACAGTGTATAGGGGGTTGTAACACTCCTGATCCCCTGTCTTCTCATCAGAAACACAGAGCAAATTATCCAAAATAAGACTGACTTTAGGATTCTGAGCTCCGAGAAAAAGCTTTGAGGTGTCCACAGGATAGCGTATAATATAGACCTTTTGCACATGACGTCATTTGAGTAGGGCGCCCTCAGCTCGAGGTCAAAGGAATGTCGCTCATTGGCCCATCCTATGTGCCGCGCAGACATAGTTGTGCTTTTCAATTATTTGATCATTGTTTTTAATCTAAGATGGTGGCATGATGACGCCAATGTACATGGTCCTTTGTTTTACTGTTTCTCTTTGTTCTTGTACACGTATATATTTGGAGTGCACCCTTTTTTCAACCTCAGAGCTTGTTGGTTTGTACCTTCCTGGAAAGAATAGTTGCTTCAAGCAAACGTAGGAATCCTAAAACAGCGTTCAGCATTATAGCCTGTAGGCTTGAAAACCTCTGAAGAAAAGATGAAGAAACGCCCACTACACACTCAAGTATGCACATCACAAATCTTCTGTGCACATGTACCCAACTTGAAGTATTGCATTCAGCTGAAGGAATTTAGCTTTCACCTCCCGTTTTTCCAGACTCTGGTTATAAGTGCACTGAGGAAAGAAAAAAAAAACCTGAGAGATGCTAGACAATTATCGATTCTCCACACCCATTTGCAGAGAAGACGATGTCCAAATGTAAGGTTCATAAACAGAGAAAAATACAACCAAGTGTGTTCTCCTAAGTCACTCAACACATGCGCCAGCATGCGCCTGGTACCGAAGTGATGGCATTAAGTGAAAACAGAATCCGTTTTTAATGTGAACATCTGGCAAGTTAACAGGACCCAGGTATGGAGAATCACAGAAGATCAACACTCAAAAACCCTTCAGGAATTCTAAATGAATTTCAACCTTTCTCCGTCCCCCGATTGAAAATGGACCTCTAAGACCTCTCCCCACACCTCGACCTAACTTTATTTCCAGGGGCGACTCATCAATCCTGTGACCATTCAGAATACACAATCCTTTTTTTGTATTTGTTTGATCTTGTCCCTGCCAATCATTAACTGTACCACTCCCCCAGCTTCATCCCTCATGCATGATTCTTGGGTGAATCACCTGGAATACCCTACATGCCAGCAGGGTCAAAAACACCTGTAAAACTGCCTCCTCTTGGCCAGTTCATTATATGCATGATACAACAAATGCCTACAGAATTATGCTAGGAGGGACGGATCTGCCGTCAAAAGTAGCACGTGCGTGTATATACTGATGGGCAGGAGATAATGAATGGCATACCAATTACACTGTCGGATGTTAATGACGAATAAGCTGCTATAATGGGAATGCCTTGTGTGATGAGGAGGAAGTCAAACTGCATCACAGGTACCGAGTAGAATGACCTTTTCTCTCTCACGATGCAAATATCTCCATCAGCTTCCATTGTGGAGAAAGGAAGAGATGCTGAAGTAGAACCACTCAAAGAGAGGCTGGAGGGAATGGAAAAAGGCTAGCCTCATTCATGTACTAGCACAAACAGACATTTGCATACAATGCGGTCTGATAGTGTAGCGGAACACTCATGACAACGTTGACCATACTGGCGCATAAAACAACAATTCCAAGCAAAGTTTACCCCCCTTCCACTGATGTATACTCTCTGCTCATTATGGTCTGCCATTTTGTGAGTCAAATTGCATTCAAAGTTATTGTCTGGTCTGACTGTGTAAGTCGCCTAAAATGTGCACTGCACTACCACACAGGGAATCCAACTCTCAAAATAGCGCATTTTAAGTGAAAAAAAACCCTCCCAACTCTCAAAATAGCGCAACCAAGACTTACTCATGTCTTCCACCAGGCTACACTCCTATGTGAGACTTTGGAACTTTAGGTGGCAGCAGACTTAATACATAAAATTCCATTCCTTGCGTAGTTCTGTACATGTGCACGAGAACAAGGGATTTACCTGTAAAGTGAAAGGCTGCTACCAGTGAGCTTGTGTGACAAAGATATCTTGAAGAGTACAACTATGCTCTCAATTTCATGGCACTGCTTAGCACAGTATTCTGTGCTGTCATTGCCCTGTAAAGCCTGTGATTCTACGGGCCATAAGCGCAGAACTTCACGGCAAGTAGAGCCATGAAATAAGGTCCAATGCAGGACATATCTTACTTTGTCAGTGCTCCATGCGTCCATGTACTATAAATGGTCTGGTTGACTAGTGCCTCGATCAGAATCACAGATCTTCATAAAAACAATTCATTAATATCCTGTGGGTAAGTCATTCTGCTGCACGCATAAAGTTTTCACTACTTCTGGCCCCACATTTGACTGCGCAAAAAACCAAGCTCCAGACCTAAGTCTATACCCCCAGGGTTATTTTGCAGCACACAGAAGAAGAAGATGGCAAAGATTCCAAATCACCCATTTCATCATCTAAAAGCATTTCTAATGACAGGAACTTATAATTCTGAGAAGACCTTGAGTCTTTGAAGAGCGTATGTAAAAGCCATGTCCAATTATTAAACTTTTCTTGCATAAATCATCAGAGAGCAGCTAGCTCAATGCAGTTCCTATGGACTTCTTGTAATCGGTGGAGCCAGCTTGTGTCATAGTCTAGTACAACTTATTGCAAAACTATGAGTCTTGACCCAAAAGTAGGTTGCCAAACTTTCTCAGATGCGCTTAAATTTATCATAACACTTACGTTGAACATCCCTTCAGCAACAAAGATTGCCTCGCAATCGATCTATCATCGAAAACATAGATTTTCCCCCCTGCATTTAGTCATTGTGTATGAATAAATGCTTCAATAACTACTCCAGTTAAGATTAGGGGATTAGGGGGTTCAATCTGCTGCTGATTGGGATTAACTTTTCATTGGGTCACCGCATAAAGGTTTGCAGACTACTGGTCTAGTGTATAGCGTTTGAAGACCCAACAAATTATCACTGCTTATTTGCACAAAATCCCTGTTTGTTTCTAAAATGTGACAATTAATTTGGTTACATTTTCACAGGTTGTTTGTGAGGTGTGTTAATACTGAAGACTGTAAGATGGAATATTACTTGACATGAAATCTGCTGGCAACATTTACAGGTTAGTTCTCGAATACATCTTTGTGGTCGTCCTGGTTTGATTTCTTAAAAACATTAATACTTGGTTCTTATATTATAGTGCACACATCCTTGGAGCTAGATCGGGGGCTTTAACTTTATCATCCCTGTTTATCAGGCGTACTCAGACCATTTCCCCAAACTTTCTCAACTTCCAAGGGAGCATACAACCATAAGCTGCTGAAATAAGCACAAAGGGGTAGTCCAACACAACACTGTCTCAGCCCTCTATATACACCAAGGGTCAATTTCGCGGCCGAAACCAATAGATGGATTGCAATACGCGTCATTGACCACCATCTTTGATGAATTGTGCACGCGTGAAGAGCTATCATTGGCTGAGAGTCGTGCGTAGCGCGTACACGCAAGCACTTTTCCATCGTTTTACATCAAAGATGGCGGTCAATGACGCTTATTGCAATCCATCTGTTACTGTTTCGGTCATTGCCCAGTGATTAACCAATGGCCAAGTCAACAGAAACAGTGATTGGTTATGACCGCGTAAACGCAACCCCGGCAAAAGAGAAGCAATTATGTTAAAGCGTTCAAGGACACAAGTGTCAAGACTGGGATTCGAACCCACACTCCAATGACGCTGCCATCATAACTTGAGTCCAATGCACTGCCCGGCTTATAATTCTATTTATTCATAAGCTATGCAGTTCTAACTCACTGATCTTAAAGAATTGACTATGGCACTGGAGTGACTCATACTTCACAATGTACTCTAGTGAGAATAATGCACTATTTTTAGCTGTTTTGATCCCCGGGCCTGCATTTGAAACAGGGGGTTGTTGAACCCAGATTTATACTACTCAAACAGTACGTTTCCCGCTGAAAGCAGCAACAATAACTGAATGTCATGGCAACCGTCCAGTCTGAATTCTGAATGATTCCTGATGGTTGTCACTTGAAAAATATTTATTACTCTTTTGAAATGTTATTGAATTCCATTTAATTCTGTTAAACATTTATGAATAGTACCATAGGTAAGTGATGGGATTGTGCCTTTGATGATACAAAGCATGAAATTTGGCACGCAGTCGGAGTGAGTCATGAGAAAGATATTGGGCTATATGGCCATTGCAGATTTGTCCTTTTAAATGCAGTGGCAGATGCGAGATAGATTTGAACAATGTCTGGTACAATGACTTGCTTAGTCACAAGTTTAACACTTAATTTTGAGTTCCTCCGCACTATTGAGACAGTTGCTTATTTGATGGTCAATATTTTCTAACGGCAAAAAAAACGATTTCTACAGCACAAAAACCCCAAGATAAAACAAAGAAATCTGCGAAAAGTTGCATGCCTGTAACTAACACTTTTTAAAGAAAAACTACAGTAGTAACCTTGTGGGTACAACAATGTATACAACTCTTTTGGGAGAAGTGTTGGTTATGAGAAGAACCGATGTGGTCTCTACATTTCAAACAGTATACTCTGTTGACAATTATATACAACACATGTTGTCTTTTGTCAGGTAAATTTGTGTTAATATTATGAGAATCGCCATTTCAAATGAAGTTCAAATTTACAAACCGTTTTTTAATAAATTGATTTCAAAACTGGCCAGGTGACGCTGTAATAGTCTGTTCAACAATAGAACACATCCATCAGTCTAAAGGCTTTTTGGAGATAATACAAATGAAATTAATTCTGAATACATTAGTTAATTCTTCATTTACATATTCACTTGTGGAGGAGGAGTCAGGGATAACAGAGTTGCTACAATATAAACAGCTTGATTGATGCCCCTTTTTTCCCCGGCCAACAATTGTTCACTTTGATTCTGTTTGAGGGTCAAAGTCTATTAGTTTTCCTCACAACAAATAGAGACTCAATAAAATATCCTCCAAGGTAAATCACATCATGGGTTCTTATAAGAGTAGTTGCTTTAAAGGGACGTGTACAACATTTGTAAGGTTGAAAATATAAATGTTCACAGATTTGCACATAACTTACATGGTATAAAGATGGTCATGGTGGAAAAACTTCCCTTGAAATAGTTTTGCTTGAAATGCTATAGTTTTTAGGAAATGAGTAGAACAATTAGTCTTTATCACGGTGATAAAACCCGATGTTTGAAAACAGTGAAAACATAATGAGGGTTTTTCACTATTTTCTCATAACTGCGATGACCGATTGAGCTTAAACTTTCACATGTTTGTTATTTCATGTATATGTTGGGTAACATACAGTGCAGATACTGGTCTTTCACCAATGTTGTACATGTGCTTTAACCAGAAATTTTCTTTGGGGGGTGGGGGGGGGGTGTGTGTTGGGGGGTGGGCAGGCAGGGGCGAAGAATGCAATTTTGTATCGCTGTATACTTAACAGTTAATGGGAGACTTTTGGAACGCTAGGTGGCAGCAGACTTACCAGGTAAATCCATTGTTCTCGGCAATGTGCGCATGTTCAGAACTACAAAAGCAATAGAATTTTATCTGGTATGTCTGCTGCCATCTAGCGTTCAAAAGTCTCCCATAACAAAGCGATGTACTGAACTGTATATTTTAAATGCAATACGGAGCCGATGGTCTGTGCTAGACGTATTACATTCCTGAGCATGCACTGCCCAACCCCAGCACTCACAAACAGGCACACTGGAAATTCTGATCGATTGGAAATGAGGAAATCATCTGGGAGGGCTTCATACTTTACCAATTAATCAACAATGTTTATTAGTTGATGTACTGAGCCGTACATTGATGCATGACAGATCGGATGGTCTGAGTTAAAAACGATGAGAATGCACTGCCTAAACAGAGAAGAATTTCCATCGGAAATGCTGTCAAGGTCAGCATAACACTTGAAGAGCCTCCCAACCAATGTTGCTAATTTCAGTTGACACAATAAAAATAAGATTTTCAGAGGTTGCTTGGTGTGTTAACTGAAAACAGTTACACCCCTCTGTTCCAACACCCCTATGTACCGACACCTCTATGTACTGACACCCCTATGTGCCGACACCCCTATGTGCCATCACCCCTAGTGCCGATGCCCCTATGTCCGACGCCCCTAAGTAGTGACGCCCCTATGTTCTGACACCCCTATGTTTCGACCACCTATGTTCCAATGCCCCCTATGTTCCGACGCCCCCTATGTTTTGACGCCCCCTAAGTTCCGACACCCCTAGTTTCCGACACCCCTAAGTTCCGACACCCCTATTTTGGTCCGCCCCTTTGTTCAGACACCCCTATGTTCCGACGTCCTTTATATTCCGACACCCCTGCAATACTAAGGAGGTTTAAAAGATGGATTGTTAGGAACGTTCTAATCGGTTCGGATAAGTATTCCAGGGTCTGTACATGGACCGTACTATTGGACCGCCGGAACATTCCATTGTAACTTATGTAGCATTCTTCTAGAAGCCCTGCACAATGTTGCGGTCCAGCCAAACATTCTGGCAGTCCAGTGGATTGCGGGTGTCAAAACAGCCCTCTGTAAGTGGAGAATGGCAACAATAGGTGCAGAATTCTGAAGCAAAGCCATGAACTTGGGCCCTGTCCAAACAAAGGACAGCTTGTAAAATATTTTAAAACCTACACCATAAAACAATACTGGCCCACCCTAGTCACAAGACCTCTACATGCATATCAAGAAAATACCTCCTGAAACCAGCTACAAATAAATTGAAACCAGATATTTCATAACATTAAAAATTCAGAAGGTAAAATAACACACCCTATTGACCACAAGCAATCCATTATTCCGTCACTGCGTAAACAATATTATCTACTACATCAGCCTAATGAACGTAATTTGTTTAGATTACCAGAACATAAAAACTGCAGGATTTACACTCAACTTGCAAATCATGAGAAACAGCCGGTCAAGTTCACTTTCATTCACAAATCACACTCCGGAGTGTCTCCACTGTTGAACCAGCAGCTGAGGACGCTTCAAACTCAGCAGACTGTTTTCTTTGTCGATTAACCCCCAGCCATTAACAGCATTCATCGCTCAGGTTTGATTCTTGCCCTCTTCCCCAGGGGCAAATAATCTAACATAAATATTTTGAGTGTAACAACATAGACCTCCACCAGTCATTTCCTTTTGGAATGACACGGTTCAAAACAGACGCTTTTAATTTCCCGCCCGTAATGGCCGTCGGTATTCCTGTATCATCAGTGATAACTGCACGCTCAAATTGAATCTAATATTAGGGGTGATGTTGCCGTAAAAGGTAACTTCTTCAGAGGAAATCTCGGCCATAACAAGCTGGGTACAACCTGTTGGTTGTCTTAAAAGGGGAGGTGGGGGGGGGGTGTATATCTCTACCTAACCTGGCTTCAAATCCCATGGGAAACTTTCTACCAGGTACCCAATATTGGGGACAGTACACTACCTGTTTGCTTCATTTTATCGTCATTGGGTTGGATAAGGGCAATTCCAGTAGCACTCATGTTACAACGTCTACAGGAATTATGAAATCAATTTACTGAACGACTTTTATGACTTTTCATTTTGGGATTCGCTAGCGATGATAACAAAACTCATCATGTTGTGTCATGGAAACCACTTCAAAAAAACCTGGGTCCAATTTCAGGACTCTGTGGGCCTGGAGGGAAACATTGGCACATACATGTATGTCAGCCGAGAAATCGGATATTTCACAAGTTACGAACAAGTTTTAGTTTGTGCACGAGCATACATAATGTTAATAAGGATTCCTTGCTAGAATGGTGACCGTATGCGCAGAATTTCGCAGTAAGCAGAGCCATGAAAAATTGGCCCCCATATTTATGGCCCAATAGACCTTATATGAACTGGGGTCGATTTCACAAAACTCTTCCTAACTTAGGACTAGTCCTAGGCAATGCTAAGAGATAGGACTAGTCCTAAGTACTGGTCCTAACTTAGGACTAGTCCTATCTCTTAGCATTGCCTAGGACTAGTCCTAAGTTAGGAAGAGTTTTGTGAAATCGACCCCAGATGTCATAATGCCGCCATCTTAGAGGTAAAACGATCAAACAATGGAAGGCGAATCTTTGTACATGTGGCAAACAGGATGGGCCAATGAGCAACTTTCTTTTGGCCTCTAGCTTTCTTTTTTCCTCTATCATTTTACAAAACAAATCTGTCAGTTTTGTAGAAGCAACCAGTTGCATCTGGACCCAATCTCACAAAGCCTGTAAGCAGACATATTCTGCTTACTGAGCGGCCCTTAGCATGGTTTCTATTTAAAAAAACCACTGCTTACAAAAGGGCCAATTTCACAAAGCCTGTAAGCAGACATTTTCTGCTTAGTGAGCAGGGCTTCTATTTCATAAACACTGTTTCTATTTCATAACCACTGCTTACAAGGGGACAATTTCACAAAACCTGTAAGCAGACATTTTCTGCTTACTGAGTGGACCTTATAGCACGTTATCCGGAGGTTGTTGGTTCAAATTTCGCTCTAGGCAATTTTTCTTTGTTCAACCCCCAAACAGTTTCTTTTTCAGAAACACTGCTAACCCTAAGCAAAGCAAAAGGCACGTTAACTTGCAGGTGATGCAACAATGCAAATCCATTGTGATCGTGCACACGCGCTGTCAAATCCTCACTTAAGAAATACAATTTTGCTAGCACAACAATTTCCTTTATGAAAATGGGTCCTGACATGTTGGTTGAATCCCCTGATCAAAGCATTCATTTTTCTGAGTGCTTCATCTTATAAACAAAGCCAGTCAATGCACTCCATCTTAGTGGCAGAGATTTGTGGGAAAGAAACAACGAACTGGCTTCAGAGCATATAGGGTAACCATCTGTTCAATACTGGATAACATTGTCTTAAATTATAATATCCCATTTCTTGGCGGACTCATCTCGGCAGTGAAACAGTATCCGCGCCCAATAAATGAGTCTACTCATGACCTCTGATGGTGTAATGGAGTATGAAACCAGGCACTTAGACTGCCCTGGTCAATCATTTGACCAGGATTCGGCACCTGTAAAAAACCACTTACACCTCGGGGAGAGCTGTGAATTGCAATCAGAAGAAGTATGAAGTCTATTTGTAAATTAGCGGCCAAGCTATGGGGAGCGGAATTTACACGTAACTCTTCACGTGGAATGCACATCAACGGTTTTACAGAATAAGACATTTGCAAGTTAGATTTGTTGCACAATGCTGGCACAATGACTTGCTTAGTCACAAGTTAACGCTTAAATTTGATCTCTATATCAACAGCTTTCTATGTCAAATTGTTTGGGGCAAGTTTTTTGTTTAGCAACCTCCAGATCGTAAAACCTGGTGTCTGCTGTCTCTTACATAACTATGCAAAAGCTTGCCCTGAATCATGTGACATAGCAAATGCAAATGTCGATATAGACTTGACTAATGTTTTGAATGTACTTTTACTTGTACTCGGTTAGTACTGGTACTTGTACTCAAGTACTACTTGTACTACAAGTATAGGATGTTTGAAGATTTTCATGGTGTGGAAAGTAAGAAGTAACTATAACTAGCAAACTTGCGGGTACAGCTATGTGTAAATCTCTTTTGTGAGGAGTGTTGGCTCTGAAAAGAAGCCGGTGTGGTCTCAACGTTTTGAGCAGTACACACTGCTCGTCTGCATTTCTTCTGAAGTAGAGCAAAGGATACTGTTAGTAACGTCGAGACCACACCAGCTCTTTGCAGAGCCAACACTCCTCCTAAAAGAGACTTATACGTGGTTGTACCTGCAAGTTTACTAGTTATAGTTACTAGTTTTGAAGGTACTCTTGGTTAGCACTTGTACTCGTACTCATACTTGAGTACTACTCAAGTAATCCTCAAGTAACCTGTTGAAGGTACTCTAACTTGAATTTGTACTCGGTTAGCACTTGTACTTGTACTCAAGTACCCAAGTACCTGTCTTTCTTAAAACTTCTTACGCAAACCTTCGGCAGAGTGTGGGTTCGAGTCCCGGTCGTGACACTTGTGTCCTTTAAGCAAGACACTTAACCATTATTGCTTCGTCCTTCGGATGGGACGTAAAGCCGTTGGTCCCGTGTGTTGTGTAATGCACGTAAAAGAACCCAGTTACACTTATCGCTAAGAGAAGGGGTTCGCCCCGGTGTTCCTGGTTTGATTGGCTGCATATTGCGCCACAGCACCTTGTAAACCATTACTCCGTGCTATGTAAAGGAACAGGTCTAATACTTCAAAAGTAGCTCCACAATATACCTTGCAAGAAAAATACTGAGCGCTTTGATACGCCCATTGGACGTGATAAAGCGCTATAAAGAACTGTGTATTTATTTATTTATTTAAACCTGTACTTGGTTATCACTTGTACTTTGACTTGTACTTGAGTACTATTTTGAAGGTGTACTCTTACTCATACATGTATTTGTTTAGCACTTTGTGTATGAGTACTTCTCAAGTAATTTTTGGAAGGTACTCTTTCTTGAGCCTGTACTCAGTTAGCACTTGTACCCGTCTTTCTTAAAACTTCTCGTACTCAATCCTGTACTTGGTTACCACTTATACTTTTACTTGTACTCTAGTACTCTCTTGAAGGTACTCGTACTAGTACCTGTACTTCTACATCTACATCTATGCTGGTACTCGTCAACGCCTTTCAGCAACTAAACGGGGGGTTAACAAAGTACTCACAGTCACGTTCTCGTTACTCATCTTTCAATAAGTAACGGTGATTTGTGGCATCTTCAGATGCTATTTTTCTGACTTCGGCAGCATGTCAGATAGAAACAACAGTGAGCTTTCAGATTGAAACTATAATTTTGATTAAATCCTGTACTCTGTCTTCTAAAGAGAAATTACATTTCAGTTTTCCTTGTCTTTGAAACAGAAGGTCTACCCATGATTGGAGCCACAAACTTTGGGCAAGGATCTTCAGTCCTCGATGCAAGAATGTCAAACCTGAATTGCTTCTTGGTGAACCCTGGAGGACCTTACTGGAGTTGACTACGTGGGCCAGTGCGTTGGCGAATGGAAATGACTCTAGATTGAAACAGCAGCACAAGGACTGCAATAATTTGTTTGGATGGATTCCAAGTGACAAGCACTAAGCATTGGTTCTATCACGCACATACGCACCACCATAATTTGTGTATCAGTGAGAAAATACATCACTTGATTAAGTGTACATAAAGGTAAGACAAACATATGTTTTACTAGGTTGATAAATTACCTGTAGTGACAGAACACTACCATAATCTCCCAAAACAAGTTTTTACATAAAACCTACCCCGAGTAAAAAAGTATTTTGAGAGATTTCAGGTGTGTTCGTTTCAGTTATACAACTAAAATAAGGCTGGAATGTACCTATAAACTCCGTGAATAAGTTTTGAAGCTTTGCATGGTTTACAAAGTGAGAAATAAACACACTAGTTTAAAAGAACCTATTTAACCCTTACCCACCCCAATCCTCCCCACTTTGCTGCCATGACGTATTCCGAAGGACTGGGACCAGTAGGCCAAAATAGCCTAAAGGGCCAAGTCGTCACTCGAGGCATTTTACAGGCAACCAGTGCCAGGCAATCGCCAAGAAGAAACAGCATTCACATTTGAATGTTCACATATTTTTCTTGGGAATCATAAGAAAATGTTTGGAAAAATTACTTGTGTGCTACCAAAGTGGTCCTGTAGCATGCACTGCAGTTGGTTGCCTCCAAGTTGCCTGTAAAAGTTGCCTGTATAACGAGGCCCCAACAAGTTCTTACCACTGGGTCAGGCACTCTAATTCTATCTTAAGTCGTATGGGGTTGAACAAAGAAAAATTGACTAGAGCGGGATTTGAACCAACGACCTCCGGATTAACGTACCGGCGCTCTACCAACTGAGCTATCTAGCCCTATATGTTGGCGGTCTCCCTATTTTGTCATTATCTTTGTTCGGGGGTGCCAGTCAGAAGCCATACAACCGCTAACTGCCGTGTAGCCAGGGATCACACACAAGTTTACGATACAACCTGGGAAGCAGCAGCCACGGGATCACCTTGAGGGGATGCAACTTTTTTGATTTAAATGTCAAGTAATGAACCACAAGGGAAACTGACTGGGTAAATTTCAAATAGTATGGGGTTGAACAAAGAAAAATTGACTAGAGCGGGATTTGACCAATGACCTCCGGATTAACGTACCGGCTCTCTACCAACTGAGCTATCTAGCCCTATCTTAAGTCCAAACAATTTGGTGTGAAGTGACATAGCAGTAGAGGATGTGGGAGGATTGAGGTCATCTGTGGGCAAGCGGGCCTCTGGAGACGAGGTTAAAAGAAGAAATGTGAACTGTGTTTCTTATTAGCGATTGCCTGGAACTGGTTGCCTGTAAATTCAGGCCCATAATTACACTGAGGTCTTTGATGCCCTGGTCTTGTCCTAGCTGCCCCTGCAAAAGTTGCCCATGAACTTTTTGCAATGGAAGTGCCCCTGGCAAAATTAAAATGGCCTCGCCCTCTCAAAGACGAAACTTCTGGCCTGTTCAGCTTAGCCCTTATAGTCATGATCCCTGTCTCTCACACAATGCCAATAATATATTATCATTCTATGCAAGAGGCACCAGACTTTCTCCTTACAACCTCAGTTTGTTACAATGATTTGAATGGAGGAAAATCAGTTGAGTTAAACATGACACTCGCACACACTGTAATGTACACTCTGGTCTTCTCTAGGCAACTGAAGCTGGAACAAGACACTGTTTCAGCAATTATTTTACTTTTAGTACGTATGAAAGAGTTATACCACTGGTGTGTGTGCACGCAAGGTCGGTTTCATAGGGCATTTTGTTCCCGGTGTGTGTGTCTAACCATACAGTAAAATCAACATGGGATGATGATGGAAGATGATTCAAAAGAGGGCGCTATTAGATGAAATTTCTACACAATTGGCCGTACAGTGGACAGAATCTCCGCGGAGGGGAGGGGGGGGGGACACACCAGAATCTCCAGCCACACTGGCACGACCCCACCCAGTTATTCATGGTCGGCTAGTTTAGCTTCACTCATGCAAGTACACCAGCCACAGTGGCTATTGGTCTGGTAAACTAAGTACACCAGCCACAGTGGCTATTGGTCTGGTAAACTAAGTACACCAGCCACAGTGGCTATTGGTTGGTAAACTAAGTACACCAGCCACAGTGGCTATTGGTCTGGTAAACTAAGTACACCAGCCACAGTGGCTATTGGTCTGGTAAACTAAGTACACCAGCCACAGTGGCTATTGGTCTGGTAAACTATACACCAGCCAGTGGCTATTGGTCGGTAACTAAGTGTATATTATAAGAGGACAGACTACAAAGTTATCTTCCTGACCTTACGTCAGGAATACTCTAGCAGGGTGGCAACACCTCATCAAAGAGGGATGCTTTTCCATCATGGATAAAAAGAATCACATTTTGCACAATTTTTCATTACTTTATGATTTGTTTTCTTTGTATCTAGACCCTGGGCCTCTATCCCAACCCACAGTCAAGACCCTGATGGAGGACGTGGTGCTGATGAACTCAAGACACTTATTACAAGATAAGGTAAGATATTTTGTTTGTCTGCATCATAACAAATATGGCATCCAGAAATATGGCATCCAGAAATATGGCATCCAGAAATATGGCATCCATTGGCATTAAATTACATAAGTGGACAATTGAAAACACTAATATTTACAGTCAATACAATTACATTTACAATTCAAGAAAGATACAACCATCACTATTAACAACCAATGTGGAGTAAGCATTTTAAGGTTGGATAAACAGAACTGCAGATTAACGCTTAGCTGAGGAATTTAGCATGTAAGTAGACACTTGGGAACAAAAGATTGCCTAAACTGGGTGCAGTTTGTTGTGGTACATGGATCCTGATGCCAGAAGGGTTTAAAATAAAGAGGAGGTTGGTTGCATCACTCTTCATTTTGCTCTACAGGGCTAGAATTTGGGGGGAAAACCCACTAGACCGCAGGGCTTGTAGCTAAAAATATTTACTGGACCAGAATTTTGAGTACAAGACCAGAATTGAAGTGAGAAGAAAAAAGCCTAAACGGGTTAATATTTGAACTGTTTGAATTTGAAAAAGCACTAAGAAGATTTATCTCTTTTGTATATTATGGGTATGTAGTCTTTGATAATCAACAGAATTGTTTTTATCAGACTGAAAGTCAACATTTGAACACAAACACAAGACTGCCGGACTTGTCCAGTCATGAGTTTACTGGCCCGATGCTAAAATCACTGGCCTCGGGCCTGCGGTCCGGTGTCAAATTCGAGCCCTGCTCTAACTTCGGGTTTTACAGCCTGGAATTTCATCTTTGAGAGAGCAAGGCCTTATTAATTTTGCAAAGAGCACTTTCACTGGAAAGTCTTAACCAACCAGTCTGTCATTGAGTAATTTGAGTACCAGCCTCTCACCAAGGTATTTTAGATGTCAATGCAATGGGTCGGTAGTCATTCAAAACTAAAACTTCTTTCCCCTTAGGACCGGAATTATCTTAGTAGTGTTCCACATTTTTGGAATTGTACCTCTATCTAAGGTTATTTGAAAAATGCTTTTGAAAGCAGTTGACAGTTGATGACTGCAATTGTTTAAAACAAGGTTTGCAATAGGCCCCTGAGGCCATATTTACATCTAGGCATGAAAACCCCCCCCCCCCTGAACATCAATACATTAATGTTAACGATGTCACAACTAGAGCTATTCTTGAGAGTTTCTTGCAGTCAAAGTTGTTTCCCTGGGTAAAATCATGTGCATCAAATCTACAGTAAAAATTGTTTAACTCATTTGCGAGATCCTATTTGCATTTAATCTGTTGTTTGTTTGGTTTATAACCTGCAAGTGTTTTGCACAGCTTGCCAGGCAACTTGTGAGTTGTTCAGTTTGAAGTTCCATTCCAGTCGTATTCTGTAGTCTGTTTAACTTGTCAATTACCTTCTCTTTGTAGTTCCTTTACTCGATCTGACAGCCCACCTGTGAATGCTTTCCTCTTCAATTTGTGCCAAACCCATGATTATAATTGGGGTACACTTGTTTAATGGAAAGTGGTACTTTTGTGTTGACAAAAAAAGTTGATGTAAATCAGTAACAATTGAATCAACGGCGTTGGCCGGGTCAATGAATACGCTCCAATCTGTGTAACCCTAGCTTTTCCATGGACTCATTAGACCATGCAGATTTACTTTTGTAGTTGGTTTTGATCTCTTTAAAGTTGGCTGCAGTAGAATATTTTTGTGTCAGAGTTTCCAAGTTGTGGACATACCTTTGCTTTGTAAGCTGAAGGCACGTTTCCAAAGCAAAGATCATTTGTGTAGGCTTGTTGACATACTGATGGTATGATGTTAAAACCAGGTCGAGTTTGCAGTGATTGAAATCACCTATCACAAATTTAGCCGAGTCCGGTGAAACTGTTTCAAGCTTGTGCATTCTTGAGGCAGTTAGCCCTCGATTGAATGTAAGCATCCATGATGATGATCTGATCCAACTCCAGGGTAGATAGTAAGGTTGGAGTGCTATTGTTAGCAACTCATAATGTAGACACCCAGTTATTGCACCAACCTTGGTTAATGTACAAACACAATTCTCCACCTTTAGGTTTTTCCAGATTTAAGGGTCCTGTCCCCTCTAACGAGATCAAAGTTCTGTTGTTCTACAGCACTGTCTGGAGTTCTGTTGTTCTACAGCACTGTCTGGGATATTTAAGTTGAGCCAAGTCTCTGTGAAACTCAAGATACAAGCCTCATGATACTCATGCAAGTATCGCGTGCAGGCAGTAATTTCATCAATTTCATTTGATAAAGAACGAACATTACCAAATAAAATGGTTGTAAGAGACAGGTTTGTTTGATGAGCTCTATAGTACATCTTCGTACGCCTCCTCGCTTTCCTATTTTCCTTGGTTTAACTCAGCTTGGGGAGTTAATTCCTTTTCTGGTTTATGGATGATGGTTGGAGGTTAAGCAGTGCTTACCTTGTGTAACAGCAAGTTGTCGAGGCAACAGTACAGGCACAAACACTAATCAAAAAATGTGAAAACAGCAATAAAATGGAGAAGACAAAGATCACATGTTTTTTACACACAACATCAAACATGATTAAAATACTTTTAAAAACCTGAAATGTCCAAAAAGATGACATAAAGGAGATAAAAGTCGGATAAGAATAGCCAAGGGTGGTCGCTACTGTGAAGCGCCCTCTATAGAACGAGACATGTGGCGTAACTGTCATCCTGCCTGACGCAGGCGCAAGTTGTAGTCGATCAATTATAAGATGATGATCGGACGAACTAGACAATTGGATTGAATGAACTACTTTAAGCACCTCCGTTGTAAAAGTTACTTTTTGGATAAATAAATGTTCACAGATTGGTGTCACATGGTATAAAGATGGTCATAACTTCCCATCAATTTGTTTAGTCTTAAGCGATATATAGTCTGGGGAAATCAAGTAAAACAATTATTAGTTTTGAATTCCATGAGTCTGAAGCTCCGATGTTTAACAAATAGTGAAAATAGAGTTTTTCACAGTTTTCTTATGACTCGGATGCCCGATTGAGCCTAAACTTTCACAGGTTTGTTACTTTAATACGTAGGGTCACAGGGAGTGCGGATACTGGTCATTGACAATGACCAATGTTGTCTGCAAGCTTTTAAGACCAAAACCCAATGGGAATAAGCATTGCAAAATCAACTTGGTACGAAACACACACATGACACACTTTCTGAATATCAGTTGTTGACCTTTTTGTTCTCACCTCCCCATGTTTCTCAGCCAGCCGACTACTTCACGGCAGGAGGCAGGATTTTTCCCCCCTCTTTTAATCAATCTGGATTCAACCCTAAATTATATTTAAGAGGATTAATCAACATTAAAAACACCCTCAGGCAAATAATCAATCACTAACGTCATTAGTATTGATTCGGTACAAAAAGTTTTATTACAGTTCTACAAAAAAACACACCATCCCTTCAAAATATATATATAGTATACACACATCTGTTCTTTTAGGAATCATAGAACCATAAAAATTCTAAAATTTACATTTAGATTCAATTCTTTAAAAATGACATCATCGATATGAAGCATGAAGGGCTGAGCCCTCAACTAGACAGTGCACAACATTCAATCTAATAACATGCATTGTGTTTTTGTCACAACCATATGGTTATGGCAGTTTTTTCCAAAATGACATATTGTTATGAACTGGTCAATATTATATTGTCACCTCTGAGCCACGAGTTGTGTGGTTCCAAATCGGCATTGATTCTTTAGATGCTCGCTTAAAGAGGCAGCCCACTGCACACAGTAAACAGGTTTTGACAGGAATCATGTTCGCTCAGCCTTTCTGTGACCCCAGTTTGAACCCAAGACCAGAGCCTTGTTGCATGTGGATTGGGTTTTATGGTCACAACCTGATTGAATGGGTTCTTCTCTTGTTTTTGAGTTTTTCCTCCCACATCTAAAACTGAGCATTTCTTCATCATCTTCTCTGCACAGGTATTTTTAATTTTTTTGTTTATTCTTTCAAAAAATCAAAAACAAATACATGTTAATGATATAAAGTATAGTAGTATAGCATTATATACTTATATTAGCGTATAGGTGAAGAGCGTTAGAGAACACTATTTTCTTTTTCTTTTGCAGCAGAAAATCTATTAAAAGTGTTTTTCTTTTTTCTTTTTTTTCTTTTTTGTTTGTTTGGAGAGGTTGAATGGTGCTGGAAAATCAGGTGGGCCGCTGAGGAAAAACTGGATACCCCAAGACTTTCCACAAAGCAAGCCCTTCTGACCTTCCACGACCAACCAACCAGCCCCAAAAGATAAACAATTTTATTTTATTTTATTTTATTTTTTTTTTTTTTTTTGGGGGGGGGGGTCCAGCGGTCTTCCTCATAAAGGCATACGCAGGTGCGAGCGGAAACCCTATGCTTTAAGTTTTGTATTAACCATTAAATGATCTATGAAATTATATTTAATGGGTCTCTATATCTCAAGTAATACAATTATTTTGAGAAAATCTGCTCAGGTATCGGGTCAGAGCGATAGTTGCTTTTGAGGGTCCCTTGGTTTTATTATCATAACAGCCCTGTTCCATACCTAACTGGGTTGTTGAACGAAATGCTCAAAGACTAATTTGTCCATCGCTTTTTACAAATGTTTTTACTGTTGCTTGTGCTGATCTCCATTTAACTGTTTTCTCTGTGGTCTGTTTTTGAAAGATTTGCATCGACTGTGTAATTTTGCTTTTAAAATTTTTGTATGAAATGTGTAACTAGCGCTTTTATATTCATCAACTGTTTTTTTTTTTTGCTTTTTACTTACTGTAACACTGTGCATTTCAGCTTTCAGGCTGCAAGATGGTGAAAATAAACCAATAATAATAATAATAGAAAGATGCCCACATCTTCACTTGATCCATGTCTAGTTGACGATGGTTGGGTGTTTTTTACTGACCGAAACCCACCCTTGCTAAATAAAAGCAGGCATTATCTATTCACTTTCAAATAGTGTGTCAAAGTTCAAACTGTCTTAAATTATAACTATCCCTGCTCATCAGGCCTTTAGCAAGGCACTAAAACCATCTCAACTCCTAAGGAGTATGCAGCACCAGCAACCAAACAGGCACACATGTTACAAATGATTCATTCATATCAACAGTGTCCACCCTCGCAGATACCGGTACGCTCTTGGTTGATGAGAAGCAATAACTAACTTAGTGCCTTGTCCAGCGACACAAGTGCCATGACTGGGATTCGAACCCACACTACAACAGAATGACTCAGACACAAGACATTGAGTCTGAATGGATGCTATACGCTACATCAGGCCTGGAATTAAACAGAGACCATGGCCTCTGTTGCCCTGGTCTCAGCCTTGGCGCCCCTTCAAAAGTTTCCCATAGACTTTAAGACTTTGCAATGGAAGTGCCCTTTGCAAAATAAAAATTGCCGTTCCCCCCTCAAAGATGAAATTCCAGGCCTGCTACAAGCACGATACCCTCCAGTGCATGGTTGCTTGCTTGGTGTAAGGGACCACTCTAATCACCATGCCAAGAGCTGTTCTGGTGCATGGTTACCAGTTGTTTGTAATGCAAGATGATAGATTGGTAATGCATGGTGGTTGATTTTTAAGGGAACCAGTGCCAACAGTCAAGCTTGCTGTGCATTTTATTACCAACCAGGGTTTTGAGCGGTGTTGTAAATGTTATATTTGAGCTGATTTGTATCACCAGTTACTGGCAATGTATGCTGGTAGATGATAATACAATAATAATAATACATTAATAATAATACATTATATAGTATACAAATATTGACTGCTTCGAGTGGCGCAGTAAAACTAGTCACTCGAGGTGATCCCCGGAGCAGCCTATCTTCCCGAGGCGAAGCCGAGGGAAGATAGGCGGCTCCGGGGATCACTGAGAGTTACTAGTTTTACTACGCCACGAGACAAAGCAGTCAATATTTGTTTTATAACACCTCTTCCTTTGATTCTATCTGTATACTTTAATAAAATTAATTCACACTTACGTACATGGCAATCAATTGTCAAACAAGAACTGTAAAATCTTACGTTGAAATACCGAGTTTTGACAAAATAAAAGGGTACCAGACTACTGCTGTTACGTTCTTCTCTAAAGCGTATTTGAAATCCACACATTTTGTTCATTACACCGGGTTGGAGGTTGTCAAGCAGCTTGTTTAAATCAATGTTTGAAGTCAATGTAGTCAGGGTACCAGGGTATCCATGCACTAGTACATCGGTCGTTAGGCTATCGTTGAATAGTTCGTTGAATAGTTCGTTGAATAGTTCGTTTGGTCCGTGAACATGTACAAGAGTAAAAATACACAACACCATGTGAAACGCTCTCGGCCAATCAACAGATAGAATCAAAGGAAGAGGTGTTATAATGCAAACTAGTCGCTACATCAAGGCACTTTACAACATTATTATCCCTGTTCATCAGGAATACGTAGACCATTCCTCAAACTTTCTCAACCCACTGGGGAACCGTTCCAACCCAAGCTGCTTAACCCTCCTACTGTCAGTGACTCTTGGCAACATTTTCCAGTGAGTTGACCAACCATTTGAAACCATTTGACTGCCAGGGTTGTGTACGGTGGCACGACTGTGCACAGAACTAACTGTGTACTGTGTACATGCATTCCCTCATGGTATCATATTTCAGGCTGGCATAGTTTATCTATCATTCAAAACCACTTGACTGGTATTGAATGGTCAGACAGCAAGAGTTAAATGACATAATTAGCGCTAAGTTGTTATTCCAACACAATACTCTCTCAACCCTCTCATCCAGGTTCCCATTTATACACCTGGGTTATGAGAAGCAGTTATGGTTTAGCGCCTTGCTCAAGGTCACATGTCATGACCAGTCAGGATTTGAACCCATCACACTTCAATGATTAAACGATCAGAACTTGAGTCCGATGCACTAGACCACTTGACCACAATGCGCCATAAATAGATGTACACCATTATATAGTAATCAAACTTGCCATATATTATAGTTTTATCATTAGGGTTACTTTAATGGTTTGCAGGCCTGGCATTCCTTTGTTCATTTATTAGCCCCCCCCCCAGTGGTTCATTTGACCAGCTCATATAAATTTACTTGTCTGGGTGTTTTTTGTGTGATATTTTAAAGTAATTCACACAGACAAGTCAAAATTTTGTACTAGCCAATCAGCCTATTTAAGAAGCAAGTTTGGCTTGCCAGCAGTGCTTATGCAAAGCGTTTGTAGGCCAGGCTAAGGGCTAAATCTGGGCAATCCAGAGGCTGTTCTCACAAAGTAACGAACCCTTCAGAATAAACAATAAACAAACTTAGTGAATTATTATTTAATTGTTTGTACACAATTTTGATACAGTCTTTAATTTTTCATACCTTCACTAAGTTACATGATTTACAGTACATTTAAAAAGCGCTATCGACGAACAATAATTTAATTTTCAGTTTTGCGGTTTTTACAAAGTGATGAATTCTGATTCGCCCCTTGATACATTGACATAGAGTTGGCAATGTGCCATGGTAGGACTTTTGCACTTTGACAAAACAATGATTCCTGTGAAAGTTCTTTACCTGGGCTTCTGTTGTGTTGAACTACGCTACATAAGTCATTTCTGTAAACTATTTCAACCATCTGAACTATTTAAAATATATATTTCCACATGAAAATTAAAAAAATTGATAATAAAAGTTACAAATTACATGCGTAATAAAAACACCTCTCAAATTTATTTCCTAAGAGAAAGACAAAAGTTATCAAAGGTGGAACCCGGTCTCTTGAGACATTTCAGTCTCTTCCACTTTTCCTGACACTGATCAGAGCGTAATGAATGGAACAGTCCGAGGCAAATAATCCCAACGTCTTATCTCAAACCTACATCAAATAACACCCAAGAAGATCCTTGTCATTCGATTGGAGGATTGTTGGTCACATGACATTCATAAATCAAACAGCTACAAAGCCTGCATCAAAGCCTTTGGTTCAATTCACGCTTCATTTTGATCACATCCTTTTTTCCCTAATCCACGCCAGACCCCACATGCGAATACACACAGCAGTACAAAATGCCCTTGTAGTGGATGCTAGAATGCAGTCTTCTGCATTCTATGATAGTTTAATCTTCCAATCAAATGACAAAGATCTACTTGGATGTTATACAAAACAAACAATGAATGTTTTGCGTTCGTGCAATGGAGGGAATGTTTTCCATCCGTTGAAAGTTGGAATGTTCCATTCAACTCACCTTGGCCTCATTGAATGGAACATTCCATATTTCAACTCATGTAAATATTCTCACCATTGCACTCATAAACATTCCATATTTGTATACCATCCCCCATAATTACTCTAATCATGATGTTACTGCAAATAGTAATTTAAAAGTTACATAAAATTACACCTTAAAAAAAGAAGAAGTTCATTCATTGTGCTAAAATCTCGATAGTTTAAGAAACCTGAGTTGGGAAAGACAAACCTAAGGTTTACCTGACATCACAAATCTTGTGTGTAGGATTGTGGGAAGAGTTTGCGTAGTTTGCTAGCCTCCTGAGCCATGTCTTCTTCTGTGCGCCACTCCCTGGCTGCATCTAGAGCGTCAAAGGAAACGTGGTCGTGTTCCTCGAGCTGCAACAGGTCAAAATATATCGATTAGTCCTATCATCACGGAATTGTTCTCACATTTATAACAGCTACTGACCGGATTTGACCACTCAAGTATAAAGTCCATGATCTTACACAACAGGGGCCAATTTCATGGCGCTGCATAACGGTGAGCAAATTTTATTGCTTACTGTAGCAGAAAAAATTTGCTTCAGTGTAAGCGTATTTCACAGGTTAGCAGGAAATATAAGTGGCCAGCGTCATTCATTTTCATACAGTAAGCACTGGAAGGTTAGCATGCCTTTTCGTTCGCTTACAGTTATTAGCAGCGCTATGTAGTGGAAACTCGCACAGTGAGCACAAGATTGGCCGTCAAGCAGCTCTATAAAATTGGGCCCAGCTCTACTGAGTCAGAGGCCAATTTTACAAACTCTTTTATCACCTTGAATATTTCATTTTTCGAGCAAAATAAATAATGAGAATTTCTTGCTTATTAAATTCCCTTTCATTGAATACAAAAGTTAAAGAGATCGATCAACAAACAGCCCGGTTCTCCATCTTACTTTCTGAAGTAAACTAAGGATTCTCAAACACTTTTTTGGAACACAACCACAGGCCTAGTATTTCATCTTGGAGAGGGCAGAGCCATTTTCAATTTGCAAAGAGCACTGCCATTGGAAAATCCTAAAGGTCTATGGCACTTCATAGGTGAAACTCGGCGGTCCGTATCTTTCCGATCCAATTGAATGGGCTTGCATAATAGCTACCTCATTTTATTTTATTACCATTGGAAAGATTCAGTATGTCTCTATCCATTGATGGTAAGCTTGGGTATAGACCTTTCCATTGTTGATAAACAAACCGCGCTGGTTGGCATGGAAGGCCAAATGTTAGCAAAACACTCAATCGTGTTAATAGATGTTTCAACAAAATTTTAACATTTTCTGCAAACTTTCAACTAAGTAAAGTACCTCTCATGATTGGTTGCTTTGTTTCCAACAAATTCAACACTATTTAAAAAAAATTTGTGTAACAATGTTAAAAACTGTGGCGATCTGTTTTTTTTTGCATTTATGGCTTTCCATAGTTTTCCGACTTCGGTTGGCAAAAACTCGGGCTGTGACGTTGCAATAGAAAGGTTTATGGAAGGTGAACATGGACAAAACTACAGCTTTTTAACAAATGGTCTTTGTGCTCAGGGTTTAATGCCTTTTTTGTATGATTGTAAGCTTAGTCTACTTAAGTCACCAATGGTAAGGAAAGGGGTTAAAGGGAAAGTTTAGTCTAGTTTCATACTACTGTGGTATTCCTAATACCACAGCATCAGAAGGTTAACTTTTGGATTGCCAATATGATGTAAATGTTATTTGTATTATCAGGATTCTCCCTATGCGCATAAGCTAACGTATCGGGTCGATAAACGCAAACTGCAGGCCAATATACAAAGAACTGCGGCCAATACATACATGACAAATTTAAGCATCAAATTCACACATACCAAACATTTCAAGATCTTAAATAAAGTTGCACTACATTGTACCTAAAGGTATCTTTGCATAAGACACCAACTGCATGTTTAACCTTATAAAGACCATAGCGGCCGCAAGCAGCTTGTACCAAAATGCCTAAATTTAGCGAGGCCGCAATCGGCCACAAGATTTGACCTATTCCCACTTACCCCAAAAGGTCAAAGTAAAGGTCATGTCCTAAATTGACATTTTTCATTGTTTGCCCTGTCAACATACATGTAGTATCCAACAAATTTCTAAAGCACATCTTTAGCAGCAACCTGGAGCTGTGACAAGCATTGCAATTTCGCTGCACAGCCAAAATAAAGGTGTTCACAGACCAATCATGTAAGGAATTTGATGTGCTGCACGCGGTATTTATGCCTCACGCATAGTTGTGCATTAAAAAGAGATGAATCATTGCATGTAAAGATCTTGGCCGACTTGGCGACGTCCAGGGAACTGTCTATAAGGGCAATCTAATTCTAAAACTGCTCTTTGTTTTGTGGAATTCATAACATCTGTATATTCAAACATCTAGTTCCATCTAGTTCCATCTAGTTCCATCTAGTTTCATCTAGTTTCATCTAGTTCCATCTAGTTCCATCTAGTTCCATCTAGTCCCATCTAGTCCCATCTAGTCCCATCTAGTCCCATCTAGTCCCATCTAGTCCCATCTAGTCCCATCTAGTCCCATCTAGTGCCATCTAGTTCCATCTAGTGCCATCTAGTTCCATCTAGTTCAATCTGTACCTTTGAAACTCAACCCATAGGGGGAAAATGAAATTGATATTCCTAAAGCACAACACAATGATACTTTCCTTATTATACGTGGAGGTGTTTCTTATTTCATGAAATGTTTCTTTTGAAATCCCATATCTTTGTTGATCGCAGCGAAAAAGCCGAAATTCGAAAGTGTTTTTGCTTTTC
Organism: Pycnopodia helianthoides; assembly: GCA_032158295.1. Lineage (NCBI taxonomy): Eukaryota > Metazoa > Echinodermata > Asteroidea > Forcipulatida > Asteriidae > Pycnopodia > Pycnopodia helianthoides. The sequence continues at coordinate 28,654,765 of CM063244.1, forward strand.
TTGCTCACTGCCCAAAGCTTTCAATATTGCCTCGTCAAGAATTGAGGTTACAGATGAAATTCCCTTTTGGTCTGGAGAATACAAAACACATAGCTTGGCCTTAGGGACAGATACACACACAGAGCCGGAACTGCACAACATTCTAAATGCTACAAAAAATGCACGGCCAAATCATAATAGCAGTAACAATAATGGATATTTTTATAGACGCAACTTCATCTCGAGTGCCCAAGGCGATTCATATTATTAATAACACAGTAAGATTTTGGTTGTATTGTGGAGAAGGCTATATTTGGTCATGTTTGTTAAATTTGTAGTATTTTAGTCATCAAAATTAATGATATTCATGTAACTAGGGCAAGTCCTCACCGTTTTCACAAAGAGACAATTTCGTCCAAATCATAAATTTTGGCAAATAGATTTTCTTTTATCCTTCGAGAAAGACTCTAAGGTCGAAACGCGAGGCCATTAATACTTCTTTGCATTTATACCATAGGCTATTTTGATTGGCAAATAGTTGACAAAAAGCGATATTTACAACAACTAATTCTATTTTTTAAAACAGATTTTGTTTGTGACATTTTTGAGAGTTTTCATGTACATCAACAATATATCAAAGTTTCGCATCTTAAAATGTAATAGTATTTTTAAATTAAATGTCAAGTAATGAACCACAAGGGAAACTGACTGGGTAAATTTCAAATGGTTTTGGGTTCAACAAAGAAAAATTGACTAGAGCGGGATTTGAACCAACGACCACCGGATTGACGTAACGGCGCTCTACCAACTGAGCTATCTAGCCCTATGTTGGCGGTCTCCCTATTTTGTCAATATCTTTGTTCGGGGTGATTTTATTACACTAATTTAGCACACTGACAAAATCTTCAGATTTACAGATTTGAGTTTTCCACAAAGAGACACGCTTTAATTTGTCCTTTTAAAAAAAAAAAGACATTGAAGTACACTGTGCTGGCATGGTGCTAAAAGCGAGTACTCTGGGTGTTGAGCTTTCACGAAGAGAACAAATATGCTTGACCTCACTAGAGTTAAGTTTACAGTTTTCACGAAGTGCCACATTGGTTTGTACACAACGCTCTGCACACATATACTTCGTTCATTCAGAATTCACAAACAGACACTGGCAACAATGAACTACTCATTTATGAAAGGTGCTAAGCTAAAATACTAACAGGTTCACATGATTTAGGATATCGTTAGTGAAGTGTCAAGGATTTGATAAAGTGACCCACAGTCTCCGACACAATGGTTTCAATAATAGCCTAAAATGCGGGGCTGCATACCTGCGGGTAATAGTAATTTATTTCACTTTTGCTGCCCCTGACCCACATAGCTGTTGCAGTTTTTCTTGTTGTTCATTTCATTCGTCCTTAGTTTGTTTGTGTTTTTTATTGTATTGGCCCTTTTAAGATGTTTAGATTCTCTGTTTTTCTATTCATTTTGTATTATTTGTGTACATTATGTTTGATTTCTTGCTCCTTTTATCAAGTTTATTTTTTTGTTCATTTGTTTATAATTGTACATTTTGCGTTGTTTTGGTCGAATAAATAATAATAATAAAATTTAAAAAAAATCGATTTTCTAAGAAACATAAAAGTTTGGCCGCAGGGTCTCTCGTGTCACTTCATGAAAACAGTGACAAATTATCAATATTGTAAAAAAGTGTCGCCCTCCAACATATCTTTCGCCGCAGTCTTAAGAAGAAATAGGAGTTCAGCCAAGAAAATGGCTGCAAATGGATTCAGATACTTGTCTCACTGCGAACCTCAATCCTAAGAAGATCGTCGGCAATCATTAAGTGATTCTTCCATGAATATGACTCTTAACAAAACAACTCAATGCCATCAATACTTGCCAGCATTCCATAACAAAAGCACTCTTAGACGGACAGTCTAAATTCCTGAGTTTCATGGTAAGACTGAAAGAATGAGAAACAGCGCAATAACATACCTTGTTTGTAACTTTAATACAAGGTTAAATTTTTTCCTCCTTTTGTGATCTTTAATCTTAAAGGAACATTACAGACTTGGTGAGAAAAAAACATGTAAAATATACTTCTGATCACAGATTTACATAAAACTTACACGGTCTAATGATGATGATAGTAGAAAACATCCCTTGAAATATTTCTGTCTGAAATGCCATATTTGATGAGAAATGAATAAACTAATTTTCCGATTGAAGTTTATCGCTCAGTGAGCGTTTTATTTATTTGTTGAACATCTATGATTTCATGCAAAGGTGTAATCGGTTTTTCACTATTTTCTTGTGACCCAGATGGCCGATCGATCTCAAACTTCTACAGGTTTGTCAGTTTATGTATATTGTGGATTACATAAAGTGCTTACACTGCCAGCAACTGTTTTGTTAGCAAAACCAATTCTGTAATGTTCCTTTAAGTAGTTTTGTTGTTGTTAACCAATTTTAACTTTACATCATATTTTGTTTTCTTAAACCTTTTGTAGCTTTCTACATTTACTTGCAATTCGGCGGATGCAGTGATTTTCAGTGTTTTTTAATAAACAATCTTGTATATATAAATATAACAAGCTTGTTTGAGATTTCATGTCCCATCTATTTCTTTTGAGCATTAAGCTGTTTTATGTACTGCTTTTACAGCTGGCTATTTTAACAACTTAAATTTAAACTCCACACCAGATTGTTGGAAATGCAAATCATGCACGTAATCTATGAGCGTACCTCTCTGATAGAAATAATTCTCCTGATGATGACCAGCCAGGACACAAGTTGAAACCTTGGGGAAAACCAATCGTCTCTTTTCAGAGCCAACACCTCTACACAACTACTAACCACTGGAAGACGTGTATGCAAGAAGAAAAAACCTGACACACTACGTGTCCAGGGGTGCCCAAGGGTACCCAGGGGTGCCCAAGGGTGCCCAGGGGTGCCCAAGGGTGCCCAGGGGTGCCCAAGGGTGCCCAGGGGTGCCCAAGGGTGCCCAGGGGTGCCCAGGGGTGCCCAAGGGTGCCCAGGGGTGCCCAAGGGTGCCCAGGGGTGCCCAAAGGGTGCCCAAGGGTGCCCAGGGGTGCCCAAGGCAGATGTTGTAAACACGCCCATACATTTCATGGCGTGTAGCATGCACAGTGAATGCACTCACCGTGTTATGTCTGCCCCGTAACTTCAAAGGACAAAGGGGGGGGGGCTGAAATTTCATGCTAAAAAACTTCCTTTTTTCCGTGGTTATTGCGTAATCCTCAATGCAGTTCAAGACTTGCATCTAGTAAGTAAGTCTTCTAAGAGTTCAAATAAGTTGAGTCAGAACCTACTAAGAAAGAGTACACTCGTTTGTTTTAAAAACAAACACCTTTCGAGTAACCTGCCTCTAACTTATTTCAAGATAAAAAAAGCATCTTCAATAAAGCAGTATTAGATATCAGAATATGTTAGAGGCCACTATGGACGATTTGGTACAAAAGCAATTTGCAGCTGGGGGTTCAAATGCGCAGACCTCTGTGGGTAACCAATGGAGAAAATGGATTAAAGACCTTTTGTTGGATAGACAAGTACTGTGAGAGATTGTTAGGGTGCTGCCATTGTACTTGGGCACAGGAGCTAAGTCCCAGATTCCAGCACACGATTGCCGAATTATCGGCCGTGACTTGTGGCCAAGGTTTGGCCGATTCACAATGAACAAAAAGCCACATTTTCTCAAAAGAGAGAAGAAAAAAAAATCCCGCAACATTTTTGCGAGAACGTCATCGTGACAACGCTATTCTCAACAACAACACAAAAAATAGTCTGAAAATTAATCCCGCGGGTGAGCACAGAAACAGAGAATTCCCGGTGGTAAGTGATTAGGAGTTTTTTTTTGTACATGGCAAACTCAAAAGGAAAACTTAATAGAAATCTCCCCACAGAAAACACCGTATGGATGTGTCTGATCAGCCTTGGAGAAGGAAGAGACTTAGTCTTGTTTCAAGTCACAAAGAGGGAAATGTGGGAAGTTAAGCGTATCAGCCTCTTGAAGTGAACGGCTATTAAGATTACGTACAGCTCATCTACTCTTATAAATAGATATGCTGATTGACTGAAGACAGGGCAAGGCCATTTTCATTTTGCAAAGGGCACTTCCATTGGAAAACCTTAAAGTCTATGGGCAACTTCTGAAGGGGCACCAAGGCCAAGACCAGGGGCAACAGAAGAAACAGCCTCCATGGCCTCCATGTAATTCCAGTCCTTGAATTTCATCTTTGAGAGGGCAAGGCCATTTTTACTTTGCATGCAAAGGGCACTTCCATTGGAAAATCCTAAAGTCTATGGGAAATTTCTAAAGGGGCACCAAGGCCATGACAAGGGGCAACAGAGGCCACAGCCTCCGTTGCCTGCGTGTATTTCCAGGCCTGTGAAGAAAACAAGTTGATCATTTATTTTAACACAGCATACTATCCCCAAATTGGTTTCTTATCCCTGGTCTCTGTCAGATAGAGCCCGGGTAGGCACGCTCAGATACACAGGTTTGTAGATCCGGTAAATTGAGAACTCGTCTTCGTTCCTCCCACTGTTTGGACTTAGTTTTGTTTAGCGTTTTCAAATGCTTAACACATGTAGCCCATGTGTACCGCAGTCACTCGGAATGGCCTTATAAAGATTCACGGGGAGTGCGTGCATTCATGCAGCACTGACTGGCCGTATGAAACCCTTGACTGGAGCCCAATTTGTGTAAGAACGGATGTCCTTTCAGCAATACAGGAATACGTCAGCAGCAGGGAATTTTATGCGTGAATTACACTGAAACACTGTGGAAAGTTTAGCTGGTTACAGACAAAGTGCAGGTTTAGTAACACGAGCAAGTCACGATACAGTGCGCCCTCAACGGTTTACCAGGGAGAGGCTATTTCCCCCCAAAAAACTGTTAATAATCACACTCACAACTTAGCACCAACAAGGGCAGCTGGGACCTTTAAATGGCTGACATGAATGTACACAAAATTCACCAGTCTCAGAGAAAATACCATCTTATGCTGTAAACACAGAAAAAATACAAGCTAGCTACACACAAGTAACCAACAAATATTTCTTTGCCCAGCCTGCCCCCCCCCCCAAAAAAAGGAAAACGACTCCTTACGCCATTGTACATGTCAGACATGCAACTGCAGTTGAAAATTAAAGAGGATAGTGACAGGCATGGAAAGTAGAAATACTGTGTTTTCAATTTTCAACGGCACAGCTCGGCAACCCAAAACAAGGAAATCGGCTGGGCCAAATTTCATGGCTCTGCTTACCGAGAATTCTGTGCTTGTGGTCACCATTCTCTGCTTACTGTGCAAGCGCCGAATTTCTGTGTAAGCGAAGAACGCCTAGTATTGTGGAGTCTGATATGCACAGTCAAAATTCCCTGCTAACTCGTGAAATACGCTTGACGTACGCGCGAAATTTCCTGCTTCTGTAAGCGCCAATTCTTTGCTTACAGTAAGCAGTGCCATAAAACTTGGCCCAGATCAGGGCCCAACTTCATAGAGCTGCTTATAAGCAGACAGTTTTGATTACAAATTTTGTGCTTAGCAAAAATTAGCAGAATACCAGTCAGATGCATGTGACATGGTATTTTGGCTGCTAACCTTATTCTGATAAGCATAATTTTGTTCAACTACTTTTTGTGCTTAAGCAGCTCTATAAAAATGGGACCAGCTGAAAAATTGCATGCCTGACATGTATGTGCCTTCCCTTAAAAGACTTGTAACCAGACTAAAACTTGTAACTTCACCTGACACAGAAGAGTTTATGCAACTAACTAGGCAGAATAAAATTGGCTCTGAAGTGACTTGACAAATGTCTTGTACGTGATTTGGTTTGCCAAAGGTATACACAAGTAGGTGTCGATGATATCTGACGAAGGTCAAAATGACAAAGTGTGAAGTATCAACCAGGCATCTGACTGATCAATAAGCTTGAAATAAGGCAAGGCGTACCAAGGCGTCGGTTTTCACTGTGCTCCTCTGGAGCGATTGGCACTTTGACAATGACATCTCCTTCATGTTTGAGTTCCGTATTTTAGTTGCTTTTTAAAACTCTTAAATGGTACTCACAGCGGCAAAACTTAGGTAAATAATTGGGGGGAGGGGCACAAAGGGGTGCAGGAAATTTTTCTAGGGGTGCACTTCTGGCCAATTTAATCTGTTGTTTCTGTTTGCTTTTTTTTGCGCTTTTTCCAGTGTTCTTGTTATGCGGTTTAATATTTTTGATAAATTAAGGTGGCGGTAAGGACAAATTGTCAGTGTGCTTTATATAGACAAATCATTTTTAAAAACATTAAACGACTTGTTTTGGTACCGTTGTAATCTGAAAGGTCCACATTTCAAAATGGGGGAGGGGATAAGGTAGGGGTGGGTGAGTGGACCCGGGGGGGGGGGGGGGGGGGGACGACGAAACAGATATTATGTGCCCCCGTGCCTTGCCGTGCCTTGTCGGTGGATTTGTCGCTCTGTGTTTGTAGTGTTCCCTTTACTTGGACACAGGTTTTAAAATTCCAGCAACCTGTGTACACGCAAACAGCAAATCAGGTTTCCTAATTGGAGATACTCAACACAGTACAGTGGGTACGTCTGCCCTCCCCTCAAGGAAGATATCCAAGTCAATTACAGTATCGCTTTCCATTCGGAGGCACTGTACCAGATTACTCCCATACTCCAAATACACGAGGATCCCAATAGCCCCTCGCACATCTTACAAGCATGAAATGAAGAGTACCTAATGCAATTTGGAGACGGTACTGGCCATCCGTTTACGGTCACCTCACAAAAATGATATGCCCGGCGTAAAAAGTCTCATAGATAGAATTGATCCGGGGGGAGGGGGGGGGAGGGGTCCGAGGGAGGAGTCAGATGTAACTTTTCAGAGGCTGTTGTGATAAATGGAGTGGATGTAACTAGATAACGACATCTCTCATTGGGTTTTTTCTTCTGCATCGCTGGCGTTGCTTCCTGCTTGATTCATATCAGCGGGTGATTTGGGTACATTAATATACCGTCATTCCACCACGCCATCATGTTACAGTTTGACTTCCTGTCCCAAGTGCCGACTTGATTTAATATTTCGTCTCGTGTAATGGATTTAAAATCTGACGATTTAAAAAAAAAAAATGATGTGCTTTCATTTATCTTCATTGCTCAAGTACTTTAGTGTCCTGTCAAATTACCGATCATTCGGTCTAGTTTTTTTTACCTGTTGAGAAGCTACGGATTGATTTTGGAATTTGGTCGTCTTAGTTTTATTCTATTTCCTGTTGTCAGAGACACGCCACAAGTTGTCAAGTTTCTCTGTCAGTTGCAAAGGCGGCTTTTAAGATCATTGCAGGGACAACCACAAACTGTCTTGGTGCCAACTCTTTGTTGATTGTGTTGTGATGGCCATAACGGCAAACGTCATGAAGTGTTTGGATAGCAGGCCTGGACACTTCGCTGAAGATACGGAGGCGATCGCCTTGCTGCTCCCTTGCAAAAACTAAGTACTAGGGCCTGGGATAGGACTCTCCATCACTCTCACCTAAATGCTTCTGTTGAATGGCCCGCAAAAAACTGTCAACAGAGTTACCAAATCATTGCATCAGAGATAAAAGAATATTATTTTGGTTTGACCCATACCGATGTGTGACAAGCACTGCATACTCAGTGCTTTCCAAGTCATGCAAAAACATTTCACAGGCCACCCAGGCGGGACTACAACCCATGACCCCCCCCCCCCACCTTAGAGCAGAGACGTTCCAAAACAACAGACCACCAAGCGTGGCTGGTGAGGAGAGGCCAGTTAAAAATTCACAATTAAGGGGTACCTCCCCCCCAAAAGTAATAGTTTAACATTTGAATCAGGGGAAATAGTATTTAAAAATCCCTTTAAAAAGCATAAACCATAATTTGCTTATTCTGGAAAAAAGTGACCAGCTTTAATTTTATTATATTTTCATGGGTCGGTTGTTCTTGTGTGTTTGTTGACAACCGATGGAATGGAACGGATGCGTTTGGCGTGTTGTGGCCTAGTGGTTAAGAGCACCGGACTCAAGCTCTGGTGTTTCTGATCAGGACAGTGTGGGTTCGAGTCCCAGTCATGGCACTTGTGTCCTTGAGCAAACTACTTTATCATAATTGCTTTGTCCCTCGGATGGGACATTAAGCTGTAGGTCCCGTGTACTAGGATTGGTATTGCTTGTAAAAGAACCCAGAACACTTATCATGGAAGAGTAGGGGTTGACCCCGGTGTTTCTGGTTCAAATAGCAAGTATCCTTGTTTACAGGTCTTCAGGCTTGCAAGCTACATTGACCAAGTTAATTTATAAAGCATCTGATCAGCAGAGCGTTGGTTTGAGTTCTGGTGGTTGCACTTGTGTCCTTGAGCAAGATACTTTACCACAGTTGATCTATCCTTTGGATGGGACGTTAAGCTGTGAGGTCCCATGTAACTAGGATTGGTAGTGCACGTAAAAGAACCCAGAGTTAACATGTTTCAGTCAAGATACTTTGCAGGTGTGTATGTGCATATCTCACAAATTGTCCAGTAAAGAAGGAAAAAAGAAACAAAGGCCTTGGTTTTACTTACTGAATTTAAAATGAAAAAATCAAAAATCCAACATCTTCCATCCACCAACTTTGCAACAACACTCTACGCCAGTGTGTATAGATAGTTCCCAGTAGACGCCATCTTTACGGGCAAATTGCATTTTGGCTTGCAGGTGCGTCAAACGCTCAACTTATTAACGCAGCCGCCTTGTTCACTGACCAATCTGCAATGAGTCGAATGCGTGCGTGTTGCACGCCGTTCTCACAAGAAACGCACGACTGTTTGTTCTAAACTGCCTGTAAAGAGGGCCGATTTACGTCATACTGCAACCTATCTATTGTACAATCCTTATTTTATACACAAAAACAGTGGTTACTTTTTGTTCGTCTTTTGAAAAGATCTGATTCATTGTCCGCTGAAGGGAAACCCGAGGGTACACTAAGCAAGTTTGAAATCATCCCTCCAAGAACTTTTCAACATGAATCAACACCTGTGTACATTGTTTACTTCTGTAAACAGCATCACAAATGCAGACAGTTTTTCAGTACTTCTTGGAAGCTGCATCGCCCAAACCCTCTCTCCATGTGGCATCAAAAGAATTTTCTCGCCTCCTTCCTTCCTCCCACCATCTCCACCTCGGCAAGATGCCCACACGGTGACCTCCAAAAAAATTCTTTTTATAAGATAGTTGTCTCATGTTTTTTAATTACAGCGTCTCAATACAGCATCCTTGCCCTTCGTTATTATTAACCGCAGCCTTGGATCATACGTATCGATTCATCGTTCAGTTAAACGCAACCCTTCCTCCATTGTGCCATAAAAAAGAAAGACACAATTTCAGGCACTGACGTTTATAACGTCCTCCTTGGGTTTGCCAACTTTCCTCGAAAAAATAAATGGATTAAAAAAAATCGTCCCAAGATAAAAATCAATTGTGGGTAAAGGTCAGTGTCTTCAAAGATGCTGGTGAATTCCGTCGGCTAAAATACAGCGTTCAACTTGAGAACTCCTGGGTCCAATTTCATAGCTCTGCTTACCGTGGAATTCAGCGCTTATGGCGCCCAATAAAGCACATAATTCTGTGGGCAGTAAGCACAGAGTTCTGCGGTATGCAGAGCCATGTGGGGTGTCGTGGCCGAGTGGATAAGAACACCGAACTCAAGCTCTGGTGTTTCTGTTCAGCAGAGTGTGGGTTCGAGTCCCGGTCGTGACACTTGTGTCCCTGAGCAAGACGCTTAACTATAACTGCTTCTCTCCACCCAGGGGTAAAATGGGTACCTGTGAGGGCAGAGATGGTTCTTGTGATTGATTTAGCCTAGTAGCGCATATATTGCAGCACAGGCTGTATACTCCCCAGGGAGCTGAGATGGTTTAAGGATTGAAATAAATGGCCCAGTGACCAGGGGTAATAATGTTAGGCGCCTTGAGCATCCCTTGGGGTGGATATGTGCGCATTATAAATAATGTTATTATTATTATTAGTATTATTATGAAAGTGGGCCCAAGATTCAGGATTAATGGTGACAACTTTTGCTTTGGTTTGATGTGAATATAGGTCTACTTTTGAACCAGTGTATTGGTTGTGACATCGCATATTGAAACTTTTCCTCTGGTAGTAACCCATTAGAGGAACATTACAGAATTGGCTTTTGCTAACAAAACAGTTGCTGGCAGTGTAAGCACTTTATGTAATCCACCATATACATAAACTGACAAACCTGTAGAAGTTTGAGTTCGATCGGCTATGTGGGTCACGAGAAAACAGTGAAAAACCGATTACACATTTGCATGAAATCATATAGATTCAAAAAATAATAAAACGCTCACTGAGGGATAAACTCCAATCTGAAAATTAGTTTATTCATTTCTCATCAAATATGGCATTTCAGACAGAAATATTTCAAGGGATGTTTTCAACTATCATCATTTTATGTAAATCTGTGATCAAAAAGTATATTTTACAAGTTTTTTTCTTACCAATTCTGTAATTTTCCTTTAATCTTGCTTCATTACTCCTTGATTAAAACAGCATTCAGTTTGGCTGGTAATGGTTCCTTCCCTGCCCTTCCACCTCTGTGGACCCCGGTTTGATTCAAGGACCTGAGTCTTGCATGTGGATTGGGTTACCAGTCACCACCCAAACCTAAAGCTGAGAATTTCTTCATCATCTTCTCTACACACACCTTCAGGCCAACAGGCTACCAGCAAGTGCTAGTTAATTTTCAGGGTCTTTTGGTTTCATGACCAGAAAGATTATAAAATAACAGCAACTTAGTGGATCGAGGGGACTTCTCGTTATTAACTTCACAGCCGCGAAGTGAGTTCTTTTGGTCTCAACGTTTCGACTAGCTTGCTCTAGTAATCCTCAGGAGACAACTCACGTCAAGAAATTTTGAGTTTCACTTGACACAAACTCTTGGTGTACGGACTCTGAATGTTAATGGATAAGTCAGTTACAGTAATAATAATAACTTGTTCATATAAAGGTCATTTTACTATAACGTATCAATGCGCTTAAACATGCCATGCTAAAACAGTTCATACTGACCGCAAACTCAGACTCTCAAAAACGAAGCTAGAAAGCTAGACAGCATTTCTTCACTTCATCTTCAAATTTTAGACTCATATCATTGTTAACTTGCTTTTAGTTTTTGTAAATGACAGATTTATTGTGAAGATCCATTTTGAAGTTCAGGAGTTATGTTTTTTTCAAATATTAAACTTTGAATTAATGCAATTCGACACCAGGTGACGTCATCATGATGTCACAACAACGATTTCATTTATAGTTATCTACTGATTATGTGTGAAGATTGTAGGATCTTATGAAGAGTGTCGTTTTCCCCGGACAATCATAGCTTAGAAGAAGAAGACAACAAGGGAAAAAGCCAACAGTACAACACCCTGAACACCTAACGGTTTGTTCACCGGGATTGCTTAGTGCCATATGTTGCACTGCACGCTGTCTAATTGCATCTGGTGAATAACTCAATCACACCGAATTAACAAAATTATTGGACGCAGTCGTCTTCAATCACCGCAGCAAGGTCTTAAGAAAACCAACCAAATATCTGGAAGTTGAAACCCGAGAGTGGATCTAATCACTTCCTAAATAAATTAATCTCAGCATTTCGAAAGCTGTCATGTTCCAAAAATAAAGAGATGGGTATGTCAAAAGACAAACTTCAGCGTTTGATTTGATAATATAAACAAATAATAATAAAAACCCCCACAAAAACATGACATTAAAATAATTTACTTATGTATGTAAGCCCCTATTGCACTGAGAGTTTCACACTTAAAAAGCATGCAGACAACATTGGTAATTGTCAAAGACCCGTATCCGCACTTTATTTAAATATACATGGAATAACAACCCGGTGAAAGTTTAAACTCATTCTACGATCGGAGTCACAAGATTATTGTAAAAAAAACACCAATGTTTTCACTGTTTTGGACTCGCGACTTCTCAAAGACCATTGCCCTTGTAGGGTGTCATGGCCGAGCGGTTTACTCATTGGGTTCAAGTTCTGGTGGTTGAGTCAATGGGGTGTGGGTTCAAATCCCTGTCATGACACTTGTGTCTTTGAGCAAGACCCTTTACTATAATTGCTTCTCTTCACCCAGGGGTATAAATGGGTACCTGCAAGGGTAGAGGTTGATATTGTGTATGAAAAAGCCTTTGGAGCGCCACAGCAGCCCAGGGCTGTATACTCCCCAGGGAGCTGAGAAAGATTTCAGGAATGCTATCGGCCCAATGACCAGGGCGCTAATATAAAACGCATTGATACATTATTGTAAAATGCGCGATATAAGAACTAGTTATTGTTATTAATATTCAAGCAAAAATATTTCAGTTTTCGACTATGACCGTCTTTTTATCCTGTAAGTTATCTGCAAATCTATGAACATTTATATTTTCAATCTTACCAATGTTGTCCACAGCCTGCAGTGGATACTTTTGGTAATCACTCAAGAAATACATTACCATAAAAACAAACTTACTGAGAGCTGCTGACAGTATAAAACATTGTGAGAAACGACTCCCTCTGAAGTAATGTAGTTTTTGAGAAAGAGGTAATTTCTCACTCTCTCAGGCATTAGACAGCACACAATTCTATGCAACAATTCTATGTTTTTTCTTTCATTGTTTTCTTGCAACTATGATGACAAATTGAGCCTAAATTGTCACAGTTTGTTATGTTATGCATATATAATGTTAAGGTACACCAAGTGAGGATACATAATCTTTGACAATTACCCAAAGTATCTGCCTTTAATAAAGTCTATAGTTCTGAAATCTGCTTCTGTAACGCCCATTAAATTTCAGAATAATGCAGAGCTCTTGGACTTCAAACCGTAATTGTTTTCCTTGTGACAGCCAAGATTGTCCCCTCATCTGCACACCGAGTTTAAGATTAACACTGGGTAAACCATTTTCCTTTTGAATTATGTAGCAAGCATGTACCATATTGTCGATACGGGCTCATGTGCAACTAATTACTGGAAAGCCTTATAGTCGCCCCCCCCCAAGGCGATCTCATCGCTTAATGTGTGGCAAACTCCCTCCACTCATTAGAGAATACAGGAGCTGACTAATTAGGCATAGTGTCACCAATGCTATGCAGATACTGCCACAATTAAAACAGCAATTTTAATATCATTGCCCCGCTAATTAGCTGCATATATAAACATGGACATCTGCTACGAATGAATGCTTGTTCTGTACATTTAAATACAATGCAGTCCAGCCAAGTTTAAATACCGTAGTTCTTTTGTTGGGAGAGGGAGGGTGGGGGGGGGATTGTAAAGTGTAGATACAGCTTCATGCATAGACCCCTCACATATGATGCCACAAGCTCAAACAGGGCCTTTACCGAGGTCAAAGGATGACCTATCATTCACTGATCGTTGTTAAGGGTCACACCAGGATTCGAACCTACATACACTCTAGTGACTCAGCCACCAGAACTTCAGTTCAATGCACTATAGACCACTCGGCCACGACATGCCACTACAGAACTTTACAATTCTTCTAAAAACTTAATAAGGACTGGGGCAAAATTTGTACAGCTTCGCTCTGAACTTGTGTTGGCTTTCCAGAACATTGCTTTTCTCTGCTGTTATACTTTGTCGGCTATTGTCTGTTCCCATCTGTGAGTAACAATCCATTTATCTATTGAATTATCAAATGTCGTTGAAGTTCAAAAAATGTGTTAAGGATACAGTGTGTGTGTGTGTGAATCTTCAATCCTGCGACGTTAACTAATTCATTGTGTATGGATTTTTCTGTGTGTGTGAAGTAAATTCAATTGGTTAGTAAATTAATCAATTAGAGCTGCTGTTTGGATCCCACCTGACCCCTGGCTATCCAACTATTCTCTATGTAAAGTACGCGACGTATAATCAAACACACTTCCATGGGAATGTACAGAACATATGGTTGTTGTAATCATCAAGACAACAAAAATCAATTTTTAAAGAGTGTGAATGCATCAATTCAACATCATCCATAAGACTGACTTTAAAGACATGTCATACAAGTGGATTTTGGAAGAATAATACTAATTATATTGAGTCTTATACAGCGCACGTACCTACCAATAAGGTACTCAAGGCGCTTGAAGAAACAGACACCTTTTAAGACAGGTTTTGAATTTATTTGAATTATGAGATCCATTTATGTAGCACCTTCTAAGGGTTTACAAGGTGCTGCGGTGCATTCACCAGCCACTGCAAGAATCACCGGAGCAAACCCCTTCTCTTCGCGATAAGTGTAACTGGGTTATTTTACGTACATTGCACAACACACGGGACCTACGGCTTTACGCCCCATCAGAAGGACGAAGAAATAATGGTTGGGTGTCTTGCTAAAGGACACAAGTGTCAAGACCGGGACTCGAACCCACACTCTGCTGATTAGAAACACCAGAGTATGAAGCCGGTGCTCTTAACCACTCGACCACAACATGCCAATCGTTCCAATCCACCGGGTTTATCAACAAACCACCGAACAACCAATCTATGAAAATGTCATCAAATTAAAGCTAGTCACCTTTTCCAGAATAAGCAAATTATGGTTTATGCTTTTTTCAAGGGACTTTGACCGTGTCTACTTGTTGACTTTAACAAAATGGATCCAGGTGGTGTTTTGACAGAGCGAGGACAACCAAACAGAAAGTTGTTTAGCAATATTATCTGCTTATAAGCAGCTTCGTAAAACTGGGCCCGGTTCTTCAAAGTCCTCACTGGTTGCCAGTTCAGTATTTGATTCAATTCAAACCGCTCCTAATTACCTACAAAGCCATCAATGGACTTGCTTATCAATACATCACCACTCGCAGGTACATTTATCTAGTACACTACTTCCCCACATTCCCAAATGGAAACTTCACTCATATGGTCACCATACAGGCAAATTTCCAGTTAACTATTAGAGAACCATCTCCCTATGGAACAGTTTCAAGAAGAGACTAATAGCTAATTTGTACTCTTGATACCAATGCTATAAATTGTTTTGATTGATTGAGTGATTATCAGCCGAACTTCTTCTTCTTCTTCATGTGCCTTGCCAGAGGCTGACCTTTAGCGACCATACACCTGAAACCAATCCAATCTCTAGCCCCACATGTAATATCCAGCACAGTAAAGGAGTTGCCAATGCCAAGCCCTGCATAACCTCAATCTATGACACCCTCTGGCTCTGGTTCCATCGATTCACCCATCAATGGCCAGTCTTTCCAGTCCATCCTTTCTGATGACATGCCCAACAAAAGTCATTTTAATCAAATCCCTCCTCTCTCCAATCATGTCCAATATTTGTAAATTTTGAGATTTTCTTAGTCCATAGTCCCCTCGACATCTGGGCCCAATTTCATAGAGCTGCTAAGCACAACAATTTGCTTAGCATAAAATTTCTTCCTTGATAAAAACAGGGTTACCAACCAAATTTCCATGTGTTGCATATTGCTTCTTACTGGTATTCAGCTGTTGTTTGCTTATCCTGAAAATCACGCGGAAATTTGGTTGGTAATCCTGTTTTTATCAATGAAGAAATTTCATGCTAAGCAAATTGTTGTGCATAGCAGCTCTATGAAATTGGGCCCTGTCTATAGCACCACATTTCCATGGCCATCAGTCTCCCTCCGGCAGTCTCCCTCCAGCTGTACACCAAAACAATGCTATTTCTTAAAACATTTTGCTTGTTCCACACCTCTACGCCAGGGGCATATAATTGAAAGGCTTCAGTACTAATCAACTTAAACCCATCTCAATGGGATTATCAATTATGCAAAATACATTTTACTCACAACTGATCAATGGTCTAAAAAATCCTCTGAAGTCAATAAATTACCATGATCAACCAAGCGTTATGAATGGTGTGTCACGGCCGAGTGGTCGGTCTCGCGCAACGGAGTCTAAGAGCTCTGGTGTTTCTGATCAACGAAATGTGGGTCCGAGTCCCGGTCTTGTCACTCGGTATCTTTAAGCGTTAGAGACCATTCATTTCTGTAAAAACATCAACATATGCCCAGATGTTGCTAATCGTGTTGATTTTTGTTCAGGAAAAATGTGTCGGGAGAATGATTAAGAAACAGAAATACATGGTTTTGTTTTAAAACTGTACATTCTATGTTGACATGGGAGTCACAAGAAAATGTCAATTCGGTCTGATCCTTTTTCTTTGACCCTCTTGCTTGAGAACTTAGAAGTATGTCAAACACTTGCAGCCGCTATGGGCATCTCAGCAAAACACCAACACCCATTATTGCTTCGTCCTTCGAATGGGGTGTAAAACTGTCGGTTCTGTGTGTTGACTAATGCACGTAAAAGAACCCATTTCACTTATCAATAAAGGTACACGTTGCCTTGAATTGGCCGAGTTGGTCTATAAAAAGCATTTGTAAACCATTTGTTATAAAATGTACATGGTTAGAAAGATGTTTTAAAAGAAGAATACAATGATCCACACAAATATGCCTCGATGTTGCGTGGTTTTCCTTTTACATCCTAAACTAACAAAATCGGCCATTTTATGGAGTCAAACTTTTGACTCCACAAAATGGCCGACCGTGTAAGTTCGCAAAGTTCACGGAAAACCACGCAATTTCGAGGCATATTTGTGTGGATCGTTGTATTCTACTTTTAAAACATCTCTCTAACCATATGCATTTTATAACAAACGGTTACAAACGCTTTTTATAGACCAACTCGACCGATCCAAGGCAACGGGTACCTCTAAGAGAAGGGGTTCACCCCGGTTGTTTCTGGCATGGTCGGTTGCATTACGATCATTTGCACTTCAACCAATGTGCGAGTACACACAGTATAGGAAGACGATTAAAAATGAGAACAAGGGCTTCAACTGCTCCATGTTTAGCAATCTATCATGACTGAAACACACACACCCCCAAGGCATCCATAATTACCCCAATAGTCATTTATAATGTATAACCATAACAATACTCTACCTGGGGATATGCTAATAGATTCCACAGCTACATGAAACCATACATTGTATACTCATGTTATCATGACTTACATTATCATCACTGACTCTATGAACTGACACCAACAAATAATAACAACAAAGATTTAGTTCAGTTGTCGTCAGTTTCAATAATTAAAAATCAAAAACAACATAATTATAAAACAAAAACAAACCTGATCTTCCAAATGTTTGCCTTTGTTCCAGCGCCTTGAATACCTTATTGGAAGAGATACATGTACGTGCGCTATATAAGACTCCAATATTATTATTGTTGTATTATTAATACCTTGAGAGCCAAAGTAAATCTAGTGCATAATTGTAAATAGCCATAATAAACCATATTCCATTCATTTTGGGTTGAACAAAGACCAGAGCATGATTTGAACCTGCAAAACTTGCTCTGCTGTTAATTTTATAACTCTTGAATTTATGTGGAAATTATGACAACGATTGTACAAATTTCCCCTATGACCAGTGTAGCATCTCGCCTGCCAGAAAGGCCCCGGAATGTACAAGGTCACTCTTATTAGTGTAAGATGGTTTTATAGGACACACATCACGTGAACCCAGTTTCCGTATTGATTTAAACACGTTTCATACATGATCTTAAAGGCCCTGTACACTATTGGTAAGATCGAAAAACACAAATGTTCACAGATTCACACATAACTTACATGGTTTAAAGAAAGTAATGGTAGAAAGGGTTCCTTAAAATATTTCTGCCTAAAATGCTATCGTTTCTGAAAAACTAGTAAAACAATACTTTTTATCACGCTTGATAAAAACTTGATGTTAGAAAAAACAGAAAACACATAAGGTCTCTTTTCACTATTTTCTCGTGACCTCGATGACCAATTGAGCTCAATCTTTCACAGGTTTGTTTGTTCATGCATATGCTGAATCACACAAAATGTGGACACTGATTTTGAGCCGTTACCAAAAGTGTACAATACCTTTAAGAAACAAATCACTTGTTGCCGTTTTGGTGCAAGCTGATCTTTAAAAGCTATTTAAAGGCCGTTGAAGTCTCTCCTCTGTAGTGTTATACATTAACTCCCATATGGTGGAATACTAACACAGTCCCTGACGACAAGGCCAAAAGAAGGTCTCATTAGCAATGCAGGAATAGACCAGTGATTAATTGATGAGAAACAAGTGGTCAATGGGCTGTGTGTTGCAATGTATGAAAAGCCCATTAACGGCCGTTCTGTTAAGCCAGTCGTAACGTCTCCCTTCTTTTGCATTTTCATTTATGAATAAATCGGTTAAGAACAATTATGTTGATTCCAACAGTTGTATCTCGTTTCTCCGAAACCAATTATTTTGTTGAATACAAACACAAACTGCTTGTCTTCGGAACTCCTTGCCTGGTGCATGTTTCCCTCCATCCTACAATCTAGACTGTTTAAAGAGGAATATCAATTCCTACCTTCAGCTTCCCTGAGTTATTTTCATCTTAAATGTTTTCTTGTAGACCCTGATCAAGACTGGCTTATAGCCTTGTTTTAGGCAAACTTGCATAAACAAAACAAAAAAACCTGAATTTTAACTCAAAGAGGTTTTTTTTCTTCTGGGATCCTCCCTCGATCTGACAACACTTTGACTGATGTCAATATTACATAAAGACCCATCCGCACTAAAACCAGTGTATGGCCTGAAATTACATGGAGGCCACGGAAGCCATGGCCTCCATTGCCCCGGTCTTGGCCTTGATGCCCCTTTAAAAGTTTCCAATAGACTTTAAGATTGTCCAATGGAAGTGTCCTTTGCAAAATGAAAACGGCCTTACCCTCTCCAAGATGAAATTCCTGGCCTGCTGGGGAGTGGCGAGGTTACATTTAGTTGGAGTACAATGACTATTCTCAGGTTTTGTCATGATAATTACCGTGCCTCACATCCAAGCCCGGTTGCAAACCGAGAGAAACTTGTGAGAACAGTATCTCTATCTCTCTCACTGTCGCTATTTATTTATTTATTACACATCCAACAGCACAATTAGCGCCAGTAACAGGATGAACAGGAAATGAGAAGAAATGCTCAGTTTTAGATACGGGAGAAAAAAAAACAATGGGGAAAACCATGCAATCAGGTAGTGACTGAAAACCCAATCTAGAACATGCAAGGCTCTGGTCTGAGGTGGGATTCGAACAGGGGTCCACAGAGGTGAAAGGCAGGGAAAGAAACCACTGAGCCAACCTGATCCCAGGGTGGACTATCACTATCAGGCAATCCCAGCAACAGTTGGGCCGTCCCAACTGTGAAAACTCAATTTGGGACCAGTCCCAACTGTAGTTGAGATTAGTCATAAGTTGGGACGGAAACGTTATCTGGAGCTGCCAACATTTGCATCTTGCAATCAGGGAGATGTTCTACAACAATCAGGGAGATAATATTTAGAAGCTACATTAAAAATAATAGGTAGACAGTTTCCACAAGCGGGGAGGTTGTCAAATTTGTTCATCAGAACATGGAAAGATTGGTTTATTTTCAGGAAACTTTCTGCAGAATCAGGGAGAGTTGGCAGTTCTGCATTATATTATATTTTCAAACACCTTTTTAAAAATGTACACAGCCTGTGACCCCTCCAACATTGTGGTACTCTTTCTAAAAATATTGTCAACTTTGTATACTTGTCATCTGACATGAAGTGGTTTAACTTTCTGTTTGTCCCATATGCAGCTGCACAAGTTCTTGAATTTGCCCACTAGTCATTGACTGTTGTGGCAGAACCTCACACAGACTCTTACTAAGTTCACGTTGATAAAATAACTAACAGATTAAATATTCTTAGGCCAACTTCCATCTTCATTTACCTATGTCATTGTATATGGTTTTTGAGGCATTGCATGGTGAGGTATCAACATATAATCGGTTTGCGGTAACACCATGTGTATAAATATCTACTTTGCTGTGTAGATTTTGTTCTTTAGAGAACTTGTCTTGCTATTTATTCTACTACCACGGAGTAGATTTTCGGAATTTGGGAGACTTCTCAGTTCTGAAAAGAACCGTCCTGCTTATGAACTACTACCTGGGCGGAAGGTAGGAAATCGGCCTGGACTACTACTTTAGCTTTGTGGGTCGGGGGGACTTCTCGTAATTAACTGCACTGCCGCTGAGTGAGTTCTTTTGGTCTCAGCGTTTCGACTAACTTGCTCTAGTCATTGTCAGGAGACATAGTCAGGAGACTATGTCATTGTACTTTTTCCTAGTTTCACTTGTTGACATATATTGGCTGAAGGGTTAGTAAGATTATCACATGCACCACAAGTGATGTGGACTTATTCTACATGAGAGAGAGAGGGAAGCTGACGTCAAAGTGGTGTTGGGTGTTTCTGTGACGTGTGTGATGTGCCAGACGGTTGTAAATTATGTGCAAGAGGTTAACATGTGGCGAGAACATGTTAAAGACAAAGAGAGTACTTTAAAGCAATGAGAACTGTTTAGACAGTGACTTTTGTCAACGAACGAAATCTCACCCCAAAAATCTGTGATATATAGTCAATGACAACTGTATGAAATGTAAGGAATATCAAGGCTTGAATTTGAGGAAAAAAATCCACAAGACCGCAGGGCTTGTACATGTAGCTTTAAAAAATGAACCAGAAGTGTGTTTATAAGACCAGAATCAAACTGAGGGAAAAAATACTACCTTCACATAAAAACTGTTTTTTTTTAACAAACACAGAGAGTAGAATTATCTTTTGTCTTACGTAAGTGTTCTCAACAGAATTGAAAGATATTTATAAGACTCAAAGTCAAAGTCAACATTTGAACATCGAGTTGTTTAAGAAAAGAAAGACATTATAGAGTGAAGTATTAATATTATTCAATTGAAAAACACAAGACCGCCGTACTCGTCCTAATGTGAGTTTACTGGCCAAAACCTAAAATCACTGGCCTTGAGCAAGCAGTCCAGGGGTCGATTTCACAAAACTCTTCCTAACTTAGGACTAGTCCTAGGCAATGCTAAGAGATAGGCCTAGTCCTAAGTTAGGACTAGTCCTAAGTTAGGACCAGTACTAAGTTAGGACCAGTACTTAGGACTAATCCTATCTCTTAGCATTGCCTAGGACTAGTCCTAAGTTAGGAAGAGTTTTGTGAAATCGACCCCAGTACTAATTTGAAGCCCTGTATGTATAACCCCAATGCAATTATTACATATATTGAATTGTTTCGGTTGCAGCTGCTAATTACAGAATCCAAACTGGCCTCTTGTCATCGGTCATGTGGTCTAGTTGTAAGATGTCAGCTCGAGAATTTTCTTCTGTGGATTTTGTCTTTGTTTTCGCAGGACTCCGGAAAGAACTGCATATACAGTGCTTATTACACATATAGGGTAAAAACAATAGTACTATTCTTTATCCCCGATGCAATTGTTACATTTACAACACCTCTTCCTTTAATTCTACCTGTTGATTGGCCGAGAGCGTGTCACATGGTGTTGTGTATTTTTACTCTTGTACATGTTCACCGACCAAAGGAACTATTCAACAAACTATCTTCCCGAGGCGAAGCCGAGGGAAGATAGGCTGCTCCGGGGATCACCTCGAGTGACTAGCTTTACTACGCCACTCGAAGTAGTCAATATTTGTATACTATGAAACTGTTGCTGCTAATTACTTGGTTTGAACTAGCCTTTAGTCACTGGGCACGCTCAGTGGTCTAGTGGGAGGACATCTTCTTTATAATGACAAGGGTCATGGGTTCGAATCCCAGTGGAGTAGTATGTCTACAGACTTTTAAACAGGACTAGGGAAAACACCGAGTATAAATCACATATAGGCTTTAAAAATTTTCAATTATAATAATGTAATGTAATTGCTTTAGTTCCGGGAAAAACTAGTTCCTGTGTCTCCCCTCAAAAACAAAAAACTGAAAAACTCTAGGAACATATGGAAATTAACATGATTCAGGACACATAAGGGTTCAAAGTTAAACAACCTTTAATAACCACAACAACAAACTAACGATTACAACGGATACTAAAAAACAAGGATCCCCTCTTGTGAAACAGTTGGCTGTGTTGTCTTTAAAGGCAGAGGGCGCTATTGCAATTCCACATGGTAGATTAACACAACTCTCTAAATTGATCACGACACAATAGATAGTTCAAAGGCCCGATTTTACTGGCAACCAAGTCTCCCCGAACTTGAAGAAATATGTGAGACACAGATGAAGTCAATAGGCCTTTTCACCCCAACAAGCTACGATCCGTGCTGTAAGCTACACAGTTCCAATCCGTCCCAACTTCATAAAATTTCAACACGGTCGATATCCGTTTTGCTTTCACACTGCCCGACGCAAAAAAATCAGCTTTTTCCACCACGTGTAATTCTCTACACCTTCAACCTACCTCCCGAGCAGGGTCAATTCTGGACGCTACACAGGTCAATGCCAGGTTGAAATGTCACAGTGTGAAAAAGTCCGTCAAACTACCATGGGATTGGCAGCTGCTGCTACAGCTAGGGGCTGTTTCTAAGGGTGTTGCTATGGGAATCCCATGCTTCAGCGCATGTTCAAGTGACGGCCAAGTCGCAGCCGCCAATTTAAACACGAACTCTAGATTTGAATGATGTCTGGTACAATGCCTTGCTCAGTCACAAGTGAAGGCTCAATAGACCTTGTTTTTGACTGCATGAGGGCGCTTTCAGTGCAGCAAATATCCTTGCATCACAATTACAGTGTGATCTTATTCTGACTATGTTGTTTTCTTGTACGAATGGCCATACAAATAATATAGTTTTACTTGTTTCGCATTACGTAAATTTGGTCTACACATGTATTTATTTATTTAGACAGGGTAGCCTTATCAGTATTACAACTGCTATCCCTAAGGGCCCTGTGTACAAACGGCAAAAGTAAAATTGTAAAATACAGAGCAATCTTTCTTTCATTATAGCGCTTGTTTATGTATCACTGTATAGTGCAACTCAACCTATCGGCTGCCATACTGTACAGTTTGTCACGTTTTTGTTTGTATGAAATAAACCAATAATAATAATAAGAAGAAGAAAAGCCATAAATCAAAACAGAAAACTGAGTGTTAAAGCAAAAACATTTACTGCCCCATGCAGTAAAAAATACTGCGAATAGCAATTCCATGGACTAGATCAGGTGTTACTATCACGCTTGGTAAGTGACACCCATACAAAACATCCAATGAAATGTGCGGTACAAAGGCTACCAGTCCTTGCTAATCTGGAGGTTGCTCTTGAACCAATTCACCAGATTTCATCATCACAATATATTGTGGTTGTGCTATTTTAGGAGTCAGTTTCCCCATGGCCCAATTTCATAGAGCTGCTTAAAGGAACATTACAGAATTGGTAAGAAAAAAACTTGTAAAATATACTTTTTGATCACAGATTTACATAAAACTTACACGGTCTAATGATGATGATAGTAGAAAACATCCCTTGAAATATTTCTGTCTGAAATGCCATATTTGATGAGAAATGAATAAACTAATTTTCTGATTGGAGTTTATCGCTCAGTGAGCGTTTTATTCATTTGTTGAACCTATTTGATTTCATGCAAAGGTGTAATCGGTTTTTCACTATTTTCTTTTGACCCAAATGGCCGATCGATCTCAAACTTCTACAGGTTTGTCAGTTTATGTATATGGTGGATTACATAAAGTGCTTACACTGCCAGCAACTGTTTTGTTAGCAAAAACCAATTCTGTAATGTTCCTTTAAGCAGAAAATGTCGCTTAACAATTTTCTGCTGCGCAGAAATCAGCAGGATACCAGTCACAAATTGTACATGTGACAAGGTAGTTTGGCCGGTAACCTTAGTCTGGTTAGCATAATTTTGTTGCGCTTAGCTACTTTTTGTGCTTAAGCAGCTCTATGAAATTGGGCCCAGATGTGCTACACTGTGTACTGCGCATTTTAGGCGGCGCGCCCATGTTTACACTATATATGACACTATTAGGTTTGGGTAAATTCGTCTGTACACGCCCAAACCAAACATTACTCCTATAGTGTCCGCCATATTTCAAAAAGGCTAATGGGCAGACAGTAGCTGAATGTGACATCAGTGCAAGAGATCAATACAAATGTCCATGGTTCAAGTCCTGCTCTTGTAAACTTCTGTTTGTTTAACTCCAAATTATTTAAAATTTACCCAGTCAGTTACCCTTGTGGTTTATTACTTGATATTTGAAAAAAACAATAGTTCATCCCCTGGCTGCCGCTTCCCAGGTTGTATTGTAAACTTGGGTGCGATCCTTGGCAACATGGCAGTTAACGGTTGTTTGGCATCTGACCGGCACCCCCTAACAAAGATATTGACAAAATAGGGAGACCGCCAACAAAGGGCTAGATAGCTCAGTTGGTAGAGCACCGGCACATTAATCCAGAGATCATTGGCCCTAGCTCTAGCCAATATTAATTAAAATCTACCCAGTCAGTTTCCCTTGTGGTGTATTACTTGATAACAGTATTTTCAGTCTGAGGAAGTCAAATTGAGCATTTAACAGTGACCAAGCAAGTCACTGTACCAGACATTATGTGAAGGAGAATGGACGAGAAAGTGTAGATTCGTGGATAGAATGTACATGTACAAGCTGATGGCGAGTACACTGTAGTCATGAATCTACACTTTAGAGTCTATTCTCTGACTTCAACTATTTCCCAAAAGCCATTGATTACAGTGTAATTTATCAAATTTTGTACTTTGTAAAACGATGTTTGGTCACATATATAACGTATTTTGCAAATTTATAGGCATACCTTACAGTGCTTGCATCATTGGATCGAGTACAATGTTTTGAACAGTTTTACAATAATTGTCTTACTAAAGTGAATTCTTTGACTGAAAAATGTTCCAGTAAATTGAAAGATACCGGTAATATGATTTCCAGCTGTGTTTTGATGTTCATCATGTTTCCAGTTAAACAATTCATTTTAGTTTGTAACGAATCTACAGTTGAGTGTAGATTCGTAAAAATAATCCACTTTTATCGATCGACAGACGTCACAGAAATAATTTAATCAAATTTAACTCGCAAATGGCTTACTGGGAAAGCACTGAGCTTACAATGCTCAACCAGTAAAACCTATATTTATAAATACGGTGCAAGAATTGCATCATTCAAATAAAACAGTAACAATTTGAGTTGACAAAGAAGGTACTTACATGTGTGTAGATTTTATCATTGTGTTGAAAATCCCCCTTTCTTCTTGGCAAGATATGCATGTGAACATGCTGAAAAAGATTCACACGATGAAAGTTATGAGCATGACAAAAGCCAAAAACAGCATCTGCGGCTTGTCTTGGTGTGACTCTCTAGGCAAACTGTTCAATGCTTGGAGTCGATATCGATGGCTGCGCACTCTCACCAACAATCTAGTGCGTATGTGGCTGGTTCAAGTCTAGCGACTAGACTTCTCAGGGATTTTGTTTCACCAGTTGTTACAATTATTATTCTCACATTTTTTTTCTTCACTAGCGGCGCCACCCCAGCCGCAGTAAAATATTTCACCATTTTGCAACAACTCCTGTGCGTTGTGGTTCCTTTGTCAATTTCATTGAGAATTATATTTACCTTAACTGTCTGACCAGCATCAGGTCCGTCCTGAAAAAGTAAAGCAAGGAACAGATAATATTTATAAGTGCAGTAATAATAGGCATTATATTAGGCGTTTTTACTATGGAGGAAGAAACATAAGGAGTTAGAACGGCCCATCCAATCATCCAAAGATGGTCAGTGATTTAAGCTGGCTGACCAACGCTAAGCTAAGCAGACCCTCTGATGCCTGAAAGATCTACGACCGCGATAAGATCTTTCTGTCTTGACAATCTGGGCCCAATTTCATAGAGCTGCTTAAGCAGAAAATACTGCTTAACAAGTGTCTGCTAAGCAGAAATTAGCAGGATACCAGTCACAAAATGTACATGTGACATATGGTATTTTGGCTGGTAACCTTATTGTGGTAAGCATAATATTGTTGTGCCTAGCTACTTTTTGTGCTTAAGCAGCTCTATGAAATGGGGCCCTGGTACCGCTCAGGACATACTCACTGGAGAAAGGATTGTTCGTGATCGTAATAGATAATAAAAACGACCAAGCGAACAAAACACAGTTGGTATGTGCAGCACTGCTAGGGTACACTTAGGCCTACTAGTGTGAAATGTTTTCCATCCGATGCGTTGGGGAAATTCTGAATCGATTTGGATAAAAAAAATTTAAAAACTTTTGGAAAGTAAATGCTTACCGGGTTACCACAAAATTTCTACTGTAGATGGTCAAGTGAAGAATGCATGGTAAGTGTGGTAAGCACCTGTGCAAGTTTTTGCCAACCTGTGATAAACGCTGAAGTAAGCAGGAAATTTTCAGCTCCAGTTTGTTTGTTTGTTTGTTTGTTTGGTTATTTTTGTTCGGAGGGGAGGGGGGGGGGGGCTTGAATTCGGCCCCAAAGCTACTAAATACTCTCACAGACAAAAACAAATTGTAGGTTTAACAAAGACAAACTGATTAAAGCGGGAGTTGAACCTCTACCAACTGAGCTACCCAAGTTTCCCTTGTGGTTTATTACATGAATGTGGACTTAAAAGAATTCCCCTGTGGTTTATTACTAGACAAGACAATTTGTGTGAATTACCTGCAAACCGAGTGACATTGCAGTCCCTTCATACTCTACTTCAACAGCCTTGGCAATGATGTGTACTGCCTTGAACATGTCGGCAACCTCCTCGGATGTCATGTCATGAAACCGCTCTACGACACGCAGCGGCGAAACCAGAACATCTTACAAGAGTAAGGTCAAGGAATTTTACTTCTGGATACAGTCTGATAACAAAGCCACTATTCTGTTAACCAATCACTTGGCGCTGGAATTTCCGAAATGTTTCCCGTGCTCATGTCTCGAGATTGAGCCTTCAAATTTGGGATGTAAAAGCACTGGCCCAAAAATTCTGAGATTGCGCTGCTCTCTCTCACAAGATTAAGCAATAATCATGAGATTGCGCTGCTCAATTTAGAGAATGAGCAACAATACTGAGATTGTGCTGCCCAAACTCAAGATCAAGCAATAATCCTGAGATTGCGCTGCTCAATTAGAGAACAAGCAACAGTACTGAGCTTGTGCTGCTCAAACTCAAGATCGAGCAATATTCCTAAGATTGCGCTGCTCAATACATACATGTCTAATGCATCAACCTACCTACCTCGTTCTCAGTGGTGTACATCTGTGTTAGAGATGTACGCAGAGCGCGGATCAAAAGAGGCATCAAGTCATAGAGCAACTGGTCCACTCTCATTCTTCTTTGATCTTGTGTAGTTTAGGGTGACTGTGTAAAAACACGATTCATTTAACTTAAGTGGATTGCGTCAAAATACTTGCATTTTGACATGCGTGTCTTAAGTGCCATACAAGTGCCCTAAAAGCAAGCGTAGAGCAGTCACTTTTGGTTTGCCAATCAGCATTGTTTTTCAGCACCTCCCTTCCAGGGGGTTAGTGGCGTAGAGGTATCGATACGGCGCGCTGCCCATGGTGACCAGGCTGGTCAACCTACCAAAGGAATGCTCAGATTTCTAATCATAAGTTGTATATGAATAAAGACAAAAAGGATACGACCAGGCAGCACTGGCTTTCTGTTGACAAACCCATAACATAAGGTGTCTTGAAAAACACCTGAGCTCCTCTAATAAGTGTTGGCCGAATGCATACATCTTCATGTCGTCAGCAGCGGAGAGGGCGCTGTGGCATTTTCTTGGCTCTTTGCTCTTCAGTGTCACTTTCTCTCCCTTTGTCCTTTTGGGGAAATGAAAACGAAAGTAGTTGGTTTACCTTGTGGGTTTACGTTGTGACTAAAAAAAAATGTGCACAAATTTTGTTATCCTGATCATGCAAGATGGAACAGGCTACAGGACTTTGCCTGCTATTTGTATAGGAAATGTGTTGTTTATTTTAAAGGTCTTACTCCTATTAGATTTGATTTATTATTACAGATGTGATAAAAACTACCACATTGACAAGATGAGGGTAAAATAAGTAACTTCTGGTCTACAATGTACAATTATCACTGATCGGAAATGATAAAGCTATTTGTATGGTCTATAAACCTTGCAGACCTACCAGTACAAAATTTCTAGAGGGTTGTTTCAGATAATTAATTTTGATGGTACATGTACGTGGATTGATTGCTTCATGTTATTATTATTTTTGTTTGTTTGTTCTTTGCCGAGCAATTTACAATGATTACAGCATTACAGTTTTCCTTTACAGCCTTTATTAAAATATTGTTCTAATTTATACATGTAAGTATATTTGACACCAACAGTATGGTGTGTTCTCAGGTGTCTTTGTTTTCTTAATTTTCAGATTGTTACCTACCTAAGTGAATGTGCTAAAAGATAAGTAAATATTCCTTCTGGAGGAAAACAAAAACTTTCAGAGGGATTTTTCTTCTTGGCATCAACAAGCGGTGAAACTACCGTAACAGTCCCTTATTTTGCCATCACGTAAACGCACACACATTTTTTGAACAGTACTCCCGGTCCTGAGTGTGCATAGAAAAAGCCAAAACCATTTATGGGGAAATCCTAATAAATCGTCCCTTCCTTCAATTGCACTCTCTCCCCTTAAATTCATATCAATTGTTTGAGTACAGAGCTGCAGAAGATGAACGATAAAAAACTACCATGTGTTGTGTAGGGACAGCTGTAGTATGTTTGTATGTGTTATTTTGTGTCTCATTTTAAAGACGGTTTAAAGGAACATTACAGAATTGGTAAGAAAAAAACTTGTAAAATATACTTTTTGATCACAGATTTACATAAAACTTACACGGTCTAATGATGATGATAGTAGAAAACATCCCTTGAAATATTTCTGTCTGAAATGCCATATTTGATGAGAAATGAATAACTCATTTTCGATTGGAGTTACCTCAAGCGTATATTTTGAATCTATTGATTATGCAATTTATGTATAATCGGTTTTTCACTATTTTTCTCGTGACCCAGATGGCAGATCGATCTCAAACTTCTACAGGTTTGTCAGTTTATGTAATGGTGGATTACATAAAGTGCTTACACTGCCAGCAACTGTTTGTTAGCAAAAACCATGTTCCTTTAAATGAATTATCAAGTACTAAAAACCTTGTGGTTTATTACTTGATATTTAAAATAAAAGAGTCGCATCCCCTTAAGGTGATCCTCAGGCTGCCGCTTCCCAGGTTGTATTGTAAACTTGGGTGTGATCCTTGGCTACATGGCAGTTAACGGTTGCATGGCTTCTGACTGGCACCCCTGAACAAGGACTTTGACAAAATAGGGAGACCGCCAAGTAGAGCGCTGGCACGCTAATCCGGAGGTCATTGGTTCAAATCCCGCTCTAATCAATTTTTCTTTGTTCAATCCTAAATTACTTAAAATGGTTTAAAGACATATCTAAACCTGGAAGTGTTATTGTTAGGCTTTTAAACATTAACCCTCCTACTCTTGGCAACATTTTCCAGTGAGTTGACCAACCATTTGAAACTATTCGACTGCCAAGGTTGTCTACAGTGGCACAACTGTGCACAGAATTAACTGTGTACTGTGTACATGCATTCCCTCATGGTATCATATTGCAGGCTGGCATAGTTTATCTATCATTCAAAACCACAGTGAATGGTATTGAATGGTCAGCCAGCAAGAGGGTTAAGCTTTCAGCTAAACTAAAAAGCTTAAACTTGTTCAACCTTACTTAGTGCTTAAAATAACATTCATACCACCACCCATCAACCATAACAACCGAGTCAGAAGCGTGGATCACCTGCCACTTATTATGATGTAACAACATAATAAGCATACATCGCCACATGCCTTTAGTCACAAACCTTCATTGTTTTAGGCAATATCTATTCTCAGTTTTACTTTGTTATTGTATGTCCCCCCCCCGGAACTATTTTTATTGTGATTTCTGCAACTGAAATGAATTGTGTATTCTTAATTGCTACTTTCTAATTATTTGAGTCATATATTGGAGTCTTTATATGGAGTATTATATATAAATAGGGCACGTATCCACTAATAAGGTGCTCAAGGTGCTTGAACGAAGAGAGACACTTTTTAAAGGCAGGTTTTGAAGCTTTATGAATTATGAGACCAATTTATGTTGCACCTTATAATTGTTTACAATGTGCTGCACTCAGCAGCCACTGCCAGAAACACCGGGGCAAACCCCCTATAATGATAAGTGTTCTTTTGCAAGCATTATGCAATTACGCACCATCCGAAGGACGAAGCAATAATGGTTAAATGTCTTGCTTTAAGGACACAAGTCTCAAGACCAGGACTTGAACCCACACTCTGCTGATCAGAAACATCAGAACTTGAGTCCAGTGCGCTTGACCGCTCAGCCTTAACATGCCACAAGGAACCCTGTGGCGAAATTGAGGGCGTGGCTTTATAAATTATAGTATAGGGTTGACAGGTGGCGAATGATCAGATGGAGTCCATAGCCCAATTGGCACTGTGTGGAGCTACCCACCATCCCTTAACCCCCACACCCCAAATCAATATATTTAGTTATATAAAAAACAGAAGTAAGTTTTTGTTGAGACAAAACATGGTACATGGATACTCTTCCTAGAATGATGAGGATCGAACCTCATAATGTAGTGCATGGACATGATACACAATTTACAAAGCATAGAGCAAGGAACAGCTTGATAACTCTAAGCACAAAAGAAGTGCTAAGTAAACAAAAGAAGTAAAACAAAAAATACATACATGTATATATAAACATAAAACCACTACTAAGTCTAAGAGCATATGAAAACTGATGACATCATCAAGACGTCATTGCCAGTTTATATATAAACTCAGTTTGGTTGAACTTGTTTTGTTTTTTTAGCGAAATGGTACATTTTATAGTTGTCACAAGACTCAAGAGGGCACTGTTATTCAGTGTTAAGGATGAAAGCATTACTCAGTCTTATAATTAGAAGGCTTTAGTTAGAGACCGTCCATGTCCAAAATGTCAATTCATATTTTCAGACAAAGTCAAAACGAGCCGCAGAACAAATAGTTTGTTAATTTAAAGGAACATTACAGAATTGGTAAGAAAAAAACTTGTAAAAATACTTTTTGATCACAGATTTACATAAAACTTACACGGTCTAATGATGATGATATTAGAAAACATCCCTTGAAATATTTCTGTCTGAAATGCCATATTTGATGAGAAATGAATAAACTAACTTTTTCGGATTGGAGTTTATCGCTCAGTGAGCGTTTTATTCATTTGTTGAATCTATATGATTTCATGCAAAATGTGTAATCGTTTTTTCACTATTTTCTCGTGATCCAGATGGCCGATCGATCTCAAACTTCAACAGGTTTGTCAGTTTATGTATATGGTGGATCACATAAAGTGCTTACACTGCCAGCAACTGTTTTGTTAGCAAAAACCAATTCTGTAATGTTCCTTAATAAACTTCCTGTTTTGATCGGAAGACAAACTTAAACCTGACAACAAAGTTAAATTGCCTTGGGTTCAAACCGTGCAAGTAAAACAACATAGATTAAGGTACATGAAGTCCTTGATGTATTGTTATCAAATAGATCTAGCCATTTGGTACACTTACCCAACAAAACTTTGTATGGTTTGAGTAGTTTTTTTTTTAAATGATGAAGACCGACAGTTCTTGGTTATGTGTTGATGAATCCTCTGTGCGCTGACATCTTAGTTCACTGGTATCCAATCTGTAAGTCTTCAATATTCGATGTGGATTAATCAAGGGTCTTTTGGTTACCAGTGAGTAATAGTTTGAAACTATCAAGAGAGGGCGTTAGCACACATGTGTTTTGATTTCACAATATAACTGGCCGTTTTCGAAACCATAGCTTCGGCTTCGACATGATCTCTGTCGGTCAGTCAGTTGGACAGAACCCAAGCCTGAGCCCAAGCTGAAGCTGTGGTTTCGAAAACGGTCATAGTTCGGGCATTATTGCACACACTGCGCCCTCCACCGACAGGCCCCATAAATGGGCGTTTCTAATGAAGAAATCCCGGTTTATTTTGGGGGGCATAAATATCGGACGTGTCTCTCTCGGCGTTCATTCCAGCCTAGGGTGCAGGAACACATACTTTAGTTTCGAAATTGAAGCCCCTAAAAAACAACAACATTTTTAAAAAAAGTGTTAAATGACTTTTGCAAAGACTACGCGTTGTTGTGTTTAGGACACTGCTGGAGAACAAGGCTAAAAGTTTGTTCATTCATTGGTAACCAATGCACCTCGTGTTTTGTTGCGGCTTCTGTCTGGGTACCAATGTGTGGGTCTCTCATCTGCTAGCTAGCTGCTGCTGGCATTTAACTCAATCTGTGTGTGTGTGGTTCGCTGCTGGTACGGTAAGTTTGTAAACCCCATGGCTATGTTCTAACACTAACCATAGAGTTTTATGCACTAACCATGGATCTGTTTCAGCTTAGATTAAGGAGATTATTGATTTTAAACGATTCTGTTGTAAAGAAACAGTGTCAGTAAATACATTAGTTAAAATTAATCAGATTGTGACTTCAAAGTGTAGTGTTGTGTGCATGGACCAATTTTTGATTGTTTATTTATTTTTTAATGATTAATTAAATTTGTGAATTGTTCGTATTTTTGGTGGTGTTGACTGTTGTTTGAAAGGTGACTCCTCCAAGTCCAAGCATAACAGGTGGGCTGGAACAGAAAACAGAATTTGATTGGTTAAATTTCTGTATCCGACTGCCACTTTTTAAATAATTTTATTAATAATACTATATTATAGTAAGTAATACTCAAATGAGATTGCTTTTGGTAACACTAACTAACAGTGAGTGAAAAAGTGGCAATTGGATACGGAAATTTGTCCATTTGATTAATCATGACATCATTAGGCCTACATGAGGCCTAGATAGCACTCTGCGTCATTAAATGACGCCATGCTCAAAATACCTGGATGTCAAACAAACATTCCACCACTCACGCTGTCAGTGCCACTGTCAGTGCCACTGTCAGTGCCACTGTCAGTGTCACTGCCTCAGCACAGCAGACCCCAGTGACAGTACTGTGTACAGTCAGTACACACGAGCAGTACTGCACACGAGTAAACATAGAGAGCTTGGACATGTAGGGGCATACATTGTTGAAGAAATTTGATTTGTTGACTGAGATCTCGGTACTAAGCTTCTAATTTTAAATTTTTTAGCATTGGTTGATGTGGAGTGCTACATGGAGAATGTTGCCTTGGTCTTGACCTTGATGCCCCTTCCCCAACTTATTTCAAGATTTTCCAATGAACGCTTTCACAGTAGGGTGTACCAAATTGTTCCAGGGGCAGATTTGTTGAATCATGGAGGTAGGCATTTGTCGTTGTCTGCAACTCTAATCCAGAAGGAGCAATCGAAGTAAACAAATCTTCCCCTTCTTGAACAAGATCCGCATTTTGTTGTCGTGAAAGTGCTCAGTGGAGTGCCCCTTTGCAAAATGAAAATGTCCTCTCAAAATAGATGAAAGTCTACCCTAGCCTGATCAATGTCGATTACTTACCCAGCTGATTGCGTGGGTTTCACCCAATTGGGGCTTTTCTACCACATCTAAAACTGACATTTGTTCAACATCCTTGCCACACAGGTATCTACAACAGGCCTGTAGGTCACAGTGCTTGGCATTTTGTAGGGTTCTTTTGGTTTCATTACAAGAAATATTATCCACATATGGACTGGCAATGAGGTCACTAGAGCACGTCTATTCCCCCGAGGGACTGTGAGTGACCAGAAGGGGGACCTATTTCCTGAGGCCGACCTATAGGTCCCCCTTCTGATCACTCCAGGCCCGAGGGGGGGGGGGGGAATAGACGTGCTCTAGTGACCGAATCATGCCAGTCCATATGTGTTTTATAACATACCTCGGTCCAAAATATGAAACAAGAAAAGAAACTTTCTTGAGGGCGCTGTAACCAGTCAAAAAATTTAAGTCTATTGCCCACTTCGGGAACTATTTTCCACAAGTTACGCATGCGCGATGTTTTGACGCACGTCTAGTTCACGGTGGCGCAAATCTCATGCACTAGCCTATATTAATTAGCCCCACTTGACCGTGTTTCAGCCAACAAGAATACAGACCTAGCAAGAGGTGTGTTATAAACAATAATAGTAATGTAGTATTATTTGGAGGTTCCGGTCACTTGTCTTTAGACATTGAATAGTTGGTTAGCTCTGCACCGGGGAATGTCAGTCAGAGTAGGAGTGTTAACTACTTAAAATTAAAGGGAGGGTCATAGATTGTTTTTTTGTTTTAAACGAAATGCTGATTTGTATTCAAAATTATAAAGAAAGACACAAGTCTTATGTCAAAGTTTCAGCTGAGTACAGTGTCTACTTGCCGAGAAAACGGCCCAAAACTGTCACGGTATTTTCACACATTATATGTCGAAATCCATCCACATTTAGCGGGTACCAACCGCAACTCTTGCGGACACCAATCCTCAGAAATCTGAGAAACGATTCAATGCATGAATCATTTCTCAGATTCAAATGTTTTTAGATGAAAATTATTCGAACCACTTCGAAGGGAATCCTTTCTCAAAATAGTTTTTGCTATCAACAGCTGCAGCGCTTCTCACCGAGTAAGTTTTTATGGTCATTACTTTTTGGAGTATTTACCAATCTACGACCTTACTTTCAAAGCTATTCAGTTGATGATTATTAATTGTTTGTGTTCACATTTTGATAAATTTGCAGGAATGATCAAGTCTATATCCACAGCTAGCATGGTTCATTTAACAAGCTAACATATGCAGCTTATAGGCCGTCTTCAAAGCCAGATCTGCTACCTGGTTCCAGATAAATCTGGTCCGGTCTGCTTGTATCTGGATGAAACCGGTTTGATGGTGTCCAGTAGAGTGTACTTTGGAGCAGGTCTTGGCTGTTGTCTGGTGGGAGGTACTGCATGTTTTCCATGATGCAGCAAGAGGGTAGAGTGCAATTCCTTAAATATCATTTGGGAACTGTGAGAGGCGTTGCTTTCTGTCCCAAGGTTGGTATTTTTTTCAGGAAAAGATATTAAGCAGGGCTTGATTTTGGGAGAAAAATCCACGAGACCGCAGGGCTTGTAGCTAAAAAATTTTAACTGGACCGGAATCCTTTTGTACACTAACGCAATCAAAATGGAAAAAAACTTCTTGATTCCTGACAGCTTGCATTTGAATGTTTTTATTTAATAATAATAATAGTGGCTTCTTATATAGCGCTCATATCCGTCACTCAGTGACGCTCAATGCGCTTCAACATTCAGTATTTTTCCTGCAAGGTATTGTGGAGCTACGTTTTGAAGTATTAGACCTAATCCTTTACATAGCACCATGTAATGGCTTACAAGGTGTTGGCGAAATATGAGCTGCCAATCAAGGGGCAAGGGTTCTGAGCAGGGGGCTGCTCGAATTTTACAATGGGCTGCTGGCCCAAGGCCAGTGGTTTTATTGTCAGGCTAGTAAAATTATGACCAGACAAGTCAGGCGGTCTTGTGTTTGTCAATTTGATCAGTAATTGCACTAGAATTGAAAGGTATTTATCAGACTCGGAGTCAACACAATTTGTTTCTGTTAAAGATATTACACAGTGAGGTACATGTATTGTTATTCAATTGTAAAACACAAGACCGCCGGACCTGCTTGGTCATGATTTTACTAGCCCGACAATAAAACCACTGGCCTTGGGCCAGCAGTCCAGTGTAAAAATCGAGCATCCCCCTGCACAGAACCCTACCCCCCCCCTCCAAATGAGATTGAAAAAATGCACAAATAAAATGGTTTGATGTATTAAATAGCCCCCTTAAATTATGTCTATGCCTTTGCGACTTAATGCCAAGCTATCACAGTCTTTGTATGTATTTCTCCACAGGATCGTTACTTATTTTGCTCAGGTGCTTTCGATGGCAGGGTGAATCTGTACACGGCACAGAAATGCATCTTGCTACAAAGTTATTCAGTAAGTGTAATAGTTGTTCTGCTACTTTTATTACAAACGGTAACATAAAACACGAAAAAATACCTCGACCTTGAGTTTGTTCTTTTTCAAAACAAGCTTACAGTTTTGCAGCTCATAAAGGGATGGTACTTCACATGGAACAATTTCATCTGTTTGGCTTAAAGGTATTGTACACTTTTGGTAACAGCTCAAAATCAGTGTCCACATTTTGTGTGATTAAACGTATGCATGAACAAACAAACCTGTGAAAGTTTGAGCTCAATTGGTCATCGAGGTCACGAGAAAATAGTGAAAAGAGATCTTATGTTTTTTCAAATTATTGCGTGCGATAATTACTATTGTTTTACTCGTTTCTCAGAAACGATAGCATTTTAGGCAGAAATATTTTAAGGAACCCTTTCTACCATTACTTTAAATCATGTAAGTTATGTGTGAATCTGTGAACATTGTGTTTTTCGATCTTACCAATAGTGTACAGGGCCTTTAACAGAATGATTAGACTAAACGTGTTTTGTGTACACTGAATTCTAATATCGAGTAACAAGTGATGATTTTCAAGTAGCAACAGGGACTTTTTGCATTGCTATACAAAGGAAATCATTCACGACATCTTAATGTGTGTGTGTGAATCACACTCTTCTCATTTCCAAGAAGCCCAGGCCTGGAATTACACGGAGGCCATGGAGGCCAGCCATGGCCTCTGTTGCTCTGGTCTTGATGCCCCTTCAAAAGCTTCTCCTAGACTTTAAATATAATTTTCCAATGGAAGTGCCCTTTGCAAAATGAATGTGGCCTCGCCTTCTGAAAGATGAAACTCCAAGCCAACTTGCAAGTTAGATTTGAATGATGTCTGGTACAATGCCTTGTTTGGTCATAAGTGAATGCTCACTTTGATTTTCACAGACTAAATCCATTGCTGTGTCACATGAGGGCAAGCTTTTTCTTAAAAGTTACACAAGAGACAACAAACGTCCCTCCTCAATTAAATATGTGGCACAAGGATACCAGTCAATGCTGATCTGGAGGAGGTAGACTGGTTCCCTGTCTTTATCCGCGAGGATAAAGACAGGCACTGGGCCCAATTTCATAGAGCTGCTTAAGCACAAAAAGTAGCCAAGCTCAACAAAACTTTGCTTACAAGAACAAGGTTATCAGCCAAACTACCATGTCACATGTACAATTTGTGACTGGTATCCTGCTCATTTCTGCTGAGAAAATTGTTAAGCAATATTTTCTGCTTAAGCAGCTCTATGAAATTAGGCCCAGGTCTGACAAACCCAATGGTTTCATTGGATAGACACCATGGAGCCTTCCTCCATCCATATACATGCAATGACGTGTAACTACCAGACCGGTACTACACACATGAGTGTGTATGTACACACAATATTATTGCATGGGAAGGTCAAAGGTACACCTGGCAGGCAACCAGCAGGCCGGTATCTAGCGTCATTCACGCGCCTCAAAGTGTGACGCCAGATGTCGGAGCTATCTTCTTCTGACCTCTAATGATGCTTAACTACCAGATTTATAACACATGAGTGTGTGCTTATTATGGCATGCAAGGTCAAAGATGGATCTGGCAGGAAACCAGCAGGTTCTAATCTGGAGGTTCCGTCTTCCTTTAACCTCAATGAGGGCGCTGTTTGAGCTTGTGGTCTTCGGGGTAATTTAAACTATGTTTGCCGATGTGACTCGCTCGTTGTGTATACTATAAATTATTTGGGTTATTTTTGGTTGATTTATTCAGGTTACCACCTTTAGTCTTGCTAGAAACATTCACGCTGTGCGTTTTACAAGTGATGGCAGAAAGGTAAGCGGAGCAGAGCTTGAATAAAAAATATACAAAAAATAAACGCTGACCAGCAGTAAATTATTTAATCTTAAAGAGTGTGTTTTGTCCTACCTCCCTCCTGACAAAAACACTGACTCCTGTTGATTGACAGCCCATCTGGGATGCGTGGGAGGTGTGGTTCCCCCAGACTGATTAGGCAGTCCTAAATGGTTAAAAGGTGGTCACATGACCATGTTTACCTGGTTTAAATGGCCGATACAGGTTTGATGATGTCATCGTATTTAAGAACACCTCGTGGTGACAGGTTTTATTCTAAATGTTGTACCTTATTTATAACATTTGGATAAATGATGTTGGAACTAATAACAGAATTAATCAGATTAAACTATTAGTCAAATAAATATATGCATATCTCCTGAACTACGAAAGATAAATTTACAATCTTTGTGTTACATTGAAGGAATAACCAGTTTGAAATATTAATTTTATCCATGACCCGATTTAACTTTACCTTCTAGCCCGAACAGGAAGTTCAAATGCAAAATTGTTCATATAGAATATTGATGCTATCTCTTGTGTTGCATAATCAGTGAATCTTTCTGTATTTCTCCACCCAAACCCCTCCGTGTTCGTGTACCACCGAACTAATTTCTGCAGATCCTCGCCACCACCTCGGCAGGGAGACTAGCTGTAGTTGATGTCGAAACTGGTGCCCAGTTAATTACATATGAAAGCTGTAAGCATGATCTTTTATTCTCTTAGTGTTTCAATTGTACTAATAATAATCTGAGCATTTATTTAGCGTTCTTACGCTGAAAAGGTACCACAACGCTTTAGAACAATAACAAATTACAACAATCAAGGATTAACAATTCAAAGGAATAAGAAACAAATAAACAGCCTAGTAAGCAAAATAAGTCCGGAAAAGGTGAGTTTTAAGCAATGTTTTGAATTCATGACCTCCTCCCCACCACCATGAAAGGGACCTGTTTTATGTTATGTTAAGGCATACATTAAAATCCGTACAGACTTGGCATTTTTGCTAGCAAGTGTCAATATCACCCCACTCATATGTCACTCCACACCAAGTTGTTTGGACTTGGATAAGATTGGAAGCCTAACCCTGCGATAAAGCACTTGTTGTTGGCCCAACTGTCCCCAGTCCTTATAAATCTTGCACTTTTGGCAGTTGGATATAGCAGGAATTAGGACTGTGGGTTAAAGATATAGCAATGTGTACAAATCAAAGAAGAGAATCATCTTCAAGGCAGTGGATACTTTTGGTAATTACTCAAGAAATATATTACCATAAAAGCTTACTTGGTAAGGAGCACCTGAGAGCTGCTGATAGTATAAAACATTGTGAGAAAGGACTCTGAAGTAATGTAGTTTTTTAGTCAGAGGTAATTTGCACTGAAATATTTGAATCTGAGAAAGGCTTTAGGCTCAGGCATTTGAAAGCACACAATTCTATGCAACAAGGTGTTTTTTCTTTCATTATTTTCTTGCAACTTCGATGACCAATTGTGCATAAATTTTCACAGGGTGTTCTTGCATGTTGGGAATGTGCCAGTTAATCATATGAAAGCTTAGCATGATCTTTTATTCTCTTAGGTTTCATTACTATAATTGGCATTATTAGCGTTCTACGCTGAAAAGGTACCACACTTTGAACATAACAATTACAACAATCAAGGATTAACATTCAAAGAATAAAACAATAACAGCCTAGTAGCAAATAAGTCGGAAAGGGAGTTTAAGCAATTTGATTCATGACTCTCCCCACCAAAAGGACTGTTTAATGTTAGTTAGTACATAAATCCGTACAGACTTGGCATTTTGCTAGCAAGTGGCATAATCTCCATCTATATGTCACTCCAACATTGTTTGACTTGTAAATTGGACGCCAAACCTGCGAAAGCACTTGTTGTGTGCCAATGCCATCCTTTAAATCTGCACTTTTGCAGTTGATATAGCAGAATTTGACTTGGTAAAGTTAGCAATGTACAATCAAGAGAGAATCATCTCAAGGCAGTGGTACTTTGTAATTTCTCAGATATATTACATAAACTTATTGGTAGAGCACCTGAGATGCTTAGTATAAAACATGTGAGAAAGGATCTGAGTAGTATTTAGAAGAGTAATTTGCATGAATATTGAATCTGAGAAGGCTTAGCTCAGGCTTGAAGACACAATTCTATACAAGTGTTTTCTTTCATTATTTTTGCAACTTCGTGACCAATTTGATAAATTTTCACAGGTTCGTTATTCTATGCATATGTTGGGATACACCAAGTGAGGATACTGGTCTTTGACAATTACTAAAAGTATACCCAGCCTTTAACATAAGCGACTTCCCTCTAAACCATATAAACACCAGTAAAACACTTCAGTTTATTCACAGGGTAATCTTAACCATTTCTATTTTTCACTAGGTGCTTTTAACAGGAAAGACCGAACCGGTCTGGCTGTGGACCCCAAGTGCCCTAATACAGTAGTCTGCACATGTGTCAATGGAAAGGTAGTTGTTGCATTTAACAGAGTTTTTTATAGAAAATACCGTTGTGTCGGTACAAAAAGGTTGTATCTCCTAAAATAGCACTTATGTTACGCACGAGTTTGAAATTGTCAAAACATGTATCTCGCTTAAAGTAGCCGGGATGTACGCACAAAACAAGTACGCACTGAGATACAACGTTTTTGCACAGCATTTTTGTGCGAGACACAAAACTTTTGCAAAATCAAGATATAATGTTTCTGCACTGACACAATGATATAACATCAATTGATTTCATGTGCTAATTACCGAAAAACTGACCAATGTAGAACCTTGCCTGCCACAAAATTCACTGGAATGCTAAAGGTCAGTATTTTTGTAAACAAGGTGACCTTGTTTATGCCATGGTATTATATTGTGCAATACGATTGGTACAGAACAAGTCACATGTCGCATCACCTTATTCATGATGTATATAAATGAATTACAGAATATTACATAAAACAAGGAAGAAAGTGGTAGCCCTTAAAGACTTACTAATTACATTATTAGGTGTATGTGCAATATGTGCATGAACACCTCTTGTTTTTGTTCTGCTGTTTGTGTTTAAGTAATTAGTTAGTCTTTATGTGCGACTGCTATCTTCCTTGTTTTATCTATCAGACTAAACGCAGCTATCTCTATCAAAATACTACGATCACTTTATGTTTTTTCTTGCAGGGGTTAGCTGTATTTGATCTACGAATGTCTATTCCACGACTCTATATATATGATGTGAGTATACTTGAATTTCACACATAATCACTGTTTTAATTTTTTCAAACTTGTGTCTTGTAATAGATTGATCTATTGAGCTCTATTTCTTGTTGCAGTATGAGCCTTATGCATTGATGTGATGTCATCACGCTGCCATCTTAGAGGTAAAATAATGATGAAACAATGGAAAATGCACATCTATGTACTGCGTGTACACAAGATGAGCCAATGAGCAACCTTCCTTTGGACCTCTAGCCGAGGGTGCCCTACTCAAATGACGTCATGTGCGTAAGGTCGTATTGACCAATCACAATTGCGCATACTCCCCGCAAAGCCCGACAAAAAACTGACAGGTTAAAACCTGTTGTGCATTTTGGTTTGTGGTGTGTTGCACTGGCTTAATGGTCCAGGGGCACAGATGAATTTGCCCATACCTGTAAGTGGTGTTACTAAGCAATCGCCATGGTTCGTGGAGCTCAACGGATCGGTCTATTATTTCAAAGGATCTGCATAATTTATGTTAGAAGCTTACAATTGTACAAAGTGCTACATGGTATTTTACAATTCTTTCGTCAATGCAGATATAAATGAAACACAACAGAGAAGTGATTGTTTACAAGGGAATTATGAATTTATATGTCTCTCTGTTATATTATATGTGTTTACCTATACACCCATGTGTGTTAAGCACTGTATACTCAGTACTTTCCTGAGTCCGGTGGAAAAAAAACCACCAATCCACAGGCATATTACTCTGGTGTGATTCGAACCCACAGCCTTTGCCATTCTAGAGCAGATGTACTACCACTGGACCACTGAGCTTGTCTGGTGGCTAGAGGCAGTTTGAATTTTGTATTTTAGCAGTGGTTACCGCAATGATTTAAAATGATTTTAAATTTGCATCCTGGATAAATAATATGATTTGTGTTTGACCCTACACCAATGTATGTTATTAAGCACTGTACATGTATACTCAGGACTTTCTTGAGTCCTGTGTTTTGTTTTTTCTCTGCATTTTCTATATTTGCTCACAGATTTTGCATTGTATGCTTTACTCCTCCTTTTACCTCCTTTAGAATTTATTTTGTTTACCATTTTTTTCACAGGATCATGTTAGATTGAATTCCTTTGTATATTGTTGTCAATATTAAGCTTGTTATCGGCTTGTTGTAAGAGTTGCAGGAACCCTTTGATGGTTTCAGTGAAACCTGGGGCAGAGAAACCATTCTGCTCATCAATTGATTTTGTATTTATGTTTTTCACTCTATGTAATTCATACTTTCTTTACAGTATTTGGTACATGTATTTGCTATATTTTGAAGTATAAATATTGAATTGTATAAGGTATAATGATATTTTTATCTTGTTCATATTCTGCCCACCCTCTGAAACTATTTTTGCTCGACATGGGATGTGTGTCTTGTTCTGATTTTTAATTGTACTTAAAAAAAAATATTGTATTGAACCATTTTAGGTTTTGTTCATGCAGTTGATGGTTTTTGTTGTTGTCTATGTATTGTTGTACTCCCAGGGAGGACAGTTTTATGACAACCGTTGAGGCCAAGGCTGGATTAAGAAGTCCATAGGACCGAGGCACATAGTGTTAGCCAGAGGGGTGTCTGTTGGACACCCTGTTTTAAGTTTGGACACCCTGTTTTATCTGTCATTTACAAGTAACTGTATTGTAAGTAAACAATTTGGACACCCAGTTTTTAAAATTTTAGCAACTTTGGACACAAACCCAAAACCTTGCTGAGGCACCAGTAGGCATCCATGTTCTGTTGACTTAGGCACCCATGTTCTGTTGACTTAGACACCCATGTTCTGTAGGCTTAGGCACTCATGTTCTGTAGCTTAGGCACCCATGTTCTGTTGACTTGGGCACCCATGTTCTGTTGACTTAGGCACCAGTGTTCTGTAAGCCTAGGCACCCATGTTCTGTAGGCTTGGGTACCCATGTTCTGTAGGCCTAGGCACCCATGTTCTGTAGGCTTAGGTACCCATGTTCTGTAGGCCTAGGCACCCATGTTCTGTAGGCTTAGGTACCCATGTTCTGTAGGCTTAGGTACCCATGTTCTTAAGACTTATTCTTATCACAACTATTACAGTCCTTATAGAGGACCTTTTTCATAAAGTGCAAATGGCAGACCAGCCATGAGTTTCAACAGCCTTTTCAACCAACCTTGATAAACTTATTGCTACTGAAGTGCTCAAGGGAGATATTTTGATAATTTAAGGCGCGTTGATATGTTTTTCTTGCAGCTTCATAGTGATATAATCCGTGATGTTACTTTTCTGGGAGACAGTTGGCCCTGGTGCTCTGGTGAAACCACCTTCGTCACAGCATCAGTTGATGGACATGGCAAGGTAGGACGGACTGTCGCACATCGATCAAGGGCCAAGGGCAAGTTCGATCAAGGACCAATGGTTAACTTGTGCTTGGTTCATGATGTACGTAGCGCATGTGAACTTAAGTTGAGATGCAAACGACTAATGGGGTACTGTCGTCATGATCATAATCTGCATTTTGCTGGACATGGAAATATGAGCTCTCACCCAGTTACTACAGGCGCGGGCCTTATAAGTCGGATCAGCGTTATCAATTCTCTGATAACTGGTCCACTCTGCATTGTGCTATTAAAACTGCTATAGGTAACCAGTGATGCAACCAGCCTGAAGGACTATTGAAAATTAGCTTTTGTCACTACAAAACTTATGGTAGGAGATTGCAAAAAATGTTAGGTGCTGTCTTTGAAATGTAGGGTTTGTTTTTGACATTTTGTGAATCTGGGGATATATATATATATATATATATTTTTCAGGCTCCATTTAAAGATATTAGACAGGATTGGTAGAGCAGACAAAATAGTTGCAGGCATTGTTCATTTTTGTGTGCGATCAGTACATGAAAAAACAAATCTTCAAAAATGTTGGCTTAATCCGTTGTGTAAGTCAGGAGAAAATAGTGAAAAACCATTCACTATTTCCAGCATGTAAACACATTTTTCTCATTTTGGTTGTAACAACCGGAATCGGCTGTTGTATTTTGTTAAGATTTTCTGATACAGTTTCGTCAAATGTAACTTCATTTCAGAGGGAAATATTTCACAGAAAAAAAATGGCTCTAGTATGAACTTCATAATCAGTAAGCTTTCAGACTAAAATTATAAATTTATGTTTTAAAACTTAACCAATCCTGTATAATACCGTTAAATTTCTACCATGCTGTGTACTTAAATTGAAGCAGATTGTCTACTAATGATTGATTATGTTGAATGTTTTCAGGTTGTAACTCTGGATGGAAGGACTTTATTAGA
The DNA here is from genome assembly GCA_032158295.1 of Pycnopodia helianthoides. Taxonomy (NCBI): domain Eukaryota; kingdom Metazoa; phylum Echinodermata; class Asteroidea; order Forcipulatida; family Asteriidae; genus Pycnopodia; species Pycnopodia helianthoides. Next base: position 28,699,104 of record CM063244.1, read on the forward strand.
CATCTCAGCTGGGACTGTACTACACTGTGTAGACCCAACACCAGGGCCTTATAACGCTATGGAAGAAGATGGTTTCTGTAGTAAGTACATCCTTGTTGACCTTTTACACACATCGGCGGAGTGTGGGTTCGAGTCCCGGTCGTGGCACATGAGTCCTTTAGTGAGATACTTTAACACAGTTGCACCCGGTGTTTCTGGTTAACATAGCAAGCACCCTTGTTTACAGGTTTTCTCAGGCTTATGAGCTACGTTGACTAAATTCACTTACAAGGCTTCTGATCAGTAGAGTGTGGGTTCGAGTCCCGATTGTGGCACTTGAGTCCTTGAGTGAGATACTTTAACACAGTTGCACCCGGTGTTTCTGGTTAACATAGCAAGCACCCTTGTTTACAGGTTTTCTCAGGCTTATGAGCTACGTTGACTAAATTCACTTACAAGGCTTCTGATCAGTAGAGTGTGGGTTCGAGTCCCGGTCGTGGCACTTGAGTCCCTTGAGTGAGATACTTTAACACAGTTGCACCCAGTGTTTCTGGTTTACATACAGTAGCAAGCACCCATGTGTACAGGTTTTCTCAGGCTTATGAGCTACGTTGACTAAGTTCACTTACAAGGCTTCTGATCAGTAGAGTGTGGGTTCGAGTCCCGGTGGTGGCACTTGAGTCCTTGAGTGAGATACTTTAACACAGTTGCACCCGGTGTTTCTGGTTTACATAGCAAGCACCCTTGTGTACAGGTTTTCTCCCAGGCTTATGAGCTACGTTGACTAAGTTCACTTATAAGGCTTCTGATCAGTAGAGTGTGGGTTCGAGTCCCGGTGGTGGCACTTGGTGTCCTTGAGCAAGCTACTTGACCACAATTGCCTTGTCCTGCAGATGGTACATTAAGCTGTAGCTTCGGGCGGTGTGGATCATACCACGTGTGAACCTCTATTGGGAGGAGTGTTGGCTCTGAGGAGAGCCGTTGTGGTCTTGACGTGTCGATCTCAGTAAACTCTGCTCATCTTCTCTTGCCATGAGTGTACAATACCTGCTTTTCTTGTCTTAGGTGTGGTGATGCTTGGTGGAGGCGAAGTGTGTGCTTACCTGCCTCATGCTGGTGTACAAGAAACACTCAAACAAAGTGGGGATGATGCAATATGGAAACTCAAGTAAGTTCGGAGAGCCAGATTATTTTTCTTTCCAATTTTTGTCTGTGGGTATGATGGCGACAAATTTTATTTCAAACATCTCCTTACCTGCTTGGTCAGTTCGTGCCAACTCAACAAATCAACAAGCCATTTGCAATTTAGATTTGAATAATGTCTGGTACAATGACTCGCTTAGTCACAAGTTGCCACTTAAATTTGAATTCCCCAGACTATATTGACATCTATGTCACATGATTTGGGAAAAGCTTTTGTGTAGTTACATAAGAGACAGCGAACACCCATACACAATTATGAATGAATGGCTATGGCACAATGGTACCAGGGTTTGCTCATTTGGAGGTTGCTATACAAAAGCTTACCTTGAGTCATGTGACATTGCAACTGTCTCTTTAGTCTGAGGAATTCAAGTTGAAGTAAGAAATCACAAGGGAAACTGACTGGGTAAATTTCAAATAATTTGGGGTTGAACAAAGAAAAATTTACTAGAGAGGGATTTGAACCCTGAACCTCCGGATTAACGTTCCAGCGCTCTACCAACTGAGCCATCTAGATAGCCCTTTGTTGGTGGTTTTCCTATTTTGTCAATATCTTTGTTCGGAGCGCCAGTCAGAAGCCAATCAACCGTTAACTGTCGTGTAGCTAGAGTCACCTTATTGGGATGTAACTTTTTTATTTAGAATATAAAGTAATAAGCCACAAGGGAAACTGATCGGGTTAACTTTCATTAATTTGGGGTTGAACAAAGCAAAATTGAATGGAGCGGGATTTGAAACCAACAAAGATATTGACAAAATAGAGAGAGTCTGCCAACACAGGGCTAGATAGCTCTGTACATGCCATAGGTAGAGCGCCAGCCCGTTTAATCGGGAAGTTGTTGGTTCAAATCCCGCTCTAGTCAATTTGTCTTAGTTGAACCCAAAGAATTAGAATTGAAGCGGTAACCTATGATTAAAAGCATGTCATTGCAAACGCCTTATTGACCAGTGGTTACCACTGATTGGCCTATCCTGTTAAAATAAGAAATAAATAGAAAAATAAATAAAATTAAATTAAAAATAGCAGTGGAAGGGCCTATAAGCTCATTGAAGAAATAACTAAGTCACTGTTTGTGTACACAGGTATACGTCCAATGGAAGTATGCTGTACACGGCGTGTGAAAAAGGAGTAATTCGAAGGTAAGAGCCAAATTTGATTTATTTAATTCTGTAATAATTATACACACATTTGAGCCAGTCAGTATCTTGGTGATCAGGGCCCAATTTCACGGAGCTGCTTAAACAGCATATAGTTTGCTTAACAGTTTTCTGCTGAGCAAAGTAAGCAGGGCACCGTCACAGATTGTACATGTAGAATTGTATTTTGGCTGGTTACCTTATTCTGGTGAGCATAATTTTGTTGTGCTTAGCTACTTTTTATGCTTAAGCAGCTCTGTGAAATTGGGCCTGGTCCATAGACTCAGGGATCCATAAGCTCAGAATTTTGTGGTAAGCTGGGCCATGCAATTGGTCTCGGTATTTAAATTAGGCTCTGATGATATATAAGTTCTGTGTCTTTACTGCATGGTGTGTCATGGCTGGGCAGTCTAGCACGTCAAACTCAAAAGTTCTGGTGGCTGAGTCATCGGTTTGTGGGTTCGAATCCCGGTCAGGACACTTGTGTCCTTCAGTGAGATGCTCGACTTTAAATGCTTCGGATCACCCAGGAGTAAATGGGTACCTGTGAGGGTAGAGATTGTTGATGTGAATGATTAGTACCCAGTGTGGCCCATTTGGCTGCCGGTGCTGCATACTCCTAAAGAGTTGAGATGGTTTCAGGAATGATAACAAGGCTCCATGTATTTCTTGAGTAATTACCAAAAGTATCCAGTGCCATTAAAGGGTGCCCTTACAACTATGATACAAGTCAGTGTACTACAGTCTGCAGCACAACCAACACATCAAGAAATATGAGACGACTTTGACAGAATTGTGACAATGCATCACACAATTTGGTCAAGTGAGGGCGTTTTTCAAATTTTGGATATTTCTTCCAGGAACATGCCCCTGCCCTTGTGTATCACTGCAGCAAACTTCAGATGAAGTACTGCAAAGAGGGAATATTCATCAGTACTGCAAAGATTGAATATTCATCAGTACTGCAAACATTGAATATTCATCAATACTGTAAAGATAATGAAATATTCATTAGGACTGTATAAAGATTGAATATTTATCAGCACTGCAAAGATTGAATATTCATCTCGATGTAGAAACAATTTTTGTAATGAGTTACAACAATCTTCTGGTTCCAAACAAGCCATCATTTAAACCAAAGGGAATCTGCATATATGCTGTTTCTATGCCCTTTTTTCAGCGCTCTTGTAACAATTCGTAGACGTGATTTACCGTGCTGAAGCAAATGATAACAAAAACACTATCCATCATGGTACAATACAAATACATTGTCTGTTTGTGTAGACTGAAAAGTAGCCTGAAACATTGGTGAATAAGACATGAAAACTTTTAAAGTGTAACATTTTATTCTGGTAACTTTAAAATCTTGAGAGTCCATATTTTAAATGGGGGTGGGTAAGGGTTGAGGGGAGGGGGCACGTGGGAGGGGGCACATGGAAAACCCACCCTTTCAGGGTTCTCCGCGGGAATTTCCAAAACTGGTGCATTCTGGACCCAAATTTTTTGTAGTTTGTTCTAAGCCTGCTAAATTGAAACAAGGTAATTGGTTCTTTTTACTTGGTGTTTATCTTTGGTTTTGAAAGCCCTACTGTGCAATCTGGGGGAATTCTAGATGGTTTTATCTTCATGATTTTTGTAAATTTGATGTGAAGTTAAGGAAAACAAATTCTTATTTATTTTATTGCGTATCCGCCGCAATTTGTCGTATCTACATCGACCTGAAGATTTGCACATGTCTGCTCGATACGCTAGCTTGTGAAATAGGGAGATCCCTAACCCTAGCTATGTCTCTGATCATAAGTGAACAAATGATTCTGCACTTATTGCTGTCTATACCTGGACAAAAAATGATGTGCATTTACACTCACTGACATGACATTTAAAAGGGTCGTTACTGTGGAGCATTAACATAGTTGTCCTGAAAGCTTGCCACGTCCATTATCCTATTATTATATGCAACTAGGCTTTTTTAAATAATGGATTGTTGTCAGGTATCTACCATCCATAGAAGTGTGTGTCAATTGTTGTCACCATGCCAACCATTTTGTCAACTGCTCTTGTAAACATCTGCAAAATGTGTATTGCTCTCCATGGCTTGATGCACACATAGAATATTGGCATTGTTATAGACCATTGCAGGGCTCGCCCTTAACACTACCCCGGCTGTACATTGTCTAGTCAAAACTGCTATGGGCTAGTAAACACCACTTCTCAACTCGCCCAGTGCACTACTAAAAACTGTGCAACCTACTTGTCGACAACAGCTTTATTTTTAAAGTTATTTTTGAGTGTGTTATGTGTGAATGTAACTTCATTTGACCATTGAACAGGTTGTGATCGCTACCATTAATACATCCGAAAGATACATGAATGACAATACATGTTAAAAATCTGGGCTTCTAAAACTTCCTAGGGGCAAGTAAAATTGACAGTTTAATTGCCTGGTGGGCTACTTTAAAAAAAAAAACATATAGCGCAAAACCTGCCACTATCAACACTGTATAACAAACCTGTGAAAGTAAAAGGAACATTACAGAATTGGTCAGAAAAAAAACTTGTCAAATAAACTTTTTGATCACAGATTTACATAAAACTTACACGATCTAATGATGATGATAGTAGAAAACATCCATTGAAATTTTTTTTGTGTGAAATGCCATATTTGATGAGAAATTAATAAACTAATTTTCCGATTGGAGTTTATCGCTCACTGAGCATTTTATTCATTTGTTGAATCTATATGATTTCATGCAAATGTGTAATCGGTTTTTCACTATTTTCTCGTGACCCAGATGGCCGATCGATCTCAAACTTCTACAGGTTTGTCAGTTTATGTATATGGTGGATTACATAAAGTGTTTACACTGCCAGCAACTGTTTTGTTAGCAAAAACCAATTCTGTAATGTTCCTTTAAGCCCAATTGGTCATTAGAGTCACAAGAAAACAGTGGAAAAAAAACCACCACCTTATATGATTTAACACTGTTTTCAAACATCTGAACTAATTGTTTCACTAATTTCTCAAGCAATTCAGCCAAAAAATAATTGAAGGGAATATAATACTGACCATCATTATACTGTGTATGTTATCGTCCAATCTATGAATAATGTTATTTTTAATCTTACCGATGTTGTGCACACCTTTTGTTCTTGAAATAACAAGTTTAACTCGACACTTTTGAGTACCGGTACCTCAGTCCTCTACTCACTCCATGGGAAAATAAACATTTTGGAAGATAATTATTTGCACAATTCCAGCTCAGCTGTTGACTTTACTCTTTGGAAATATATATCCTTTCTGAGTTTATTCGTGGGAAAAAAATCCCCCATGCTGAGCACATATTGAGTCAGTTTTTCTTTTTAATAAGAAGAAACTGTTTTGCCGTCAGTCAGTGACCGAGTGTGTTATAATGTCCAAATAGACTCCACCCTCATAAGCCGACTGACACCAACAACCATTCCCTGAGGCATTTAAGAAACACATTGTCCCCAGTTATGTGGTTGGGATTCTTTTATAAAAATTGGAATGCTTGTGACTTGCCCTCGGCATTGAAATGTGTTCTTAAATGTGTTATGCAGGATTGGTATGGATAAAAGACTTATTTAGTTTTAGTCTGAAAGCTTACTGATTACAAAATTTATATTAGAGCAAATTTTTCTGTGAAATAATTCCGTCTGAATGGTTGGGGATGAGGGGGGGGGGGGGGGTTTAGGGGTATTTTCATATATTAAACCATTCATTTGTGCATTTTCTTTGATCTCCTTGGGGGGGGGAGAGGGTTGGAAGGGGGGGTGGGTGAGGACTCTGTAAGCAAACTTTTTCTGAAAATGCTTTTCCTCAAACAACATTACTTAACATTCATACACTGCTGATTTTGCTACCAACTCTTTCCATTGCACATATCTGGGAAAAACACAAAACAGCAGCAGGGTTTCATCTGGCCATCTACATTCTCTCCTGTCACTGTTTAGTAAATGTCATAAGTGTTAGTGGCATTTTCAACATTTTATAAAGCGAGCGTCTTTAAAATTGTATTCTGGAACACATTGTACATGTAAGCTTTAGTTAAAGATAAGTTTAAAAAACACAGCAATTGATCAACCCCGCCCGCATCCATTTTTGAAGCTGTATGCTTTTTTTCTTCTTCAATTTTTGCTTCATCTTGGCACCATTCTTTTGACGATTCTACAAAGCCAGCAAATTTTTAGTCCGGATCTTTCCTCCTTGAAACAAAGGAACTTCAAATAACGATGACAAAGAGGCCCTCGTCCTCTCTTTTTTGAAAACAAAACAAAACAGGATCAACTAGAAAATATTTTTTACGTTGGCAAATTTTGTGAATTTGTAACTGGTTTTAAAAAAACATCTAAAGACTGAAATTCTGGTCTAGTCTTTGTCTTTCATTTCAAACTAGAAGTTGGAACAGTAAGTCAAGTAACATATTTCTCCATATTTGTTTAATACACCTAGACTTCACCTAACTACAGATACCCTTTGGAAAGAAGTTGATGAAAGTACAACCCCTTCCCATCCTTGGCTGTGGTTCTGACTAAAAAAACAGAGATTCCAACAGGATGTTTGTCATAACCACTTTATTCAGGGTGCTCTGTCAACCGATAAATGCAATTCAGGGCCCTCCGCTACGGGCTCCATTGCACCCCATGCTCACATTGAAAAAATCACAAGGTTGTTTCAATTGTTTGGGTTAGAAACCATTTGAGGTATTTTTTTTCTTCGCGTTTCTATTCAATGTTGTTCCCATAAGTTTACCATGACCCTTCTTTTCTGCCGTGATGATTAATTGTTGATGGTGTTTCTGTGGCCCCTTTTTTCGTTGAACTTGTATTTAGTTTTTGTGCATGTACACTCACTTTACGCAAGGACACCCATGTCATGTACCAAGTGCACAGTTTGAACTTGTGGCCTGATCCTTCATGTAGGCAGTGGAAGGCTTATTTACCATATAGCAGCCATCTTGTTTTTTCTTCCATTCAAACCAAGGTAACCAAACTGAGGCTGGAAGTGAAAATAGTCTGGTCCCCCTTTTTTTTTACAAAGGGATTCTGACAGCGATGGCTGCAGTAGTGATAAAGGTCTCTTGCCTCCATGGTCCTTGACATAAGCCTTTTGAGATATGGTGGACACAATACTAAGACACCATTAGGTTTGGGTGAATGTGCCTGTATAACTGTATTTATAAAGCGCCTTTTGCCAAGGGATACAAGGCGCTGATATATATTTTTTTAACCTGCCATGTATGTGGAGCTACGTTTTTGAAGTATGAGACCTAGTCATTTATAGCACATGTAATGGTTTAAAAGGTGCTGTGGCGCAATATGCTGCCGATCAAACCAGGAACACTGGGGCGAACCCCTTCTCTTTACAATAAGTGTACTGGGTTCTTTTACGTGCATTACACAACACACGGGACCTACGGCTTTACGTCCCATCCGAAGGACGCCCAGCAATAATGGTTAAGTGTCTTGCTAAAGGACACAAGTGTCACGACCGGGACTCGAACCCACACTCTGCTGATCAGACACACCAGAGCTTGAGTCCGGTATAGACCCAAACCAAACAGTGCACTCCTGTAAAGTGTCAACCATACCTCAAAAAGGCTAATTGCCTCGTTGCTCCTTGAAATGTTACCCAGTAGAAATTGAAATTTCCCTCATTGAGGTGGCCTTTACTAATGGACAAACTTCCTTACCCTTACAACCACCAAGCATCAGCCCCTCAGTATTGAACCAATTTCCCTGGGCTCATTTATGTCATCTGTTGTGTTTTCCAACTTTTCTGGTGCTTCATGTACGTGAACTTCTCTAAGTTGTTCCGTGTTGCATTATTATAGTTCTATACTTATTCTTCATGTTGTTCTTTTTCAATCCTTTTGGGGGATTTTAGGTATTTTCAATATTTTGATTTCTTCTGACATTTTAACTTTCTCTTAAATTAGTTTTTAGTTTGTTTCCGTGTGCAAGTACTTGGCTTGTTCTCTGTACACTTTTACTAACTTGTTTACTTTATTTTAGAGTATTTGTACTGCCTAGATTTGATAGTTGTTATTATGAGGAGCTTTGGGTTATTTTTTTGTAACATAAAGCGCTGTATAAATGCATTTTATTGTAAATTATCATAAAAGTAAAACTGTTTTCATGGACTGCATTATGAACGAGTTCATGTAAATACACACTTACCAAATATTTCTCATTATTTTATTTGTCATCTTCCAACAAGCAGTTATACAAAAAAATAATTTGCAAAACAAACTTAAGCAAAATTAAGAAGCCGATGACTAGATTATTGGGTACAGATACAGAAGGATTCTACACTGCTATTCCTTAAGTCAAAAAACGTAACCGTTGAAATAACCATTGCGTAAATTTTAATACAAAAAAGCAGATAATAATTGTGATCTAAAAACTATCCTCATTCATTGAGTCAGTCACACATTCATCAGAGCTTTCTTAAAGGGACACGTTGCCTTCGGATTGGGCGCTTTGGGCTGCAAAAAGCATTTGTTATGAAATGAATATGGTTGGAAAGATGTTTTAAAAAGTAGAATATAATGATCCATACAAGTATACCTCAAAATTGTGTCCGGTTTTCCTTTTACTTTGTGAACTAACACGGTCTGCCATTTTGTAGAGCCAAGTTATTTAGAAATTAATAACAAACAGTTCACATGTTTCACACATGGTAAATTTAACAGGCAATCAACTGCATTGCTTTCAAAAGCAACACTTCGGTAGCACTAGAAATATCTCCCTCCGTCCCTTAAGAACATCTATGAGAAAAGTGAAATATTAAATTGTTTTCTTCCCCGACATGACCTATGTAGGAAAATATATTTATTGCTAGATGAAAATAAGAAAAATGTTTTGATATTCATTTATAGAGTTGTATCTATGTGTTTGTACAAGCATGCCAATGATAAAGTACAACCCTTAAAGGAACATTACAGAATTGGTAATTGTAAAATATACTTTTGATCACAGATTTACATAAAACTTACACGGTCTAATGATGATGATAGTAGAATACATCCCTTGAAATATTTCTGTCTGAATTGCCATATTTGACGAGAAATGAATAAAATAATTTTCCGTTTGGAGTTTATCGCTCAGTGAGCGTTTTATTCATCTGTTGAACCTATATGATTTCTTGCAAATGTGTAGTCGGTTTTTCACTATTTTCTCGTGACCCAGAGGGGCGATCGATCTCAAACTTCTACAGGTTTGTCAGTTTATGTATATGGTGGATTACATAAAGTGCTTACACTGCCAGCAACTGTTTTGTTAGCAAAAACCAATTCTGTAACGTTCCTTTAAAGTAGATGTGAACAAGTACAAACATTGATCAACCTGATATATTAAGTACTTCTCTTTGTTCTCCCCATTGTTTGGATTTGTTTGGTTTTTTAGCATAGTCCCATTTGGTTTTGTACACAAAGCAAAGCAAGGAAGTCCTTGATCTGTCGAAACCACTCAGATTCCATTGTCAATGTTCCCGTTTCAACGAGTAGACATGCTCTCACCCACACGTAAGACCCAATAAATCAAGGACTTCTCTTCAATCTTCCATTGTTTGGAAATAAATGTTTTTTTAGCGACGTCCCCATTGGGTGTGTTCACAAAAACGAACCTGAATCTGTCAAACTACCTTGATTCCGTTTGTTAAAGTCCTTGAGGACCACCATCGAGTTATTACATCATAGAACCATGTGACCCGGCTCGACAAGAAGCATTTTTGCCCATTGAGAAAATGGCGCCGACCTATCATATCACACAGGTCAAGCACGAGTTCACACAACCAACATTTTGTAAGTGGGCCTCCGTATGTAATTTACCCATAAGGATTGGTGCCCATGGTGGGACAGCGGGTCGACGTTTGCGTAATAAGGAGGGCTCCCTCTAGCTCTATTATATAACTCTATGGGTAGAGACACTCATGCACTAATTGTGGTGAGTCTCTCTGTCGGCTATCTTAAACAGCATTGTGATCTGCTCTAGCGACATTTCAGCCATTCACCAAAAACCCTTAAATCTCATCACATAATGAATATATATTATAAAAATGTACGTAACCAAAAACTACATTCATATGTTTAACTGTAGATCCAAGTGAAAACTCTTTTATACTTCTTAAAATGATAAAAATAGTTAAATACTTGTTTAAAATACATGTACATGAAGGAATAATACTACATGTATATAATTTTACTAAAAAAATACATATGTACAAGATGTCGATCTCCCCCAGCCCAACCCCAGCCCAACCTTAAGAATAGAAACATTAACTGAAGAGCTTAGTTTTATTCACTACTTTACTTTTGAACCATTAGTGTTCATTTGCATCCCCCCATAAACGTTTTATTGATTTATACTTTTTTTTACAAATTTTCTCTTTATCAAGTAATAAACCTCACAGCAAACTGACTGGGTAAATTTCAAATAATTTGAAACCCTGAATAGAGGTATTGACACAATAGGGAGACTGCCAACATAGGGCTAGATAGCTCAGCGGGTAGAGCGCCGGCACAGTAATCCGGAGGTCGTTGGTTCGAATCCCACTCTAGTCAGTTTGTCTTTGTTTGACCCCATATTTTCATAAATTTTCTTTATTAAAACAAATTTTATGTCATCTGTTTGTCCACAGAAACCATGTTGCCCTTGAATATGCGAATTAAAAAAGCCTTGCTCAAAAATGATCAAAGTGTGCATCTGTCCATCACACGTGTTGGAGAAGCTTTTGTATCAGTTTCATTTGTACAGTTACGATCTAAAATGCCCTTGAAAAGTGTGTTAAAATCCCCCCTCCCTCTAAAATAAATGCCACAAACCAACCAAAGCTTTAAGGCACATTGGTGCAACAATGGCGTTTACTTATACTATTACGTTGTGTTATCTTCTAAGCGTTACTTACAAAATATCCAACTGCACTTTTATATCAAAATAATGGTACGAATGTAAGCGTGATATATAATAAATCAGCAAAGTCACTGTCGATGCATTAAAAGTATAGCAGTTGTTGAAATAATGCCGCTGACAGTGGTGTCCTGCAGTTCAAAGCTCTACAGTATACATTTGACTGCACTGGTATATGTACACATATAGACACAGCGGTTCCAGATCACCGGGTACCAGTTACAAATTTTGTTCTTTTTCAAACGTGTTCGTAGTTGCGTACATTGCGTACAATGATGTGGATAGATTACTGTGGGCGATAGAACATCGTAACTGCATGGCTGACGTCAGAGCCAAGGGTCATATTTACTGGTTGCTTTTTTTCCCCAGCAGTCTACACAACCATGGGATCGGGTTTAGGGATGTCACCGTTGCCAAAATGTGTGTCCTGTTCATCATCCGGTAGACTGAATCGGACTTTGTTGGCGGAGCCGTTCCGGGCGTGTCCATTTTGCAGGGAGTGGTTGTGAGTGTGAGGCGATCCATCGCTCTCGATGATTCCGTTCAGTGCGGGGTTACAGTCGCACTTGGGATTGTCTAGCTCCTCGTACAGATGGCCAGAGTCACCGGGATCAACCTCATCGGGGACACTATGCTCACTGTTGACCAGCTTGGCTTCAGAGATGGGGGTTCCCTCCTCATTGGGAAGAGTCGGCTCCATGTAGTCGCTGTTTCTCTTATCAAGTTCTATTTCGATGAGAGGTGCCTGGGAGTTTCTCTTACCTTTCCCCTTGCCTTTGCCTTTGCCCTTCCCATGCGGGGAACCGTAGACAGGTAGAGCATCAGGTGGGATCGAGTACACCTCTGCAGCATGGGTGTCCTTTGCACGCTGCATCCTATCAAGCTCGTCGTCCTCATCAAATGCGGCTCCCTTGTTGATGGACCCGGTGTACCGAATTTGATTGGACATCTCGGCCTTGCTGCTCTCCCCCAGCCCGTCCTCCAAGTCGGCGAAGTGAGCCGAATCTGATGTTGCTTTGAAGTCGTACTTGGTGTAGGACTTTGGCTTGCGGTACTGCCACAAGATGACAAAGATTGAGGCCAGGATGAGGAGGGTCCCGAAGAAAGTGGCGAGAACTGATCCGATAATATCATTGCGGTGTTTGGTCATGAGCGCTGCCATCCCATCATTCGTGCTGCCGGCAGTTGTCAGAAATTCACACTGATCGACTGTAGTTATACTGGGGCAAGTTTCCAGGAAGACAGTCACACAGATTATGTACTCGCCTCCCGGTACCAGATCGCCCACTGTCAGGAAGGTGTCCCCTTCATCCACCAACTTAATGTTAGACTCCTCCACGCCAAACTCTGTTGTCTGTACGATGTAGCCCTTGATGAAAGGGCTGTTGTATGGCGTCCACTCCATCTTGACTGAGGTGTCCGTGATGTTGCCAGCCTTAACTTGTATCGGGGCGAAGGCACACGGCGGAGTATCTGTCGTCACTGTGGTTGGGGTTCCTGCCGTCATTGGAACTGTTGTCGTTGAAATGGCACTAACAATGAGGGAGAACTGTACGGACGCTGCACCGTGACTGTTTCTGGCCGTGCAGTTGTAGTTACCACCGTTGATTGCCTCAGCTTTTTGGATAACCAGGACAGTGCCGCTAGAGAAGATGTAGACGTTCTCGACGTTGCTAGCGGCCGTTACTTGCATGCCATCTGGCCGGTACCATTCAATCTGAGGTTCTGGATCCCCACGGGCGACACACTCAAAGTAAACATAGCCCTGGTAGTCAATAACCACTGAAGAAGGCCTTCTGTAGATGATTGGGACACAGGCAAAGTCTTCTTGTTGGATGGTGTACACAATCCTTCCTTGTAAAACAGGCGGGGTCACGCATGACCACTGCGCACTGTAGTGATCAGTCTGAGTTAATTTCAGCCAGGTCAGGAGCTGGCTCATGCGACAGTTGCAATCCCAGGGATTTCCAGTCAGGACGAGTGTTGTCAGAGAGCTGAGTGGCGTAAGGGCAGCACTGTCCAGGTTCCTTAGATTGTTGTAGCCCAGGTTCAGAGTCTGCAGTTGGGAAAGTCCCACGAAGGCTGTTTCGTTGATGACCACCAGTGACATGCTGGACAGCATGAGGTCCTGCAAGGAGGCTAGCCCCTCAAAAACTCTGGGAGGAATTTGCAAGACTCGGTTTCCGGACAGATCTAGTTGTTGGAGCATTGTCAGGGATTGAAAGACATTCTGCGGTATCTGTTCGAGAGCACAGTGGGAGAGGCTTAGGCTCTGAAGCATGGGATTCATGTCGAAAGCTCCGGAGCTGACTTCACTCAGGAGCTCATTATTGCCTATGGATAGGACACGAAGGTTGGGAAAGTCTCTCAGCGTGGACTGCGATAATGAACCGAGTCGATTCTGTTCCAAGTCCAGTTCTTGAAGTGCTGGCATTCCCTGGAAAACCCCTTGAACTGAAGTGAGTTGATTGGCCTTCAGACTCAATATCCTAAGATGATTCAGACCGTTGAAGGCTCCGTTGGCTATGGACTGGATTCCGCAAGAGATCAGATGCAGGGCTATTAGGTTGGGCAAATGGGCGAAAGCTCCCCTTGGAAGAAGATTGAAGTTGTTCTCGTTGAGATACAATGTGATTGTGTATTGTGGTATGTCTGACGGGATGCTCGTTAGGGAGGCCATTTTGCAGTCCACAGTCCGTGTCATTGAATTGCAGGTACACCTAGAGGGGCAGGGAGGTGGGGTAGTTGTTGGCTCTTGCGTTGTAGTACTTGGAGGAGGTGCTATTGTGGAGGTTGTCGGGGGTGCCATCGTGGTACTTGGAGGGGGCGCTGGTGTTGAACTTGGAGGGGGCTCCGGTGAAGTGTTAGGAGGGGACTCCATTGAGGGACGTGGAGTGGGCTCTGTTGGTGGCTCTGTTGGAATGCTTGGAGGTGCTGACATTGTAGGGCTATGGGCTAATACAGTAGTACCTTGCGGCAGTTGTGTAGTTTCCATAAGTGGTGGCTCTGTAGGAGGATTGGTCCGTGGTTTGGGTGTTGCTATCGGCTGTGCATTGCTTAGTGGGAGTTGAAAGCATAGCCCAAGAAGAAGCAAGGCACACACGGCTCCGTGTTTGAATGCCATGACTGGTATCCTATAAGGCAACGTTGGAGAATGAAGGACTGGAACCTGTAATTTAGAAGATAATGAAAGATTGTTAAAGGGAGGGCGTTGGATTTGTAATAAAAGATTCTTAGGCTGTATCCGATTTGGCAGCTACGACTATGGCTAAGGGTGTTGCTAAGGATGTCCTGTACTTCAATCTAGATGGCGTGGCGATCAAGCCACAGTTGCCAATTCGGAAATCACACTTTTACCAGAGCCATTTTCTAAGAGAAATATTTCTGTGTGTGACAGCGACAATGAAAAATAAGTTTGACGGCCTCATAATAACCATTGCTTAAAGTGGAGTCCTAAATTGCTTCAGTGTTTTTGGAAGAGTTCAATTATTTCTTTCTCCGATTCTCAATAGACACGACGTCTGACCAACCAGAGAAAACATCAGTAGTTAAAGTCCCCAAAACCTGCTATATCCAATTGACAAAGTGAAGGATTAAGAAGGACTGTGGCCAGTAGGTTCGAATAAAAACTGCTTATTGCAGGGTCAGGCATACCAATCTTATCTAAGTCCAAACAGTTTGTTGTGGAGTGACAAAGGAAAAGAGGATTTTGAAGGATTGAGGCCACACGCTAGCCAAGCTGCCTAGTCTGTAGGGATTAAAGAAAGGCTTTAAGGTCAAACTCGGTTTTGTGACGCACTCATTTTTCCAGTAGACACAGCCCTTATGAAAGTGTGGAAAAACATTACAAGTCTCTAATCTCAGGTTAAAATGGAGAAAATGTTCATTTGATTTGATACTCTTTCAAATAGCTGTGGTCATATTATGGTCACCGTTTTATCCGAGATTTTATGCAAGTTCTTGTGAACTTGAGAAAGAAGAAACAACAAAAACAGGGCCATTTCATAGAGCTGCTTAAAGGCAGGATATACGTTTGGTAATTGCCAAAGACTCGTATCAGCACTCCCGCATCCGCAACCCATATCCAAATCAGCTTTCAGCCTCATAGCAGAAGCGCTATATTTGTCAGTATTCCGCTCGTGCTTGTGTGATGACTAAAAAAGTAAACTTGCAGATTCCAAATCACTTTGGACTTCTGATTTGTATTATTTTTTTTTTTTTGGTTGTTGATCTGTTTTTTAGTTCACCTCTTACAATTGTACAACCTTCCCTTGAGATCTAGAAAAAGAATCCAACAAAATAATGCGTGGAACGAAGGCCATTTTGTACAATCTCCATCCAGGGATTACATACAACAATGGAGAGTAAAAATGATGTACAAATTCAGCCAGTTTAATTGTCAGCTTAGTTGTAATAGTTGTTTATCACGTTTTGGTAGACAATTTCTTTCTTTCTTGCTGAATTTATATAAAAAACAAACAAACAGAGCAGGGAAAGTTTCAGCTATGAAGATTTGAAGCAGACATGCTTGCATGGAGAGCCTCGGACATAGCTAGCTTCATATTAAAGATTACTTATGGGGCATGGGAAGGTTGAGCTTTTCCGGTTTCAAATATCAAGTAATAAACCACAAGGGAAACTGACGGAGGTCATTGGTTCAAATCCAGCTCTGGTCAATTTTTCTTTGTTAAACCCCAAATTATTAAAAATCTACCCAGTCAGTTTCCCTTGTGGTTTAAGAATACAATTTTTAGCAGTGTATGCTTCAGGTGAACCGTTGGTTTAGAGTACATTGTACATGTATGTAACAGTATTACATTCCAGACAAGACTGCCGAACAGTTATATTTGCCCTAGGGCTAAGCTTATGATACGCACTGCCAACACGATTGTATAATTTGGGGTTTAAGATTAACCCAACCCACTCTAGAGCTAACATTTGTTTGGGGAAATATAACAGTAAGTGATTGCATAGCTGAATATTTCTTGCAGTACCTCCATCTTGGGTGTACGTGTACATTGTCTGTGGCAGTGTACAGTATTGGTCTGCAGGGATTTTGTTTTCAAGTTATAAACCACAAGGGAAACTAACTGGGTAAATTTTAAATCACTTTGGGTTGAACAAAGAAAATTTGACTGGAGCAGGACCTGAACCTGTGACCTGCAGATTAACATGCTGGCGCTTTACCAACTGAGCTATCAATTTATGTTCGGAGGTGCCAGTCAGAAGCCGTTTAACCTGTAACTGCCCTATAGACAGGGATCACACCCAATTTTATGATGCAAATTGGGAAGCGGCAGAAAGGGATGTGACTTTTTATTTCAAATATCAAGTAATAAGCCACAAGGGATTTTGTTTTCCTTTAATTTCTGCTGTTGTCATTTGTATATGTATAGACTGTGTAAGTCTCGTTCATTTCATATACGGAGTTCTGGGACCATTGTGGTCCTACCCATATGGAGTGTTAGGATTGTGGCAATAGAATCAAGCATGTTTTATTTTTGTTGTTATTACAACGCAACTCATCGATTTTCACAAACTTTCATAAGTTGGTTGTATGGACTGAGGATGGGAATGGAATGTATTTTTCCATAAATCAATGAGGTACATGTTCACTTTATCCCTTTAGTTTGGAGTTTTGTTTTTGTTTACAAAGAGTTGAACGGTTGGAATTGTTTTGGAGTGTCATGTCCGAGCGGTCTATGCGTTACTTGCACGGATCCGTCATGTGCCGACTTCATGCTTCATTTGTATCGTATTTATGTATCTGTTCAGTTTGGATGAAAGTGTCATTACATTACCATGACAATACAGAGTTATATAATGCTTCTATTCACTGCTGTCCCAAATTCAAGGCTCTGCCATATGTCTACACGCAAATGGCTGACCATGCAAAGAGCGAAATGGACTGGACTCAAGTTCCGGTGTTGTCAGATTGTGGGCAGAAGTTCTTTCCATTACACTTATCTTCTTGAGCAAGACACTTGACCACAAATTCTTCATCCTTCAAATTGGATGTAAAGACATAGGTCTTGTGTGCTGTGTACTTTCAACGCATGTTAGAGAACCTACACTTATCGTTCGGAGAAGTGGTTTGCCCCAGTGTTTCTGGGTTGGTTGACTGCACATTGCACTGCAGCACCTTGTTATTCCTTACAAGGTGGTATATAAATGGGTCTCGTAATTCAAACACAGCCCTGCATATCTGTCGTTACAATAACAAGCATTCTGAGACATCCGTAGGGTGTAGAGTAAATTATTATACATAAGATATAATTAATTTGAGCTGTAAAAATCCCGGTTCTACCATTAGACAGAGTATGCTGTGAGATTCCACAAGTTTGAAGGTAATTTTTGTTGACGTTGATAGTGAAGTCAGTATGCTATGAAGTCAGGTTTGATTAACAAGTGATGATTTCGCTCAACTGCCGCGGACCGTGGAGGTAGAACAGGTGACACGTCAGCTTTATTGATCTACGCTTTGTCTTTTTAAAGAAGTTGACAATGAAATAAATGTTGGAGAAAAAAAAGCTGTTGGAACTCATCATTGGAAATATGACTTTGGTTTGAAAACCAAAGCAACTATGAATGTATACAATTCTGTTAACAAAAATACTGTTTTTGTTCATTTTGAAGGGGGTTTGAAGATTTTCAATTCAAATTCATACTGCCCACTACAACCAAATGTGCTCGAAAAAATTGCACCTTTGTATTGGCACATGTAGTTGCGGACCTGATGTTTTGTTGTCATAATGTAAGGGCAGGGCGGTTTTCCTTATAAAGGGCACCTCCATGAGGGAAATTTTTTACTGGAGCATTTCAAAGGGCACTGAGGCAAACGGTAGGGTACATCTAGGCACTTGCCCTCATTGACTCTTTAGAGTACCATGCCTGGGCCCAATTTCATAGAGCTGCTTAAGCACAAAAAGCAGCTAAGTACAACAAATTTATGCTTACCAGAATAAGGTTACCAGCCAAACTGCCATGCCACATGTACAATTTGTGACTGGTGTTCTGCTCGTCTCTGCTCAGCATGTCAGCAGAAAATTGTGAAGCATTTTTTTCTGTTTAAGCAGCTCTATGAAAATGGATCCTGGTAGTGGCTGTGACTTCAATAAGATTATGCTGTCCAGTGCTATCCAAGCATATTCGCATTTGTACATACAATATGATTCTATCTCTTGGCTCAATTTAGAATTGTCCTCCGTTCTTTGTTTGTTTGTTATTTTTACAGAAAAACACTGCTTTCTTTTTACTTTCATTTATTTTCTGTGTAACCAAACAAATCATGCCAGTTTGTGTTATATTTTCAATTTTGACATGAATGCGCCTTTAACTTCAAAACACCTGGTTTCCTGGCTGCTGGTTTCCTTGGTTACCATGTATCATAATAAAGCAGACGGTACTCCAGGGTTCTCTGTTTACACATAAATGAATAGCACAACAATTATGATTAGTGAATATTATACACTGACTGTAAATTCACAGGTCATCTTGGTATTTAAAAAAAAATTGTAGTGTCGACATTTACCCTGATTGATTTTTGAGAAAGCATAATTTGAGGCTCGCTGTTTGGTATCATTTGTTCAGCATCCTTCTATGAGGGTATATTTGATGATTTCAAATGCAAAACTGCATAATAAGATCATTCTAGAAGGTATAGTCAGGCACCTATTGTTCTAGTCCTGTGATATCTATCCACAGGCATACATGTACTCGGGTAGGATTCAAACTCACGACCTTTGCCATTCCAGAGCAGATATCTTAACCACTAGACCACCGAGATTGCCCGGTAGCTGGAGGCAGTACGAATCCTATACTTAAGCAGCGGGTACCTGCCGCAACAATTGTTTAATTAGGTGTTAAATTTGCATCAGGTAATTAAAACCAATTAATATTCGTCATCACTTTGTATCGTCTAGCCGAGTCAATTCAGGCATGATGCTCTTCTGACTTTAATCTGAGTGTTGATTTTTTAACTAAGAAAATCATTAGGCTACTAATTATTATGAAATAGCTTGAAAGGTCCTTAAAAGCAGGATATACTTTTGGTAATTGTCAAAGACCGGTATCCTCATTTGGTGTATCCCAACATGTGCATAAAATAGCAAACCTTTGGGTCTCAATTGGTCATTGAAGATGAAAGAAAATAATGAAAGAAAATACACCCTTGCTGCCTAGAATTGTGTGCTTTCAAATGCCTGAGAAAAGCTTCATGGCATGAACTGACAATTCTCCTTTAATACAAAAATGTACAGACCATTATTTGAAATGTCATGTCGTCAAGGGATTTTGAATGATATCAAACATGGTGGCATTCTACACCGTTTTTAACATGAGCTTAGCGACTTGTAACTTCTTCCCACTTCCATAAGGAATCTATCTATCGGAAAATGAGTGATGATAAACTGAATTTGATCCCTCTTTAAATGAACATTACAGAATTGGTAAGAAAAAAACTTTTTGATCACAGATTTACACAAAACTTACACGGTCTAATAATGATGACAGTAAAAAAAAATTCCCTAAACATTTTTCTGTCTGAAATGCCATATTTGATGAGAAATGAATTTAAACTAATTTTCCGATTGGAGTTTATCACTCAGTGAGCGTTTTATTCATTTGTTGAATCTATATGATTTCATGCAAATGTGTAATTGGGTTTTCACTATTTTCTTGTGACCCAGTTTGCCGATCGATCTCAAACTTCTACAGGTTTGTCAGTTTATGTATATGGTGGATTACATAAAGTGCTCACACTGCCAGCAACTGTTTTGTTAGCAAAAACCAATTCTGTAATGTTCCTTTAAGATTGTCCACTGGAAGTGTTCTTTGCCAGACGAAACTGGCCTTGCCATCTCAAAAGTTATATTATGGATATGTTTTTATTATCATTATTTGTTTTTATAAAGAGCACTAGAGTAAATACTGCCCAAACATTCCTAACCTAACAATGCTTACACACACAAAAGTGAAAACATTGAACGTGAACTAGAAAATTGAATCTCTGAAAAAGCAGAAAGTTTGTTTGTGTTCAGACACCCCCTTCGTACTGCGTCACATGCTGACGTGGGAAGCCCAGACTCGGCCATTGTATGTTGTTAAGGGGAAACAAATTATGAATAATCATTGTAGTATGACAGTCTATTCATCGCAACGATGTGTGGAATGTTTTTCCCTGTGCGCTCCACTACCCCCAAATTGTCCCGTTGATTTTATTGTTAAGTTGAGAAACCAAAAGGTTAGGTGAAATATTCTGATACCGTGTCGGATGATGTACCCACCAGCATGACCAGGGAAAATACAGTTTTTCACCAGGAGACTGTAAAGAGGTGTTGTAACTACTGGTTATGCTTCAGAAACGTGTGAAGTGATAGTATATATATTTTTTATATAGATTGGATTGGGAAGAATTGATACCCCTTGTCATTGCTACAATGGTATATTTAGCGCTGTTTAAACACCCACTTCACCCGTCCATAATGGTAGGAACCGTCCCATCATCATGTATTTGGGCTGTCGGTTTTCATGAAGTGCGTTTAGGATTTGTATTCTTGTAATGAATAGATGAAGTGTTTAGGATTTGTAGTGTTTAGGGTTTGTATACTTGTAATGATTAGATGAAGATACTCAGATCTTGTATCCTAGAGCTTTATCTATGGGCAACTCAAAGCGCTTGTTATTTTAACGACAGACAGGTATGAGCTACTTGACTTATGAGACTCAGTATTAGCATCTTGTGAGGGTTTGCAAGGTGCTGCGACACAATCTGTCACGAACCATGCCAGAAACACTGGGGCAAACCTCTTCTCTCAACGATAAGTGTATTGGGTTCTTTTAAGTGAATTGCACAACACATGGGACCTATGACTCTATGTCCCATCCAAAGGAAGAACTCATGGTTAGAAGTGTCTAGCTCAAGGACACAAGTGCCGTGACAGGGAATCGAACCCACACTCTAACACCACCAAAACTTGGGTCTAGTACTCTAGATCTCTTGGCCAGTTTGTTTGTTTTCCAATCAGACTTGCATACATAAAGATAGATAAAAATAAATGATCCATACAAAATGTAAGACAATAGTAAGACAATACAATACAGTTTGAATTGGGGGTGACATCCAGGGAAGGACTGGCCTTCTGTACTGGAGCACCCGAGACTGCGGTCAGAGTAAACTATTTGGAATAATACAAGCAATGAGTTCCCAGGTAGGGTTGGTAAATGTAGTAAGTTCATGTATTGAGCAAGACTTCACCAGCTTATCTAAAGCACTTGACAAGCTTGAGGACTGCAGCCAATTGAAGCACTATTCAGCACTTTGCATCGATAGAGAATGGACAAGGATGTCTGACAGTGAAAGTCGGACATTCCCTTTGTCTTCTTGAGGTGCTACATGCTCTCAGAGGTCAAGGGAAACCTTTGTGTGTATGAATTGGACCCAGGTTGATCTTTGGTCAAGAAGTTATTCTGCCACCAAGGTCCCTTATATTGAACTCTCCTCAGGTGTACAAGTACATGTGGTTAATCATGTCCGCTACTCTGTAGAAAGAGTTATAATTTGGAGTTTCAATCATTTTTGTCCACAACAACAGGAACATTGTACCAAAGGCCTTACAAACTGTTCTGTTGTTTGGTGGTGCCCTTCATCAACAGTCTGGCCTTAGAAAAATCAAGGTTGATCAAGAGTGCCGAAGTGGACTAAGGTTATATTTTTGTTCCCCCAATCTTTTAAAATCGACTCTAAATTATAAGCACAGAACAAACTCAATCTACTTCCAGTTTGACTTCCGAGGAACGGAACAATTTGGACAACTTTCCAATTAGGATTATGGCGGAAACCTGCTGTGCTCAGTTTCTGGGATGGTAACAGGCAACGACAGCTAAACACTTCCCAGTGTATCCAAAGTATTTTGAAACCTCTGGCAGCTTAAATTAAGCTCACTTCAGTTTAAAAAATTTGCCACACAGTTTGGCTAATGAGGTAATTACGACAGCAAAAGCCAATCGGCCCTCAAGGAATTGGTTCCCTCGACTGCACTCAAAAAGACGAGTCAAGTTGGATAGAATTAAGAAACAGGTGTGGTGCAAATAATTGCTTTTTCTTAACTGTTTTTCTAGGTAGTTCTTTTTCACTCAAATTAAGGGAATGTTTGTTAATCGAGAAATAAGGAGTAGATATTCCACAGAAGGTGTGAATGTTAACTCCTACATTCTGGAGTGATTTACTAGAATCCTTTCTCACTCTAACAAAATCCAACACCACTATGGTAACTCAACATCCCAAACTGTTGGATTCTGATTTGGTGGTATGCCTGATTCGTTCATTTTACTAGTGTAGTCCTCAATCCAACAGAATAAAACAAAACATGCAGTTTGACTTTGAAGGGTTGGGAATTTAACAGCCCATTATGCACAAGCGCCACCTTAAAAATATTTCACAATACATCCTGGGAAACTGATAACGGCTGCAAAATCAGTGAAGCTGCCAAGAGGGACGCCATGCTGTATTTTACATGTAACTATGCCAGGTTTTATTTATTTATTTATTTATTTTTTTTGGGGGGGGTGCACTGTATTGCTTCAAAATCAGCACATCATGATGGATGCTGGTGTGGCTGGAACTCGGATTTCACCCAGAATCTTTTGCGCGCCAATCATGGGACGTGAATGTGGGCTTTTAACAAGCAGTAGGAATAAAAGAAGAGACAGTGTGAGGAATTAATCTCTTGTGTAAATTTGCTAGCTGCCAAGAATCAATTGACAAGCTGGGACACTGCACTGTCTATTTTAATTGGTTCCCTTGTAATTAAGTCATCATGCATGAAGTGTGTTTTGTGACTTCTGTTTGCTAACAATTTAGATGCATAATTGATGGTGAATACAGGCCCTTTTGGAAGAGCAGATTTTATCTATATCGTCTGTTCACGACAAACATTTCATGAAAATTTGTCTCATCCCCAGAAAATTTCATAAAAAGTTTTCAAAAACCCAGAAAGATTCATCCAATTGGGTGTTGTTTTTAAAAAATGTTTCAAAAGAAAACATGGTTAAAATGATATCGTGAAATTCTGTTTGTGTATGTTTTAGGTTGCTTTTAATGAGAAATATTTGTGTTAATTATTCATGGTTATTTTTTGTCAGTACAAAATATCTGAAGATCAAAATTTGAGTTGGCACTCAACTGGTTCTTTTCAGAACCACCACAACTCACAAGAGAGATTTAATGTTACATGGCATTACCGTAAACCTTACCACCATGTAAAGATTCAAGTCTTACTTACAATTCAAATCCATATATCAGATTTAAAGTATTTATAGCCATATCAAAGAATCAAAAAGGACTTTAGTAGGCCTACAATGAAAACATTCTGTTTTTCCAGTTTATAAGTTTATCGTCTCACAAACCATTTGGTTCTCAAGAAGTGCTTAAACGTTATGCATGAATGAAAAGCTTCAATACTATTCAAAACACACACTGAAGTCCCAGTGAATTAATCAATACAGTGTTACAGTAAGAACAGGGAGTAGCCAGGCAGTAACCCCAATAAATTGCCCCTGTACAGCTGGACCTCTAATCCATCTCACTTGTTGTGAGGGGTAGGAGGGCACTTGTAGAATTTTCAGAATGTGTCTGTTGTTCTGAATATAGGAAACTTCAGCCATCATTAAAACACTGTTCATCCAAGATCAAAATGCAGTGGCATCTTACATTTTGTTAAGAACCAAAACATTCCCCGTAGACAATTAACAATCTTTGTACAAATTGTCAAATTACTTGACTGTTTTTAGACCACAGCTGTTGTGATTGTGAACAAAATTTGAAAGTTTGTCATCATTTTTAATTTTAATAACTTTCTATGAGGGAGTCAGTTGATTGATCAATGTGTTTTGATCAATCATTTACAATCATTGATCAGTGCTTTTTGATCAATCAATCACAATTTAGTGATCAATATATTTTTTGACAATTTGCACTCGTTGATCAATGTATTTGATCAATCATTGATAAATCTCCTTTGATCAATAACTGATCATTAAACTTGTTGATCCATCGATTAATGTTTTTGGTCAATCAAAATCATTGATCAGTGAGTTTTTGTCAATCACAATCATTGATTAATAAATTTTTGATAATCACAATCATCATGATCATTGTATTTTTATTAACAAAAACTATTTATCACTATACTTTTTATTAATCAGATGATCATTTTGTGTTATTGAAAAAACAAACGACGGCTCACCATTGCTTTTTGGCAGATTTCATTGTTATCATTAACGACGTGTGTAGTTTATCCAAAATCTCTCTTCTCAATGTGCCTGCTCAATGATCAAACTAAAGTCTTCATTTTTTTTTTTAAATCATGACTCTAAAAGTCAAGCAAAGTGGGTTTCCAATCAAGTGAAATTTATTGTCACCAGTCACCTTTTAATCTTGAATTGTTTGTGCATTTTCTCAACTAACAGAGGGCACAAGGCAGAAGTATTTATGTTGGCCCTTTATGATGTGAGTGGTAACTGTACAGAATATTAAATGCACCTCAATCAATTATTTAAACAATGATTACATATAATATCAATGCTGGATCATCCATGTCTAGTTTAAATATCAACTGAACCAATTTTTCCTGAGAATAAATCGGTTAGATGAACGGAGAGCAGATAAAGCACACTTATCCAAAAAAAGAAAAGATTCCACCAGTAAATAGTTACGCAACACCAGATTGTAAAATTCCTATGAACTTGACATTATGTAGTCACCCAAAATTATCCCCCAAATTAACAGACATTCACAAGATGACTTACCACTTTTATGTGATTATGTAAAAACCGAGTAAGGTTCTTCCCATTAATAAGGATCGCACACGGCAAGCTGCAATGTATTATTAGTCCGATGGGTTGATGTCTAGTCGCATTAACTTTCACTGTGGGAACCACATCAACATGGACATGGCTGAGTTATAACTTAATTAGCTGCTTTATGTGTACTACTCTGCCAATGACGTTTCAACCAGAAATGTTAGCTCTAAACTTGCTGGCTTTTTGGGGGGGGCATCGCTACTATAAGACTCACGCACCGATGCCTTGCTTATTGTCAACAAGCTGGGCCCGTTCAATACCCCCATGCCCAGCAGCCAAGGGGGTACAATTACTCAGCAAGGGAGAGACACCGATTAGCATGACAATAGCCCCCTTTTCAACAGGCACTATTTTGACAATGAAAGGGAAAGCCAATAGGTTCCTGGCAGGGACGACTCTATTCTGATGCTAATTTGACAGGCAAGGACAACATTGGGAGTAGGCGCTGGATTGGAAAGGATGATGTCATCGAATACAGATGTAACTCTAGTTCACTGTGGGCGTCAACAATGCATGGGCAGGGGGGGGGGGCGCTTAGTATTTATTATATGGGAGGGGCTCATTGTTACCGACTGGTCATTGCCATAGCAATTAGAGATAGGTTACTTTTGGATAAAACAGGTGCGAAAAACATTGACCCAAAATCAAATTTGCCAGAATGAGTAGCTATTCAAGTTAGCTCAGTGGTTTCTTCCCTGCCTTTCACCTCTGTGGACCCAGTTTGAAATCCTAGCCTGGAGCCTTGCATATATGTGGATTAGGTTTTCAGTCCCTACCTGATTACATGGGTTTTCTGATATTAAGGGGGGTTTTCCTTCCACATATAAAACTGAGCATTTCTTCATCATCTCCTCTGCACAGGTAACTTCAGGCCTACAGGTCATAGTGCTAGTTGCTTTTTAGGGCCCCTTGGTTTTATTACCAGGACAGATATAATAATGATAATAATAGGGCCTAATATCACTTGGTTAATAGTGGGCAAATGACCATAATCCAAAGAATTTGTTTCCTCCTCCCTAGAAACCCGAGAAAATAGAGTTAGCTGTTGCAAACTTCTTACCAACCAAAAGGACCTGTGTTGCAAAAAATAGTCAACGGCCTTTCTCGAAGGCTAAATGACAACATAACACACACATAAACAGGTATACTGGTGGAAAAAGATAATGGAGATGAAAGCACATGGAAAAAGCAGGGGATGAACAAAGAGGAGGGTGACAAAAGGGTGGGGGGGGGGGTTAGGGGAAGGGGTTGGTTTGACCACAAATTGACAAACTTCAAGACATTTACTCTGAAACTCACAAGTTTGTTGGTTCAAGTCCTGGCAGAGCTGCTCATGAATCGTTTCTTCTGT
Source organism: Pycnopodia helianthoides (assembly GCA_032158295.1). Classification (NCBI taxonomy): domain Eukaryota; kingdom Metazoa; phylum Echinodermata; class Asteroidea; order Forcipulatida; family Asteriidae; genus Pycnopodia; species Pycnopodia helianthoides. The sequence continues at coordinate 28,725,562 of CM063244.1, forward strand.
AAATCTTGGAGGCGTCAAGTATTAAAGATTACATTTAAGTGCTCTTATGGGTTGGGGGGGGGTGAAATCTCTGATGTCACCAGACTTGAAGAATGGTCAAGTTGACAAATTTTAAGACATTTACTCCAAAGCGCAGAAGTTTGCGGGTTCAAGTCCTGTCAGAGCTGCTCATGGATCCTTTCTTCTGTAGATCTTGGAGGCATCAGGTAATAGACTCCTTGCGTATGACGTCACAACGGCTGTTTAGATGGTAACAGTTTTTTTTTGATTAAGCCCATTTATTTTCACGGAGAGTGAAATATGAGCTGTGAATACTCGAACAGTGGTTGGGATTCAAACTGCCTCTAGCTACCCGACAATCTCGTTAGTCTAGTTGGTAAGACATCTGCTCTAGAATGACAAAGGTCGTGGGTTCGAATACCACCCGAGTAATATGCCTGTGGATTTTTTTCTTCACAGAACTCGGGGAAGTACTGAGTTCTCAGTGCTTTACACACATCGGTGAAAGGGCAAAACCAAATAATAAACAAGGTTATTCCTTGCCAAAATGCTGCTGTACCTTTTTTCAAATAAGTCATCTGGAGGTATTTGATGGTATATGTTACATTATGTAGAAAGAGACCTTTGTAATAATGCCTTTTGTGAAATTTCAACCCCTGGCTCATGGACTATTACAGGGACCAGGGTCTAGAAGCTTGACTTCTTAATGGATCCCTCCGCAGTATCACATTTACTTAATTCTCATCTCTATAATTCACTGAGGTCAAAGAAAGACATATCATTGGTTGAGAGTTGTGCGTGTCGCGTACGCGCTTGCACGTTTGTATTGTTTGACCACAGCGATGCAAGGAGTCTATTAACAATTAAAATGAAGTGCTCAAATGGAGGGACAATTTCAAGGGCAACTATGTGGTCACTCACTACAATCAGGAGTTCTAGATTTGTGCAAATTTGTGACTGCCAATAACAATACAGTCATAAGAACCATTTAGAAAACTGGATTTCAAATTCCTCTGGTCAATGTCATCATGGAATTACCACAACAAGAAATCATTTTAAAATAAACTACATGTATAAAAAAAAATCGAATATGAACTTTTATTTGCTGTGTCAGTTTCTTGATACACTATATCTTTAACCCTAACCATCCGGCACATCAAAATCCAACAGCATGTTTTGTTCAATTCTGTTGAGGACTGCTGCATTTTTTAAATATTTTTTTTATTACACGTCCAACAGCACAATTAGCGCCAATAACAGGATGAACAGGAAACAGGTTCAAGTTTAAGATGAGGGAGGAAGACCCCAATGGTGGGACTTGAACTGGGGTCCATAGAGGTGAAAGGCAGGGAAAGAAACCACTGAGCCAACCTGATCACATGGGATCAGGCATACCACCTTAATCAGAGTCCAACAGTTTGGGTGTGGAGTGGATTTTGTTAGATTGAGGAAGGATCCTAGTAAATCGCTCAAGGGACTTATTGTTTCAAGTTACCTTTCTTGTAAGTTCCCTTCAGAGCATACCCTCAGAGTTATTGTTATAACTGGTATTTTACAGAATCGTCAGAAGAAAATGACTCAAACAAACTTTTCATTTTGTTGCAGTGGGTGTACCCATCCATGGTTTACCACAAGTTGTTATGATAAATGCCATGCCATTGTGACGGTGTTAGTCATTTAGACTGTCATCGATTTTGTAGTAGAAAAAAAAGTACAGGAGTGTTCCAAAGTTATTTTGTTGTTGACTAGTGGTGTGAAGAATGTTGAAAACCACTAACTGGACAATAATGCCTGAACATATTTGTTGTAACCCAACTGACCCCCAAAATGCAGCTGAACCTGAGTTTTACAATTGCTATTTTTGAAAATGTTTACTGTAAAAGGTTTACTGTAAAAAGGTTGAAGGGTTTGGAGAGTTGTGTTTCTTCGATGTGAGGTGGTTTCTCCAAAGTGTTTTAAGAATGTTAAAATAACACAATTAAAATAAATAAATATAGAAAAAAGTATGACTTACATACAGGCTACTTAATAATAATAATAATAATAATAGTGGCTTCTAATATAGCGCTCATATCCGTCACTCAGTGACGCTCAAGGCGCTTCAACAGTCAGTATTTTCCTGCAAGGTATATATGTGGAGCTACTTTTTGAAGTTTGAGACCTATTCCTTTACATAGCACTATGTAATGGTTTACAAGGTGCTGTGGCGCAATATGCTGCCAATCAAACCAGGAACACCGGGGTGAACCCCTTCTCTTTTTGATAAGTGCACTGGGTTCTTTTACGTGCATTACACAACACACGGGACCAACGGCTTTACGTCCCATCCGAAGGACGAAGCAATAATGGTTAAGTGTCTTGCTTAAGGACACAAGTGTCACGACTGGGACTCAAACCCACACTCTGCTGAACAGAAACATCAGAGCTTGAATCCGGTGCTCTTATCTGCTCGGCCACGACACGCCATCTGCTTTGGGCATATCGGTGCAGGCCACTTGTGAATGTTTTGGTCGTATTGGTACAGGCCACTTGTGGCTGCTTTGGTCAAATTGGCACAGGCCACTTGTGCCGGATTTGGTCAAATTGGTACAGTTCCTTGTGGCTGCTTTGGTCATACTAGTACAGGCCACTTGTGGCAGGTTTGGTCAAAATGGTACAAGCCACTTGTGGCTGCCATGGTCTTATTGGCACAGGCCACTTGTGGCTGATTTGTTAAATTGGTACAAGCCACTTGTGGCTGCTTTGGTCATATTAGTACAAGCCACTTGTGGCTGATTTGGTCAAATTGGTACAGGCCACTTGTGGCTGCTTTGGACATACTGCTGCACAGGCCACTTGTGTGGTGCAGGCCACTTGTGCCGGATTTGGTCAAATTGGTACAGGCCACTAGTGGCTGCTTTGGACATACTGCTGCACAGGCCACTTGTGTGGTGCAGGCCACTTGTGCCGGATTTGGTCAAATTGGTACAGGCCACTAGTGGCTGCTTTGGACATACTGCTGCACAGGCCACTTGTGTGGTGCAGGCCACTTGTGCCGGATTTGGTCAAATTGGTACAAGCCACTTGTGGCTGCTTTGGACATACTGCTGCACAGGCCACTTGTGGCTGCTTTGGACATACTGCTGCACAGGCCACTTGTGTGGTGCAGGCCACTTGTGGCTGATTTGTTAAATTGGTACAAGCCACTTGTGGCTGATTTGTTAAATTGGTACAGGCCACTTGTGGCTGCTGTGTTCTCGTAGAATTAAGATAACATGAAATAAAGTAAAATGGTAAAACACACAGTTTTTAGTCTGTTGGTTACCATTAAGCCTGTGAAGTTCTAATGCACTTTGTCTGTGTTCTTCCAATGCCTCTTTATATTTAATACTGGATGTCTTTTCTCATCCTGTTCAGATATCGGCGTTACCCTGACCGACATGAATATCTTGGGGAGGTATTCAGGCACAAAGCTGACGTACAAGACATGGACATCTCACCGTATGATGAATGTATCCTTGTTGACTCAAATAAACCAATCACTTACGAAGGTCTCGGCTCAATTTCATAGAGCTGCTGAAGCACAAAAAGTAGCTAAGCGCAACAAAATTATGCTTACCAGAATAAGGATACCAGCCAAACTACCATGTCACAAGTACAATTTGTGACTGGTGTCCTGCTCATTCCTGCTTAGCAGATAATTGTCAAGCAATATTTTTTGCTTAAAGGTATTGTACACTTTTGGTAACAGCTCAAAATCAGTGTCCACATTTTGTGTGATTAAACATATGCATGAACAAACAAACCTGTGAAAGTTTGAGCTCAATTTGTCATCGAGGTCACGAGAAAATAGTGAAAAGAGATCTTATGTGTTTTCTGTTTTTTCAAATCATCACGCGCGATAGTTACTATTGTTTTACTCGTTTCTCAGAAACGATAGCATTTTAGGCAGAAATATTTTAAGGAATCCTTTCTACCACTACTTACTTTAAATCATGTAAGTTATGTGTGAATCTGTGAACATTGTGTTTTTCGATCTTAACAATAGTGTACAGGGCCTTTAAGCAGCTCTGTGAAATTGGGCCCAGAGCTGCTGAAGCACAAAATGAGCTAAGCACTAAACCAATTATGCTTACCCCAATCAAGTTACCAGCCAAAATACAATTCCATTGGTACCACTACTAGTGTGTGACTGGTTTCCTGCTAGTTTTTGCTTAGCAGAAAAACAAAGTTAAGCACAATTCTTCTGCTTAAGCAGCCCTATGAAATTGGGCCTAAAGAATGTGGCCAACATAGAATAACAAGCAAATGGCAGTCATTTTAAGCGTTGTGAACATTGCTTGTTATTTAAGCTATATTTTTTTCAAAGGACGAATCTGAGATGGCCATATATAGCCAAATATCTTTGCAATGACATACTCTGACTGTGTGCCAAATTCCATGCTTGTATTATCAAAGGCACAATCCCCCCCCCCCAAAAAAAATACTTCCCCAGGTCACACTAAAAGACTTACGGACATCGGTCATTCACGCACTCAGCACCTTCTCTTTGGAACTCTCTTTCACATCACACCAAAACTGCTAAAACTGAAACTGTATTTAAATCATTCCTAAAAAGTAACCAGTTTGTTTAATTGTCTGTTAGGCCTGTGCTTGTTTAAGTGGGGAGGCGCACACACCTTTGTGTGGAACAAAGGTCCCCAAGTTTTTTTTGTGGTTAAACTTGGTCCCCCCAGCAAGGGAATTTTTTTAGAACAGGGAACAATAGAACCACAACAGGAAGTCCCCACAAAGGTGTGTGCCAAAGACATGGAGCCCTGGCAAATCGCATTGAGACTTTTGTGTGATGCCTATATAAGAACTGTGTTATTACTATTCATTTAAAGGATCATCACAGAATTGGTTTTTGCTAACAAAACAGTTGCTGGCAGTGTAAGCACTTTATGTAATCCACCATATACATAAACTGACAAACCTGTAGAAGTTTCAAGATCGATCGGCCATCTGGGTCACGAGAAAATAGTGAAAAACCTATTACACATTTGCATGAAATCATATAGATTCAACAAAAGAATAAAACGCTCACTGAGCGATAAACTTCAATTGGAAAATTAGTTTATTAATTTCTCATCAAATATGGCATTTCAGACAGAAATATTTCAGTGGATGTTTTCTACTATCATCATCATTAGACCGTGTAAGTTTTATGTAAATCTGTGATCAAAAAGTATATCTGATAAGTTTTTTTCTTACCAATTCTGTAATGTTCCTTTAAGAAAATACGTCGTCCCTACAGTAGACACAAAGACAGTGAGTGTATCATCCTTAATTGCACATACTGTTCAGACCTAGTGACGGCTTCTAAGGATCGGTCCGTAGGAATCATCAAACTGGGTCTGCCGAATCATGGATGCACAGAGTACGGAGAGTTCACATGACACATAGACGACCTCCACTATAGATTTCGTATGAATTAGCATCATCAGTTGCCATGGTAACACGTGGCTTTTGTACATTCGTCTAGTAATAGGGATAGCCGCATTATTCAGAGACATGAAAGGAGCACCAGTCCAGAACCATTGAGGTGTCGTTTGGACCAGTAACTTTTTCTTGAAGATGTTTATCGTTCTCGGAAAATTTGTCTTACTCAGGATAGTTGGTTGCCATGTAATCGTGGTGGCCTGATTAGTTATGGTGGCTTCAGAAATTTCTCAACTCTCGGGGGAGCACATACAACCCTAATCTGCTGATATTAGAGCTAAGGGGTTCATTCAACACAATGCCATAGCAGACCTCATAGGTTCCCCAAGTCATACACCTGGCTGAAGAGAAGCAATTATGGTTAAGTGCCTTGCTCATGGACAAAGTGTCATGACTAGGGATCAAACCCACACTCCGGTTTGAAATCTCACCGCAGACCGGAGATTTGCAAGTGGATTGGGTTTTTGGTCCCTACCTGATTGCGTGGGTTTTCTCTTATTTGGGGTTTTCTTCCCATTTCTAAAATCAAACATTTCACCGTCTCCTATAGACCCCCTTGCACAACGCGCAGCGTACTCACATGTGTCCATCCTGGGTGTCATTTTGGGTGTCAAAATCGTATACAAACATGCACAAATAAGAGTTGACACCCCAAATTAGGCGCATTGTTCGGAGGCGCGTTCTGTGTTGTATATAAATCAATAGCTCCCCCTTGCATAACGCGAGACGCTACAGGTACGCCGAGGTCACGCACACGTTTTTACGCACAGAGAACGGCTATCGTCCAATGATCTGCCTCCTTTTTGAGAGTTTGACGTCATATGCAAGGGGGCTATTCAAACTGGGCCCAATTTCATAGAGCTGCTTAAGCAGAAAATATTGCTTAACAATTTTCTGCTAAGCAGAAATCAGCAGAGTACCAGTCACAAATTGTACATGTGACATTTTTATTTTAGCCGGTAACCTTATTTTGGTAAGCATAATTTTGTTGTGCTTAGCTACTTTTTGTGCTTAAGCAGCTCTATGAAATTGGGCCCTGTTAATATTGGCACTTGTAATAAAATCAAATGAACTAAACCATATTTTTCTCACTTGAGAAAATAGATTTAGTTGTTACAAACTGCTTTACCAACCAAAAGGACCTATGGTATAAATACACAAAATAGTTAATGGCCTGCTAGGGTCGAAACGTCCAGGGCCATTAACTTTTTTTTTGGGGGGGGGGCGTTTTTCTTAGAAGTAAAAAAATAATACGAGGTGGACATTTCCTGTAGTGGACTTTGTCCTCGAAAGATCCACTTCCTGTAGAGGTACTTCAATCTCGCCTTCTCAACTTCAAAAAGAGACACCTAACAACTTATGTCTGAGATGCTTGTTTCCATGGTAATGAAGCAAGTGATGTCATTATCTTTTGGGCAATTCCACGGTTACTCACATTACGTTTTTGATGTACTTTTGAGATTTCTTGGGCTGTGATTACCTTACTGAAATGTTTAGTAACTGTTATCCCATATGATAAATGTGTCATGTTCGATATACAAGACACGCAAAATTGGGTACTCACATTACGAAAATGTCCCAAAATGTAACGTACGTAACCAATTTTGTGTGTCTTGTATATCATACAAGGGTGCTTAAGTAGGTCTAGGTCTACCCTATCTAGCATGGGGATAACAGTTGTTAAACCTTTTCAGCAAGGTAATTACACACAAGAAATCTCAAAACTACATAAAAAATGTAAAATGAGTAACCGTGGAATTTTCCTTTTTCTTTGAAATGTTGATAGAATTAAGATAGACGGTTAATAAGAATGTAGATGTGAAGAGAAATAGGATAGAATATTAAAAACAATGTATGTAAAAGATGTATAATCGGAGAGATAGAGAGAGTGGTAGGGGAAACAGGCGGCAATTTTTTTTTTCGTACCACACTTGAGACAGGGGTCAACAGTGAAGGGATCCGGGAAAGCGCCCATACCTTATGCGTGTATGCATTGGCTCTAGTGTGGTACGGAAAAAAAAAACAGGCGGGATGGTGGAGGGCAACCTCATTCCCAGGGGTGAACGATCCCGCTGCACCATTTTTTTTCCCCCAGCATGCCTTGCTCGCTCATAACGTGCAAGTAGATGGCACATTTTAATTAGGCCTTTGGTCAATCTGCTCTATGCGCCTGTATGGTAGCCTGCAAAAGAAGCATCCAGTCAAAGAGCAACTGGTCCCCTCTGGAGTCAATCTTCTGTGGGTAGGCACACACATGCACACCGTTGTGGGGACTTTTACACACACATTCTATTTTTTGCATCCCTGTGGAGACATCTTTTGTTCTTTCCTTTGTCCCTGTAGTTAAGAACCTCCCATAGACTTTGTACAAAAAATTCCTTGTGGAGCAACCCAGTCTTTAGAATTTCCCTGTGGAGACTCTTTGTTATCCCTTTTCTGTTTTGTTCTCGGTCTCCATTAGGTAGTGAAAATGAAATCAATGGAACAAAGGTCCCCACAACATTTGTCATTGTAAAACTGGGTCCCCACATGGGAATATCTTTAGAAAAGAGAATAATAGAACAACAATAGGAAGTCCCCACAATGGTGTGATCTTGTGACAGTATGCAGTTTAGGGTGACCGGGTACAAACATGGTTCTTGTGGAATGGGATCGCGTCAAAATGTTTGCATTGTGACATGTGCAGACTGAGCATCTAACGCGATCCTACAAGCGGCATACAAGCATGAAGGCAAATCAGTCACTATCAGGAGCCAATCAGTGTTGTCTGTCAGCACTTTCCTTCTAGGGGTCACTGATGAGAGGTATCGATACGGCGCGCTAGCCACGGCAGCAAGGCTGTGGAAGGGCTATTATTCATGTTGGTCTGGTTCCTCGTGAACCAAGGGATACTCCAAGTTTAATTGGAGCTGGATAAAAAGTGGCAGTTGTAGCACCAGTACTTCACGTTATTCTACAGTTGCCGCTAAAACCAGGGCCCAATTTCATAGAGCTGCTTAAGCAGAAAATATTGCTTAACAACTTTCTGCTAAGCAGAAATGAGCAGGATACCAGTCACCAATTGTACAGGTGACATGGTATTTTGACTGGTAACCTTATTCTGGTAAGCATAATTTTGTTGTGCTTAGCTACTTTTTGTGCTTAAGCAGCTCTATGAAATTGGTCCCTGGGGTGTGTTTCACTTGTGTGAACATTCACTAACCTTTGCAAACAATTTCTTGTCGAAACGAGTTGTGCGCACTGCCAACATTGGCCATCGTTAGCGACAGATGACAGATGGTGCTTTGAAAATGTTTTTTAAAGGTATTGTACACTTTTGGTAACAGCTCAAAATCAGTGTCCACATTTTGTGTGATTCAACATATGCATGAACAAACAAACCTGTGAAAGTTTGAGCTCAATTGGTCATCGAGGTCACAAGAAAATAGTGAAAGAAGACCTTATGTGTTTTCTGTTTTTTTCAAACATAAAGTTTTTATCACGCGTGATAAAAACTATTGTTTTACTTATTTCTCAGAAACGATAGTATTTTAGGCAGAAATATTTTAGGGAACCCTTTCTACCATTACTTACTTTAAATCATGTAAGTTATGTGTGAATCTGTGAACATTTGTGTATTTTTTTGATCTTACCAATAGTGTACAGGGCCTTTAAGTTGGCACAAAGTTAAGTAGACAATATCATTTTGTTGTCACAAAATCAATTAGAATGTATTTATCAGTGGTGGGTGTTACGCAGTAAAATCTAAAGAAAATGGCATGACTGGGCCGCCCTATTGGCAACGGTCAAGTGAGTTTTGTGTTCACATAATTGATTCTATAGAGCACAAACGTTTGCGAAAAAATGTTTGTTATGTTCGCGCAAGCGGGACCAAGCCCTGCCTCAGGCAAAAGCGGTCAATTTGGGTACAGTCCATCTGTAGTGACCTGTCGATCGGTCACTACTCTAACATTATACTTCCAGCTCTTGCCATAGTCCAAGAAACTCAATTCCGACATGACCTAAGAGCCACTTCAATGCATAAGACTGTGGCTGAGTGCAGCCTATACTGACATTGTGATCTAACCACAGCCATAGCCTAAGCCGCCATTTTGGACACTGCCTTTAGTGAATGTGATGATGAGGTTTGCCGTCGATCTCTTCACCGTTGACAAAGTGAGAGTGACTGGACCCTTTCACATTCGCTTCAAATGTGAACGTTTTTACATCAAATTAAAAAGACAAAATGATACTGACAATGATAAGGGTTGTCCATTGGTTCTCTTGATCATTTCTATGTCATGTGAAAATGTGTATTCTGATACTTGGGTGTGTTTGCATAATAAACAAGGCTCTGTGGGGCCTTGTCAATTTTTCCGGAGCGTTCCTCGGCAGAATTTCCACAATGTCAAGGCAGACTTCTGGCGGAGGTTTAAAGGCAGAATATATTTTTGGTAATTGTCAAAGACTAGTATCATCACTTGGTTTATCCAAACATATGCATAAAATAACAAAGCTGTGAAAATTTGGGCTCGTTTGGTCTTCGAAGTTGCAAGATAATAATGAAAGACAAAATGCCCTTGTTGCATAGAATTGTGTGCTTTCAAATGCCTGAGAAAGGCTTCATGCCTGATGCCTTCCTCAGATTCATTTATTTTAATAATTAATAATTCATTGAATTTATATTGCGCTCTCTCCAGGACCAGCCTGTTTGAGGGCGCCTAACAATAAAATTTCAGTAAGAAAATTTGACAAGAAAAGTATAAGCAAAAACACACCTTAAAAATACCACAACAATACTGTCAAAATTTAGTGAGAAATTACCTCTTTCTCAAAAACTACATTACTTCAGAGGGAGTCAAGTCGTTTCTCACAATGTTTTATACTATCAGCAGCTCTCAGGTGCTCCTTTCCAAGTAAGTTTTTATGGTAATGTATTTCTTGAGTTATTACCAAAAGTATCCACTGCCTTTAATGAGCTGCAAGTGCCAAGTGCTATCGGTGTTTCATGCAGTACTGTCACCAATACGCATGAAGTTATGAATTTTGGCAATTAAGACGTAGACTGTCCTTTGTCCAAATACTTGTGACCAAGATGTCGTCGTTTTTTTAAATCCATGACAAAAAAAAAACTACAAATAGTTTGCAAGGCAGAACAAAACATGTAGTTCTGCTTCAGCTTTTCAAGTTGATATTTAAATGAGGTGAGCTGGGCCAGCCCTGGGTGTTTGTCAAGGTCTCTTTTATTAGATAGGGATTGAAACGACTCCAGAATCATGCAGACAGTACGTAGAATGGAGCGCTAAAGGAATATTCACTAGGTCCCCAAATTGAAAGGTGCTTAGCATTTTTGTTCTTATGCTTACTCTTTTACCCTAAGCCTTGCAGTTCAACGTTATTAGACTGCCTGCTGCTGGAACACAGCTGCTCCCTTTTTTTTGTAAAGACGGTACCACAGAATTCTGCACGTAACAAAAAGCAAATTCACTTAGGCTGGCGTGTTCAGTGACACGTAAGCAACCACAACCATCTTAGAAAGTTTATGACAAGACCCCACATTAATAGTGAAGTAAAGAAAGTAGTGTAACGTACAAGTTGTAATAAATACAGACATGCATGCTGATGAAAATTCCACTACTTCATTTTGTATGTATATAAATACAACCATTTATAAATATATATATATATATATGAAAAATAACTGAAGTATTTTGTTGATATATTTGATGAAAACAATTGTCAAACGAGCAAAACTAGATCGAGGATGTATTTGGATGGAATTTATAATATCCCCGGGTTGACACAAAAGGCGTATCTCCTTAAAGCACATGTACAACTTTGGTAATTTTCAAAGACTAGTATCCGCACTTTATGTGACCCAACATATACATGAAATAACAAACCTGTGAATTGTTAAGCTCAATTGTTCTTCGGAGTCATGAGAAAACAGTGAAAAACCCCATTATATGTTTTCACTGTTTTCAAATAGGGTTTGGGACACGAGCGATAAAGGCTAATTGTTTTACTCATTTATAAAAAACTGTAACATTTCAAGCAAAACTATTTCAAGGGAAGTTTACCACCTTGACCATCTTTATACCACGTTAGTTATGTGCAAATCTGTGTGTAATTCAATGTGGGGATTCTTGGTGAGTGAAAAATGGTAACGTTGTATTCAACCTTCAACTTGTATTAAATTTAATGTAGAAATGAATAATTAGCGTTATCTATTTCTGCTTCGACACACAAATCGTATTCCCTGAAAGTTTGATAATCTAGTTCAGATTTCTTAACTGTGGCATCGTCATTACCTTCTGACCATAGAGAAGGCCCTTTCTCTATGTTCTGACCAAGTAAACCCTAAAAATAATATTTCTCAACACAGGTTTCAAAGTACAGTGCGCCACCAATAGTTTGCACCGGAGAGGTCAAATTTAAAAGAAGATGGTCCATGGAGAGTAGACTGGTCCCCTGCCTTTATCTGCAAGGGTAAAGACAGGCACTGGGCCCAATTTCATAGAGCTGCTTAAGCAGAAAATATTGCTTAACAATTTCCTGCGAACCCCAAAAGAGCAGGATACCAGTCACAAATTGTACATGTACATTGTACAATTGTAATATCTGTCCACAAACCCGTAGAAACACTTCTTACAAGTTGAAACTAAATTGGTCAAAGGTGAACTATATCTTCAAATAAGCCACCTGTGAGTTAGATTTGGTATAAGGTCTGGTACACTGACTTAGATTGTTCTCAGGTGAGCGCTCAAATTGGATTCGCCAGACTAAAGACACTATTGCTACGTCACATGGTTTGGGGTAAGCTTTTGTGTTATAATCCTGGTAACATTGTGCCAGACACATTCATTCAGATATGGCTGCTATGGGATAACATCTTGGTGACGACCTGTATTGTTGTGAATGAACCAAAGATGTTGGAGGGGGGGGGAGGAGGCTATGGAATTCAAAGCATACGCATAACTTCAACAGTTGAAGACTGTAAATTTAAGAGTTTAATCAAAGAGTCCTTGTTTTTTAGACAGATTGTATAAAATGTTGAAAATAACAAGTTGATTATGTATTTCTTTATACAAAATTAAAACTAACAAAAAACCAGGAGGACATCACATTATTTGTGTCTCTTTGTTTGGAATGAATTGGAGTCACCCCTGTGTAATTCATGATATTATACATATCTCATATTGATCTGTTCACTTTATGATTTGTATCTTTGTATATTTCTCTATTGTTGCTTGTTATGTATTATATGTGTGCGCCTCGAAATAGAGTCTTGTACACTCGATAGATGGCGCACTACAAATGCTTATATCATTACTGTTATTATTAACATTTCCACGTCCTTTTTCCTATTTTCAATTCAATTAAATCAATCAGACTATTCTGATTTACTATTCAAATACAACAGCGCTGCTGAAGAATGGCGAAGTTTATACCATATTATAAACTCCCGCTGTAATTAAAAAAAATTAAAAATTCCTTCTTCATTGTGAATTCCTTCTCTGCATTCAGCGCATTGCACTTCAAAGTAAAACCTTTAACCTGAGATCGTAACAAGGGAAGTAAGATCACCCAAGTGACCTTTCACCCCACTGTCACCTTGGCAACAGCCCTCCTCGCCACATCTTCCCCAGTTTCTGCAAGCTGTAATTGGTCGTTTTGGCAGGACCTGAAAGAAAATAAATTTCAGAATTTCAGCCAGAGGATTTTTTTAATTTAAATTAAAATTGACAAACAGAGCAACCCCTCATGGCGATTTCACTTACTGACGCGCTGCCCATGGTAGTGAGGCTGCGCTCTTGGCAATTTTTCTTTGTCGACCCAAAACAGAGCAACCCTGTCTGTGGAGTGTCCAATAGTACTGTAGATAATTGCAACTGCTTGGCAATGGTGATGACGTTAAGATAGACACATGCTTCTCAGCCCTTTGACCATCGAGACGGCTCTCTCTGTCACATACTGAAGTTTCTCTTTCATTATCAATAAGCAAAGAAAGCAAAAAGGCAGGCTAACATGCTGGCGGTTGTTGTTAGCTGGGCCCAATTTCATAAAACATGTAAGCAGCCGTTTTGTGCTTACGGAGCAGAATTTCTATTTCATAAAGCTGTTTACCGTAAGCAAGGGTAAACGCTGGCTAACCCGCGTTTAGCACACAAGTGACATAACAATGCAAATCTATGATGAACGTGCATGCGCGCCAAGAAATTTTCTGCTAACTTGAGAAATCTTGGTGAAATACGCTTATGCTTACGCACATTTTTCTGCTACAGTAAGCACAAAAATTTGCTTACCGGTAAACAGCTTTATGAAATTGGGCCCAGATAATTGATGCAACACCGCAAATCCATTGTGAACAATCTCATCAAATCTTGACTATGAAATACACTTGTTTGTGAGAGATGCTTATGCTTACTTAATACACAAGTTGGCTTAGTGGTTTTTTCCCCTCACGTTTCACTTCAGTGGACCTTGGTTCCAATCCCGCTTTGGACCAGAGCCTTGCGTGTGAATTAAGTTTTCCCTCCCACATCTAAAACTGTGATTTCTTCTTCACACAGGTATCTTCAGGCCTAGGGGTCACAGTGCAAGGCACTATTGAGGGTTCATACGTTTCATTACCAGAAAGGTATAATGCGTTGTGTCAGTGCAAAAACATTGTATCTCTATTTTGTAAAAACATCGTATCTCGCATGAAATTGCTCCGTGCAAAAACGTTGTATCTCGGTGCGTACTTGTTTCGTGCTTACATCAGGGCTATTTAAAGCGAGATACAACGTTTTGACAAATTCAAACTCGGGCGTAACGTAAGTGCTATTATAGCAGATACACTGTTTTTGCACTGACACAACGAATATTAACTATAAAATAATAACAAACTTTTCTGTCCTGTGCCAAATTTCTTAGAGCTGCTTAAAGCACAAAAAAAGAAGCTAAGCATAATAACAACATGCTTACCAAAATAGCATTTTCACATGTACCATTTATGATTGAAATCCTGCTTCTTTTTGCTTAGCAATGTTTGCTGCTTAGAGGCATTGGATACTTTTGGTAGTTACTCAAGAATTACACTACAGTAAAAACTTACTTGGCAAGGAGAACCTGAGATCTGCTGATAGTATAACCAAAATTTGTGAGAAATGACTTCCTCTGAAGTAATGTAGTGTTTGAGAAAGAGGTAATTTCTCAATAAAATATTTGAGTCCGAGAATAAAGCCTTTCTCAGGCATCTGAAAGCACACAATTCTATGCAATAGGGGTGTTTTTTCTTTCGTTATTCTCTTGCAAGTTCAATGACCAATTGAGCTCAAATTTTTACAGGTTTGTTATTTTATGCAAATGTTTGACAGTTACCAAAAGTATATCCTGCCTTGAAGCAGCTCTGTGATACTGGGCCCAGTACACAAATACGCTGAGCAGCTGACGCAGGCTTACCTGCTGTCAGGATGCCCTTGATACTCTGGGTAATACTTGAACTCCTAACGATGTTTCTTGCAGCTGTACAACAAATAGGAAAAAGAACAAATTTAGCAACTACTTTATCTACAGTTAAGAAAAAGAAAGCCAACATAGGGCTAGATAGCTCAGTTGGTAGAGCGCCGGTACGTTAATCCGGAGGTCTTGGTTCAAATCCCGCTCTAGTAAATTTTTCTTTGTTCAACCCCAAAACCATATGAAATTTACCCAGTCAGTTTCCCTTGTGGTTCATTACTTGACGAAAAAGAAAACCATCACTGTTTCGTTTGGTTGTTGTTGTTTTTTTTTGGTTGTGGGACATGTATTTAGAGCTGCTTCAGCACAAAAAGTAACTATGCACAACAAAATTGTGCTTACCAGAAAAAGGTTACCAGCCAAACTACAATGTCAAAAGTAGAATTTGTGACTGGTATCCTGCTCATTTCTGCTAAGCAGAAAATGTTAAGCAATATTTTTCTGCTTAAGCAGCTCTATGAAATTAGGCCCTGGTATTTTGTATTTTGAATAATCCTGTTTACCTCTAGCAACAAAGTCTGCGCACTGTTTCTCCCGTGCTATTTTTGTGAGTACCTCCCCTACATCATCTGATGCGCTTCCAGCCAATCGTGCGATGTGCAACTGCAGGTTTCTTGGTAGGCAGTTCAGGTGGGAGTACATACAGGCTGGACTTCTGTCTTGCTGAAAAAGAAAAATGCAATGCATTCATTAATATCAATAATGTGAAGCTTTTTGAAGCCAGGGCTTGAATGTGAAGAAACTCTTCACTAGACCACAGGTCTCGTAGCTCTGAACTTTAACTGTACCAGAAATATTTTTTACAAGACCAGGGCTCGAATTTTACACTGGACCGCTGGCCCGAGGCCAGTGATTTTAGCATCGGGCCAGTAAACTCATGACCAGACAAGTCCGGCGGTCTTGTGTTTGTGTTAAAAAGTTGACTTTCAGTCTGATAAATACAATTCTGTTGATTATCAAAGGCTACTTACCCATAATATACAAATGAGATAAATCTTCTTTTAGTGCTTTTTCAAATTCAAACAGTTCAATTATTAATCTGTGTATGCATTTTTTCTTCTCACTTTAATTCTGGTCTTGTACTCAAAGTTCCGGTCTAGTAAATGTTTTGAGCTACAACCCCTGTGGTCTTGGGGATTTTTCCCCTAAATTCTAGCCCTGAAGACCCCAAAGTATTCCTTTCTTTTATGTGTTTGCTGAATTTTCAGGTGTAGCTTTGGAGTTGAATAGCCTAAGAATGCATTAGTTAATCTTCCAAATCGGCCGGCGGGACTGCTACTTTCGCTTAGTGGATCATGGAACTTCTTGTAAAAACCCATCCGATGAAAAGTAAGCGTTAAATCTTTGCGTTTGTTGTGAGTGCCTTGATCACCCTTCGGAGGATATGTAACATTTGTGCATGTTATAAATGTCGGGTATTATTATTATTGAGGGCAGTGATTTTTACCTCGATAGTTCTGGTTAGTGGATTCCAGTAGATATGTTCGGTAGTATTCAGCATGTCCTTGTAGTACGTCCTGAATCCATCAAGGTTTGCCTGGACAATGTTGCCCACTTTGTTCTTGTCTTCACCAAAGATCATTCGGAAATCACCTGCATCAACGACAAAATGGCATTCAGTGAGGTGGCTTGGGTCGCTTCCACATTCCCAAAAGCAAATGCGCTTTTGCGAACGTCATTTGTTCTCAGTAGGAACCTGTGGTACACCCAAGGTGGGTGAGGGATTTTGGGGTTCCAGGGCTAATGTGCTTCAGGAAGTTCAGGGGCAAAAGGTCCCGGGTACTCTTGGGCTCTGGCGCTTGTGAACTCTGGGGGGGGGGGCTCTGGGATTGGGGGATTGGGGACTCGCGGGGGGGGGGGGGGGGATTGGGGATTGGGGCTTGGGGCTCTGGGATTGGGGGGGGGACTCTTGGACTCGAGGACTAAGGGACCGGGGAATCTGAAATCCCCTCCCCAGCACCCAAAGGCTTGCCATTTTTTTTTCATTAAATATTTTGATCTCTAATGACAGCAGACAAAAAAAAAAAAAACATACCCAAGGGAACATTTCAGGGGTTGTTTGTAGAGGGGAGACCGAAATAGGGGGTGGGGACAACACAGGGCCCACTGAACCATAAATGCGACAAAATATAAATCCTGTGCATGCAATTTCCCTCTCACCGAGTAGACCGGTGCCCTTCACACTAAATCATGACATAGTTCCTAATAAGTCAGGAGATCTGTCTATAGCCCCCCTGGATTAAAAACATACCCCCATACGACAAGCCAGCAATCTTGGTGAATAACTCCTCCTCAGTGAAGGACTCTGGAAGCTGCAGCAAGCTGGCATAGAGGGCGCTCTGAAGGTTTTTGCGTATTGCATTGTACAGACGGTCACTACTGCTTCTTTTAATAATGTGTACCTAAACAGAAGAACATAACTTTAAGGTCAATCAAGTAACAAAATTACTAATTACTAAGTACTTAACGAAAATAATAATAATTTCCTCTTCATTTGAGCATGTGTACTGATAATCAGTTTAGTTCAATTTTGAGGTGAACAATAAAAAATTGGCCAGAGCGGAATTTGAACCGGACCTCCAGATTAACGTACCGGCTCTCTACCAACTGAGCTATCGAGCCCTAATGTTAGCGGTCTCCCTATTTTGTCAATACGTTTGTTCGCGGGGTACTGCATGAATCCCCTTCTTCCTTTGTAAGTGGATTTATTTCCAGTATCTTACCGGCTTATGGAGACGTCCGCTGAGGTAGAGAGTGTCCCAATGAACCAGATCATGATTCAAGGTTGATTGGCTGACGACACCATACTTGATGAGCTGCAGGTTAAAAGAGTTGGGTACCAACAAGTTTATCAAAAGCAACACAAGCCCTCATAGAGGTCCCCATGTATGTAGCCTTGCTCAAGGCGGGCGCAGTTTTCACTCCGAAAAAGACGCCGTAAACTCACCCGTAGCCTATACATGTTCTGTACACTAGCACTGTGCGTAATGTGTGTATCGCATCGCAGGACGCCCGTACTACTACTGTGCGTGGGTAATCCCCTACTCGTATTACTGTCCGCATGCGGAGGCAGTTAGAACACACAGAGCACGCATTCTCAAAAATGCATCCTTGTGGAGCACTCTTTTGTTCTTTCCTTTGTCCCTGCACTTAACAGTTTCCCATAGACTTTGTACACAAATTTCCTTGTGGAGCACCCCGGTCTTTAGAAATTCCATGTGGAGACCTTTGTTTTCCCTTTTTGTTTTGTCCTTGGTCTCCATAAGGTACCGAAAATGAGCACAGGCGCACACACATACTGCAGTGCAGTGTGTACACACTACACATGCACACAGCTAGCTCTGGTGGGTTGCGAGGCGCAAAGAATAATCATAGGCTAAATAAAAACAACAGTGCAGTTTAATAGGCCTACATTGTAGCTAGCTTAGGCGGATAGCGCGGCGCAAAGACACAAATTAATTAAATGAAGACAAAACTCCAACGCCTTGATCAAGGCTACCATGTATACCATGTATACAGCAGAGGCCAATATTTCATTGAGCTACTAAAACAATTTATGCTTCGCACAGAAAGTCAGGTCATCAGCCAATGTATGTATGGACGAGCGGTCTAGCCCACAGAACTCAAGTTCTGATGGCTGAGTCATCAGAGTGTGGGTTTGAGTCCCGGTAATGACACTTGTGTCCTTGAGCAAGCCACTTTATCATAATTGCTTCTCATCATCCAGGAGTAAATGGGTACCTGTGAGGGTAGAGAATGTTGATGTGAATGATTAGCAACCTAAGATGATTGGCGTGTCGTGGCCAAAGGATGAGAACACCGGACTCAAGCTCTGGTGTTTCTGATCAGCAGAGTGTGGGTTGGAGTCCCGGTCGTGACACTTGTGTCCTTAACACGTTGACTGCCGCCTACAAGTTTATTCGTAGTAAGAGGTGTAACGAATTCTGCCACTACGTGTATACTCATAGAGAATGAAAGGGCTTTGTATTGTTATTTGAATACACTGGCATCACTGAGCACGCAACACATATGCTTCTGGCAGTGGTGAGGACATACATCCTTAGAATGTGTATGTTCAATTTTGTTGACATTGTATAGTACCTATTTGGTATGTGCGCATGCACACCGCACTTGGCAAATGGGAACGCCTTAGGAATATATGACCGACAGTCAACGTGTTAAGCAAGACACTTAACCATTATTGCTGCATCCTTCGGATGGGATGCGAAGCTGTAGGTCCTGTGTGTTGTGTAATGCATTTAAAAGAACCCAGTTACACTTATCGTAATGAATAGGGGTTTGCCCCTGTGTTCCTGGTTTGATCGGCAGCATATTGCACCAAAGCACCCTGTAAACCATTACATGGTGCTATGTAAAGAAACAGGTCTTGTACTTTAAAACTTAGCTCTGCATACCTGAACGCTTTGAGATGCCAACTGGTGTGATAAAGCGCTATATAAGAACTCATTATTATTAAGTGCCCATTTAGCTGCCGGTGCTGCATACTCTTAAGGAGTTGAGATACCTTCAGGAACGCTTACGGCCCATTGAACAGGGGCAGTAATATGGGGCACTTTTGAGGGGCCAACTTGGCTTGAGGAGGCACACGCATGAACTAAAATACACGGAGTTATAAACGCTGAGTAAGTGAACACAACATTTCTATTTTGACACTTGTCTTGTCTTGGATGCTGTCTCACCTTATCTTCACACCTGACCAGTGTGTTATAGTACACCCCTGCTCCCATTTCCTGGATCTTGACGATCCTCTCTGCTCCGAGGTGTCTTAGGGCTGAATAGTGATCAGGGTTTCTCTGCAAATTCATACGATGCCAGTGCTTGGGTTTGTCAACGACAAAGACAAAATCGATCATGTTGTTCTGCGTTTTAACCAAACAAACGTTAACATAACAATACAGCACTCAATAATACTCAGTGGCTATACACTGTTTTTATACAGTTACACAAAATTGTGCTTGAAAATAGGATTCTTACTCGCTGTGCGATCTTGTTGCACTGGTGCAACAAATTTGCACTGCAGTGCACTGGCTTAATTTAGCGATGTGCCTTTATTCTCTCTAGTATTGTTGACTTCAGGGCCCAATTTCATGGCTCTGCTTACCGCCGAATTCTGCGCTTGCAGTCACCATTCTCGCCGAATTTCTGCGCTAGCTATGTAAGCGAAGAATGCCTAGTATAATGTGGAGTACTCACGCGCACAAGCCAAAATTCCCTGCTAACCCTTGAAATACGCTTCTGTAAGCGTCGATTCTTTGCTTACGGTAAGCAGAGCCATGAAATTGGGCCCAGGTAGGTTAATGTCATAAAAACATTTGCTACAGCATTTTCAGCAGAACAAATTCCCGAGAGAGATATTTCCGTCTGAAACTCTGTTGAACTTAAGGCGAAAAGTATTTAAAGACCACAAAAAACAATTCTGCTAGTTTTTCATTTGGCCTATTAGGCCTAATAGTCTTGCAAACTGTGGATGAATTTTCAACCTTGTCTTTGTTGCCGATCTGTTGGAAGACGCCGGACCCATAGGCAAATGCCATCGTCATATCTTTTGGGAAGTTGGAGAGGATTCTGTTGAACAGAAAACTGTTTGTCTTACGAGCAGCCATACCTGTCCGAAAAATAAGGAAACATTTGATTGAGAATGAAAACATCAAACCATTGAGCAAATGGAACAATGATGTACACATACTTCCTCTTGACAAGAAATGTTTTTGTACCTTCATATAAGGTAAATCATAGACTGGTCCTCTGTCTTTATCCGCAAGGATATAGACACTAGACAGGCACTGGTGTACAGGCCCAATGATTTCATTGGATACAATGATTTCATTCGAGTAACGTAAGCTTTCCAGATCTGTGTTACTTATGATTGGTCCGAGGTGATGTAGGTTGTCAGCTTGCACTTTTTGATCGTCTGCATGCAGCGTGTGCATAATCATAATGTTAATTGACATTTAATTATATGAATGTTCAACGTTTATGTTACTATAATAAAATAATTATAACAGACAGTTATTATATAACTAACAGACAGCTACGACTACGACAAAACGACCATACGAGTATAAAGTACATGTACAGTTTGTCCGTACAGTTTACCGGTTACAGTACACTGCACATCAATCAAGTAAAACAGGCGCGGAGGTTGGGCTTCATCATCAGTCACTTCATTATTTTCATTCAACATTTACTATTAACATTCAGAAGTAAATCAGCTCAATTAGTAATACTATGCACCCTACCTGACCTCACTGATGCTGCATCTGAGTTATTTCTCTGTGATCTGACCTGAGGATCTGGAGTACCGTTTGTTTACTCCGTCTGTAGAGATCATGAAAAACAACAACTTTTTAAAAAAGCACATGTGTACTAGCGCCCTCTAGTGACAATTCCGAACTAAGGCCCTTTTCGAAACCACGGCTTGGGCTTGGGCTTAGGCTCCGTCAGTTATTTGGAAGACGTGCGCTTTCAATCAAGCAGACGGATCCCAAGCTCAAGCCGTGGTTTCGAAAAGGCCAGTCACTGATAACCAAAAATGCCCTCATCAACAAGGCAAATATATTTTCTGCAGCACACGTCGGCTATGGAGTCAACAGTTAAGGGATAGGGAAGAACAGCCTATCCCTTAACTGTTGACTGTATTGACGAAGTATGCTGCAGAAAAACAAATTGCGTGCAGGGTGCGTGTTTTTTTCCCCAGGACAGATGAGGCTACTTAGCATAAACGGGCGTGTTTTCTACCGGAATCAGTCTTTGCGCGTGCGCACTTTGCACTTTTTTTCTTGACTTGGTGAAAAATGCTTGATTGAGCAACAACACACAGGCTGTTATCGTTACTTTTTTCTGTCTTCCTTGCTCTATAGTATAGTGTTCTTATTCCTCCATGCTCTATGCATGATGGCCATTTTTGGCAATCGTGGATGTGTGGTCTGGGTGGGCAACAGCAGGTGAATCTGGCAGGACTGTGAATAATATGTTTTATAAAATTTAGAAGGGAAGGGGTGGCTAAGATATAATTCATCTGGGGACCCAAGGGACATAATTATCTGATGTAGCTCAAAACCCGCAATCGCTACATTAACAATGTGTTAAATGCCAATATAGGCTGGTTGGCTTTTAACCTAAAGACAAAAATGAACCCCCTGAATTATGAATAAGTAGGAACTTAAACTGAAAGCTGGGGGAGCTCACTTAAGATAGGCCAATAATGAGCTATTGTACAATAATATAACACTGTCAGGACGAAAGGAAATGCCAGAAGTAGGACAGTAACTCAAATATCTACTTGGGCCTGTCATGGTTGCCCGCGTCATCTGTTGTGGCTCAGTCTTACATTTAGGCTTTAAATCGAACACAATTTTTCCAACGCTTTGTCACATAAAAACAATTGTTATTTTGTATAAATTGTTTGTGTTGTTATTATTATTATTTTTAAAAACTATATGTAGACAGGTTTCACTATATTCTGCATTGTGGCTAAAAAACATCAACAATGCATGGCGTAAAGAGCCAATTATGCATGCAGTATGTACACATAATGTCGATGGTACGTATTACCAGCAGTGGGACAGAAGGGACACAAAAGGAACTATGCAATCCTCACATTGGAATCTTTTGTGTTTTTCCGTCCTCAAATTTTGTTGTGCGCCAAGTCTAAGGGGAGTGAAGTTTTCACATTTTAATTGCTTCCTTAAATGAACATTACAGAATTGGTTTTTGCTAACAAAACAGTTGCTGGCAGTAGCACTTTATGTAATCCACCATATACATAAACTGACAAACCTGTAGAAGTTTGAGATCGATCGGCTATCTGGGTCACGAGAAAATAGTGAAAAACCGATTACACATTTGTATGAAATCATATAGGTTCAACAAACGAATAAAACGCTCACTGAGCGATTATATAAACTCCAATCGGAAAATTAGTTTATTCATTTCTCATCAAATTTGGCATTTCAGACAGAAATATTTCAACGGATGTTTTCTGCTATCATCATCATTAGACCGTGTAAGTTTTATGTAAATCTGTGATCAAAAGTATATTTTACAATTACCAATTCTGTAATGTTCCTTTTTGTGCTCTGTATCACGTTTGTTTGTTTGAGGTGCACACGTGCGATTGTAGGTAAAACACGCCCATTTATGTCAAGTGGCCTCATCTGTCCTGGGAAAAAAATACGCGTGCAATGATTGACGCACACATTACAGTGAGGCGTATCACCCACTATCGCGATCGATGATCAGTGGTCATAAGTTTTTCTGTAGCGTCGTCACAGTCCACACTAGCCAGTCGATGATCTCATGCACGTAGTGGGCATGTTTGTAATCTAACTGAGAGGAGTCTACGATTGAAAAACACAACATACATTTGGTCATTATTATATGGCCCATTATATGATTATGGATAGCTTTTTGAGAACACTTGAGATGATCTTTGCTGCAGTTTTCCTCGTTTTACTCTGCCTTCATTCAGGTAAATATCCATTTCTGTACTGACACAGCACAGTCATGACAGTGAGTGTCAATGTTTACTACCTCCATCATGTCCATGCTATTGCAGCTCAGTAAGCGAGTAACACTCGGGCCGCCGCTTAGCTGCATGCTCAAAGAGGAGTAGGTTTAGTTCCCACCCAGTTGGTAACTGAGTCTGTGTCGACATGGTCAATAATGTCATTGAATGATTGATTAATATGTTAACGTTGTCAATAATTACTTCTCTGCTATAGTGCTAGTTTGTTATACAGTTCTTTACGCCAGATGTGGGTCAACAGATCTACGGATCATATTCCTTGCTCTATGAATTATGATCATAGTTTTGAATTTGCTCTTGCTGTCCCTTGCCTAGCCCCATAAATAGGGCCAATCCACTTCGTATCCTTGGCCCTACGCCTACATACCTCCAAATTCCATGAATTCTGAGACAATTTGTTGAATAGAAACCAACGTTTTTATGACAAGATTTTTCACCCAGTTGTTAGTGTAAAGTCAGTGTTACTAATTACCAAACTACCAAAGAGCAATTGTGGACAGCACATTAAGACGAAAATGTGCGTGCTCGTTTTGGTGTAATTTATGAAGAAAATCAGAGTCAATACTGACACGATGAAACTGACCGGCATCAATGATGTTTGCTGCATGTGCGCTGACATTCAGCGCTATGATGACCTGTCTGTACTAGCTAGCTAGTCAGTGCTTCAGCAGTTTTCGGTTTACTTGGAAGTGATTACCTCAGGTTTCAGACTGATTTTTCTTCATAAATTACACCAAAACGAGCACGCACATTTTCGTCTCAATGGTCTCTCCACTATTGCTACTTGGTAAGTAAAAACTGGGGGAAAAATCTTGTCATATAAACGTGGGTTTCTATTCGAAGATACAGAGGCGTAGGGCCAAGGATTTGAAGTGGATTGGCCCTACTTATGGGGCTATCCCTTGCCCGTCTTGGGGTATATTTTCTTGTATTTTGTTGTACTGTTTTTTATGGCAAATAAAATAATAACAGTAACATAAAGGGTTAAAGTTGCCCCACTGTGGGGCCAAGTGGGGGGGGGAGTCAGTGTGAACCCTATTCAAGCTAAACCAGCACTCGCAGTTATGGCATTGGCAGTGGCATTCACATTTCATATTTATATTTTGAGTTTTCCTTATCGCTTTTAGAGCACGATATAAATATGGTTGTATTTAGTAACTTGCGATAATTGTTACCCTCCTCCATCCTCCCGACCGTCACGAGGATGGATGGAGGGTTATGATTTAAGCTTGACCTCAATTATTGAATGAGTGTCCAATATTATTACCTTAAATTTGTTTGTTGATGGTAGATATGGGCCTATGTGGTGGGATTGTGCCTTTGTTGATACACGCATGGAATTTGCACCCTGTGGGAGTAGGCCCTATGTCATTCATAAGAAACATATTTGGCTATTTATATATCCATCCATTATATATCCAGACATTCACAGAGGTGTAAAGAAGACTTTGTTATCATTCGCCAAACGCAATATGCCAAGAACAAAAACAACATTTTGTCCGGGTGTGATCAAACTATTTATTTTTTCTCAAAATGAGGTAGCAAAGCGGCCAGATTCACCATATATTTCAAATATTGTTTGAAAATGAAATAGTGTGCAAAACAAAAAATCTGTTTGGGGGTAAGATGTAAATATTCATGGTGCTGTCTACAAAACACCCTCAATTGTATTTTGATAATAACCAAGGGTAATTATCCACAAATGCATTAACTTGAAGTCAAGTATTTTGTTTGAAATAGTTGTATTTTTTGGGGTTGTTGTTTTTTGTTTACTTATTTATTCTATTATTTATAATTTACTTAGGCCGAGTAAAACAAGGAAACATGTTTAGCGTCCGGGTTTCTAAAAAAAAGGAAGGAGGAGGGGCTTTTTATTTTTTATTTTTTATTTCAAATATCCATTGTTTTTTCTACTGTTCAAACACACAATACATAAAAGAAACATGTTGGACAAGACATTGAACATGTCCGGACTTTTTAAAAAAGAGGAGGAGACAGGGCACTACTATTTTACTATTTTCCCAATTTTTTGCTATTTTTTCCAAATGCTAAATATGGCTGGCCAAGGTATACTTATTCACAGATTTTGTGCTATTTTAGTGTACTGATGCAATGTATGACAAAACAAATGATTTGTATCACTCTAGTCAAATTTTCCTTTTTTTTTTTTTTTTTTCCCTTTTAAAAAAATATTTTTTTAAATAGTAAAAAAAAAAGGAGGCGGCGGCCAAAAAGGAGGCGGGCGGGGACGCTAAACATGTTTGTTTTTTTACTCGGCCTTATTTATTTATTTATTACTTATTTGTTTATTTATTTGTTGGGGGGGGTTCTTGTGGGGTTTACATTTGGGGTTTTGGGTGGTTTTGTTTTGCACAAACTCTTTTGCCATTGATGCATGTTTTTATAATTTATTTTAGATCTTTCTTGTAATGAAACGAAGCAGACTTGATCCCAATTTACTTCAATAAACTGAAAATATAGTTGTCAAGATTGTTGTTCTCTTGAAAAGTGTTCAGTAATGTTCAAAAGAAAGATTCAGTACAACCACCCTACGAAATGTTTAATTTCATTGGTCAAATGGTACGTTTTTAGTTTTTATAATTTCCATTTGGCTATTTTAGGGGAAAATATCCTCTTCAGGAAATATGACATTGCAAATCTCAGTCATTAATGGAATTACAACCTTTTCCCTGAGTTGTCTACTTCCTGCTTGTTGTATTCAGGATGGATAATTGATACTGCTGTTTTTGTGTACTGGACACAGTCTTGGTCTGTGTGCATTTAGTAGGCTACACCTACATTACATACAACAACAAAGTCAGTATTCATAGAAATGCATTTCAGCTGAAAAGCACTCTGCTGTGAAGGCTAACAATAGGTCGTCATCATCCCCCCACACTGCTGACACTCAAGATACATTCTGTGTTACAGGAAGGGATTGTAATTTACCACCAGGTGTTATTGTGTGCATTGTGGAGGAATTAATCTTCAGTTCAGGTTGCGTCATTTCCTCATTGGTTTCCTGGATGATAAAGTAGGCGTAGATCATAACAAGATGAACTGCATTTAAATTTGTTAACAGATAAAACAGTTTACTTGACTATCCAAGTTATAAAGGAGTGTGTGACAACATTGTGTTTTTTAAAGAGTCATTGCATCGTTAACTTTCAGTTTTCAGGAAATAGACTCTTTGTTCATCCCCTGCTTTTTCTGTGTGCTTTCATCTCTGTCATCTCTTTCCACTTGACTGTGTTTGTTACACCAGTATACCTGGGCCCAATTTCATAAAGCCTGTTAGCACAAAAAATGGCTAAGCACAGAAAAATATTGCTTACCAGAAACGGGCTACCACCAGCCAACGTTCCATAAAGTTGACATTGTTGCAACTGGTACCCCACTCATTTTTTCGCCTAGCAAAGAAATGAGTTAAGCACTATTTTCTGCTAAACAGCTTTATGAAATTGGGCCCAGTGTATTATGTGTGTTGTGTTTTCATTTAGCCTTCTGCTAGGGTCAAAACGTTGAGCCACTAACTAATTTTTGCATTTATACCTTGGGTCCTTATGGTTGGTAAGCAGTTTGCAATTCAGCTAAATCTTTTTTTCTGGAATATAGCCTGTTAGATTCATTCTATGTGCTAATGAAGAACCATTGCCCGTAAAGGCTCCGGGCAGGGATTCGAACCGGGGTCCACAGAGGTGAAAGGCAGGGAAGAAACCACTGAGCCAACCTGAGTACCCAAATGAGAAATTAATTGTTGTAGAAATGAACACAGGGTTTTGATGGAAATAAGATAAAACATCAAGACTTCATGGAAGAAGAACGATTTATTATTATTTCCCCTGCCTGTGATCCGGAAGAAAAAGGTCAGTTAAGGTCATGGACAGAATAAACATGTCACGATTAGTTATTTACTTTAAAATGACACAAAGATAATGGTTCAATCTTACATGTATGTAGTTCAACAGATGAATTATCATGCTGAGGGCTGAAGCCCCAAATCCCCAATAAGATAAATATGTACTTCTTTTCAAAATGTGTTTCTCAGTTTCTTAAAATTGAAATGTTAAGTATTCTCTTCAATTGATTTGCATAGAAAATTGGATAAAAATGAAATTAAGAACAAGTATTATGTTCCAAAACATACACGTATTGTACATTTACAAAATAAAAATGAAAACAAATTTTGTAGTGTGGCTGCATTCTGCAATGCTCTGTGTTTATTAGTCTTGATTCGGTGACGCAATTTTTTTGTATAAGTTGCCAGTAGAGAAGGCAACATCAACTGGCTTGGAGGGATTGCACTGGCTAATTCTATGAATCTTGTTCAATCTTGATGCTTGTTTGAGACAGATAATTCTTCTCCAGTAATTCGTGGTGCGATTTTCCGGCAACCGGTGCTTACAAAACAAACATCACCAAACCAAGATGCAAATTACTGTACATATTTATAACAAAAGTTTTACAAAACATTCATTTTATTGTGTTCATTAGTGAGGAGGAATCGTTTTTACGAAGAGCTTCACAAACTGTTCATGTTATTTATTTACAGGGTCCTACGCCCAGGAATGCACAGCGGACACAGCAACAACCTGGGCCGGTGTCCCTGAAGGGAGCTACGATCGGAATTTCACCAGTGTCGATGACCCTGATGGCAGACCTGTTGGGTTTGTACCTACATTTATACCATACAGCGACCTCATGCAGCCCAACCCGTGTATAGTGGTCACCGGTACGATGGATGCACGAGTAGAAGTTATGGTGAGTCTGTCTTTCACTGCAGTTGCCACCCAGAGCTGGCATTCCATCACACCATCCTGTGGGAGCCAACCTCGTCCCCAGGGGTGATAGGTCTCACCGCGCCATTTTCTTGCAGCACGCCATGCTCGCTCATATTCATAACCCCTGGAATTGGTTCATTAAAATGTGCTCAAATCCAGCACATTTTAATCAGGCCTGTGGTTGATCCATTCTACGCGCCCGCTTAAGTATGGAACCCGCAAATAAGGTCTTAAGTCAAAGAGCAACTGGTCCCCTCTTATTATTCTTTTAAATCTTGTGATATGTCTTAACTCTATAGATGCAGTTTAGGGTGACCGTGTAAAAACATGATTCATTTGAAATGGAATCGCGTTAAAATACTTGTATTTTCACACGCGTGTACTAAGCGTCCCATACAAGTGCCCAGAATTTTTTAACAAACGTGCATGCAAAGTAGTGCACTTAGGAGCCAGTCAGCGTTGTTTTTTTAGTACATCCCTACCAGGGGTTAGTGACGAGAGGTATCAATACGACGCGCTGCCCGTGGTGACCAGACTGGGTTTGTTGTGACAATAATCTACTGAGTGGAGGTGGCCGTGCAATACTTCCTTAAGGTTTGAGGCAGTAAGGTATAAGGAAACAGTTGCTTTATTACATAATCTTGAGAACTTCTGTGATGAATTTTTGTTTTTTTCCAGCCAGTGGTTTTATGTTCTTACTTCTTTTTTAAATAGTTGGTGGGTGGGTCAAAGGAAATAACTGAAAATGGAAATTTTATTTTCAATATAGACGAATATACAATGAGGAAAAAAGAATATACATGTATACAAAAGAATATCAACTCACTTAATAAAAAGCACTGTTTTAAAAAGTTTCTGCTTGTAAAGAGTAAATTCTGAAGTCCTGAATGGCATTTCTACTTAGTGTTTCTTTTTTTTGCTGTCCTGTTACAAAGAGGTAATTTGGCCAGTCCCAGTGACCTTGTTATAACGAGAGATGACTGTAATTCCTTATTTTTAAATAATAATAATAATAATAATAATAATAATAATAATAACAAAAATACTGAGTTCTTACATAGCGCTTTATCACACCAATGGACATCTCAAAGTGCTCAGTATTTTTTCCCTGCAAGGTATGCGGAGCTATGTTTTTAAGTATGAGACCTATTCGTTTACTTTACATAACACCATGTAATGTTGCTTTGGTGCAATATGCAGCCAATCAAACCAGGAATACCGGGGCGAACCCCTTCTCTTTACCATAAGTGTAACTGGGTTCTTTTACGTGCATTACACAACTCACGGGACCTACGGCTTTACGTCCCATCCGATGATCAGAAAGACCAGAGCTTGAGTCCAGTGTTCTTATCCGCTCGACCACGACACGCCACCTCAGCCTCTTTCGGATCAATTTTTTTCTTCAGATTTAAAGTAAAAGCTCAATAGCATCTCACTTCCAATTCTCTGATCAATGCTGTCATTTTTTCTTTTTCTTCTATATATTACAGGCTGAGTCGAATCCACAAGGGTCGATTATTTGGTGAGTATCAGAAAGCAACCTATGAATTATCACCCAGAGGAATGCAAACTACCTGTAGACATTCATTGTTTGGCATTAACCCTAAAGGGCCCAAGTCCTTCAATATCCTCATTGCCGAAGTGCAGGATTGAGAAGGATTTGGGCTTTTAGGGATCTGCAACACAGGAGGATTTTTGAAGGATTTGGGCTAATATGTATATTTACAATAAGGAGAAGGATATATAGAAGGATTTGGGCAGTATGTTTACCCAAGGGTCTAGTCTGTTAGGGTTAAAGAGAGGCTCCAAGGTCAAATTCAGTTTTGTGATGCGCTCATTTTCCAGTGGATAGAGTCCTAATGAAAGTGGAAAACAAATTGCATGTCTCTAACCTCAGAGGAAATCAGGAACGTCTAATACGAAAACAGAAGAGGAAAAATATACAGCCTAGGGGAAGAAATGGAGAGTGATCTCGACAGGGAATGATTTCATCCAGCAATTTTGCACAGCAAAATAATGTATTTCGACTGAATAAGTTGTGTACAGACGGAGTGCTAATAATGAGTTAGGCCGTCGGGTTGGCGAAGTGGTCTCTTTCCTCGCCTTCTACCTCTAGGAGCTCGGTTCGAATCCCGCCGGGAGCCCTATGTGGGTTGGGTTTTCAGTCCCTACCTGATTGTGTGGGTTTTCCGTAGAATAATTCTCTGGGGTTTTCCTCCCACATGTAAAACTGCAACTTCCTTCCTTGTCTTCTCCATGGGCCCTATGGGGATACTTGGCTAGTATAGTGATTAAGTTCACTATTCTGAGAATCCTTGGCTTCACAACTAGAATTAATAAATAAATGGTGATTTTTGAGCAGCAATGGGTACATTTTTGGTAGCCTTTTGCCATGCTCTACAAGGGAAATCTGTCCCTGCTTATTTGTTATTATTGATTACAGAATTAATTTTCTGTTTGTTTATTAATTGCATGGACTTGTTTATTCTTGATCCACAGTGTCAAAGACGAATACAATCGTGAAATATGTGATGCTGTAAGTACCAACACCTCATTTACAAATGTTGTCAAAGACATTTTTGTTCCGTTAAATTTTTATGTTAACGTCTTTAGTAAAGATTTTTTTAAAGGTTGGGTCATCAGTTGTTTTTTGTCATCGTACAAAGGAAAAATTATGAAGAAAGATACATTAAAAGTCACCTGTATTCATAACCATATTACTTCAAAGAGAATCCTTTCCCAAAATAAATACTATCAATAGCTCGGTGCTTTTCATCAAATAAGTTTCGTCAGTAATTTACCAAAGTATGACCCTACCTTTAAGATGCGCTGGAATGTAAATCATAGTTAGGCAACTTTCATAAGACAAGTTACATTTAAAGGTATTGTACACTTTTGGTAACAGCTCAAAATCAGTGTCCACATTTTGTGTGATTCAACATATGCATGAACAAACAAACCTGTGAAAGTTTGAGCGCATTATTGGTCATCGAGGTCACAAGAAAATAGTGAAAAGAGACCTAATGTGTTTTCTGTTTTTTCAAACATAAAGTTTTTATTGCGCGTGATAAAAACTATTGTTTTACTCATTTCTCAGAAACGACAGCATCTTAGGCAGAACTATTTTAAGGAACCCTTTCTACCATTACTTACTTTAATCATGTTAGTTATGTGTGAATCTGTGAACATTTGTGTTTTTCGATTTTATCAATAGTGTACAGGGCCTTTAACCGATGCCATCCTTAACCAATCGCATGGTTTTTGCATGAGGCCATTTCACACTATTAAACTCTGATCCGTGCTGAAAGCTACACGCTTCCATTGCTCGTTGTCTTCATAAAATGTCAACATGGTTCAAATCCACTCTGCTTTCACACTGCCTGATGCAACCGCAGTTCTTTTGCTTCACATTGTAATTCTCCACAGCTGTCAAAAACCCTCAACCAACCTCCCGAGCCGGGCTGTTTCAACCTCGTTCCCAGGGGTGATCGATCTCGCCGCATCATTTTGTCCCAGCATGCCTTGCTCACTCCGAACCCCTGGAATTGGTTAATTAAAATGTGCTTGAATCCAGCACATTTGTATTAGGCCTGTGGTCGATCCACTCTAAGGCCACGCTCAAGTATGGTAACCCACAAAAGAGACCTGAAGTCAAAGAGCAACTGGTCCCCTCTCATTCTTCTTTGATCTTGTGATACGTCTAACTAATGCAGTTTAAGGTGACCGTGTAGAAACGTGATTCATTTGAATTGGAGCATCATACAAGTGCTCAGAATATTTTAACAAGCGTAAATTCAAAGTAGTCACGTTTGGGAGCCAATCAGCGTTGTTTTTCAGTACATCCCTACCAGGGGTTAGTGACACGAGGTATCGATACGGCGCGCTGCCCATGGTAGCGAGGCTGGGCTAGTTTTGACATGGATTGGCCTTCTTCAGGGGTTCAAATTCTACTCACAATGCATGTAGCTCTGTTTACTTGGAAATTAGAATATAACTTAGATAATGTTAAAGAGCGACTTTGAGGCCGAATTCAAGTTTGTGATGCAACCATTTTCCAGTAGACACCAACCCTTACGAAAGTGGAAAATATGTTACAAGTCTCCAACCCTGATGTTAAAATGGTGCAAAACTGTACACCATTAAATTGTATTTATAACTCTTTCAGTGAAAAATTTGTTAACATCCAATGATGTCACATTTCAAAAAATATGGGTCTGTACATTTTAGTTCAGGGAAATCTAAGTTTATTCCCGAATTTCCATGGTGATCAATCAAAGCGGCGTTGAATTTGACAGTTAAAAAAATTCCTGCGTGGAATGTGCAGACCAGTTTAATGTTGAAATAAAATGACATTTTACACAATTTTAGCGTGCGCTTATAGAACATTTTTCAACTTTCATTGACGGATTCTATTTATTGGAAAATGTTTGCATCACAAAACTGAACTTGACCTTCAAGGCCCTCTTTGAGGGTTCTATGGGTTAAATCATCAAACATTCCACCATCAATTTTTTATTATTTTGAATGGATATAAACTAGAGTCTTTTCTAATCCTGTAGCAAATCTATGATTGTCGCCAAGCGGATGGAGACTCTTTAAGATTCGAGTTTCATTGTGATGCCACAAGCTGTGATGAGAGTGATGTCCAGTTTTTCTATCGATTTACTGTGAGCCCACCTGCAGGTATGTGCACTTTCAAAAACTCTCTGCTTTTTAACCCTTTAGAGATCAATCACTTCTGTATAATCATCACCGTACGCCCAGACATTGCTTATCTTGTTGAGTTTTTGCCCCGTTATTTTCAGGAAAAAAGTCAGGAAAAATATTAATGAAACAAAAACACATGGTTTTGTTTTAGAGTTGCAGATTCTATGTTAACATGGAAAGCATTGGAAAATGTCAATTCGATCTGATACCTTATCTTTGACCCTCTTGTTTGAGAGGAAGTTGGTCAAATCTTGCGGCCGTTTCCGGCTGCTATGGGCATTTCAGAACAAGCCGCTTGCGGCCGCTACTAACAAAATTGCAACTACTGGTGATGGTGGAGGCTCCTGCACAGAGACCACAGTGGCCGCAAACGGCTTGTACCAAATGCCCATAACGGCCGCAAACGGCTGCAAGATCTGACAACTTCTATTCAAACAAAGTAAAGGTCATGACCTGAAGTGAAAATTTTCCAACGTCCCAAGTTAACATAGTATCTATGTTTCTAAATACAAAACAAAGGTTCTGAGTTACATTATTTTTTTCAGGCACTTTTACAAGAATTTCTTTTAAATGGCCGCTTGACACATTTTTCAAGACAACCGGCCGGGCTATTTTTTTAAGATGGTTTCCAGTTTTTTCTGTGTGTTTTGTCTATGTGCTATAGTCAAAAATACAATGTTTATGTAGTTAAGAAATTATTTTTTGTTGTCAGAGATGTAAAAAAAAGAAAGAAAAAAAAAGGAGGCGGGTTTAAAGGAAGCGGGCGGGGACTCTCAACATGTTTTTTTTTATATTTGGCCTTAGCCTCCAAAGTTATCACTGTTGTTGTAAAGAAATTTGCTATTGTTTTTAAAACCTCAGATGAGCTTGACCCCGAACTCTGGTGTGATGCTCGCGACACAGGAGAATACCCCAGCAGTTTGTACGTGCCTCTGCCCACCAACATGAATCTAGCCACCAAGCCTCCAGATAGAACAAACAGTGCCATCCCAGCTGCTTCTCAATCTAAGTCCTTTGCCTTACTCGCATCAGTCTTCACCCTTCTGTCACTGCTTGGGCTTTAACGTATGGAGGACCACTCCTCGGCTTAGCTCAAACATATCCTGCATCTGAGGAAGTAGAAATCTTGTCTGAATTGTGTTATATTTTATCAAATTTGTACGCGAAAAAAATAAATTACTTTTGTACTTTATAGAAAAAAAGAAATATGATAGGCAGCTAACGGGGAGGAATTATTATTTTTATTTTTAATTGGTTTTTTATTTATTTTATTTTTTTTTAATGTTTTTTTTTTTTTTTTTTTGGGGGGGGGGTT
Organism: Pycnopodia helianthoides; assembly: GCA_032158295.1. NCBI lineage: Eukaryota > Metazoa > Echinodermata > Asteroidea > Forcipulatida > Asteriidae > Pycnopodia > Pycnopodia helianthoides. Next base: position 28,759,856 of record CM063244.1, read on the forward strand.
AGATTATAAGAAGTACTGTTTCTACTAGTTCTTGCAGGTACAACCATGTAAACAAATCTCCATAGGGAGGAGTGTTGGCTCTGAGAAGAGCTGTTGCGGTCTCAACGTTTCAAACAGTGTACTCTGCTCGTCTTCAGGAGAAAATAGTTACTTCTTATTCTTTGTTGTTGGGAAACTGGAGCTGCAGGTATCAAGACTTCCTGCCAAAACCTTTTGCAGTCACTCATTTTTTTTATACCAAATTTTGTCATTTGCCTGGTTGCTTATTGGCCGATACTTCTGTGGGAGCACCATAACTGATTCAGATTTTCTATATTGGAATTCTGTTTTATATATTCGTGTTAAATGAGCCTTCAAATTCAGACCAAACATGCAGTTGTGGAATCCAAGTATCATTGGTTTGGTGAATTTAGTGGAATTCTGTGTCAGATTTGCAGGAATTGGTCAAATTTTTGATCCCCAGCAGACCTGGTGGTCTTGGGATCAGTCTAAGGACCTCACAGATTCTGACTTTCAGATTTCTAGGTTAGTGAATTTTTTTCTCCGCTCTTAAAGGTCTCAATCTCAGATTCTGTACTTTAGAAGTTTGGTTATGATCTTAGTCTAGGTGCTGTATGTCTTCAGGTCCATATGGCAGTCTCAGAACTGCAATGTCTTGTCAAGATCTTTTCAGTCTCAGTCAAACACTGCCAACAAAAGAGAAATGTCACCCAATTTAGTAGTTTCAGTGGGAGACTCTGAAACACTAGGTGGCAGCAGACATACCAGGTAAATTACCATTGTTTATGTAGTTCTAAGCTACACATAATTATCGACAAGAACACTGGATTACCTGGCAAGGCTGCAGCCAACCATCGTCCCCAAAAGTCCCCCATGCCGTCATGGTCATGGTGTGTCTTAGGTTGAACACTGCCAAAACTAGTCACAGTTCCAGGGGATAATTATGATCAAGCAAGGCATTCTGGGAACGAGGTTGGTAAGAAAAGGAATTGACTCCCAAAATGGGGAAATTTTCATCCTCAAAGGTCCCCCCCTGCTGTCATGGTCATGGTGTGCACTGCACTTTCTACCTATAGGTTCAATTTGCATGTGATGCCGCAAGCTCAAACAGCGCCCTCGCTGAGGTCAATGGAAGACCTATTATTGGCTGAGAGCTGTGCATGGCATGACCTCGTTGATGTCTAATGCAAGGGGTCTATCATGTGTCATATTATTAACATTTGTTTGCATTTTACAAACAGTGTATCTAGTTCAGAATGAGTCATCACTGTAGTCAAATGTAAGGCAAAATAAATTAAATAAAAACATGTTTAGCGTCCTGCCTTTTGAAAAAAAAGGAAGAGGCGGGCCTTTTTTTTTTTAAATGGCGTGCTAAAGTAAAAAAAATACGATGTTATGTATTTAATTTTAGAATTAATTTTTTTCATCAGCGATCATAAAAATTGATAATTAAAAAACTTTTTTTTTTAAAGGAGGTGACCTCTAAAAAGGAAGCAGGCGGGGACGCTAAACATGTTTTTATTTTTATTTGGCCTAAGGTATACTTTCACTCAAAAATCCTGTGCATAATATTGATAATGGCTGAGATCCTAAGGTTTCAATGATGTCGAATAATAAATGCTGTAATCGGTTGGAAATTCCTGTAGTTCTGTACAATAGTTCATAGCTTTGTTATTAATTTAGGACAGATTGTACTCTTTTAAACATTTAACTACTAAAATAGTTCTTTTCTGGAGTTCACAAAAATTGACACATGCTGGTTCGTGTGAATGGAGTGACAAATGTATTTTCATCAAAAGTTTTTTATAGCATTTCATAATTCGTACATAGCTATAATTTATTTTGTTTCACAATTTCTATGCAATCAATATGTACATTTCATGAAAAAGGTTCTGTAAATTTGTTTACTTTTCATTTCGCATAATTGTAATGTACTTAGCTTTGAATAAACAATTTGATAGAAAGCACCTTGAAACAGTTGTTTGTCATAATAATTTTGTTGATGCAGTCACTAAAACTATCACATAGAGACTAATGTTATGATGTTTATGTAACTCAATATCAGAACAGTAAATGTTGACAAGATTTAATTTAAATTTTGTGGGGGTGTAATGTATCAAACAATATTGTTCCAATATGAACTATATTTTTTCAAGAAAAGATTGTCATTTGACTCTGAATTGGCATATATATATTATCCCTAATATTATGATATATATGTCATATTATATGATATAAGTCATACTATGACTTGTACTAATATATATATGGTAAGTGTTTGTATGTTATAATGCATAGTTGTATACTAATGCATAGTTGTATACTTTTGTAGACATTCCATACAAATATTGCTCTTAGTGATTGGTAAACGAGGTTGGTAAGGAAAGGAATTGACCCCCAAAAATGGGGAAATAGCAGGCGCGCATTGTGCAAAGGTGCTTTCTGCAATGGAGCACCAGTCTATTTCATAGCTTAATAAATAGGGTGGAATATTGACATAATTTCTCAAAAATAATTGACTCCTCGCACCAAGAGAGGCTGTCGTCCAATGGTCTGCCTCCTTTTTTTCTGAGTGAGGGCGCTATTTGAGAGTGTGATGTCATAATGCAAGGGCTCTATTGACCCAATTACCGACGCACAGTTCACTTACTCGCGCTGATTTGGTCGCTATTTTTTTTTAGTCAAAATGTAGGCCGACACATAGGAATTGTCTCCCAAAACGGAAAATCGTAAATGCGTGCAATTCCTTAAATGGTAGCTTATAACTTTCCCAAATCTATAATACAAGTTTTTTTTTTTTTTTAAATATAAACAAAAATAATTTGGTATAATCAGTCAAAAATCGATACGGAAGTACTAAAGGGACAATGAGACGGGAAGAAAAGTATATTTTATTTACATTTAAAAAATGACTTGATGAGCACAAGTCTGTTAATTCATATTGTGAGATATAAGTCATTCTATGACTGATACTGAGTCATATCATTATGAGATATGAGTGATAATTTTACTCTTATTTTTCTCAATGTCCCTTTGATGCTTTCATAAAAAATCGGACCAAGCAGAGACTCTGTTTTTGTAAAAGGAGTATTAGGAGAATTTAAAAGTTGATCAAATAAATTTTATCGAGTCTTAGGCCTGCGCTAAACGTCGCACGTTTGTCGTGTCGAACTCAAACAGTTGTAAAATTAGGAATTAAATTCGACAAAAGAGCGACGTTTAGCGCAAACCTTTTATTTAAGTTCGGCACTGCCGTGTAGCACGGCAAGCCCTGCCGTGCTACACGGTAGCGGCACGACACGGTGACAAACGTCGCGCTCTTGCCGTGTCGAATCGAACTGAAAACATTTGAGTTCGGCTCGGCAAAATTGCGACGTTTAGCGCAGGCCTTAGATTAGCCTTTAAATTCTCAATACCATTTTAGACAAAAGTCTGTCTTTGGTGTCTTGGATTCTCTTTTAGGGATATTGTTCCATTCAGAAAAGCTACATTACTATTAATCAGAATCCCTCCAGGTGGGCTGGCTGTATGTAATCATTCCTTCAAGATTCCCTTCAGATTCTTGTCCATTTTATTTACCGATTGTATTATGGGAGAATTAGGGTTTTTGTCGCCCAAAACTTTTAAAGTAGGTTCAGGTTTACTTCTTATACATTTTTCTGAGTTATTCTGATGGGCCTACAGATGTAAACATGTGAGAACAGTAATTATGCGTTACGTTTGTTTTTTAATGAAATTTTTTATGTAAAGTTTGGGCTGAGGTTACTTTTTATCAGTTTCATTTGACGCCGCCTCCCTCCATGCCCACACCATCCCCGCCCACAAACCCACCACATGTTCTCCGGAAATCAACTATTGAGGGCGGTACATTATATTATTGTGATTAGTCTGTGCCCTTTGTATGCCGACTCTTATTAAGTTGTATTTACATTTGAGAAGTCTGGGAAGATGCTCAATTGCTGATGTTGTTTATCCAATTAGCGGACCACGCGGTTGGTATAAATTGTCCGACGACGGGGAGTGATGGCTGTCAAGACTCGAGAGAATTGGAATGAATACTTTTTCCAAACCACTGATGAACCATACCTCCAAAAAGTTTAAGACGATTCAAGCTACTTCCTTAATCGGCAATATTGGAAAGCTCATCGCTCCGGGTATGTATCTTTGTATGTGATTTACTTGCACCATTTGTAAATTTGAGAGCACCATAACACGCACACATGTGTCCACTGAGACACATCACACACAACCCTCGTTTAGTTGCTGAAAGGCGTTGACGAGTACGTGTAGATGTTATGAATTGGACGATTTAATGATGATGATCAGTACATGAATACATTGACATTGTACAACAATCAAAATATCATGATGACTTTTTCACTTTCTAAGTTTCATGACTTTCTTCAGTTTGATTTCATGATTTTGACTTGACGTTTTCACAGTCACAACTTTAAAACAAATTCAAATTGCATTTTTGTTTGATTTATTTCATTTGTTTTTCGTGTTTTTCCCCGGTAATTTTGCCGGTAAATTGCATCACCAACTCTTTCCAGAGACAAACTATGAAAGTTTGCCTGGTAAGTGGTGGAGTGTGTTCACTGCCCCCAGACATGCCAGAACCAGAGTCCAGTTCCATTGACAACAACACTACACTGGCCCCATTGCCCATGGCTATACTAGACGATAGTCATTACACCAGGGCCAAATTTCATAGAGCTGCTAAGCACAACAATTTGCTTAGCATGAAATTTCTTCATTGATAAAAACAGGGTTACCAACCAAATTTCCACGTGATTTTCAGGATTATAAGCAAACAACAGCTGAACAGTAACAAGCAATATGCAACACATGGAAATTTGGTTGGTAACCCTGTTTTTATCAAGGAAGAAATTTCATGCTAAGCAAATTGTTGTGCTTAGCAGCTCTATGAAGTTGGGCCCTGGTTGGACTCCTCCATTGCATACAAAACGCTACAGAGTCCAGGGTGTAAAGGTCCTTACCATTGCGCAAAATTTTCATAATTTTTGAAAATAAAATGAAAATCCACATCTCAGTTGTAACTTTCTGTACTTACTCCTATGCGCTTAGCAAGTTCATCACGTTCAATCATGCTTCCCAGCTCAGTATGCATCGGTATTGATTCTTTACAATAATTTTAGTATTATCACCAAATACAGTATCAACACATTTTCTTTGTATAACAAAATAATGCAGTATCGATACAAAACTAACACTATAGAATGTTTTGCTTCAGTTTTTGAGAAAGTCAATCAGAGTTGCTACGCATTTCGCTCGTGTGCACACAAGCTCAAACGTCAATCGGTACAAGATGTTTACAACGGAAGCGTGGATCTTCTTTTTATTTTCTGGAATATTGTTACCTTTATTTGTCATTTGTTGACCGGTCAAAACTGTAGTTATGGACTTGAAGAATACATTTAAACGAAATGTCAGCTTCTTTTATCAGGTCAAAATAATATGTTCGCATTGTAGAGCCGTTGGTCCCGTGTCACTGAGTGACGGATATGAGCACTATATAAGAAGCCACTATTATTATTATTATTATTATTATTATTATGCTCTTTAAAACCTTGAAACAAAAAAAGCATGTTGATAATGTGGATCATGAGTGCCTTTTCAATTTCAACACCTCGAAGGTGATGGGCGTTGTCTTGAACAGCGCTTCATTTCCTATGTTCAGGTCATGTACCAGACGCTGAGAGTCCAATCAAAGTGGCCGGTTCTCTCATGTCCCCCCTCTCCTTTCAGAAGGGATTCAGACAGGGGTGCCCACTCTCAGGCCTAACTTTACTCAATTGCCACTGAGCCCTCTACACGCGCTCCACCTTTTAAAACTATGAATTTGGTTCAAAATTACCATGCAACAGTTAGAACGCTATTGTTGTCTCTGCCTTCAATGCGGAAGACATCACATCATTTTCATTTCTCACAATTGAGGATTCAACATTGTCAGAGACAGAGATGCTTAGGCCAAAAAAAGGGTTCTGTTTCCGATTACATACATGGTCATTTAAAAATAGGGTCGGTAGGTCGGAAAGTTTTTTTATTTTGCATTTTTTTTAAATTCCCATACGATTGACGATACGTCCACAATCGTTCATGTGTGGAGCGCAATCAACGGATTTGCACAACGAATTAGGCAAAATTGTGCGCAATCTTCAGTTTGGGCTCTTTAGATTGGCAGTTCAAGCGGCTGATTTTGCAAAAATGTGCGCAAACTGCAGATTGCGCAAGCCCATGGAATGCGCTTCACACAGTTTGTTTTTTTTCCCCCGTTTTTTCCAGTTTTCCCCTCGCTTTTTTTAAAGGCCGAATAAAAAGTTTAGGGTTGCGGCGTAAAACTAGGGTCGGTCGGGGAACCGGAAACAGAACCCCTTTTTTTTTGGCCTTACCAATTGAACAGCCAGGCCTCTGCTGCTGGTCTAAACCTAGCTCATTCCAAGATAGGCCTGGGCGACTAGTGAAATTCACTACCCGGCTAGTCGCACTTCTGTTAGTCGCAACTTTGCGATAGTCGTGACTATTTTCAAAACCTAAGATTGTGGATCACCGCAGGCACAAGATTGATTTTCAGGATTATAAGCAAACAACAGCTGAACAGTAACAAGCAATATGCAACACATGGAAATTTGGTTGGTAACCCTGTTTTTATCAAGGAAGAAATTTCATGCTAAGCAAATTGTTGTGCTTAGCAGCTCTATGAAGTTGGGCCCTGGTTGGACTCCTCCATTGCATACAAAACGCTACAGAGTCCAGGGTGTAAAGGTCCTTACCATTGCGCAAAATTTTCATAATTTTTGAAAATAAAATGAAAATCCACATCTCAGTTGTAACTTTCTGTACTTACTCCTATGCGCTTAGCAAGTTCATCACGTTCAATCATGCTTCCCAGCTCAGTATGCATCGGTATTGATTCTTTACAATAATTTTAGTATTATCACCAAATACAGTATCAACACATTTTCTTTGTATAACAAAATAATGCAGTATCGATACAAAACTTACACTATAGAATGTTTTGCTTCAGTTTTTGAGAAAGTCAATCAGAGTTGCTACGCATTTCGCTCGTGTGCACACAAGCTCAAACGTCAATCGGTACAAGATGTTTACAACGGAAGCGTGGATCTTCTTTTTATTTTCTGGAATATTGTTACCTTTATTTGTCATTTGTTGACCGGTCAAAACTGTAGTTATGGACTTGAAGAATACATTTAAACGAAATGTCAGCTTCTTTAATCAGGTCAAAATAATATGTTCGCATTGTAGAGCCGTTGGTCCCGTGTCACTGAGTGACGGATATGAGCACTATATAAGAAGCCACTATTATTATTATTATTATTATTATTATTATGCTCTTTAAAACCTTGCAACAAAAAAAGCATGTTGATAATGTGGATCATGAGTGCCTTTTCAATTTCAACACCTCGAAGGTGATGGGCGTTGTCTTGAACAGCGCTTCATTTCCTATGTTCAGGTCATGTACCAGACGCTGAGAGTCCAATCAAAGTGGCCGGTTCTCTCATGTCCCCCCTCTCCTTTCAGAAGGGATTCAGACAGGGGTGCCCACTCTCAGGCCTAACTTTACTCAATTGCCACTGAGCCCTCTACACGCGCTCCACCTTTTAAAACTATGAATTTGGTTCAAAATTACCATGCAACAGTTAGAACGCTATTGTTGTCTCTGCCTTCAATGCGGAAGACATCACATCATTTTCATTTCTCACAATTGAGGATTCAACATTGTCAGAGACAGAGATGCTTAGGCCAAAAAAAGGGTTCTGTTTCCGATTACATACATGGTCATTTAAAAATAGGGTCGGTAGGTCGGAAAGTTTTTTTATTTTGCATTTTTTTAAATTCCCATACGATTGACGATACGTCCACAATCGTTCATGTGTGGAGCGCAATCAACGGATTTGCACAACGAATTAGGCAAAATTGTGCGCAATCTTCAGTTTGGGCTCTTTAGATTGGCAGTTCAAGCGGCTGATTTTGCAAAAATGTGCGCAAACTGCAGATTGCGCAAGCCCATGGAATGCGCTTCACACAGTTTGTTTTTTTTCCCCCCGTTTTTTCCAGTTTTCCCCTCGCTTTTTTTAAAGGCCGAATAAAAAGTTTAGGGTTGCGGCGTAAAACTAGGGTCGGTCGGGGAACCGGAAACAGAACCCCTTTTTTTTTGGCCTTACCAATTGAACAGCCAGGCCTCTGCTGCTGGTCTAAACCTAGCTCATTCCAAGATAGGCCTGGGCGACTAGTGAAATTCACTACCCGGCTAGTCGCACTTCTGTTAGTCGCAACTTTGCGATAGTCGTGACTATTTTCAAAACCTAAGATTGTGGATCACCGCAGGCACAAGATAATAAAATTCAGGCTGAAATGTGAAGTATGCATTGCAATGGACGCCATTGCAGTAAGCAACTCTTTTGACAATCGGGCCTGGGCGACTAGTGAAATTCACTCACCGACGAGTCGCGCTTCAGTTAGACGCGACCACGACACTAATCACAACTATTTTTACTGTAGTCGTGGCGGCGAAATTGCCCACATTGTGTCCAAACCTATTGTTCTATTTTTCTAGTGATTCACAAAGTCCCCTCTGTGAAACTCCTGAATTGTAAACTGTGAGGTTCTGGGTCTAGAATAAGGTGGAACTCGGACCCATTTTCAAGAATTTTCACATGCCAAGAGAATAGTGATGGTTTGGTTTTCCTTTGAATTCACCAGGGTAATTCAAATCACCTTATATCAAAAACTAAACTGGCAAGAGAGTAGGAAAAAACTGGAAAAGTGCATCTTGCGCTGGAAGCGTTTTTTCCTTTAAGATGTCCTTTAGCAAACCACCTTGTGTCTACTAATGACAAGCAGATACTTTGTTTTTCAATTTACCGAAAGTGACAAAATGAATATAACTGCTTTAATTGCAAATACGATTGCGTTTATACTGTGTGTGTTTCCAGAAAATGGTGAGACTCATTATCATTACCCAAGACCCAGAAGATCCTAGTCTGTCTCAGACTCCCAGGGCAGATGCTGAGGACTCTACCAGTGAAGCTCTGAATACACTACAGGGAGAGTTGGACATGTTCAAGAAACAGGAAGCTCAATAGGTAAGCAATATTCTTACTGTAATCATTTATTTCGTGTTAACATCTCTTGTTACAGAATAAGCTTTCAGTGACATACAAGTAGATTTGTAAATTTACAATTCTACTTGTATGTCACTGAAAGCTAGAATAAGCTTTCAGTGACATACAAGTAGATTTGTAAATTTACAAATCTACTTGTATGTCACTGAAAGCTTATTCTATTTTACAACTGTTTGAGAGGATGACATCTATACATGCTTTGATGAGAGGAAACTCTCAAAGATAGTAAACTTAACAGGTTATTATCAGCTACCTTGCTGCATTGCAAAATAAAAACTGCTTTCAGGTTTAAAAGTCTTCTGTCTTTAAGTAGTTCATTGGTGATCATCAGGAAAAGTTAAGAGATTTAATCAGAGAACTCAACATTTATATAGTTCCAGTATCAACAGCAATGACAAATATTTGAAATACTTGCCAAAGTTATAATAACAGAATCTGAAGATTCTTAAATGTCAGTGCATAGAGTAAGGAAAATATATATATTCGGTTTGCGGTAACACCATGTGTAAAAAATATCTACTTGCTGTGTAGATTTGTTCTTTAGAGAACTTGTCTTGCTATTTATTCTACTACCGCGGAGTAGGTTTTTTTTCGGAATTTGGGAGACTTCTCAGTTCTGAAAAGAACTGTCCTGCTTATTAACTACTACCTGGGCGGGAGGTAGGAAATCGGCCTGGACTACTACTTTAGCTTGTGGATCGGGGGACTTCTCGTAATTAACTGCACTGCTGCGGAGTGAGTTCTTTTTGGTCTCAACGTTTCGACTAGCTTGCTCTAGTCATAGTCATCGACAGTCTCCAGAATTGATGTAATCTTCACAGGTTGGTTTTGTGGTGTGTTCATTACAAACAAGCTAAATGAAAAGAAATGCCTTCCCTACCAAAAGAAAAAAACCCAAAAGCAATAACAAAACACTACAAAATATTTTATGTTTAGACAGAAAAAAAGTAATTTGTAAAGATATACAAGTTTTTCTTGGAAAAATACTTGAAAATAGAGATGAACGTACACATGAAAGTAACAATAGTATAATGCACCATCCCTTGTTGATATCTTGCTGCAACATTTTTGCAGTTCATTACTGTAAGATCAAATAATCATCAATTTTTTATCTAAATATATTTTTTTAAAACTTATCATAGCAGATGGTTTTATTTAGTTTTTTATTGCTTTGCACAAATATGCCTTTTGGTGTGACATCTGCTGTATAATGGTAAAGGTCGTGGGTTCGAATCCCAAGCTAGTTATATGCCTGTGGATTGTTTTCCATGGATTTTTGAAAGCACTGAGTATACAGTGCTAAGCACATGCATATCGGTGTAGAATAAAACATAAATAATATTCTTAAAATCCCCAATGCAAATTGTTCACTTTTTTAAGTATCCAATGTCATGTGATGAATAATAAGTTTGATCATGTTTGCTAATCATCAAAATATTGAATTCCATGTTTCAGTCACAAAGTCAAGCTATTTCCCAACCATCAAATTTCTGGTCATAGTTCTTACAAATAAAAACAAAATATGTTTTATCCTCCACTTTTGACTTTATTGGGGTAAAATAACTAAGCAAATGGTTAACTTTACCATTTTAAGTCTAGTTCAAACAGCCCAGGAAAATTTCACCCCATTAACTTAACCAATCACCCTCTGCCCAGGTGAACTAATTTGGTCAAAGTAATTGAGCCAAAAATTACAACAATTTATGCAATCAAAATTAACTATCCTTCTCACTGATAATTCAATTGCGCTACCCAAAACAAAATAGATACCTGTTTTTCAGTGGAATGGTTCTACTACACCAGTATGTGAGTCTTTAGTTTTAATTGTATTTGCTAATTGGGCACAATCAGTGATAACGCATTGGGGCATCACTGATGCTGGGGTAGTCTGTTTTGCACAAAACAAACGTCTTGAATCAAGACTACTTGTATAGAGGAGGCCAAGTCTTGGGCTTACTTTGGTCAAGAAGAGGGCGTGGTCCGCATAGATGGGGTATGACATGTGCCCAGGTGCCGGGTTCAACTAAAGAACCGCTGTCTGTCACATTATTGCTGGAAGACCACAAAAAATTGTTAAAATCAAAATTTGCGGATACCAGCGACATATAAATGTCCATCATTAGTATTATTAAACTGGTGTTGAGTAAAAGCCCAATTTCCAATTCTGAGGCCGGAATTTCCGAAAGGAACAACTGAAGATATACATTTTGGAAATGATTGGACAAAGACCAAGTTTAAATGTAAATGTTTGGTCTTATTTGAATCTAAAGAAATATGAACTATTACAATGTTCAAGAATAAAACTTCAAATGCACCAGGCAAACTTTTGTTTATTTCTGTTTGTTTATTTTTTCTCTCGAAAACTTGATCATCCAAAGTGGTCCTGATACAGTTTTAAATTGATTACTGTTTAACTCAGGGCTCGAATTTGACACTGGACCGCAGGCCCGAGGCCAGTGATTTTTGTATTGGGCCAGTAAACTCATGACTGGACAAGTCCGGTGGTCTTGTGTTTTCAATTCAATTTATGTAATGCACTCTGTAATATAATGTTCAAATGTTGACTTTGAGTAATGATTTGAAATATAGTTAATACCCTTAAAGACAAATGAGGTAAATCTTCTCTTATATGTCTTAGTGCCTGTTCAATTAAATGCAAGTTAAACTGTGCAAGGAAGTATCTCAGTTTTAATCTGGTCTTGTAAAATTATTTCTGGTCCAGTAAAAATTTTTAGACACAAGTCCTGTGGTCTTGTGGATTTTCCCTCAAAATTCGAGCCCTGTATAACTAGTTTACTGACGAATTCATATTTATTTCAACCCTGAAAATCTAGATGTAAAGTTCAATTAATATTTATCCATGCTCAACGAAACTTATTTTATACAAAATAGAAGATAACTTTGGCACTTTGTAGGTCAAGATATACATATACATAACACACTCAAGAGGCACATGTACGTGTGCATGAAATAACAAACATGTGAATGGTCATCAGAGTCATGAGAAAACAGTGACAAACCCCATTATATGATGTCACTGTTTTCAAATGTCAGATTTCTGGCTCGAGATCAAAACTATTTGTTTTATTAATTTCTCAAAAATTATAGCATTTCAGGCAAATAATATTCAGGGAAAGTTTTCCACCATGACCATCTTTATACTATGCACGTTACATGTATGTGTAAATCTGTGAGTGTTTATATTTCCAATCTTACCAATGTTATGCACACCGTTTAAACTGGTTTGGTAATGGGAAATATGAACAAGAAGGATTTAATACATTATGCATATTGTTTGAAAAGTCACAAGCAACACTTGGTGAAAGGTTTAGATTGATATTCCAGCAGGAAGATATTGCTACAAACTTTGTTATTAATCGTTTTCAATATCTTGATAAAGTGCACATGTTTCAATGGCTTTCTTCACCTTAAGTCATTTTCACAAAATGGCAAATTTATATACAAAGTTGGGTACATGTATACAATGTATCTCTGGATTGTAAAGAGTTCCAACATACAACAAATTAAAGCTTAGAATATAGCCTTTTCCATCAATGTATGTAGCTCAAAAATGCATTGTTGCAACATAAGGGCCATTTTTGTAGATCCGGTCACAATAACAAAGTTGGTTTATTAATTCTGTTCATAAATACACCCATAACTCTACCATTTGGAGTTAAGGTTGAAATGTTCATATTTCTGCGCCTTGAGCATCTTATTAAGATGGAATGGCGCATTAGAAATACACATTATTATTATTGTTATTATCATCAAACACAAAGAATAATTGTGTATAAATATTTATGTATGAGTATTTACAGAGTCCAAATCACACAAAGGAAAATATTGATTAATTTATGTAAATATTCATCTCATTTACATAATGTGTAATAGTCCTAGATGAATGAATGAATATTGGCTATTATATTAGCCAATGTTACTTTGTTTAAAAGAAGAGAGCCCCTTTTGCATTCCAGTGTATATCCTGGCAGGCAAAATGCTTCACTGTTCATATAAGATATATGACATGTTTGATTATAATATTATTTATTCAGGGACTCCATCAGTGATTCCACTGATCTCCCTGATGGGACCCCCTAGACATACAATAAAAACTACACAAGAGAAACTATACATGTCCATGGTTAGAATTAAACATTACAATATTTAGTCATACGGCAAGATTACATTGAACATAATATAAACGATAACAATTGAGAAGAACAAATTTTGAGATATGTACACCCTTTTCTCAATACCATAAGTTGATAACAATTGTTACCTTCCAGTCTGCATAAAATGTAAATTATAAGTTTTCTTCCATGGTGAGCTATGTACAATTTGTGCCTGCAGGAAGTCCAGGCTCTGCGGCACTTTTGTAAACATGTGAAGTCATGAGTAATATTACAGCAACGTTTGTTATATTATTTGTTTCATGCAGTATAGATGACTGTAGATAATGATCCACATCCCATTGTGTCATAATGCGTGTCCAAACTTTGCTGCTATTTAGGAATCAGATCAGTTCTTAATCAGTACAAAAAGTATACTATATTCCAATGTTTCAGTGGATTATAAAATGAAATTTTATAAATTAGAGCATCAATATGTCCCTTCGAATTTGAGGAACAAACTAAAGGAACTGTTGATTGACTGACTTGAAAGTAAAACACAGTGGACAGATTAGAATGTACATTACATAAGGGCCTTGTGAAAAGAGGCAATATAAAAGGAACACTTTGGTAGCTCAATTAAACACATTTCTGTGACAGTGTCTGATTATATCTCATAGAAAATTGGAATATGTTGTGTTCTTTGGAGATTGCGTGGAGTTGGTTGACTGTAATTTTGTCTGATGTGACGTGGCCCTATAGACCCTCTTGCACTGATGTCATACGCAACTACTCTCTGCTGATGGGAATTTGACTCAAAATGGCACAACCAATTTGGTAACATCTTCATTAATTGGGTCAGTAAAAGTACACTCACTGATATACCTAAAGACATTGTACTGCGCTGCGATGTACTGGCATTAACACTGATTTGGCTTAGTCAACTTCTCCAATTGATTACAGACAATGATTGTGTAATGAAAAAAACAAACAAAACAATATGATCAATTTGATGTCAGGTGAATTGGTTAAAGGTACAATCACTGATACCTATTACCAAGATACATTACGCAGTGATGTACTGACATTAGCATTGATTCGGATTAGTCAACTTCTTGGAATGATAAATTTTTACACACAAACTGAAAACCCAAAGCAAATTTTTATTCTGTAAAGACTTATTGATGTAAAGGTTGACCTTCAGTGACCTTTGAATGTATGAACTTCCTGTATTAAACCGGTTACAATCCACATAGAAGCTTTTGATCCAAATTAGTGCACGACAGACTCATCCCCTCTGGTCCAGTTTACTTTAACATAATCCAATGTTAAAATATGAAGTTTCATCATCCTCATTGTCTTTTAATAATCAGTTGATCACTTTCTTAAAGTCATTGCACATAATAATCCCCGGAGGACTTTCACTTTTGTCTAAATACTGTATCTGTGTACAGCATAGAGGAAGAGTTAAAGGAAGGATAAGTACCGAACTGGTATTTATCAGTGCCAATCCTCCAGAGAACCATCTGAAGTACTGTCAAAGTAAAGGAAAAGTTACATTTCAAGACCCTTTGAAATGACCTTTGCTTATTTGGATTGCTGTAATTGATATAACCATGTTATGAACGTGCATAAAATCCCTGATTAACCATACACCAATCTGTGTTGTTGTCACTGAAACGAACCACCTAAATGAAATGCTGAAAGTTTCATGGGCTGGTTGTATGGTGTGTTTTTTTTAGAACTAGAGGATGGGATAAAGTCTATTCTTCCAAAATCCAATAAAGTAATTTCCATTTAAGCCTCATTGTATTAAAGATGCTAGGTCTGAATTGTGGCTGATTCGATGTTAAAATTTAGGTTTAAAATTTATATAGCTTTTTGTTGTAGAATTTGATTCAAGAAAGTTTGAGGCTTTCATTTAAGGTAGTGCATGAAAAAATACGACATTGGTAAATGGTATTGGTAGTCAATTAAAAACGATCAATTAATTTTTCAGTATCCCCACAATAAATCACGTCCATCAGTGATTTACAAACAATCTTATAATAATCTTCTGCCCTACATTTTCTCTAACTACTCTCCCTCTGTCAGCAACACGCACCATTATCATCCTCATCATACACGCTCTTGTAATGATCTGCATATTCGTTTTGCACGCACATCTTACTCTATCAAGACTCTTCACTAACATGAGCCCCGCCTGTGGAATTCTATTGGTCGCCGTATTCATAAACAGTCCTCTGTTGGTCGATTCAATTCAATTCAATTCAATATTTATTGTCCATAAATTGTAAATTTGCTCAGTCAAATATGCTCACCGTAAAAATAAATTCAAAGCCTCTAAAAAAAAAACCCCTTGTAACATGGTGCTAATAGACACAATCCGTGACCAGAGTCACGTGACTCATAGTGGGTATAAAATGTAAACAAACCAAGCAAGCAACATGCAGTGTGCATTGAAAAGCATGGCTGCTTCCTACCTTATGGCAGAAGCACTCGGGCGCAGCCATTCTTTTCTATGCGCACTGCATGTTGCTTGCTTGGTATGTTTACATTTTATACCCACTATGAGTCACGTGATTACGGTCGCTGATTGTGTATATTCTTTCATCATCGTGGTTTAGCTCGTTTGTTGTGGTCCGTCTTGTGGTTGTTTGTCTTTGTTTGTTTGTTTGTTTGTTTGTTTGGTTTTTGCACTTGTTTACCTGTCTGGTTTTGATCTTTGTATGATCTGTTGTTAGTATGACTAATTGTTTTATTATATAATTATAATATTATATAATTACTTTCCATCTTTGTCTTGTTTTGTACAAGGCATCCCAGCTTACAAGCTTTTGCTTTTACGGGTCTTGCCTCAATACAGTCTCAGTCTCTGTTTATTAATCAAGTAGTCTATTTTGTATATTTTCTTTTTGAAACAGCTTCATCTGTCAAAATTCGATCAGAGAAAATTGTCTTTACAAATACCACACACACACACATAAATATAAATAAATAAATCTTTCGTTGAAGTTCAGGCCCTGCAACTTTAGAAGTGTTAGTTGTTTTATGTGTTTCTGGCTGTAATTGTTATATGAATTATTTAGGTTTGTTAAACCTTGTACATGTCTATAGTTTCTGATGATTAATTGATGAAATGTTTTAAACTGAATGAGGTGTATGGATAGTGTTAAACTTGTTTTAAGCATAAAAGCCCACAGTGATCTATAAAGTCACCAAGGCTTTGAATCCAACAAAAGATTCAGTTCGGCCAGAGGGGCATGACACTCAGTGATTGGGTTCATACTTGAGCAGTTTTCTCAAGTCCACCTTCTGGAAGAGACAACCAAATACTTCAATGAATAATACATCTTTAGGTTTTGAAGTGAATTCGTTTCAATCCAACAGTTTCCAATAAACATGATGAGTTTCATTTGCCTCAAATAAAGGAACACAGTACTGTTGTGCAGAGAAATCACAGACTCAACGTCATGACAGATTCACATCTGTGAGTAATTCGGAATGAGTTTCATTTGCTTTGAGTCTGCAATGACATTGTAGGACTAATCTAAACTATTGGAATAGGAAATATCAATCTATGTCTGAGGAGTCATGATGCTGTGTGCTACCAGGTCTTCACTATGGGCGAATTCAAACCAATTGATGCAGTAATGTCCTCCTTATCTTTATCTGTCAACCAGCATTGGTACATTTTGAGCTCCTTGAGGTGTGTGATCATTTGCTGTAAATGAGGTGCCCACGATGATGCACAGCCGATCAATGTGTCATTATTTGAGAGATCCAGATAAACCAGACTTGGCATGTCACTCACTGACTTAGCCATGGGCTCCATATCAACATCTGTCAGATCGCATGATTGCAATGTCAGTTCCTTAAGGTTGTTCATTTTCTTCAAATATCGAGCCCACGATGATGCACGGCCACCCAAAGCATAATTGCTTGTCAGATCTAGATGAACCAGAGTGGGCATGACACTCAATGACTCAGCAATGGGCTCCATATCGTTATATCTCAGAAGGCACCATTGCAATATCAGTTTCTCAAGGTGGTTCAGCTTCTTCAAAGGCAGAGCCCACAATGATGCACGGCCACCCAACGCATAATTCTCTGACAGATCCAGATGTACCAGAGTGGACATGTCACTCACTGACTTAACAATGGGCTCCACATTAAACCAATGTGCACGAGATTTCCCCAGAACGCCTGATTTTAATGTCAGTTTCTTAAGGTGCTTCATTTTCTTCAAATGCAGAGCCCACGATGATGTTCGGTCACTCAAAGCATCATTCGTTGACAGATCCAGATGAGCCAGATCGCGCATCTCCTTCACTGACTCGGCAATGGGCTCCATATCATCATCTGTCAGATTGCACCCTGTCAATATCAGTTCCTTAAGGTTGTTCATTTTCTTCAAATGCAGAGCCCACGTTGATGCACAGCCACCTAAATCGTTAGCTGTCAGATCCAGATAAACCAGTGAGGGTGTGTCAGTCACTGACTTTGCAATGTGCTCCATATCTTTATCTATCAGCTCGCACGTTTGCAATGTCAGTTCCTTAAGGTGGCTCATTTTCTTCAAATGCAGAGCCCACAACTCTGCATAACCACCCAAGTCGGAAGTGCCAGACAGATAGAGATTAACCAGAGTAGACACACCACTCAGGGGCTCAATATCTTTAACTTCCAGGAAACAGTAGTCAAAGCGAACATTTTGAAGGTGTTCCATTTTCTTCAATTGAGGACCCCAAATTGATGCGTAGCCAGCCAATGCTGAATTACCAACTACATTTAGATAAACCAGAGTGCCACCCATTGACTCTGCAATGGGTGACACATCTTGAGCTACCAATGAGCAATTTGATAAGTACAGCCTCTGGACGTGTTTCAATTTCCTCAATTGAGGAGCCAACGAAGACACAGAGCCACCCAAAGCTTCATTTGCTGACAGGTTTAGCTCAGCCAATGTTGATAGACTTGCCAATGATGATAGGATTTTGTTAGTGTTGGCAGTAGTTAATGAGCTGTCTGTCAGAGAGAGAGATTGTAAATTAGTCATTAGCTTTATCGCCTCTACCAAATCTTTACCAAACCTCTGGAAGTTAAAATGAGCCATACTCAGTCTCTTTACCTTTGTGAGGTAATCATTTGCTTCGCTCAAGGCTGTCACGCGCTTCAGAAAATAAAAGAATGCGTTTTTTCTCTCATTATTCCATTCCATCATGTTAATATGACTTTTCAGAACTGAACTGGTAACATTTGCAGGTGGCAGTTCCTTTGACTGACTCTCGAAATAACAAATAATGGCAAGTCGTGAACCCATGTCTTGACGCATCTTCTGTAAAGTATGATTTGTACATGCCTCATTGTCTCCACAACAAAATCGGAGCAGATAATCATAAGGAGACAGGCGAGAGGGACCAGGTTGTGTCAAGAAAGTTCCTATAGGCGATCTAACACCAACTTCATTAGGAAAATGAACATCAATCAGATCTAGGATTGTGTTAAACTCTTCAGTATTTATCAAGCTTTGCCAGTACATCGCTGCGCAGTACTCCAAAAATGTGTGATGTATAAAAGACACACTTTGATAGGTGTCAATCCCATCGATGACCCTCTTGCTAGTGAGGACACCAGCATTCATGGCTGTGGCTAATGCACTCTCTTCAAAGTCTCCTTCTCTAAAGTCAAATGACTGATCTGTAGAAAACAGACGATCTAGAGCAACTTTTCCAATAGCAGTCAAAATCTTAGATATTGCTTCTTCTTCGATGTCTCTTGTTTTTCTTTTGAATATGTATATCAGTGCTTTGTTATACAGTCGTGTCATTGTGTCTGGGAGGGAGATCTCTTTGTTCCCCAGCAAACACATCAGTAGCAGTAGCATGGGACTCTTTGCCAAATCAGACAAGGTACCTGAGAGTTCTATCTGGGTAATTATCTTGCTAGCCTTGTCAGGATCATCAGGGAAGAATTTGAACACATATTCCAATATATCTGTATCGGAAAACCCCTCAACTGCCACATGCGTATAGGGCTTTTCAACCAATGACGAGTTGACTAATTTGTCAAGGGGAGGACGTGATGTAATGACTACCCAATATTCTGTGCCCTGCTTCCGATTAAGAACTTCGAGAATCGAACCAAATGAGGATGTGTCTAGCGTAGCGATTTTAAATTCATCAAACCCATCCAAGAGAATCAACACTTTGTCTTGGCTCTTGTCAATAAACTCTTTCAAAACAGATTTATCTGGAAAGTCTTTGCCTAAGAGGTTGTTAAAGATAGCATCCTGTAAGTCTGAATTTTGATTCAATGAACACATTTTTAGTGCAAAAACCAACTCATACTTATTGAGTATTTCACTGTTACCCAATGCCCAATCATAAGCAATTTTGTCAACTAGGGTTGTCTTGCCCATTCCTGCCGATCCGCTTATAACGACACGTTTGATTGGATTACCCTCCCTTGTCTTAAAGTGGAAAACCTGCTCGTATGATTCCATGTTATTTTCCTTTTGTTCAACTTGTTGAGCTAAACGTAGCTTAGTGTAGATGTCCAATATGTGTTTCTTATGATCATCAACCCATGGGAGCATCTGTACATAGCTACCTGTAGTTGTGTACACTTTATTCAATGCCTCTTTAGCCTTTCGTGCAACAGCTTGAACTACTTCCTCGGGTCTGGTGTTCCTGTTGGGTTAAACAAAATCAAATTTCATCACTTACTGCACCCACAACACAAGTGTTTTGAATATATTCTAATCACAAACTTTAAGTTCCATTTGAGAATATTAGTCAAGTAATCCTGTAAAATCAACAACCGTTTTTCGACACAAACCCACTAGCTGGTGTTCACCTCTAAACTTCAAGTGAACATGTTTGATGGGGGCCACAGGGCTAGGTTTTGTTTTTTTGGATTAACTACCTACAATTTATTAAGATTTCTAATTTTTTTTTTTAAACTGCAATTTGAAAAACATATGCAATGGATGTATGAGCTACGGTGTTTCAAAGTAGAATTAGTTTTTAGTAAATCTCATTGGCAAGAGTGGTTCTTATTAGGCCAAATAAAAAAAATACCAGTTGATCTTCCCCTCCCTCATCCTTTTTTGAGGCCGCATCCTTTTTATTATTATTTTTTATTTTACTTTTTTTTCTTCAAAAAGACACATTTTCTGTGTATTTTTCATTAAAAATACCAATCTTTTAGAACTTGTAACTACAGAAAGTAAGTGGTGAAGTTAAACTGAAGAATTGGTGGCCAGTTTGAATTTAAATGTTGGCGGCCACCTTCGAAAGAAATAAAAAATAAAAAATAAAAAGGCCCTCATCCTCCTCTTTTTGAAAAAACCTGGACGATCAACTGGTATTCTTTTTTACTCTGCCTTATGGTAAGTCAACACATATCACCAAATAAGTTGACTTGGTGAGATAGATTTTATTAAACATTTTGTCCTTAAAAGCAGAAAATAGTATTAAGAGAAACATTTTGGCAGCACAGGAGACATTATTTTAGCAGTAACTCATTATCCCCAAGAAAATAATGAGAAAACTGAAATGTGAATGAATTTCTTTATTGAAAATTGCTTGGAACTGGTTGCCTGTAATTTGCTTTGTTTAACATGGCCTTTTTCTTGGTAATTCCAGTAGCATTGCTCATGAGAACAGCACTATGATCCCCAATTGACGCATGTTTTCCATCAACCTGTGCTTGAGTGCGAGTGGGAAGACTTTTCCGAACTGGGAATAACAATAGAAAAACATGTGAAAGAACTAAAATTGCATAATTTAACGGACCCTGATGTGTTTGATAAACAATCTAGCCTTGGCAGTGGGTGTTTGTGCGCGTTCAAAATTGATTTTGCATTGTTGTGTCATTCATACAATAAATAAGTGAGAGAGTAGATTGCGCAATCACAATGTGGGTTTGTGTTAAAGGGACACACCGGCTTACTATTTACATATTAAAGTGATGTGGAATCACAGACAATAATATTTAGATGGTTGTTGTAAAAAAAACAATCATCAAGATATCACGTAATTAACAAAAATGTGAAAAAAACAAAACGCGGTCAAACGTCAGCGGTCTGATCCAGCCGTTGCACCTGTTCAGTTTACGTGACATTGTTGTAAGTAGACTGGTGCTCTGTTTATGTATTGATAATAACAATGGCGAGGCATGAGGATCCAGTCTTTATATCCATCAAGCACAAATTCACGTGTAATTAAAAACCGACATAAACATACATCAGTCTAGTCTGATCCACACCAACTTGTATTCTGTGGACATTGTGCAACTACTACATAGGCGTACCAGCTGTATTGGATGAACAATGTAGCTTGAGGTGACAATAGTTAGGGGATAATAGCTAGGGGTACAGACTAAAACCCTCGTAAAACAAAACGTAATTAATGGTCTGGCTCCCTACCCCTCCCACAAGTTCCGAGTTCATGCCATCGGCCCGGGGTTTGTCTCTCAGGCCCCACGAGACATGAGGTTTACGCTCCGCTAGCTCCCCACGCAGATGCGCCGTAAAACACGCTTCCGTTGCACGGATTCTCTGAATGTGAATCTTACGTTTGATTTTTCATCATTATTTACAACTTGTAACCATAATCTGAAAACATAGTCTTTTTTGTCAAATACTCATGAATTAAAATTTGGTTCAGTAATTTACTTTGATACGGCTGGAGGTAAAACTTACTCCAAGATCACGTGATTTATCCAAACCACAGTTTGGCTCGGATAAATCATAATCTTTGTTTTTTGAAAAATGTTCAAAAACGGCACAATTTGATGTTTTTTTTTAGGAACCGTTCTTCTCCATTACGGGACTACCTCTGGAGTCTACCTCAGGAGTCTAGTTTTAGTCTATTTTGTAACCCAAATAGCCCAACAAGGCCGGTGTGTCCCTTTAATTTTTTTATATTTTTTCCCTCAAATTGTTTGACTTTAATTCATGATGAAGGGAGTAGGCTTGAAATACAGTAATACTACAGAAAACCTGGGTACTTTTGAGGTCTAGGAGTGCCAATAAACTTATTGTGATCCAGCATATACGGAAATATAACTTTGGGGCCTGGTGAAATTGTTTTGGTTAAATCACAAATAAAATACAAGCTCAGGCATTTTGTCCCAAAGCAGAAAAATCTGGTTTCCTTGTTTCATTTAGTGTACAAGTGAAGTATGTAATCTCTCTCTAAATAACAGGCCAAAGTAATTTTTATTTACCTTCTGTTGGTCGTGGTAACATCAGTTGAACCTGGGCCTGACGACTTCTTTGATCCTCTTTGAACATTAAAAGGAAAGATATAATTTTGTGTTATTTGTCAATTAGTTTATAGGTATGGGCTGGAATGGATGAAGACTCTGGGCCATTTTTCAATGGCTCGGGTCATAGGAATGAGAATCAATTTTGATTTCCTAAAACTGTAGGTAAAACTTAATGCGATTCAGTACCCGTTGTATGAATTTTCTTATTAAAAAAGCATGACTGAAGCCTAATGAAAGAAAGCTTGGAGCATTTTTTTTCTTTTTCTTTTGTTAACTGATGAACAGTGGTGTTTCTTTTTCAACACCCAAAATCTATTACTTCGAATGCTTTCATGTACAGTAGCGGATGCCTTAAGAGTTTTTGCAATAATTTTGAAGCCTGTGCTGGACTTAAAAACATATCACCACATTAGTAGAGTGCCCCAAGGAGTTAATGAACTTTCCATAACTGGTGAAGGTTTGACTGCAGGGCATTTCCATGCAGCTTTCAAGATGTGACGGTGTAGGCCAAATTTGCATTTATATTTATTTATTTATTTTGTATCCTTAAGTTGGCTTCTCCATGCTGGGAACAACAATAGAAAAACATATGAAAGAACTAAAATTGTGTACTTTAACGGACCCTGGTGTGTTTCGTAAATGATCTTATTTTAGATAAATTGATTTTGCAATGTTATGTCATTCATACAATAAATTATAAAAGTTAGAGTGGCTTTTGTTTTGCTTACGGTAAGCAGTAATTTATGAAATGGATATTCTTGTTTGGGCTGCTCCACCAGCAGACATTGTCTGCTTTTAGTTTCAGAAGAATTGAATCAAGATTCATGTCTGCCTGACTTCTGAACTCGATTGAAAAATAAATCTTCTAGAATGGAGCGTCTCAAAAGAGCTTCCATTCACTGTTCTCAAGTGTCAGTAGTTTAATAATTACCTCTTCTGTTTCTCCGATTCTCCAGGCAAACATCTGTAGGTAACACAGATAATAATTACAAGCCATTAATAACAAACCACATTGTAGTTCAACTCAATATTCAAGTTTGTTTGACACACAAACAATCGACACTAGTCCAAAGGACTAATATTTTCATGTTTCCATAAAAACAACAATAATTTAATGTATAAATTAATTTAAAAAAATTTCATCAAAATCATTAGTCAGCAACAAACCTGTAAATACATTACAATTTAAGTAATATAAAACAAAGAAAAAGAGATAAATTAATAGGAAAACATGAGAAACTATATTGCTCAATCACAATGTGGGTTTCTGGTATTAAAAAAGAAATTCCTGTCGAATTGTTTGACTTAATCCATGATGAAGGTAGTAGGCTTGAAATGCAGTATTAGTCATACAGAAAAATATTGTTTGAGCTCTTGAAGTGCCAATAAACTTATTGTGATCCAGCATATACAGAAAATTCTCCAAACATAATGCTGAATTCCTGGCAAACTGGTATCTGTTGTCAAGTTGATGAAATTTTTGAAAGTAGGATGTCAATTTCCCGAGATTACCATTTCCTGTAATACTATTTCCAAGATATACTGTAGATAAATTATTTCGGGAAGTCGACATCTTGCTATCCTAAGTAGTTAATCTCGAGAAGTGGGTTCATTTGCCTGTATATATATAGTCATCCCAATTTGAATTATCTCGTTATGTAAATAATACAAATTGGTGTGCCACTTGTGGAGCTTCGTAGATATCGTAGAAGTCGACTTGTCCAGATAAATTATCAAGAGAGGCCTAGGTCGGCCTCTTAGCTTCAGTGGGTCGACTTAGTTATTGTGGCTGTTGCCGTCCAAGTGTAAGTGAGGTATATCGATTTTTTGTATTGTAAATAAGTGATCTGTAGTTTGACTACCATTAATTGTCAAGTTGGTGCTTTTTTGCACCGGAGGTACCAGATCTTTTAATCGAGGGAGGGGGGAGCCTAAATCTAGGGGGAAAGCATTAATCTTTAATATAGTTTTGTACTGCTAAATTACCACAATGACGGACTTACACCAGCGTTATTGTTAAGCTGTAATATTTCCTGGCAAGTCAAGTTTATGTTATGTGTGTACAGTGTGTATATGGGTATTTACTCCAGAAATAAGAGTTTTTGGCTGTATGAATTTGATGTGTTGTGTGAACTGCATGACGATGTCTGCTTGGGGTTAAGGCAAGTTCCCCAAATTTGATAAAGATTTATAAAAATTCACATATTATCAACGCTTCAGGGGATGGAAACTGTATTGGGCTTTTTGATGGAGTTAATTTTATTTAGGCAAAAATAAACACCTAGGAGAATGTATTCTCTCTGAGGTCGAAGACTGGTCACTTTGGGGTCTATAAACATGTGATATAGAGGCTCTCTGTGGCCCCTAAACAAGCACATTGTTGTGTAAAAGTTCTGTATGCACACTTTGCTTGTTGTGCGGAAACTACAAAATTAAGTGTTTTCTTCGTACATATTGTTTTTCAATATTTTGAGCACAGACAGATGGTGCCTAGTACACGCGCATACCACGAGTAGGCGTGAATGCGCAGACAATGTAAAAATTTTAGGTAGCTGGTACGTGCTTAACACCATCATAATGCAAAGCATAGAGCCGAATACCAACCACTGTATTTCTGTTTATGGTGCTGTTAATTTTCAAAGCTCATAATCTGGTTTTTGAAATTATCCACAAATAGTTAATTATGTGTAAGAGATTAGGTGCCATGCAAAAGTTGAACAGCGTAAGGAATGCCCTTGAACATGAGTAGCTAGTACTTCCCAAAAATAAAGGCATACAAAAAATAATAATCTGACAATTTTTGCCGGGTTTTTTGTCAAAGGTATTTATGATAGGAAAAACAGTGTGGAGAATTGGTCTTCAATTGGTTTGTAGCTGGCCACTGTGGACCGTGCCTTCGGCTCGGTCCATTAACAGCGACCAGCCACCGACCCGGTCATTACCCAAAGTAAAGACCAGCTCCACACACTGTTATTGCCATTAATAAATTCTGTAAGGATGATTTTTTTAATTTCCTAATTAATTGTTACCACAATGTCCCCCAGAACTGACCATTACTCTTTTGTTGACCACTACGTCATCTAACCTTGTTCTAAGAAATGATGTCCCTAATCTTATGTTATTTCTCCAAACCATCTCCCCAACTCGACTACTCCTTCAACTTTCCCTTAAGCCAATTAGTGCAAAAGACTCGCCCGTCACATACATATGAGCTAGGTCCAGCAATCGTATTGCTGCAAGTCACCTTATAATAAAATAAGATCAGACCCATACATTGTTCCAAGTGTACTTTTCTTCAGTCGTCGCACGCTCAGGATCTTTGATAATCAGAGAATTAGAGTTACAGAAATAACCTTTAAAATCTGTGCATTACAATACCTTTAACTAAAATAAAATTAATCTGTAAATACCATCGGAATTTTTCTTTCTCTGATGATGTTTTTTTGCACCGATATTTGTAGAATTGTTCTACTCATGTGCAAGGGCCATTCTTTATTATTGGGGGTTTCGGCTTTTGTCTTCGTCCGATGACTTTTGTCTTTTCCCTTATTTTTTCCCATATACTTCAATCCGAAAATTCTCATAGCATTTACACATAAAATTTGTGATCGTTCGATCTCAGGAACTACAGTCTAAGATCCAGCAGCAGTTCGATCAAGTGTTTTTTATTCCTTTGTTGATGATATAAATAAAAACACCTGTAAACGTATCGTGAAACAAGCATAATCGGCCATTATTGTGTACATTGCCCGTAAAACGCACCGTACATAAAACACGGTTTGTACATTAAATACGGTCTTACACTACAGAGCCGTTGTGTCCCATGCAAGCGTTGTTCCGACCTTTGAACCTTTCATTCATTCATGGGTTCATCAGGAAATTACAAACAACTTAGAACTTGTATAATGCCCTCTTGTGAAGAGAGATTGAACGGCACAGCATTTGTTCTTACAAATTAATTTGTTTGAGTCAATGGTATAGGAGAAGGGATTTTTGTTGATACTGTTGAATGCAGATAAACTAAAATTTTGTCAAGCATAAGGTTCCATTTCCATACTTAACTTGACATTTTCACATCTGGACAATAATCGATCGCCATGGATTGTAACAACCTAGCAACATCACCATGACAGTTTTAACTTGTTATAACTGAAACCCTGTTTTTTATGCAACAAACACACGTCTAGTTATTATTATTATTGCAAAAAATTAGTTAGTGGCCTGACGTTTCGACCCTAGCAGAGTCTTTCTCGAAGGCTAAATGACACACATACATGCATACAAGGGGGACAAAAGCAGTCAAGTGGAAAAACATGAATAGAGAGAGTGGAGAGAGAAAAGCAAGAAGCATTCAGAAAAAGCAGGGGGTAAGCAGGGATTATGAAGACAAAGGGGGGGGGGGTTGGAGGGAAGGGGATGGCTAGACCACAAAGAAGTTGGAAACACAAAGGACAAAATGGAAGGTTGGAAGAAAAGTAAATAATTAGTTAAAGGGGCAGACTAAAAATATGGATATCTGTGGGGGAAAAGGGAGAGGGCAAAGACAAAGGGTTATTAGTCATTTCCTTCTTGGATGTTCAAACCATGGGGTTGAATGGTCTTTATGCGCCTTATCCACAATTTCTCCCTACTCAGACGGACAGTCTCTCTGGAGTTACCTAGTGCCTCAATGCCCTGTAAATTCATGTCAAAAATGGAGTGGTTAGGAAGATTGAAGTGGTGTCCTACAGGTGTATCCAGCTTGTGGGTGTTGACTGTTGATCTGTGGCCGTAGAAACGCCTCTTCATTGTAGTTCTTGTTTCACCTATGTATTGAACACCACAAACTCTGCAAGATATTAGATAGATTAGATTAGTTGTGGTGCAGGTGACATGACCCCTTGTCTTATGGGTGGTACCACCTGTATGGCTGGTAAAGGAGTCAGATTCCCTGATGTGTTGTCTACAAACGATGCATTTTGATGTGTTGGAACACCTAAAAGTACCCTGTGGCAAAGGGGGATTAACATCATCATTAATGGGGGGGACTTCTGCCCGGACGATGAGATCCCTGAGACTGGGTGGGCGTCGGAAGGCAACTATGGGTTCTTCCTGTACAGCACGCTGAAGCCGATCTGATGTGTGAAGAATATGATGGTTGGAACTGGTTATTTTACGAATGGGAGGAAGTGAGGGGTGAAAAGTGACAACAAAAGGAACTTTCCCCTTGGAACTCCGTTGTTGCTTTGGTCCTTTGGAGAGTACAGACTCCCTAGAACGAGCCTTGACTTTCTGAATCGCTCGATGGACTGCTAGGGAGCTATGACCCCTGGAAACAAGGTGTTTCTTAAGTTCCTGCGAGTG
Organism: Pycnopodia helianthoides; assembly: GCA_032158295.1. NCBI lineage: Eukaryota > Metazoa > Echinodermata > Asteroidea > Forcipulatida > Asteriidae > Pycnopodia > Pycnopodia helianthoides. The sequence continues at coordinate 28,787,754 of CM063244.1, forward strand.
GTGGAAAAAATCAGAATCATTAGAACAGATTCGCCGGAGTCTGAGGGCCTGACTATAGGCTATGCTGGTTTTGCAGTGTCGGGGGTGACAGCTGGTGGAGTGGAGGTATTGATGTTTATCTGTGGGTTTAACAAAGAGATCTGTGGTTAAGCCGTCTTCCGTCTTTATAACTTTGACATCCAGAAAATGGGTGTCCTTGGTCGAGTATTCATTCGTGAATTTGATGGTCCTGTGGAAGGAATTAATGTGGTTAATGAATGATATGAGGCTTGTTTCATCACTAGTCCAGATGAAAAAGATGTCATCAATATAGCGCCACCAGACCCAGGGGCGGCAAGGGGCCGACGACAACATGCGCTGTTCAAGTTGACTCATGAAAAGGCAGGCCATTGAAGGAGCCATACGTGTACCCATTGCAGTGCCATGTACCTGTAGGAAATTCTTACCTAAGAACGAAAAGTTGTTTTTTGTTAGAACATGTTGCATGAGGGATACAATGTCAGAAATTGGCGGTGACACGTGACCACTCTTAGACAGGGCTGAGGAGCAGGCAGCAATCCCTTCATCTTGGGGGATGTCGGTGTACAAAGAGGACACATCAAAAGTACCGATGATAGCTGTGTTGGGGACCTGCTTCTGAATACCTGAGATTTTACGAAGAAAATCTGGAGTGTCATGAATATATGATGGAACCTGTGGCATAAGCGGCTTGAGAAAACTGTCAACAAAAAGAGATATATTCTCAGTGGGGGAACCATTGCCAGATATGATGGGTCTCCCTGGGTTTTCTGGCTTGTGTACCTTGGGAAGAAGGTAAAATCTTGCTGTTCTACAGTCTACCGGGGAGAGAAACTTGTGAGCTTTCTTTGAGAGGTGGTCACGGTCATGCATCTCATCCAGTGTTTGTTGAATCTCCTTTGAAAATGTGCCTGTTGGATCGATATCAAGGGGTTTATAGTTAGTTTGGTTGTTGAGCTGTCTCATGGCTTCATCGATGTATTGCTGACGACCCATGACAACAACAGCAGAGCCCTTGTCAGCTGGCTTGACGATGATGTCCTTCCTTGCTCGTAGAGTCTTAAGGGCCTCACGTTCTTATTATTATTATTAAAAAGATTTATTAAGCGCATTTCCAAAAAGACCTGTACATTATAAAAATACATGCAGAGTAGTACAAGGAGACAATGAAAAATACAAAAAGCAAAAGTCCAAAAGCAAGATAAAAGTATTTAAATGTACATAGGCTACACAAATACCCTCAACAAAATCAAAACATCGATCTGAAAATGAAACAGCATTACGGACAAAATTAGCTGTTCAATTTTTGATTGGGACCTAAGCCCTTAACACAACTAAAAATGCATATTTGCAAGAACCAGACTATAAACTTGACAATTAACACCACCATAAACATAAATACTTTGCTTGTTGTACGACTGTATGCCTTGCATTATGTTGGTTTCATGCGCAAACCAGCTGACTTAAATTGATACATTGTGTGTGCGTTCACATGAAGCCGTGGTATGCGCATGTGCACTCAGCACCATCTATTCTTGCCAAAAAAAACAAAAACAATAGTTGGTTGGATATTTCGCTCAACTAGCGCAGTGCATACAAAACTTTTAATCAACATTTTGCTAAAATGGTAATTGATTCACTAGTTCACAGATTCTTTAGACTACATGTTAATACACCCCCACGTGACCAGTCTTCAACCAATCAGAGTGCATAAACTCACTGCGGTGTTTATTACTAATATTATTGATGAGGATAAAGTTAGCTTATTCTACAACACAAACAACCTGGTTGCAATGGTTTGGTGTAAAGTATTCAAATTTTGCAATCGGGGGAAAAAATTGAGATGAGGGTTGGGTGTGGGCAAAGAAACCCATTTGCACCCCCCTCCCCCCGTAGTGCCACCGCTGCAATTTTGGCTATTTTATGTTGTTTGGGCACTGTATCAGTTTTCACTGTGTGCCTGAACTTTGGTAGAAAAGGCCAGGTCTGTGTTTAGAAAAAACAAAAATTACTTACATATGGAAACAATTGTACTAATCGCAACAAAACAACCGACGACAATGCCTGTGATCTCCCCTGCTGTAAATCTAGGTCTTCCTTCAATAGTTGTAGGTGTCGAATCTGTTGTATTATCTGTGAACGGTGCCATGATGGATCTGTTCAACAAGAAAATAAATAGAGTGAAAGAATTTCTTATCTTTTTATTCTTCTCACACCTTATGAATGCCACGACAAATGAAGTTATGGTGCTTCAACGATCCCTAAAACGACCTGTGTTAAAGCCAACGTTGTGCAGACTACTTGGCCAAAACGAACTGAATAATGACTATTAACCTGTACGTGAAAAGCACTGGTAGAAAAACCTTGAGCTTGTTGTTTGGAACTCGTGATTCCCCTGCCAATAAATGTGAGCTTCAAATGAGAAAATAAATACACTCAGATTAATCTAGTAATTATTATATGCCACACACACAAATCCTTGTCATTTGATTAGTGGAACATGCGTCACAAGAAATCCATTATTTTGCCATGTATTTACTGCAGCGAACTTGGGCAGATGCCGGCGTCAAAAATGGATAATCATTGGAGGCTTCGCAACGTAGTTCCCAAAATAATAGTTCCCCGCCCGTTCGTCCAAACGAGGCAAGGTTGTGTCACGGTGGACAAGTTTGGTGTCATGTTTGGTGGATGAGACTGTGTTTATTTAGGGTTTTTTTTTTTTTTTTTTTTTCAAAATGACAAGGATCTATATGTGAGTAGTGTAAAACAATGTTGAATGCATTTTCTTTGTGTATTGTCCATTTTCATTTCACTCAGCTTTGCCTCGTAAAACGGAATAATAAGGAAGTGGCAGGTTTGTGTTGTTCCGGCTTTCCCATTATGTGTACCATCGGGAGCAGCATCGATTATGAAATAACAAACAATCAATCAATTTTTTGCAACGTAATGCCGCCGCAAATTTTTCCAAGCTGTGTACAGGCGGCCTTTACTGCAAAAACACTCCAAACCACAATACTATTTATAATTCATTTTTAAATTCAAGTAATATCGAGTAAATAGCTCAGTTAATCCAGAAGTCGTTCAAATCTGTTGGTCAATTTTACCCAGTCAGTTTCCCTTTTGGTTTATTGCTTGATATTTGTAACAAAAAAGTCACACAAGCTTGAGGTGATCCATTAGCTGCCGCTCTCCAGGTTGTATTGTAAACTTGGGTGTGATCCCTTGCTACACAGCGGTTAACGGTTATTTGGCGTCTGACTGGAACCCCCGATTACCCCGAACAAAGTTATTGACAAAATAGGGAAACCGCCGACATAAGGCTAATTAGCTCAGTTTGTAGATTGCCGGCATGTTAATCTGAAGGTCGTCGGTTCAAATCCCGCTCTAGTCAATTTTTCTTTGTTCAAGCCCAATTTATTTATAATTCAGTACAATAATGTTATCAAATTACCCATATCACTGATAAATCAATTGTGCTGGCCAAAACAAAAACATTCCTCAATTTCTGTATTTAAAAACCCTTTAATTTCTACATGAGTAAAGGGGCTTTTGAACAAATGATGAGCTGACTAATTTGTCAAGGGGAGGACGAGATGTAATAGCTACACAACATTCTGTGCTCTGCTTTCGAGTTTGAGAACTTTGAGAATGGAACCAAATGAGGACATGTTAGGCGTATAGTGGTTTGAAATTCATCAAATCCATCCAAAAGAATCAACATTTTGTCTTATTCACAGAGTCTTTGTTAAAGAGCTAATCAAAGATTGCGCCCATTAAAACTGAACTTTGTTTCAATGAACGCATTTTCATTGCAAAAACAAGTTTGTAGTTATTGTGTGTTTCACTTTGACCCAATGCCCAATCCGAAGCTATTTTGCTTACAATCATTGTCTTCCCAATTCCTGCTGATCTGCTTATAATGACACCTTTTATTGGATTACCCTCCCAGCTCTCTTGTCTCAAAGTGGAAAATGTCTTTAGATGATTCCGTTTTAATCTTCTCTGTGTGAATTTTCCCCCCCTTGTCAACAAGTTTAACCAAACTAAGCTAAGTGTATAGATGTCCATTATTATGTGTCTTATTTTCATCAACCCATGGGATCATCTTTGCATAGCTACCTGTAGTCGTGTATGATGTCTTCAATTCGTCTTTAGTCTTATCTACAACAGCTTGAACTTGATCAGGGTCTGGTGTTCCTGTTGAGAAACAAAACCAAATGTCACCTCTTGTTAAAATCACTGCTGCACCCATAATAACTATAACTGCTTTGAATACATCAAACACAAACTTTTTTTCCTTTTTTTTTAACCTTACAATACTCATGTAAATCTGTAAAATCACAAACTTTTTCGACACAATCACACCAGCTTGTTTTCATCACTAAAGTTCAAATAGGAAATATGGGGAACATTAAAGGCAAAGTATTCCTCTAATTTTTGGAACAGTTTGATTGTTTTAATCCTATATAAATGTACATGTAGATATATACAATAAAACTAGCCTGTGGAATTTCATTTTAAAAGGTGGTAGCGTTTTTGAGACATTGCTGAAAATCTGGAGCGGTTATGTCCATGCAGGAAGAATATTCCGAATTGGAATACACAATCTGAGAAACATTTCAAAGAAACAAAGAAACGTTTCAGGCATGAAATGTTTCTCAGTTTGAAATTAATTTGAATTCCTTTCTCTAAAACCACTTTCCTTTGAAGGGAAGCTTTTTTCAGAATGGTATACATTAATCAACAGCTGCAGTGCTTCTTACTATTGAAGTAAGTTTTAATAGTCATTAATTTTGGGAGTATTTACCAAAGGTATACCCTGCCTTTAAAATGGTCCAATGGAAGAAATGACCTTACAGTATTATAATTATTGTTTTGCTAAATTGCAATTTGCAGATTTACATGTACTATGGATGTATGAGCTACGGTGTTCTAAAACAGACTGAGTTTTAATAAATCTCTTCCACAATAAAAATTATTATCATGGTAAGTCAACATATGTTACTAAAGTTGACTTGGTGAGATAAATGTTCATGTCATCATGACACTCATTGAGCACCATAGTTTGCATACTTTAAGACTGTTTTTCAAGTTGTCAAAAGTAGTTCCAACAGTAGCCATTGATGACACTACCAGCGCTGTGATCTCTTGTAAGACACTATATAAATGCCAGTTTATTATTATTATTATTACTATGATCCCTAGATGATTGGTTAAGACACAATGTATACACACGACACAATTGCTGGCTAGTTAGGTCTTGCTGAAGATCAGGTTCATTAAGAGTCTGGTAAAAGACACAATGGGTCGAACATAATGGTTTGACGGACACAATGCTCGGATATATGGTTCAAAATTCTCGTAGGATGCATAATGGTCCATGTTAGACAATTATGCGTAACACACGTACAACAATAATATCAAGTGTTACCGCTCATAGACGTGTTGATACTAGCGTTGTTCAGACTTCAGAGCTAACTAAACAAGATCAAACTTCAACAGTGAAAAGCAGAAAGTGCTTTCAAAAGAATGCACCAAAATTTTAATTGTAAACACCAAACAGAGCCTAGCTTTCCTTTTGTCCAGTTTCATTTGGGGCAACAGAGGGAGGGGCGCAAGAGGGTGAGTGCAAGGTTCTGGGCTTCCCAAGCTTTCTGAGTAACCCAATTGGCCGCTAGAGAGCTGCATTGATCATATAAAACGACAACCATTTTAAATAGGTTGGTGCAGAGTTTCTTTTATTAACTCTTTTGTCGTTCACACTTTTGTACTTTCCATAAACATACTGAATGACTGTGAAAATGTTAGTATTGACATTCAATTTTTGACTGTTGAACAGAGTTGTATGTCAAGATGTATGTATACAGCGTACCGGTAAACTCTGTACAACCAAAATAACTTGGTATTGACCCAATTCACCTGACATCATCACCATGATAAATCTTGGTTGTGCCATTTTGGGATTCAGATTAACACTGTTGTGTAAAATGCCTGGTTATGTAAAACTATGTCTTGCACTTGACTTATCATGGTTAAGTATAAAGCCACCTCCCCTGTCTAGTTACACCAATGGGAATCTTAAATGGTTATCATTTACACCTTCTGAATGACTATGACCATAACATTTGAATGACTTTGGAAAATATTATTGGTTTTTGCTCTTACACCGATGTGTATTAGGCACTGTATAAACTCAGTATCTTTCCGAAATCTGTGGAAAAAATCCACAGGCATATCATTTGGGTTGGATTTGAACCCACGACCTTTGACTTGCTGGAGAAGATGTCTTACCACTAGGATCACCGAGCTGGTCTGTTGGCTAGAGGCAGTTTGAATCCCTTTTTTCACAGAACTCGGGAAAGTACTGAGTATGCAAAATTTATAGGTTTAAAATTTGTAATGTCAGGAGGATCAAGGGTTACGATTATTGCACCCACAATACTCTTAGCTCTTCTTGGTCACGTCCAGTCTGGTGTGTTATGACTGTTGGGAGGATCGAGGGTTAAACTTATCACATCTACAGTAACTACCTAGTCCTAGTGAGTACTAGTACTAGGTGTAGGCCTGCTAGAGCTCCATAATTAGTGCCAATACTCTGGACTCCCTCCATGACTCTTGGCCCTAGACCTTCATCAGTTCAAGGTGTCACATGTTTTTTTGAATAAAAGCGAGTGATTGTTGTTGCCTTAATTTTGCCCACAATGTTCACTTACTCATTTGAAACTGTTTTTGTTCTCGCCAACCCCCCCCCCCTCAAAAAATAATAATAAAATAAATAAATCACTCTTTTTATTCAAACGATCATGTGACACACTGAACCATTTAACTGATGAAGGTTTAGGGCCAATATACTGGGGGAGTGCAGAGTATTTGACTGGTCTTTTAACAGGGTTTTGATTGTGTTAAAGTTTGTCATTGATATCATGGGAGTTGGCTTACTTCTGATCATTCATGTGATTTGTGACTAGACTTGACTTGTGCAAAAATGACTTGGTTACAACACTAAACTGTGTTAATCAATTTAGTGGTGGGGACTCAAAAAGAAGTTCACTACACAGATATAATGTATAAAAGAGAAAGGCCTTATATTAAAACAATTTAGGAAACTGCCCTGGTGGTAATAATCCCCGTTAGATAGGAAAGAAATCAACCAAGGTTTATCCTCCAAGCTAGGAACTAACATGGCCCAGATGTGGCTTGTGAGCTGAATTTTAGGTAGTGGTATCTATTGTGATTCATAATTCCATGCTTCCCCAGGGGCTGCATGGACCATGTGATTCAAAACGACCAATCATGTTCAATAGCCTGGGCAGAACTTTCCATTCCATTAGTTTCATCCATAACTCTTTTCTCATTCTTTGTCGGTACTTTCTATAGCATTTGAATGACTATGAAAATGTTTGTACTTGACCTTTGACTGTTGAACAGAGTTGAATGCCAAGGTGCAGTCATGCAAGGAATCTGATGAGACTCCTACTGGTGTTGTGTACAACCCAATAACTGGGTATAGGTTTTCATTTTGCAACATTTCCAAGGACACTAAAAAAAATAACTGACTGTCTTGAAATTCGATCTTTGCTGAAGAAAACAAATCACTTTTGATTTGTCAGGGTCTACGAGGTGTAGCCTGGGGTTGGTGCGTGGTCACATGACACCGGGGTGAAGAATTGCTCCTTCGTTCATGCAGCCAGGAACACTCCAAAATAAAGTTGCTACTATGCAAGTCAAGTCTCGAAGATTGGTTTATTATTTATTTTAATAAAACCCCATAAAATCCCCTAAAACAAAGGCACAGAGAGATAACAATACATTTAATATTGTACAATAAACTATCTCACTTTTCTTGTTGTAAAAATAATACTTAGTATAAGCACTTTTTCTGGACTTACCAGACACCACTTTACGACTACGAGTCGGTACAGTACATGCTACAATCAAGCTAACTAATAAATACATACATACTTTATACAGTCATGGTATTTGTATAGTACAGCGGTAAAACATTCCCACCGACAAAAGATAGCCAATGTTAATTTTTTACCCATAAATAACAGATTTACACCCCGAAATGTAAAACAAATGCTAACTCACCGGAATCCACAAACAAATTCAAGTTGCTTAACAACTTTTCAAAGCACGTATATATACATGTAGGCGAGCATTGAAGGCAGTAACTCACTGTTGTTGCTGGTCACACAGCCATGCCTATTGAAAATTACAGCAATGGCGACCCGGCCAATTCACCACACATTGGTTTAACAAAGGGAAATACTGCAACGCTGCAGACCTACAAAAGCAAATCACTACGCGCCGAAAGAAAACAAGCTTGTGGACAACTCAGGGAGTTAGAGTACCCAATGATAACCTAATTATGAATGTAATATTTACTAATAAATATCCTGTCACTACTAACGTAACAGTTAAATGAAAAAACTTAGTGAACTAATTGCGAGCCGCACTACATTAATGCGGTATGTATACAAAAACACTGCACAATGTGGCTCTCTGCGTTAAAGGGGCTCATGAAGTTGCAAAGTAGCCAGATCCCGACAGATTTATAGTGATATTCAAAGTATGGATGATAGTTTCGGGATTTACTCGTTGACTAAAAGGGAGTTTTGATCACACCTTATTGTGCCCTTTTTTGTTGTCCTCATTTCTTGTTTAGCTCCAAAGTTCAACAAAATATATTTGTTAAATACAACTGAAAATCTTTTTATGTAGGACTGTTAGATAAACTTTTGATATATTCTTGCAATGTTTTTCAAAGTTCAAGTATAGTGTAAAATAGAGACATCTTAAATTCAAAGGGGGGGGGGGGGCAGAGAATTAACCTGAGGGAGGTGGCTTTATACTTTACCATAAGAAAACACTTGCAAGAAGTGCAAGTGCAAGAAGTCCCTTTAATTAGTACAATACATAATTAGTGTTGTGCAGACTGCAGAGCTAACTTATCCCTATCTGGACTCGGCTTCAGGTGGGACTTTCGGGACCGGGAGAGGGGCACATAGTGCGCCCTCTTCCGTATTTAGGTGTTCGTGCAATACAAGCAGAGTCTTATCAACCCCTTTTCCCACTCTCCACCAATTTTTTCATGTCCCTTTCCTAGCCTTCCTTCCCTCACATCCACCATACACAATATACCACCTAAATATATCTTCTCCCAACATCCCTAACCCCTTCCCACACCCACCCCTACCCCATATACCAATTGCATATACTTTCTCCCCACACCCCTTACCCCTTCCCATACCCACCCTACCAATATACCACCCACATAAACCTTCTCCCCATACCCTAACCCCTTCCCATACCCACCCTACCCCATATACCACCCACATGTATACCTTTTCCCAACACCCCCAACCCCTTCTCATACCCATCCCTACACCATATACCACCCACATATACCTTCTCCCCACAAAAAAAAAAAAAAAAAAAAAAAAAAAAAAAAAAAAAAAAAAAAAAAAAAAAAAAAAAAAAAAAAAAAAAAAAAAAAAAAAAAAAAAAAAAAAAAAAAAAAAAAAAAAAAAAAAAAAAAAAAAAAAAAAAAAAAAAAAAAAAAAAAAAAAAAAAAAAAAAAAAAAAAAAAAAAAAAAAAAAAAAAAAAAAAAAAAAAAAAAAAAAAAAAAAAAAAAAAAAAAAAAAAAAAAAAAAAAAAAAAAAAAAAAAAAAAAAAAAAAAAAAAAAAAAAAAAAAAAAAAAAAAAAAAAAAAAAAAAAAAAAAAAAAAAAAAAAAAAAAAAAAAAAAAAAAAAAAAAAAAAAAAAAAAAAAAAAAAAAAAAAAAAAAAAAAAAAAAAAAAAAAAAAAAAAAAAAAAAAAAAAAAAAAAAAAAAAAAAAAAAAAAAAAAAAAAAAAAAAAAAAAAAAAAAAAAAAAAAAAAAAAAAAAAAAAAAAAAAAAAAAAAAAAAAAAAAAAAAAAAAAAAAAAAAAAAAAAAAAAAAAAAAAAAAAAAAAAAAAAAAAAAAAAAAAAAAAAAAAAAAAAAAAAAAAAAAAAAAAAAAAAAAAAAAAAAAAAAAAAAAAAAAAAAAAAAAAAAAAAAAAAAAAAAAAAAAAAAAAAAAAAAAAAAAAAAAAAAAAAAAAAAAAAAAAAAAAAAAAAAAAAAAAAAAAAAAAAAAAAAAAAAAAAAAAAAAAAAAAAAAAAAAAAAAAAAAAAAAAAAAAAAAAAAAAAAAAAAAAAAAAAAAAAAAAAAAAAAAAAAAAAAAAAAAAAAAAAAAAAAAAAAAAAAAAAAAAAAAAAAAAAAAAAAAAAAAAAAAAAAAAAAAAAAAAAAAAAAAAAAAAAAAAAAAAAAAAAAAAAAAAAAAAAAAAAAAAAAAAAAAAAAAAAAAAAAAAAAAAAAAAAAAAAAAAAAAAAAAAAAAAAAAAAAAAAAAAAAAAAAAAAAAAAAAAAAAAAAAAAAAAAAAAAAAAAAAAAAAAAAAAAAAAAAAAAAAAAAAAAAAAAAAAAAAAAAAAAAAAAAAAAAAAAAAAAAAAAAAAAAAAAAAAAAAAAAAAAAAAAAAAAAAAAAAAAAAAAAAAAAAAAAAAAAAAAAAAAAAAAAAAAAAAAAAAAAAAAAAAAAAAAAAAAAAAAAAAAAAAAAAAAAAAAAAAAAAAAAAAAAAAAAAAAAAAAAAAAAAAAAAAAAAAAAAAAAAAAAAAAAAAAAAAAAAAAAAAAAAAAAAAAAAAAAAAAAAAAAAAAAAAAAAAAAAAAAAAAAAAAAAAAAAAAAAAAAAAAAAAAAAAAAAAAAAAAAAAAAAAAAAAAAAAAAAAAAAAAAAAAAAAAAAAAAAAAAAAAAAAAAAAAAAAAAAAAAAAAAAAAAAAAAAAAAAAAAAAAAAAAAAAAAAAAAAAAAAAAAAAAAAAAAAAAAAAAAAAAAAAAAAAAAAAAAAAAAAAAAAAAAAAAAAAAAAAAAAAAAAAAAAAAAAAAAAAAAAAAAAAAAAAAAAAAAAAAAAAAAAAAAAAAAAAAAAAAAAAAAAAAAAAAAAAAAAAAAAAAAAAAAAAAAAAAAAAAAAAAAAAAAAAAAAAAAAAAAAAAAAAAAAAAAAAAAAAAAAAAAAAAAAAAAAAAAAAAAAAAAAAAAAAAAAAAAAAAAAAAAAAAAAAAAAAAAAAAAAAAAAAAAAAAAAAAAAAAAAAAAAAAAAAAAAAAAAAAAAAAAAAAAAAAAAAAAAAAAAAAAAAAAAAAAAAAAAAAAAAAAAAAAAAAAAAAAAAAAAAAAAAAAAAAAAAAAAAAAAAAAAAAAAAAAAAAAAAAAAAAAAAAAAAAAAAAAAAAAAAAAAAAAAAAAAAAAAAAAAAAAAAAAAAAAAAAAAAAAAAAAAAAAAAAAAAAAAAAAAAAAAAAAAAAAAAAAAAAAAAAAAAAAAAAAAAAAAAAAAAAAAAAAAAAAAAAAAAAAAAAAAAAAAAAAAAAAAAAAAAAAAAAAAAAAAAAAAAAAAAAAAAAAAAAAAAAAAAAAAAAAAAAAAAAAAAAAAAAAAAAAAAAAAAAAAAAAAAAAAAAAAAAAAAAAAAAAAAAAAAAAAAAAAAAAAAAAAAAAAAAAAAAAAAAAAAAAAAAAAAAAAAAAAAAAAAAAAAAAAAAAAAAAAAAAAAAAAAAAAAAAAAAAAAAAAAAAAAAAAAAAAAAAAAAAAAAAAAAAAAAAAAAAAAAAAAAAAAAAAAAAAAAAAAAAAAAAAAAAAAAAAAAAAAAAAAAAAAAAAAAAAAAAAAAAAAAAAAAAAAAAAAAAAAAAAAAAAAAAAAAAAAAAAAAAAAAAAAAAAAAAAAAAAAAAAAAAAAAAAAAAAAAAAAAAAAAAAAAAAAAAAAAAAAAAAAAAAAAAAAAAAAAAAAAAAAAAAAAAAAAAAAAAAAAAAAAAAAAAAAAAAAAAAAAAAAAAAAAAAAAAAAAAAAAAAAAAAAAAAAAAAAAAAAAAAAAAAAAAAAAAAAAAAAAAAAAAAAAAAAAAAAAAAAAAAAAAAAAAAAAAAAAAAAAAAAAAAAAAAAAAAAAAAAAAAAAAAAAAAAAAAAAAAAAAAAAAAAAAAAAAAAAAAAAAAAAAAAAAAAAAAAAAAAAAAAAAAAAAAAAAAAAAAAAAAAAAAAAAAAAAAAAAAAAAAAAAAAAAAAAAAAAAAAAAAAAAAAAAAAAAAAAAAAAAAAAAAAAAAAAAAAAAAAAAAAAAAAAAAAAAAAAAAAAAAAAAAAAAAAAAAAAAAAAAAAAAAAAAAAAAAAAAAAAAAAAAAAAAAAAAAAAAAAAAAAAAAAAAAAAAAAAAAAAAAAAAAAAAAAAAAAAAAAAAAAAAAAAAAAAAAAAAAAAAAAAAAAAAAAAAAAAAAAAAAAAAAAAAAAAAAAAAAAAAAAAAAAAAAAAAAAAAAAAAAAAAAAAAAAAAAAAAAAAAAAAAAAAAAAAAAAAAAAAAAAAAAAAAAAAAAAAAAAAAAAAAAAAAAAAAAAAAAAAAAAAAAAAAAAAAAAAAAAAAAAAAAAAAAAAAAAAAAAAAAAAAAAAAAAAAAAAAAAAAAAAAAAAAAAAAAAAAAAAAAAAAAAAAAAAAAAAAAAAAAAAAAAAAAAAAAAAAAAAAAAAAAAAAAAAAAAAAAAAAAAAAAAAAAAAAAAAAAAAAAAAAAAAAAAAAAAAAAAAAAAAAAAAAAAAAAAAAAAAAAAAAAAAAAAAAAAAAAAAAAAAAAAAAAAAAAAAAAAAAAAAAAAAAAAAAAAAAAAAAAAAAAAAAAAAAAAAAAAAAAAAAAAAAAAAAAAAAAAAAAAAAAAAAAAAAAAAAAAAAAAAAAAAAAAAAAAAAAAAAAAAAAAAAAAAAAAAAAAAAAAAAAAAAAAAAAAAAAAAAAAAAAAAAAAAAAAAAAAAAAAAAAAAAAAAAAAAAAAAAAAAAAAAAAAAAAAAAAAAAAAAAAAAAAAAAAAAAAAAAAAAAAAAAAAAAAAAAAAAAAAAAAAAAAAAAAAAAAAAAAAAAAAAAAAAAAAAAAAAAAAAAATTATTTTTAATGTGGCTTATTACCCAGGCCTCCATTAAGCTGTGGCTAAGAGTTTTTCCAGAGTTTTGCGCTTATTAAGTTTTATCTCTGTTTTTTTAAATCCCGGACCAATTTCTATATATCAGTAACGATACAGACATGGTACAATGAGTAATCCTAAAATTAAACAAGTTTAATAACGAAGTTTGATTGGGATTCAATGAATCCATTATGACGTGGCGAAGGAGATCACATGAGATAGCGCTCACCGCCCAGCAAGATCATTCTTTAGCGCAAAGTCGAGTTTATCTGTAGAAAGAAAAGGGGTAGGGATCAAGAATTGCCCAACAACAAAGGGAGGGCATGTGATCTCCTTCGCCACGTCATAATGGATTCATAGAATCCCAATCAAACTTCGTTATTAAACTTGTTTAATTTTAGGATTCTACGTCACCATTATGACGTAACTCAGTTATCACATGAGACTTTAGAGCCAGGTAAACGAGACTTTTGAAGTACGTTTCTCAAATAAGATTGCAAATATACTTCGTTCCATTCACACATTGCATTTTTTATTAGATATAACCAGTAGACCTGTTGCAGGCAATCGTCTATCTTAAACTTGACTTAAGTTCTTCTTTTCCAAAATTTTTGTGGCAAAAGTCTCTTGATTAACAAGTGGTTTGTTGTAATGACGAGCAAATGTACTTGCTCCAGACCATCCGGCTGTTGTAAGTATTGTCTGGATAGGAACGCCACATTCCCTGGCTGACGATGTTTGAAGCTGCCCGAACACTGTGGGCTTTAAATGGGAAGTATCAATTCCTGCTTTGTGTAAAGTCTCTTTTATCCATCTGCTAATAGTATCCTTGGATACTGCCTTATGAGGTTGTTGATACTAATAAAAATTTTCTTTTCGGACCCTCTAACTTTTGATTTTGGCCCAAATAATTTTTATTGTGAACCCCCGCATACCTTTTGGTTTGCGGCAAAGGGGGGAAAATAAAATCAGACAAATGGACACCTGGTGTGTCTGTTTAAGTACAATCTTAATTTTTAAAATCGACACTCTGTGTTGTTAAAGTTAAATTGTCCAATGACAACAAATGCAAAGTCTGCACCTTTGTGCAGTTAGCAAAGCAAATAACGTTGCCAATTTTTGGCTCAAATCTTTTATTGGAAGTTTGAATTAGATTCAATTTCCTTGAAAAAGTGTAAAACAACGCTGACATCCCCCAAAATTTTTTTGTATCTTTGGAAAAGATGGGGCCCCTTATAAAACACTCCTCTCATAAATCTGGAAGTCAAAGGGGGACTGCCAAAAGAAACACCTTTTGGGAACTGAAGCACTGCGGATAACCTGATCTGGCAGTGTTCATGGCACTGTACTTTAGACCATTTTCAAACAATTCAGTCAAGAAGTCTAAACCATCACTTATTAATGGCGAAATTGGATTAATGTTCCTTTTACTACAGTATAACTGCCATTTAAGTAAGTATGTTCTATACTGTTTGTGTGTTCCTTCCCGCCAGGAGGACACAATGATTTCTGCAGTGCGGTTCGAAACACATGAGGCTTTGAGGCCTTCCCGCACAAGTGGCAAGCAAGTAGTGACATCTTCCGATGTAAAGGATGTACCTCCAACATATTTTGTGGTAGTTGAAGGGGAGCCATGGCTGCTGGTATCAGTATTGGCTTTGCATTTAGCATGTTCATTATCCCTGGATACCAATGTTGGGTTGGCCAATTTGGAATGATCAGTATGCCTTCTGCATCGTCTTGCTGCACTTCCTGCAGTACTCGGCCAATCAGGCTAAAAGGAGGAAAGGCATAGAAACGGATATTATTCCATGGTATCATAAATGCATCAACTGCAAATGCGTCAGGTTCTGGTCGCCATGAAACGTATGTATTCAATTGGTTATTCAGCCTGGAAGCGAATAAGTCAATTTCTGGTATAAAGTGTGCATGTAGCTCCATAATTTGCCGAAACAAAAACGGCTTGAGCATCCTTTCCGTATCTATATTGTTACGTCTGGATTCTAAATCCGGTAGCACGTTAAGTTTGCCTGGTATGTACGATGAAGACAACCAAATATGTCTTTGGATACACCATGACCAAATATCTTGAGCTAAGTCATTACAAGCTCTTGATTTTATTCCACCCATAAAATTAATATACGTTACTGATGTTGTATTGTTCATTCGTAAACGTACATGTGTATGTTTTCGTTCTTTACACAATGACCTTAAAGCCATGTAACCAGCCATAAGTTCCAGTACATTGATATGATTTTCCAGTTCTTGTGGGGTCCAATGCCCCCCTGTTGTTGTACCATTACATTCTGCACCCCATCCTATAAGGGACGCATCAGATTACAAAATAATATCTGGCTGGGTATGAGTCAAACTGTTACGAGTTTGTTTGGATTCAATATTTTCAATCCACCAAGTCAGGTCTTTCTTTGCTTCTTGTGACAACCCCATTTGGGTATCATAGTCATTGTTATTGCTCCTAAGCGCATCAATTTTGTCCCATTCAAGGTGACGGTAATGTAACTGGCCATATAGTATGCTTGTAAAACTTGACACGAGTTTGCCAAGAACTTGGGATACCTCTCGTATGGAGGGTGATTTCTTGAGTAGCAACGTTTTGCATGATATCTCAAGAGTGACCGACTTCCTTTCTGTTAGGGAAATACACATGTTCTCTGAAACTAGTACAAACCCCAAGAATGTACATGTTTTAGCTGGGTCAACCACTGATTTGACCTCATGAATAATAAACCCCGTTTGGGTCAATAATGATGATACTGCATCAATGTTTCTACGACATTCTTCGTATGTATCACCAAACAAAAGTGAGTCATCAATATAGGCTACAGATCGGAGCCTTGAGCTCTAAGACCAGAGTAAATAGGTTTTAAGAGTTTGGTAAATAAACGAGGAGCACAAGCAAGACCGTTTGGTAGGCAAGTGTATTGGAACACAGTGTCGTTCCATAAAAACCTCAAATATTTCCGATGTTCATGCGATTGGCAGAGTGTAATACGCATCTCGTAAATCAATAGATGCCATGTAGCAATCTCTAGAATTTAGACAAATAGCGGACTGCAAAGTTTCCATCTTAAAATGGTGATATTTGACAAACTTGTTTAATCCTTTCAAATTAAGGATCATCCTGTATGACCCGTCCTTCTTTGGACAACCAAAAATATTCGAAATGAAATCGCCACATTCTCTTGTGGTCTCCTCTATCACTCCTTTATTCAAGAGTTTTTCTACTTCCAGACCAATAATCCGTTGCTCATTTGCATCTCGTTTGTATTGTTTTGGTTCTTTCCATTGACAAGGTTGTCTTTCAAACTCAATGTGTAATCCTTGAACTATGTCAAGTATGGTGGGGTCTGAAGTTAATTGTCTCCACCTTGGGAGAAAAGACTTCAATCTTCCTGCTACAAAAGGTTTTGCTTGCACTCTATTGTTATTCACAATGCTCACCTTGATTACATCATGTGAGGAATTTACTGGCGTCCTAGGCCTTTCCTTCCTCCTCGGCGGGTTGCATAACTGCCCCTCTGATAATGAGTGTTGAATCGCCAGTTTTTTGACGATGAACCCCGAGTTGAATTGTACTGGTTCTGAGGGTAGTGTTGCCCTTTGTACGCGTTCCATGTACGGGCACCCCTGTTGAAGCCATAATGGTTATTTGGCCTCCCAATTTTTATACCAACTTTATTTGTCGTGTTAATATCTTGTACCTGTTTAGGCACATCGTCACCAAATAGGTTTTTTGTGTGTGCCACAGTTTGGGTACATATTTGCTGATATTGTGCATTTAGGTCTGGCTTGATCAGCTCTCGTCTGCGTTTGTTCAACTCAAGATTGGCATTTGCCATAAGAGTCAAGGCGTCCATGGCCAGTTTAACCTCCTCTGTTGAGTTTTCTTTTGCAAGGAGCTTGTCTGTCAATTGGAGGAGGGGCACAAATGCCGTTACCAAAAGTCCTTGAACTTTTTGACTCTTAATATCACGAGACCTTGTACTAGGTTTCAGCTGTGACCAGATTTCTGGATTTACAGTTGTTTTTGTGAGATGTTCACGGTTTTGCGGTCGACAATACTTGTCTTGTTTAGCGGACAACTTTTCCTCAGACAGTTTTGATTTCAAAATATTATCTGTTAAAGCCGCCAATTTGTCCTTTATTTTCGGACCTATTTTGTCTTCAGCTTCATATTCTTGCTCAATGTCAATTAAGCAATCATCATCATCAATGTTGCTAATGCTAGGGGCCATTAGGTCCTCAATTTGTGCATCAGAATTTTTCACTTGCACTAATATTCTCTGACAGTTTTTGCTTTTTTGGTAAAGGATAACCGATTTCGGTTGCGTCTTGGCGTTTGCCTTGGCTTAGCCCTGCAATCTTTGCAGTGAGGGCTCCTGCAATATTGTTAAAGCCTTCTTGCATATTAGTTATTCTAGCATTACCTAAACTTTCAAACCTGTCAGAGTCAGTTTGTGGGTGCGAATTATCGCCCCTTTCGGTTGGCACCGGAGCATTGGCTCTGGAATGCCGTCTTTTCTTAGCTTTAGATTTACCTTTAAGGTTTAGTTTGCCTTTACCACCTTCGTTGACAGCGTCATCGAGTGGTATTGGCTGTTCGTCAGGAGATTGCTCCATGAATTGTCTGTTTATCGCAGGCTTATCGCAAAATAATGTATTTTGTGTTGTTATTTGAGTCAAGTATTGTTAGAAGGCGATTGTGACGAAGTAAGGTGTATGACTGTGATTAGAATAAAGATATTATTATAAACCACTGCCTTAACTGATCAGTCCGTTGGCAAATTCCTCTATTCTTCAATGCCATAACAAATTCTTAACAACGATTGTAATAATAATGGGGTTGGGCACTTGGGGCAAATGCCCCCTAGTTTCTGATCCCCACCAACGGCGTGTGTTCCCACCCCTCATGGCATCACGTTGGATCGGACACAAAACAACCGGGGTTTATCACAGCGCCCTCTGGTGTCGTTGATAATGAAAATAAACCGCACATGTTGGAATTTTGCAAAACGACGAACTGCTCGAGCAGCAGAAAGGGAGCTCAAAATTGTCGAGGTAAGCGAACTTAAAACGGTATAAAGCAAAGTTTATATAATGGAAATGTACATGGAATAGTTGTTGATAATGCACAAACGGTTTCATTTGAGTTGTTTTCGTCAGTGTCATTGAAAACTTACTGTGGACAGCTAGTCACTCGTGTTGAGAGTATACCACTCATCTTATACCGCCCTCTATTGACAACTTACAATGTATAATGCAACTCATGTACTAAAGCATTACTTGGACTGAACATGACCCAAAGAGTTCTTAAACAAGTCAAGTAGTCATTGCCTCTTTCCTTTGAGTCTCAATCTAATGATGGTGTCAGAAGTGAGCTGATATAGTGAACAGTAAACATCAGAGAATTGATTGAGATTGTTTAGAGAGTTGGAGTAGCCAGCCTTCAACCGGAAAAGAGAGTTTTACTTGGTGAGCCATTTTCTCTAACTGTATAAACCAAGCACATGTGTGTACGTACATAAGCCGATACACACGATGGCGTCATATCAAATACCGCCACCAGAATCAATGAAAGCGGTCCAGCGTCTGCTAGGATGCATCAACTACCTTTCCCGATACTTGCCAAGGCTTGCAGATGTAAGTGAGCCACTACGAAAATTGACTGAGAGCACAGCGCTATTCACTTGGCAGTCACAGCAAGAAGAGTCCTTCAAACAAATAAAGGACATGATCACTAGCGCTCCAGTACTCAAGTATTACGACTTGAAGGAAGAAGTCACAATCCAATGTGATGCCTCAGAAAAAGGACTAGGAGCAACTCTCCTTCAGAACGGGCAACCAGTTGTGTTTGCGTCCCGTACCCTCACATCTGCAGAGCAAAACTATGCACAAATCGAGAAAGAGTGTCTAGCCATAGTTTTCTCATGTGAGCGATTTGATCAATATCTACATGGTCGAGAGATGATCACCGTGAATACTGACCACAAGCCTTTGGTTCCAATATTCACTAAGCCGATACATACAGCGCCAAAACGACTTCAACGTATGCTCTTGAGATTACAGAAGTACAACTTGAAGGTGCAGTACCTACCCGGCAGTCAGATGTACATTGCCGACATGCTGAGCAGAGCATACTTGAAGACAACCGGAACGAGCCAATTGTCTGAACATCAGATATTTCATCTCAGACAAGAAGAGCAACTGTATGCGGAGATTGAATCAATCCAACAATCCAAATACATCCGAATGAAGGATACTACTCAACTTCAAATCAAAAATGCGACGAAGGAAGATCCAGTACTTCAAACGCTGAAGACAGTTGTACTGGGAGGATGGCCAGAGAACAGAGATGAAGTTCCAGTGTGTATCCGCGAGTTCTTTGGATTTCGAGATGAGATCACAGTACAAGATGGCACAATGTATAAAGGAATGCGAGCCATCATACCCAAATCAATGCAGAGCCTGATGCTGATGCGAGTTCACTCCAGTCATCTTGGTGCAGAAGCTTGCCTCCGTCGGGCTAGAGAAGTGTTGTATTGGCCAGGGATGACAAGTCAGATAAAAGACAGAGTCAGTCAATGCGATGCCTGTAACGAGTTCCTCAACAAACAGCAGAAGGAACCGATGATGTCTTACGAGATACCGGAACGAGGATGGAGTATAGTCAGTCAGGATCTTTTTCACTACAGACATACCGACTACCTGATAACCGTTGATCACTACAGCGATTTCTGGGAACTTGACAAGCTCACAGATACACGAGCAGAAACCATCATTGAACATACAAAACAACAGTTTTCCAGACACGGCATACCACAGAAGGTTGTCACCGACAAGGGTCCTCAGTTCATAGCCGCAGATTATGAGGAATTCAGTAGAGAGTGGGAGTTTGAGCACCAAACATCCTCACCATACCACAGTCAGAGCAATGGAAAAGCAGAATCAGCTGTCAAAATTGCGAAAAACATCATCAAAAAGGTGACCAAAGCAAAACAGGATCTACATCTTGCGATTCTAGACTGGCGTAACACACCCGCTGCAAATGGTAGCAGTCCAGTTCAGAAACTGATGTCTCGACGGACACGTACCCTACTGCCGACAACAGAGGTCTGTCTTCAACCGAAGATTATCACAGGAGTACCGGAGACCATTAGACACCAGAAACGGAGAGCCAAACAACAGTATGACAAAACTGCTCAGTTGCAAATTGGACAGCCAATCAGATTGCAGCCAAACAACCACAACATCCAGTGGAAACAAGGCAGATGCGTTGACAGTGATGGATCACGTTCATATCTCATTGAACTAGATAATGGACAAGTGCTAAGACGTAACCGTAAACATCTACGCGCATCTACTCTTCAGACAGAGATGACCAACTCGAGTGGAGCAACAGTTCCACCGCCAGCAGTTTCTACTTCAAATGGTCCACAGGATGAACCAGTGAATGCTCAGATGGACAAATCAAAAAGTCCAACCAACCCAGCAGAGATTCCACCGAGCCCTGGCAAGAGTTCAGTGAAATCCACTCGTACTAGATCAAACATCAAACCACCATCCAAATACAAGGATTTTATCCTTAAGTAGTTTGTCACATGACATTGGACATTAAATACTGTCATGAACTCAAGAAACCAACAAATCAAATATTCCTGAGTCAAATATAAGTTTTTACATTACTCAACTCTTTAATTGAACTTCTGGAGATGAACATTTCAATTGAACATTTGACTTAAAAAAGAAAGGAGATGTTGAGAGTATACCACTCATCTTATACCGCCCTCTATTGACAACTTACAAATGTATAAGTTGAGAATTGTTATTGTTTTCCTTATCTTCAGACTTCATCAACAAACTAAAAGCAGTAGGGGGCCTAAGCATGCTAAAGTGAAACATTGAAAGTGAAGAAGTCAATAGTTCTATAACTCGCCTAAAACTTAAGCTGTTCTGATGCTTCAAGTCAAGCAGAAGCGTAAGATCATAACAAATTTGCATTCTGCAAAGCATGAGTGAGGGCACGTGTATGGCAATCACAAGCTAATGATGCTTTGTGATTGTGGTGATTGCTGTACATTGTTAATCGGTGATGGATTTTAGCCTGAAGAATGCGATAATAATAATCATGTAAGTGTTAAGCTGAGTAAGGCCTTTTTATCCTTTTGTAAATTTTTGAAAATAAAATGAAAATTTATGTCCCCATTGACTCTTGTAACTTTCTGTCTGTCACACTTGTTCTAGTCTTGGTGCGAGACCTTCTCGTTTTGATGTCATAATTTTCTCCATGAGAGAGCGCTATCGTCCATGAACCGCTTGGATGATAGAGCCCTCTGGCAGGGAAAATTGTGTCAAATCAAATGCGAAGGTCTTGCATCAAGACTAAACTTGTTCATACATGCTTCAAGCTCAATAGCTAACAAAATGTTGATATGCACTGTTGGAGATCGCAAAATTGTTGTATTTTGACCTAGGGAGGGTAATTTTCCACAAACGGAATTGATGAAATATTAAGAGCCTTTGATACAAACACCATTGTGTGATTTATAGTAAGAGTAGTGAGCAATGACACAATAGCTGTTGCAAAGGACAGCAACATATATTCAGGGGCACACTAATGTTATCATCATTAAGCTTACTAAACCATTTTATTAAGAATTCAATTATAATGGGGGTGTGGGTCTTCTTCAAAAAGTTCTACTCATGACGAGAAGATAATTTATTGTTTTTAATTTATTGAAAGTGACAAGATGTATATGCTTTAATTGCAATGATTGCGTTTATACTGTGTGTGTTTCCAGAAGATGGTGAGACTCATTATCATTACCCAAGACCCAGAAGATCCTAGTCAGTCTCAGACTCCCAGGGCAGATGTTGAGGACTCTACCAGTGAAGCTCTGAAGACACTACAGGGAGAGTTGGACATGTTCAAGAAACAGGAAGCTCACAATGAGAGGTAAGCAATATTCTTACTGTGAACATTTATTTCATGTTAACATCTCTTGTTACAGATTTACAAATGTACTTGTATGTCACTGAAAGCTTATTCTATTTTACGACTGTTTGAGAGGATGACATCTATACATGCTTTGATGAGAGGAAACTCTCAAAGATAGTAAACTTAACAGGTTATTATCAGGTACCTGGCTGCATTGCAAAATAAAAACTGCTTTCAGGTTTAAAAGTCTTAGCCCTGTCTTTAAGTAGTTCATTGGTGATCATCAGGAAAAATTATGAGATTTAATCAGAGAACTCAACAATTATTTAGTTCCAGTATCAACAGCCATTAATGACAAATATTTGAAATACTTGCCAAAGTCATAATAATAGAATTTGAAGACTCTTAAATGTCAGTGCTTAGAGTAAAGAAAACGTAAGCACATATGAACATGCACAGTAAAAGTCCCAGACAAAATAGAAACTTGACAACCAGAATTGATGTAATCTTCACAGGTTGGTTTTGTGGTGTGTTCATTACAAACGAGCTAAATGAAAAGAAATGCCTTCCCTACCAAAAGAAAAAAAAACAAAAGCAATAACAAAACACAACAAAATATTTTATGTTTAGACATAAAATGTAAAAGCAATATTTGTAAAGATATACAAGTTTTTCTTGGAAAAATACTTGAAAATAGAGAGGAACGTACACATGAAAGTAACAATAGTATAATGCACCATCCCTTAATTGTTGATATCTTGCTGCAACATTTTTTCAGTTCATTACTGTAAGATCAAATACTCATCAATTTCTAAACTAAATATATATTTTTTTAACTTAGCAGATATCATAGCAGATGGTTTTATTTAGTTTTTTTTTTATTGCTGTGCACAAATTTGCCTTTTGGTGTGACATCTGCTGTATAATGGTAAAGGTCGTGGGTTCGAATCCCACGATAGTTAAATGCCTGTGGATTGTTTTCCATGGATTTTTGAAAGCACTGAGTATACAGTGCTAAGCACATGCATATCGGTGTAGAATAAAACATAAATAATATTCTTAAAATCCCCAATGCAAATTGTTCACTTTTTTAAGTATCCAATGTCATGTGATGAATAATTAGTTTGATCATGTTTGCTAATCATCAAAATATTGAATTCCATGTTTCAGTCACAAAGTCAAGCTATTTCCCAACCATCAAATTTCTGGTCATAGTTCTTACAAATAAAAACAAAATATGTTTTATCCTCCACTTTTGACTTTATTGGGGTAAAATAACTAAGCAAATGGTTAACTTTACCATTTTAAGTCTAGTTCAAACAGCCCAGGAAAATTTCACCCCATTAACTTAACCAATCACCCTCTGCCCAGGTGAACTAATTTGGTCAAAGTAATTGAGCCAAAAATTACAACAATTTATGCAATCAAAATTAACTATCCTTCTCACTGATAATTCAATTGCGCTACCCAAAACAAAATAGATACCTGTTTTTCAGTGGAATGGTTCTACTACACCAGTATGTGAGTCTTTAGTTTTAATTGTATTTGCTAATTGGGCACAATCAGTGATAACGCATTGGGACATCACTGATGCTGGGGTAGTCTGTTTTGCACAAAACAAACGTCTTTAATCAAGACTACTTGTATAGAGGAGGCCAAGTCTTGGGCTTACTTTGGTCAAGAAGAGGGCGTGGTCCACATAGATGGGGTATGACATGTGCCCATGTGCCGGGTTCAACTAAAGAACCGCTGTCTGTCACATTATTGCTGGAAGACCACAAAAAATTGTTAAAATCAAAATTTGCGGATACCAGCGACATATAAATGTCCATCATTAGTATTATTTAACTGGTGTTGAGTAAAAGCCCAATTTCCAATTCTGAGGCCGGAATTTCCGAAAGGAACAACTGAAGATATACATTTTGGAAATGATTGGACAAAGACCAAGTTTAAATGTAAATGTTTGGTCTTATTTGAATCTAAAGAAATATGAACTATTACAATGTTCAAGAATAAAACTTCAAATGCACCAGGCAAACTTTTGTTTATTTCTGTTTGTTTATTTTTTCTCTCGAAAACTTGATCATCCAAAGTGGTCCTGATTTCAATTTATGTAATGCACTCTGTAATATAATAGAAACAAATTATGTTCAAATGTTGACTTTGAGTAATGATTTGAAATATAGTTAATACCCTTAAAGACAAATGAGGTAAATCTTCTCTTATATGTCTTAGTGCCTGTTCAATTAAATGCAAGTTAAACTGTGCAAGGAAGTATCTCAGTTTTAATCTGGTCTTGTAAAATTATTTCTGGTCCAGTAAAAATTTTGAGACACAAGTCCTGTGGTCTTGTGGATTTTCCCTCAAAATTCGAGCCCTGTAACTAGTTTACTGACGAAGTCATATTTATTTCAACCCTGAAAATCTAGATGTAAAGTTCAATTAATATTTATCCATGCTCAACGAAACTTATTTTATACAAAATAGAAGATAACTTTGGCACTTTGTAGGTCAAGATATACATATACATAACACACTCAAGAGGCACATGTACGTGTGCATGAAATAACAAACATGTGAATGGTCATCAGAGTCATGAGAAAACAGTGACAAACCCCATTATATGATGTCACTGTTTTCAAATGTCAGATTTCTGGCTCGAGATCAAAACTAATTGTTTTATTAATTTCTCAAAAATTATAGCATTTCAGGCAAATAATATTCAGGGGAAGTTTTCCACCATGACCATCTTTATACTATGCACGTTATGTGTAAATCTGTGAGTGTTTATATTTCCAATCTTACCAATGTAATGCACACCGTTTAAACTGGTTTGGTAATGGGAAATATGAACAAGAAGGATTTAATACATTATGCATATTATTTGAAAAGTCACAAGCAACACTTGGTGAAAGGTTTAGATTGATATTCCAGCAGGAAGATATTGCTACAAACTTTGTTATTAATCGTTTTCAATATCTTGATAAAGTGCACATGTTTCAATGGCTTTCTTCACCTTAAGTCATTTTCACAAAATGGCAAATTTATATACAAAGTTGGGTACATGTATACAATGTATCTCCGGATTTTAAAGAGTTCCAACATACAACAAATTAAAGCTTAGAATATAGCCTTTTCCATCAATGTATGTAGCTCAAAAATGCATTGTTGCAACATAAGGGCCATTTTTGTAGATCCGGTCACAATAACAAAGTTGGTTTATTAAGTCTGTTCATAAATACACCCATAACTCTACCATTTGGAGTTAAGGTTGAAATGTTCATATTTCTGCGCCTTGAGCATCTTATTAAGACAGAATGGCGCATTAGAAATACCCATTATTATTATTGCTATTATCATCAAATACTAAGAATAATTGTGTATAAATATTTATGTATGAGTATTTACAGAGTCCAAATCACACAAAGGAAAATATTGATTAATTTATGTAAATATTCATCTAATTTACATAATGTGTAATAGTCCTAGATGAATGAATGAATTTTGGCTATTATATTAGCCAATGTTACTTTGTTTAAAAGAAGAGAGCCCCTTTTGCATTCCAGTGTATCTCCTGGCAGGCAAAATGCTTCATTGTTCATATAAGATATATGACATGTTTGATCATAATATTATTTATTCAGGGACTCCATCAGTGATTCCACTGATCTCCCTGATGGGACCCCCTAGACATACAATAAAAACTACACAAGAGAAACTATACATGTCCATGGTTAGAAGTAAACATTACAATATTTAGTCATACGGCAAGATTACATTGAACATAATATAAACGATAACAATTGAGAAGAACAAATTTTGTACACCCTTTTCTCAATACCATAAGTTGATAACAATTGTTACCTTCCAGTCTGCATAAAATGTAAATTATAAGTTTTCTTCCATGGTGAGCTATGTACAATTTGTGCCTGCAGGAAGTCCAGGCTCTGCGGCACTTTTGTAAACATGTGAAGTCATGAGTAATATTACAGCCACGTTTGTTATATTATTTGTTTCATGCAGTATAAATGACTGTATATAATGATCCACATCCTATTGTGTCATAATGCGTGTCCATACTTTGCTGCTATTTGGGAATCAGATCAGTTCTTAATCAGTACAAAAAGTATACTATATTCCAATGTTTCAGTGGATTATGAAATTAAATTTTATAAATTAGAGCATCAATATGTCCCTTCGAATTTGAGGAACAAACCAAAGGAACTGTTGATTGACTGACTTGAAAGTAAAACACAGTGGACAGATTAAAATGTACATTGCATAAGGGCCTTGTGAAAATAGGCAATACAAAAGTACACTTTGGTAGCTCAATTAAACACATTTCTGTGACAGTGTCTTACTATATCTCATAGAAAATTGGAATTTGTTGTGTTCTTTGGAGATTGCATGGAGTTGGTTGACTGTAATTTTGTCTGATGTGACGTGGCCCTATAGACCCTCTTGCACTGATGTCATACGCAACTACTCTCTGCTGATGGGAATTTGACTCAAGATGGCACAACCAATTTGGTAACGTCTTCATCAATTGGGTTAGTAAAAGTACACTCACTGATTAAACCTTAAGACATTGTACTGCGCTGCGATGTACTGGCATTAACACTGATTTGGCTTAGTCAACTTCTCTAAATGATTACAGACAATGATTGTGTAATTAAAAAACAAACAACAGTTTGATCAATTTGATGTCAGGTGAATTGGTTAAAGGTACAATCACTGATACCTATTACCAAGATACATTACACAGTGATGTACTGACATTAGCATTGATTCGGATTAGTCAGCTTCTTGGAATGGTGAATTTTTATACACAAACTGAAAACCCAAAGCAAATTTTAATTCTGTAAAGACTTATTGATGTAAAGGTTGACCGTTAGTTACCTTCGAGTGTATCATCTTCCTGTATTAAACCGAAAACAATCCACATAGAAGCTTTTGATCCAAATTAGTGCACGACAGACTCATCCCCTCTGGTCCAATTTAACATAATCCACTTTTATAATATGTAGTTTTAACATCCTCATCATCTTATAAAAAATCAGATGATCACTTTCTTATAGACATTGCACATAATTATCCCTAGAGGACTTTCCTTTCGTCTAAATACTGTATCTGTGTATACAGCATAGAGGAAGAGTTAAAGGAAGGCTAAGTACCGAACTGGTATTTATAAAGAAAAGCAAATAGTTTGAATCTGAAAGCTGGCTGATTATTCAATTCATATCAGCACCAATCCTCCAGAGAACCATCTGAAGTACTGTCAAAGTCAAGGACAAGTTACAATTCAAGACCCTTTGAAATGACCTTTGCTTATTTGGATTGCTGTAATTGATATAACCCTGTTATAAACGTGCATAAAATCCCTGTCAAACCATACACCAATCTGTGTTGTTCTCACTGAAATGCTGAAAGTTTTCTAGGTTGTTTGTATGGTGTGTTTCTTTAGAACTAGAGTATGGGATAAAGTCTACTCTTCCCAAGTCCAATGAAGTAACTTCCATTTAAGCTTCATTGTATTAAAGATGCTAGGTTAAAATTTTGGCTGATTTGACCTGGAAATTTAGGTTGACATTTGAAATAGCTATTTTTATAGATTTGAGAAAGTTTAGCTTTCATTTAAGATGGTGTACGAAAAAATCCCTGAATAATAAGTGGTTGTTAAAAATGAAATAATTTTTTGTCAGTATTCTTACATTAAATCACATTACATGTATTTCGGGCATATTCCATGGTGTGTGTGCGAAAGTTTTTGTAGGTATTTCATTTTGAAACAGCATCATCTGTCAACATTCTTTGAGAGAAAATTTTTTTTAAGCGAAATTTGGGCCGTGCAACTTTTGAAGTGTTAGCTATTTCGTGTGCTCCTGGCTGTTATTGTTACGTCAGTTATTTAGTTTTGCTAAACATTGTACTTAATTGTGCTAATATGTAAATGATCACTCAAAAATAAAAAGAAAACTAAAGATTCGCCTTCTGGAAGAGAAAACCAAAGACTTCAAGAGATAATACATCATTGTTTTTTTGAAGTAAATTCTTTTCAATCCACCCGTTTCCAATAAACATGACAAGTTTCATTTGCCTCAAGTAAAGGAACTACACAGATGTGCAGAGAAATCACAGACTCAATGTGTGAGTAATTCAAAATGAGTTTCATTCGCTAAAAATGAGGAGTCAAGTATCCAAACTAGTGGAAATGGAATAACCAATCTATGTCTGAGGAGTCTGAATCTACGTCTGAGGAGTCATAACTCTATGAGCTACACTGTGTCTTCAATATGGGTGAATTCAAACCGATTGATGCAGTAATGTGCTCATTATCTTCATCCGTCAAGAAGCATTGGTACATTTTGAGCTTCGTGAGGTGTTTGATCATTTGCTTTAAATGAGGCGCCCACAATGATGCACTGCCACCCAAAGTATCATTCTCTGACAGATCCAGATGAACCAGGTTGGGCATGTGACTCACTGACTCAGCAATGGGCCCCATATCGACATCTTCCAGATTGCACCCTTTCAATTTCAGTTCATTAAGGTTGAACAATTCCCCAAATGCAGAGCCCACAATGATGCACTGCCACCCAAAGTTCCATTCTCTGACAGATCCAGATGAACCAGGTTGGGCATGTGACTCACTGACTCAGCAATGGGCCCCATATCGACATCTTCCAGATTGCACCCTTTCAATTTCAGTTTCTTGAGTTGTTGCATTTCCCCCAATGTAGGAGCCCACAATGATGCACAGCCACCCAAAGTTGTATTCTTTGACAGATCCAGAATTGCCACGCTCCTCACTGACTCGGCAATGGGCTTAATATCGACATCTTCCAGATTGCACCCTTTCAATTTCAGTTTCTTGAGTTGTTGCATTTCCCCCAATGTAGGAGCCCACAATGATGCACAGCCACCCAAAGTTGTATTCTTTGACAGATCCAGAATTGCCACGCTCCTCACTGACTCGGCAATGGGCTTAATATCGACATCTGTCAGATTGCACCCTTTCAATTTCAGTTCGTTAAGGCGGTTCATTTTCCTCAAATGCAGAGCCCATAATGATGCACAGCCACCCAAAGTTGTATTCTTTGACAGATTCAGAATTGCCACGCATCTCGCTAAGTCAGCAATGACTTCCATATTGACAACTGTCAGATTGCACCGTTTCAATTTCAGTTCCCCAGGGTAGTACATTTTCGCATTAAACTTAACCCACAATGGTATACGCCAACCCAAAGTTGTATTCTTTGACAGATCAAGAATTGCCACGACTTTCACTGACATAGAAATGGGCTCAATTTCGACATCAGTCAGATTGCACCCTTTCAATTTCAGTTCCTTAAGGTGATCAATTTTCTTCAAATGCAGAGCCCAGATTGATGCATAGCCACCCAAAGTTGTATTCTTTGACAGATCCAGAATTGCCACGTTCCTCACTGACTCGGCAATGGGCTCAATATCGACACCAGTCAGATTGCACCCTTTCAATTTCAGTTCCTTAAGGTAATCAATTTTCCTCAAATGCAGAGCCCACAATGATGCACAGCCACCCAAAGTTGTGTTCTTTGACAGATCAAGAATTGCCAGGCCCTTCACTGACATAACAATGGGCTCTATATCGCCACATGTCAGATAGCATCCTTTCAATTTCAGTTTCTTAAGGTGGTTCATTTTCCTCAAATGTAGAGCCCACAATGATGCACGGCCACCCAAAGTATCATTCTCTGACAGATCCAGATGAACCAGAGTGTGCATGTGACTCACTGACTTAGCAATGGGCCCCATATCGACATCTTCCAGATTGCACCCTTTCAATTTCAGTTTCTTGAGTTGTTGCATTTCCCCCAATGTAGGAGCCCACGATGATGCACATCCACCTAAGTCATTATATGATACATCTATATTAACCAGAGTGTCACCCATTAACATGGCAATGGAGTTAGCCTCTTTTACATGCAGTTTGCAACAAGCTAAGTACAGCTTCTGAAGGCAATTCAATTTCTTCAGATGTGGAGCCAACCGTGACAAAGGGATATCCAAGCATTGATTGCATGAAAGGTCCAACTCAGCCAATTTTGACGGACTTGCCAATGATGATAGGATTTCTTCAGTATTGACAGTAGTTAATGAGCTGTCTTTCAGAGAGAGAGATTGTAAATTAGTCATCAGCTTTAACAACTTTACCAAATCTTTACCAAACCTCTGGAAGTTCAACTGATCCATATTTAGTTTCTGAACGTCTTTGAAGTAATAATTTCCTGTTCTCAGGGCTTTCACATGCTCCAGAAAATAAAAGAATGCGCTTTTACTATCATTACTCCAATCCGGTGTACTGATGTCACTAGTCAGAACTGTTCTGATAACATCTAATGATGGCGGTTCCTTTGACTGACTCTCAAAATAACAAATACTGGCAAGTCTTGAACCTATGTCTTTATGCGCCTTCTGTAAAATATGATTTGTACATGCCTCATTGTCTCCACAACAAAATTGGAACAGATAATCATAACCAGACAGGCCAGAAGAATGATGATGTTTCAACATGGTACTCTCAGTTAACCCAATATCAACACCATAAGGAAAATGAACAACAATCTGATCTAGGATTCTGTTAAACTCTTCAGTAAGTATCAAGCTTTGCCAGTACATTGCTGCACAATACTCCAAAAACGTGAAATGTATAAAAGACACACTTTGATAGATGTCAATCCCATCAATGACCCTCTTGCTAGTGAGGACACCAGCATTCATCGCTGCAGCGAATGCACTCTCTTCAAAGTCCCCTTCTCTAAAGGCAATTGAATCATCTGTAGAAATCAGTCGATCTAGAGGAACCTTTCCAATAGCAGTCAAAATCTCAGATATTGCTTCGTCTTTGATGTCTCTTGTTTTTCTCTTGAATATGTAATTCAGTGCTTTGTTGTACAGTTGTGTCATTGTGCCTGGGAGGGTGTTCTCTTTGTCCCATAGCAAACACATCAGCAGCAGTAGCATGGGACTTTTTGCCAAATCAGACAAGGTATCTGAGAGTTTTATCTGCTCTATAAGCTTTCTAGCCTTTTCATGATCATCAGGGAAGAATTTGTTCACATATTCCATTTTATCCGTTTCGGAAAACCCCTCAACCCTCACATGAGTATAGGGCTGTTCAACCAATGATGAGTTGACTAATTTGTCAAGGGGAGGACGAGATGTAATGACTACCCAACATTCTGTGCTCTGCTTCCGATTAAGAACTTTGAGAATCGAACCAAATGAGGATGTGTCTCGCGTAGCGATTTGAAATTCATCAAACCCATCCAAGAGAATCAATACTTTGTCTTGGTTCTTGTCAATAAACTCTTTCAAAACAGATTGATTTACAGAATCTTTGTGTAAGAGGTGATCAAAGATAGAATCCATTAAGTCTGAACTTTGTTTCAATGAACCCATTTGTAGTACAAAAACAAGTTCATACTTATTGAGTGTCTCACTGTTACCCAATGCCCAATCATAAGTGATTTTGTCAATTAGGGTTGTCTTGCCAATTCCTGCCGATCCGCTTATAACGACACGTTTGATTGGATTACCCTCCCTTGTCTCAAAGTGGAACATTCCTTCATATGATTCCATTTTATTTTCCTCTGTTTGATTCTTCCCCCTTTTGTCAACTTTTTCAACTAAACGTAGCTTAGTGTAGATGTCCATTATGTGGCTTTTATCATTATCAACCAATGGGAGCATCTGTATAAAGCTACCTGTATTTGTGTACACTTTCTTCAATGCCTCTTTAGCCTTTATTGCAACAGCTTGAACTTGCTCAGAGTCTGATGTTCCTGTTGGGATAAACAAAACCAAATTTAATCACTAGCATTACTGCACCCACAACACAAGTACTTTGAATCTATTCTAATCACAAACTTTAAGTTGTTTGTGAACCTTACATCAGTCACGTAATTCTGTAAAATCAACAACCATTTTCAACACATCAACATCAGCTAGTTTTTTCCTCTAAAGTTCACTGTAATTCTAGCAGAAGGGCCCAAGAAGACAGCAGTATGATCCCCAATTGATGTACTTTGTATATCAGCCTGTGGTTAGTTAGGACAGTCTGTATACATGAGATGATGGCTGGCTGGCTAGGTCTTGCTATAGATCAGGCTCAATATTTGATGACAGATAAAACTTCTTTTTAGGTTCACATTCCAGGGAATGACACTCATACTTGCTTAATTCAAGTATTTAAAGGGTGTGTTTCAATCTCTTCTACAACACTTAGATATAGTAATATCTGCAAAGTAGGATACCAATCATGATTGGTATCCCAGGGCATTTTTGTCTCAAATAAGACTTTTATGTCATGACACAAATATTGACACCTTGTTTCGTTTTTAACTTTGCTCCAAGTCCAAAATATCGACCTCAGTTTTGTTTTGCAGTATTAAGTGACAGTGAGCTCTGTTTGTTTCAGTCAAGATTAGTTCTCCAATGTGTCCAACCTGGACCATTTATGATGTTCAAACAAAAATTTGAACCATTTTGTCCTACCCATTGTGTCTGACAAACCATAAGGTTTTGCTCTGCTCAGTGAAAATGGGCTAATCTAAACAGCATTTAAAGGGTAATTTTGTGAACATAGATGTATAAACATATTGATCTATCTAGTAGAAATCACAACGGGATTGCTCGCTTATAGAAACAAATTGTTTATTTACTTTGAAATATTTGTTTGCCTTGTCCTCTGTGCTTTTGCGTTGAGTGTCCTTGTAGTGACATTCAAACTGAGGACTTATAACAAAAGGAACAATAGGTCCACGAATGCTATCACAAAGGAAATCATTGTGATCCACAGGTGCTATCACAGAGAGTTAATCAAAGGAGGTGATTGCAGGTGTTTACACACATGTGTTTGTGGGTGAGCTTACTGAAGAGGCTTTGTGGGGTCTTTTACACAATGGAAAAATGGACCTCACAAAATTTTTCTTTGTCAAGTAATGAACCACAAGGGAAACTGACTGGGTAAATTTTAAATAGTTTGGGGTTGAACAAAGAA
Organism: Pycnopodia helianthoides; assembly: GCA_032158295.1. Taxonomy (NCBI): domain Eukaryota; kingdom Metazoa; phylum Echinodermata; class Asteroidea; order Forcipulatida; family Asteriidae; genus Pycnopodia; species Pycnopodia helianthoides. The sequence continues at coordinate 28,820,721 of CM063244.1, forward strand.
AAATTGACTAGAGCGGGATTTGAACCAACGCCCTCCGGATTAACGTACCAGCGCTCTACCAACTGAGCTATCTTTTTTCAAAGTTGCAAAGTTTTTCTTTGTTCACTTGGCCCCCACAGAGGAATTCTTAAGAAAAGAGAACAATAAAACAACAAAAGCAGGACCCCACCAACCGCATTCTAACCAAGAACTTTAACAAAAGGGCTCAGAGAAAATGACATACCGGGACAGTCCTCACTTTGCTTTCATGTACAAAACCATTGGGGACGCCGCTAAAAAGATAAAATATAATGAAAAACAAAGGGGTGTCCTTGGTTTACACCATTTACAAACAAGTTTGGGTGTGTGTGTGCAATCATTGTCTGAGCAAGAAGGACTTGGTAAATCAACTCCAAACTAGATGTGTGAATGGGTCTAGGTATCCCCCAGAAGCCTATTGTTTTTGGACCCTGTATGTAAAAAAGGTCAAGGTCATTATGGCTAAAACAAAAGAAATGTTGTCCGAGTGATATCTCATGAAGGACTTAACATATCAACTCCAAACTTGATGTGTGAATCGGTCTTGGGATCCCCAAGAAGCCTATGGATTTGAAACCCCTTATGTCAAATGTCACGATCATCATGACTAAAACAAAAGAAAGTTGTTTAAGCGATAACTCAAGAAGGACTTGGCAAATCAACTCCAAACTTGATGTGTAGATTGGTCTTTGGATCCCCATGAAGCCTGTTGATTTTAAACTCACTTACATCAAATGTCACGGTAACAGGACTCGAATTTGGGGAAAAAATCCACTAGACCGCAGGGCTTATGGCTAAAACAAAAGAAATGTTGGCGAAGCAGCAACTCATGAATAAGGCTAATCTCAGCAGGGCGATTGTTTATTTCAACACACTATTCTTGTTTTTCATTGACAAATTGGACACGATGTGTGGGGCTCTTGCATGAGGGGCTATGCAAATACTTTTTTAGTATTATTAACGTCATGATTATTACTGACATATTGGGTTGGTCATAATGGTTCGTCGGACACAATGGGTCAGACAAACTGGGTTGGACTAAATGGGTCGGAAAAATTGGTTTTATCGGACAATGGTCCATGTAGGCATAATGGTGCGTAAAACACAAGTATTTTTCTTGGGAAAACCCAAAAGCCTATTGTTTTTGAATCTCCTACGTCAAATGGTCAAATGTCAAGGTAATTAAGACTAAAACAATAAGAATGTTGTCCAAGCGATTTAGTCCATGAGCCAGGTGCTGAAATTTCACATATTGGTACCATCTCGAGGGACTAATTCTAATATCACTTTTCTTGTTGGAAATAATCCATAACTTACCATAAACTGTGATAGCCTTTCAAAAAAATTAGATTTCTACCATTTTTCGAAAGATTTTCACCGTAAAATCTGAAACCTCTCAGCCTCTTCCGTTATTGATGAGTCAACGGCCGTTTAGGTATTACCATTTTTTAAGCCCATGTGTTTGCATGAAGAAATAATAATTTGAGCGTGCATACTCCAAACAGCCGTTGTATTTGTCACTTTGCTGCCTCTCGATACTCGATAAAAACAGATCGTCAGCCATTTTATTTTCGCTGTGGCGACAAAATGTTGACAGTTTACAGTTGATTTTAGACCTTTATGGGTAAATAATCAATGTGTGTGTTAACAAAGAATAGAGGTAAGCTGTTTTCTATATGGCTGTTGATTAAAATGAGGGGGAAAAGTGCACACTGAGTCAAAAAACCAGTAAGAACCTGTCGTGAAGGGGGCAGCGGTCGGTGACGATCTAGATCAATGCTGTTCACATTTTGAAGTTTAATTGTGGTACTAAAATACCTGGATTTCAAAGATATACTACACAGAAAATTTGTAAATTTCATTAACTATGAATGACAACAAAAAGGCCGACCCAAGAGTTTTTTAGCGTGCAGTTTTGGTCGGTCCGCCGTGGAGGGCAATGCATGAGACCTCATTTTTATTTTTTTATTTTTTATTTTTTATTACTATTTTCGGGGGGACTAACTCTTGATTTTAATTTTACAACGTTGTTTCATTTAAAAAACTTTATAACATGTTTGCTTTTTCCAATTGATAGTTATTGTTGCATAGCCGTGACACTGTGATGTATGGTGAAATTTTAAAAAGGGCGTCGTTGCTCATCTGCTCGACACTTTTATTGTTTTCCCGGCGTTAGGATTCGATTCCCCCCGAAACAAAATATATCAGTGTTTTTAGCCTTCACTATTTTCCTAAATTACTTAGAAATCATCTACCGGCACCGGGCAGTGGCTGAGGGGTTGCATGTGGGAAACTTGCTATTCTGTTCTTTTTATGTTTTAATACTAGGCTTCTTCCACTCTCCTTTTTTTCATTTGATTTTTAGTGGTAAAAGAAAAAAGTTACAGTGCAATTATTATTCTTTTCTTGTCTTTGTACATTGTTCATGTTTTACAACGTTAAAATGACACAGGCAGTAAAAAAATAGTAAGGGGCACCCTCTGTCATCCCCACCCCACCCCTATCCCTGATACGATAGGCCTGCACAGACTTGGTGGACATTTTTCTCCCTTAATCCACTTTTCTTTGTCAGAAGTATTTAAAGCACTTCTAGGGAGACTAAGAAAAAACAGAGAGCTCATCTGAACTCTCTCCAAAGTGTATTGTTGATTCAGTTGGATTAGACCGGCACCACACAGGTGCTGCATACTCTCCTTAATTCCTCCATGGACCTATTGATTGTAAAAGAGTAAAACCTGCACCACAACCTTCTCTAAACTTTACAAACAACATATATAAACCAAATACAATGTTATATAACGTATAACAAAGGCATTTCTCAACAAAATGACACTTAAACCAATTAATTCCTCTTGATGATTGTTGATGAAAAGTACATCAGCAATTATTGACAAAGAGAAACATTGTTGACATGCAGCATGCTTGCCATGTGACAAATACAACGGCTGTTTGAGTGTGCACACTCAAATATTCACTCTTCGTGCAAACACATGGGCTTAAAAATGGTTACTATCTAAACGGCCGTTGACTTATCAATAACGGAAGAGGCTAAGAGGTTTTAGATTTAACGGTGAAAATCTTTTGAAAAATTGTAAAAATCTAATTTTTTTGAAAGGCTACACAGTCTATGGTAAGTTATGGATTATTTGCAACAAGAAAAGTGATATTAGAATTAGTCCCTTGAGATGGTACCGGCAAATGGGGCTGGCTCATGGACTAATTATTGAAGAAGGACGTGGGATATCAACTCCAAACTTAGTGTGTAGATTGGTAATTGCATCCCCAGAAGCATATTCTTTTTGAATTTCCCACGTCAAATTTCAAGGTCATTATTACTAAAACGAAAGAAATGTTGTCCGATTGATTATTTAAGAAGGACTTGACATATCAACTTTATACTGGATTAGTCTTGGGATCCCCAAATGCCTATTGTTTTTGAATCTCGCATGTCGAATGTCATTGCCATTATGGCTAAAAACAATGGAAGTGTTGTCCAAGCAATAACTCAAGGACATGGCAATTCAATTTCATATTTGGTGTGTTGATATGCTGGGATTCCCCAGAAACCTATTGTTTTTTTAACCATAGGTCAAATGTCAAGGTCATTATGCCTACAACATGTCCATACAATAACTCAAGAAGAATGAGATTATCTCAGTGGGGCGTTTGTGTTCGTCAAAATACCATTCTTGTTTTATTATGACCAGCCAGTGAAGCCAAAGGGGCATAGTGTTTGCATTGTCCTTCCGTGTGTGTGTGTGGGTAGGTATACACATTCAAACCGGGGACCTATAACAAAAGAGGACAATAGGGTCCCCATTTGGGGAAAGGTCCCCAGTTGGAAAACGTGTACAAAACCAATGAGAGCTGTTGCCAAAAAGTTAGAGTACAAACAAAAGAGGGACAATAGGAGGTCCCCGATTGCAGGTGTTTACACACGTGTGTGTGTGTGTGTGTGTGTTTGTGTGTGGGCTTATGGGAGGGAATGGGACAATAGACCCCTAAAAGTTTTTCTTTGTTCAACTTGGACAATGAGTATCATAACAAGTCATCATGAAATGGAATTCTGACATGGTTCTTGTCTTAGTATTTGACAATTTTTCAAACGCAGGGCTTATTCAACCATATTTCACCCAAAGTGACTACAGTACATGTTAAATATTATCAATAGAATCTCATTTGTGAAATTTCAAAAAAATTGGGTGTTTGAAATGTAAGTATACGGCCAGAAGAAGGTACTGTCTACGCGACCTCCGTTAGCGATCTATGGTGTTTTATTTACACCCATTCAAGAAAACTTTAATTCAATATATTTGGAAGGCTTACATACCTTTAAACTTCAAAAATGGATGGAGCATAACTTGTTATAAAATCATGGTGACGCCATCAGGTGTCGATTGATATGAATTGAAAGTTTTTTTTTTTTTTTAAATCACACCTTCTGAACTTTATAACAATAGTATACGTCAAAAATGTATGGTTGACCTGACCCCATTTTGACCTCATTTTCTTATCCAAAGCAGAAGTTGAAGTGAACAATTTATTCACAATCAATACTGTTAGTGGAAAAATTATGAAAGACCAACGCTTTACCATCCCTTTAGCTATACCGTCCTGATAAAAGAAGAAAGCTGTCGACCAATCAGAAAGCTTGCCTGTACATGTTTGCATAAGAGCCTTTAAAACGCAATATCCCAAAATGTGCTGGAAAATAAAAAATCTAAGCTATGTTCTGTCAGCCAATCAGACTCTGGTATTTTTCCTATCAAGGTTTAGATGATTTTTCCCCTGATTGGCTCATAAATATTTCACAGTGTAACAATAGATGTTTTCCTTGTAAGCATGAGTATAGGCCTACTTCACGTTTTCTAAGCAATCTTCGCTTACACAGCTAGTGCAGAAATGTGGAGCTTACCCTGCGGTGAGCCGTAAGCCCAGATTTCTGTGGTAAATCAACACATGAACCTGGGCCCTGGTGAAATTGTTTTGGGTTAAATCACAAGTAAAACAGGCATTTTGTCAAAAAGCAGAGGAATCCAGTTTCCTTATTTCATTTAGTCTCAAAATGCCTCATGTAATCTCTTATTAAAACTTGTCATATATTAATTGTAACTGGTCAAAGTAATGTTTTGTATTTACCCTCTTCCTGACGAAGTCTTTCCTCTTTCTGACGAAGTCTTTGATCCTCTTCCTGATGAAGTCTTTGATCCTCTTCCTGACGAAGTCTTTCCTCTTTCTGACGAAGTCTTTCCTCTTCCTGACGAAGTCTTTGGTCCTCTTCCTGACGAAGTCTTTCCTCTTTCTGACGAAGTCTTTCCTCTTCCTGACGAAGTCTTTGATCCTCTTCCTGACGAAGTCTTTCCTCTTTCTGACGAAGTCTTTCCTCTTCCTGACGAAGTCTTTGATCCTCTTCCTGACGAAGTCTTTGATCCTCTTCCCGACGAAGTCTTTGATCCTCTTCCTGACGAAGTCTTTCCTCTACCTGACGACGTGTTTCCTCTTTGAACATTAAAAGCAAAAATATAATTTTGTATTACTTGTTAGCTAGTTTATAGGTAGGGACTTGCATGGATGAAGACTCTGGGCCGTATTTCAATGACTCAGGTCAAATTCAGACTAAAGTCTTGAAGTCTGGTAACCCATTACATGGATGAAAATGTTTGGGTTGGATGGAAAAAGTATCTTTGAAAAAACCCTGAAAATGCAGATTGTTAACATAATCATGAAGTATAAGGTTAAGGGAAGGGTATTTTGTGTTGATCGGTCCCATTCAAGACTAACTATAGGATGGGAAGGAAAACAAAATAGGCCTATCACCCAATTGGAACAAACAAATGTACATGTGGAAATTAGACAACATCTTGTTTCCTATATTTATTAACATTTTGATGGCATAAGAAAATACCTCCTCCCCACGCATAATTAAAAATATCTCATGTTTTTTTAACCGAGTTTGATCTCACAGCAATGTATTTTCTCATGGGAATGAGATGTTACCTCGGGTAACAAGCTTTATCTCAGAAAGCAGGATGAAAAACAATTTAGCTTAGCTCTACAAAACAATGAACTATGTCAAGAGAAAGGTATAATATAATGGTGTTGTAACCAAAAAAAAAAGATTCTTTTGTCAAAAGCTCATGTGTTTTTAGTGTTTATGTTTTATACCAGCCCAACACCTCTTGTAATTGTTGTGTGTGTTTTTTTTTTCCCTTCATTTTATTCTTCTCACTGAACCTTCACTGACAAAGATTCCCATTTTATGCGAATCTCACAGAGTCTTGAATCTTTTCACATACCTTTACCTTAACTTTAATGTACCTAAAAACTCATGAACTATACAATGGAGTTATACAAACATTTCAATTCAATTCAATTCAATTCAATTCTTGTGTTTGTCATGTCAGCATTAAGATCATTTCCTCAGTTTGCACATAATTTTAAAAATATTACACATTGTAATGGTATTGAAGTACTGAATAAAATTTAAATTGACACAAGTCCAATTTGACTTTCAATTCAACTCAAATCTTGTATTTGTCATGTCAGCATGAAAAACATTTCTTCAGTTTGCACATAATTTTAAAAAGATTGCACATTAAATGGTAAAGAAAACACCGAATACAATTTTAATTGACACAAGTCCAATTTTTTTTCCAAACCAGGGAAAACAAAACAATATTCTCCTACCTCGTTTTGAGTAACACGCCAGCATGAAATGGAATTCTGACATGGTTCTTGTGTATGCAAATTAAGGACATCTGAGTACTTGACAATTTTTTAAATGCAATGTTTATTCAAGCACATTTTACCAAAGTGACCACAGTACATGGTAAATATCATCATTAGAATCTCATTTGTGAAGTTTTACAGAAATTTAGCATTTGAAACTTTAGTTACGGCCAAAAGAAGGTACCGTACTTCAATAACAGATGAACAGTGATGTATTCAACACCAAAATTTTATCATTTCAAGGGCTTTCATCTTCAGCAGCGGATGCCTGCAAAAATTCTTGCAGTAATTTTGAAGCCTGGGCGGACTTAAAAACACGTCACCATGTTAGTAGAGTGCCCCAAGGAGTTAATGAACTTTCCATAAATGGTGAAGATTTGACTGCTCGGCATTTTCATGCAGCTTTCAAAATGTGACGCTGTATGCCAAAAAACACTTATATTTATTTATTTATTTTGTATCCTTAAGTTGGCTTTATTAAAAAATAAAAAAGCAAGACAAATCAGTTCCATTCCTTGAGAAAGTCAGTGAGGTTGACTTCTACACATTGGGAATAACAATAGAAAAACATGTGAAAGAACTAAAATTGCAAACCTTAACGGACCCTTATGTGTTTAAATGATCTAGCCTGGACAGCGTGTGTTTGTGCGCGTAAATTTTTGTTCTCGAATTGTTGTGTCATTCATACAATAAATAAGTGAGAAACTACATTGCACAATCACAATGTGGGTTTGTGTTCGTAAAAACATTTACGCGCACAAACACACGCTGTCCACGCTGTTTACATTTAAACACATAAGTGAAATTTTTGTTCTCGAATTGTTGTGTCATTCATACAATAAATAAGTGAGAAACTACATTGCACAATCACAATGTGGGTTTGTGTTCGTAAAAACACCATTCTTGTTTTATTATGCCTAGTCTGTGAAGCCAAAGTGGCATATAGTGTTTGGGTGTCCTTACGTGTGTGTGTGTGTGTGGGCGGGGGGGGGGGGGGGGGGTCGGCTTATGGGAGGGAATGGGACAATAGACCCCTCAAAGTTTTTGTTTTTGTTCAACTTTGACAATGAGTACCGTAACATGTCATCATGAAAAGGAATTCTGACATGGTTCTTGTCTTAGTATTTGACAATTTTTCAAACGCAACGTTTATTCAACCATATTTTACCAAAGTGACTACAGTACATGTTAAATATCATCAATAGAATCTCATTTGTGAAATTTCAAAGAAATTGGGTGTTTGAAATGTAAGTATACGGCCAGAAGAAGGTACTGTCTGCGCTGTCAGAATGGCACATGATACTGTGTCTAAGAGCGACCACCGTTAGCGGTCTATGGTGTTTTATTTACACCCATTCAAGAAAACTTTTATTCAATATATTTGGAAGGCTTACATACCTTTAAACTTCACAAATGGATGGAGCATAACTTGTTAAAAAATCATGATGACGACACTTTATAACAACAGTATACGTCAAAAATGTATGGTTGACCTGACCCCATTTTGACCTCATTTTCTTTTCCAAAGCAGAAGTTAAAGTGAACAAATTATTCACAATCAATACAGTTTGGAGAAAAATTATGAAAGACCAACTTTATCAAATTCAGACTAAATAGTCTGGTAACCCATTACATGGATGAAAATGTTTGGTTTGGATGGAAAAAGTATCGTTAAAAACCCTGAATATGCAGTTGTTGTTAACATTATCATGAAGTATAAGGGTAAGGGAAGGGTATTGTGTGTTGATCGGTCCCATTCAAGACTAACTATAGGATGGGAAGGAAAACAAAATATCACCCAATGGGAACAGACAAATGTACATGTGGAAATTAGACAACATCTTGTTTCCAATATTAACATTTTGATGGCATGAGAAAATACCTCCTCCCCACGTATAATTAATAATATCTCATGTTTTTTTAACCAAGTTTGATCTCACAGCAATGTGTTTTCTCATGGGAATGAGATATTACCTCGGTTAACAAGCTTTATCTCAGAAAATGTGATAAAATTATTTAGTTAAGCTCTTCAAAACAATGAACTATGTCAAGAGAAATGTATAGTATAATGGTGTTGTAACAAATAAAACAGATTCTTTTGTCAAAAGTTCATGTGTTTTTTAGTAGTTTTTTTTCAGATACCAGCCCAACACCTCTTGAAATTGTTGTGTGTTGTTTTTTTCCCTTCATTTTATTCTTCTTCTCACTGAACCTTCACTGACAAAGATTCCCATTTTATGCGAGTCTCAAAGAGTTTTGAATCTTTTCTCATACCTTTACCTTAACTTTAATGTACCTAAAAACTCATGAACTATACAATGGAGTTATGCAAACATTTCAATTCAATTCAACTCAAATCTTGTATTTGTCATGTCAGCATGAAAAACATTTCTTCAGTTTGCACATAATTTTAAAAAGATTGCACATTAAATGGTAAAGAAAACACCGAATACAATTTTAATTGACACAAGTCCAATTTTTTTTTCCAAACCAGGGAAAACAAAACAATATTCTCCTACCTCGTTTTGAGTAACAAGCCAGCATGAAAAGGAATTCTGACATGGTTCTTATGCATGAAAGTTAATGACGTCTGAGTATTTTGACAATTTTTCAAACGCAATGTTTATTCAAGCACATTTCACCAAATTGACTACAATACATGTGAAATATCATCAATAGAATCTCATTTGTGAAGTTTTACAGAAATTTAGCATCATTTGAAACTTAAGTTACGGCCAAAAGATTGTACCTTACTTCATTAACAGATGAACAGTGCTGTTAAAATCGGAAGTTCAAATTTAATATTTCAAAAAATCAATATATCTGAACCAAACATTGGTTTTTTACACTCTATATATCATCCTGAATGTCTTCACAAAATTTGACAAACGCTACACAGAGTGTGACCATATTTGACCTTGACTTCTGGTTCAAAATGAAAAAATTAAACTCCTTAACCAGACATTGGATTGAAGGAAAAATTTCGTCACCATCCCAATTTTTTGACATCACTTACGAACACCTTGTTTTTGTAATTGATAAAAACTGAATATCTAGTGTCTTTTTCTTTTGTTAACAGATGATGTACAGTGGTGTTTCCTTTTCAACACCCAAAATATATTGCTTCAAATGCTCTCATGTATAGAAGCGGATGCCTTCAGAGTTTCTTGCAGTAATTTTGAAGCCTGTGTTGAACTTTAAAAACACGTCACCACGTTAGTAGAGTGCCCCAAGGAGATAGTGAACTTTCCAAAAATGGTAAAGGTTTGACTGCGCAATGTCTCCTTGCAGCTTTCAAGATGCAACGGTGTGGGCCAACTTTACATTTTTAAACCTTTTTTTTTTATCCTTGAGTTTTATCCTTTAGACAAATCAGTTGCATTCATGGAGAGGGCAAGTGAGGAGACTTCTCCATACTGGGAATAACAACAGAAAAACATCTGAAAGAACTAAAATTGCTTACCTTAACGGACCCTGGTGTGTTTCATAAATGATCTTGTGTGGTTCAAAATTGATTTGCGTTATTGCGTCATTCATGCAATAAATTATAAAAGTTAGAGTGCCTTTTGTTTTGCTTAAGGTAAGCAGTACATATGAAATGTAAGGGCTGTTTCACCAGCAGACAATGTCTGTTTACATATTTCAGAAAAATTGAAGACTTCTTAAATAGATTGAATAATAAATCTTCTAGAATGGAGCGTCTCAAAAGAGCTTCCATTCACTGTTCTCAAGTGTCAGTACTTTAATAATTACCTCTTCTGTTTCTCCTCTGACACCCCAGGAAAGTCACTGTAGGTAACACAGATAACAGTTACAAGCCGTTAATAACAAACCACATTGTAGTTCAATTCAATATTTAAGTTTGATTGACACACAAACAATCGACAGTAGTCCAGAGGACTAATATTTTCGTGTATAAATACAAATGATAATTTTATGTATTATTATTTTTTTTAAATGTAATCAAAATCATTAGTTAGCAACAAACCTGTTAATAGGGCCTACATACAAAATAAAAAAAGTAATTTTAAAAGCAAACAAAGAGAGACAAATTAAAAGAAAAACGTTAGAAACTATATTGCGCAGTCACAATTTGACTTAATTCATCCATGATGAAGGTAGTAGGCTTGAAACACAGTAATACTACAGAAAACCTGGTACTTTTGAATTCTAGAATTGCCAATAAACTTATTGTGATCCAGCATTTGAGGAAAATGCCACCAATATGATGTTGACTTCTTAGCAAACTGGTAACTGTAGATGATGCATTTCTCTGATAGTAGGATGTCAACTTCCCAAGATAACCATCTTCTGTAATACTACTTACAGGATGTTATAGATAAATTATCTCGGGAAGTCGACATCTTTCTTTCAATATGCTGTTATCTTAAAAAAGCTATTCTTAAGAAGCGGATATATTTGCCTGTACATGTATGATATTGTCATCCCAAGATTAATTCTCATTCTGTAAATCATGTAAAGTGGAGCTCCGTAGATATTGTTATAGTCGACTTGTCCAGATAAATTATTAGGATAAGTCGACCTCTCAACTTAATTGTGGTTAGCGTGGTTGTCCTAATGCGAGTGAGGTATACAGATTTGTTGTATTGTGCATAAGTAATCTAAGTAATTGTTTAGTTTCGTGCACTTATGGTTATGTTGTTTTTTGGGTGCCGTATCAACTTTCACTGAGTGCCTGAACTTTGGCAGAAAAGGCCAGTTCTGTGTTTAGAAAAACAAAAACGACTTACATATTCCAAAAATCACACCAACCGTGCCGATACAACCGAAGAAAATGGCTATGATGTTCCCAGTTGTTAATCCAGATCCTCTTACAACAGTTGTAGTTGTCGAATCTGTTGTATTATCTTCGAATGCCGCCATGATGGATCTGTTCAACAAGAAAATAAGTAGAGTGAAGAAATCTTTTCATTCTCCTTCACCCAATGATCGCGATAATGAATAAAGTTACGGTACTTAACCACAAAAGGACCTGTGTTAAAGCCAATGCTGTGGAGACTACAGGGCCAAAACGAACTGAATAATGACTATTAACCTTAACGTGAAAAGCACTGGTAGAAAAACCTTGAGCTTGTTGTTCGGAACGCATGATTCCCCCTGCCAAGAAATGTGAGCTTCAAATGAGAAAATAAATCAAATTACACTCAAGTTAAACTAATAATTACAGATAATAATAATAATGTCATTTGATTGGTGGAACATGCATCACAAGTCATCCATTATTTTGTCATGTATTTACTGCCCCGATGTTGGGCAGGCACCAGCATCCAATATGGTTGTCCAATATGGATAATCATTGGACGCTTTGCAGCGTCGTTCCCAAAATGATAGTTCCCCGCCTGTTTGTAAATGAGGCAAAGGTCATGTCACGACGTACAAGTTTGGTTTCAAGTTTGGTGGACGAGTCTATGTTTATTGTTTGTCTTATTGTGAAAAAAAATGAATAACAACGATCTATATGTGAGTTGTATAAAACAATTATTGAATGCATTTCCTTCAAGTATAAATATATATAAATAAAATATAAAAAATACTACTTATCATTAAGTACAATAATTCCATCAAATTACCCATATTATGGGTAAATCAGTTGTGCTATCCCAAAAAAGAAACATTTCTCAATTTCCGTATTTAAAAACCCCTCAACTTTAACATAAGTAAAGGGGCTTTTCAACCAATGATGAGCTGACTAATTTGTCAAGGGGAGGACGAAATGTAATAACTACACAACATTCTGTGCCCTGCTTTCGATTTTAAGAACTTTGAGAATGAAACCAAATGAGGACGTGTTAAAGGCCCTGTACACTATTGGTAAGATCGAAAAACACAAATGTTCACAGATTCGCCTATAACTTACATGATTTAAAGTAAGTAATGGTAGAAAGGGTTCCTTTAAATATTTCTGCCTAAAATGCTATCGTTTCTGAGAAATGAGTAAAACAATAGTTTTTATCACGCGTGATAAAAACTCGATGTTTGAAAACAGAAAACACATAATGTCTCTTTTCACTATTTTCTCGTGACCTCGATGACCAATTGAGCTCAAACTTTCACAGGTTTGTTTGTTCATGCATATGTTGAATCACACAAAACATGAACGATGTCTGCGACTATTTTGTCAGCTCTATCAATCCTGTATAATACCTTTAAGCGTATAGTGGGTTAAAATTCATCAAAACCATCCAAGAGAATCAACACTTTGTCTTGGTTCTTGTCTTTAACAGACTTATTCACAGAGTCTTTGTTTCAGAGCTAATCAAAGGTAGCATCTATTTAGTCTAAACTTTGTTTCAATGAACGCATTTTCAATGCAAAAACAAGTTTGTAGTTATTGGGTGTCTCACTTTGACCCAATGCCATATCTGAAGCTATTTTGCTTGCAATGGTTGTCTTCCTAATTTGGGCTCGATCCGCTTTTAACAACACGTTTGATTGGATTACCCTCCCAGCTCCCTTATCTCAAAGTGGAAAATATCTTCATATGATTCCATTTTAATCTTCTCTGTGTTAATTTTCCCCACCTTGTAAAGAAGTTCAACTAAACTAAGCTAAGTGAATAGATGTCCATTATATGTGTCTTGTTTTCATCAAACCATGGGATCATCTGTACATAGCTACCTGTAATCGTGTACGATGTCTTCAATTCATATTTAGTCTTATCTGCAACAGCTTGAACTTGATCAGGGTCTGGTGTTCCTGCTGAGGAAAATAAAAATAAAAATGTCCCCATTTTTTAAATCACTGCTGCACCCACAATACCTACAACTGCTTTGAATACATTAATCACAAACTGTATGTTTCATTTTGAAACCTTACAATACTCATGTAAATCTGTAAAATCACTAACTTTTTCGACACATTCACACCAGCTTGTTTTCATCCCTACACTCTAAAAACTCCCTGGTCAAATTTGACCCGGAATCCGGGTTCAATATGACATGACCAAATCTGGGTCAAAGTAACCCGGAAAGCCGGGTCAAAAATTTTGACCCGGAACCTGGGTCATTTTTACTGACCTGGGTTCCGGGTCACTGTTTCATGTTGACCCGGAAGCCGGGTCAATACAAATGACCCGGGTCCCGGGTCAAAATTTTTTGACCCGGAATCCGGGTTCAATATGACATGACCAAATCCTGGTCAAAATTTTTTGACCCGGAATCCGGGTTCAATATGACATGACCAAATCCGGGTCAAAGTGACCCGGAAAGCCGGGTCAAAATTGTTAACCCAGAACCATCGTCATTTGAACTGACCCGGCATTCCGGTAATTTTGAGCCATGTCAGATGAGATAAGCATGCATTCCATGTATTGAGAAGTCTTACCTATGGCAACCTGTACAACACTCATTATGGTTACAACAATATATGGTGACATCCTGAACTCCACCACATTGCATTTCCACTGTGTAAAGTTTCAAAATGTATTTGCCATAGAGGAGCGCTTCTGTTTATAAGGAACACATGCTTACCTTTTTCTGTGCAGCCTTCAACGCAAAAGAATTCAAAGAAAACTGTTAAATGAAGAAAACAATTAACAGGTGGTTATCATACTCTCAACTAAATGTATTATTTTATTTGGCACTTGGAAGAAGCAATCATACAAGTATAACAATTGTTTAAAAAAATACATTTTCATTTTAAAACACAGTTTGATAACAAAAGTTTTAAAAAAACATGAAGAAAATAACCACATCGGAAACCCTCCCCCTTCCCAAAAAAAGGACCCCCACAGACTTTTATGTTTTTTACAAAAGAACAACATTTCAGAAATTGTTATAGTTTCTAAGGATACCTGATAACATAGCTTTATGTACAGGTAGTTTGTTTATTTAAACCCAAAGCTGTGCAGTAGTTGGCTATAATTAGTACAACCTTTGTTTTGTTTTAGCTTGAATTATAAACACTTATTTGCTTATTGTTCAGAAGCAGTTAATGATTTACCCATACCCTGACCGTTCAGTTTTACTCTTCCCTTCCCCAAGTTGCTATGCCACCTTCTGAACGAAATTCCCAAGACATAAACAAGATTAAAACACATATAGATCAACTTATTTGAGTAAAGAGTCAAGAGTGACTGCTTGCTTTTCATGGATTAAAAATACCTGTTCTGGGCTTATTACCCAACAACACTTCTCGGCAGAACATTGATTGTGCTCTGTATACACAGTGCACAACTTCAGACTTATTTTTGTATTCCATATTCTTTTCCATTAGGCCCCTACTATTTATTTTTTCAACCCCAAATTGTGTACAGTTTACAGTCTTTAAACATAGACAACAGAACCAACATAATGTTAGTAGTTATATCCAAGTACCACACTCACTCGGATTCCTATCGATTGGCGAGCAAGAGAATTTATTGTACACCAAACAACAAGTTAAAAATGGGTGAATGCTGGATGTACAAAGCGATCCTAACTCAGGCAATGCAAGACAGCCATCGCAAGGTAGCCATGATGAAGTACATGTATGTATTACTTTAGTAATACTGTACATGTCGTACAAAACGTAACTCGTGAAATGGGACCACAAACACACAAAATGGCGCAGTTCGAAGCAATAGTTGCTCCATCACGTGTCTTTTTTATCCAATCAGAACATGGCATGATGTCATGAACCCAAATTTTAACCCGGAAAAGGGTAAAAAAAATTTGACCCGGAGGAATGGTCAAAATTTTGACCCCGGAGTTTTAAGAGTGTAAAGTTCAAATAGGAAATAGGGGGAACATTAAAGGCAAAGTGTACCTTTGGTTTTTGGAACTGTTCGATTGTTTTAATCCCATATATATACAATAAAACTGGCCAGTGGAAATCTCATTTTAAAAGGGGGTAGCGTTTTTTGAGATATTGCTGAAAATCTGGAGCGGTTAATGTGCACCCAGGAAGAATAACCCGTAAGTGGAATACACAATCTGCGAAACGTTTCATGCATGAAATGTTTCTCAGATTGAAATTAATTTGAATCTCTTTCTCTAAAACCACATTCCTTTAGAAGGGAATCTTTTTTCAGAATGGTATACATTATCAACAGCTGCAGTGCTTCTTACTATTAAAGTAAGTTTTAATAGTCATTCATTTTGGGAGTAGTTACCAAAGGTATACCCTGCCTTTAAATTGCGGTCCAATGGAAGAAATGACCCTACAGTATTATAATTTTGTGTGTGAATTGCAGTTTGCCGATATACATGTACTATGGATGTATGAGCTACGGTGTTCTAAAACAGACTATGAGTTTTAATAAATCTCTTCCACACTAAAAATTATTATCACGGTAAGTCAACATATATTACTAAAGTTGACTGAGATAAATGTTCATGTTATCATGACACTCACTGAGCACCATAGTTTGCATACTTTAAAACTGTTTTCAAGTTTTCAAAAGTAGTTCCAAAAGTAGCCAATGATGACACTACTGTGATCCCAAGATGACAAGTTTTGTACTTCAGCCTGTGATTGGTAATACACATGATTTGATTGCTGGCTATAGTTAGGTCTTGCTGAAGATCAGGTTCAATAAATATCTGGTAAAAGACACAATGGGTCGGACATAATGTTTTGGCAGACACAATGGCTCGGACATAATGGTTCAAAATTCTCGTAGGATGCATAATGGTCCATGTCCGACATAATAGTGCGTAACACACGTACAAAAATAATATCTAGTGTTACCGCTCAAAGACAAGTTGATGCTAGTGTTGATGCAGAGGTAACTTAAAGATCTACTTCAACGGCACTAAGATAATTTAAACTTTGGCGAAATCCAATCAATTTGTGTTTCATGATTACGTATATATCAAGGAAAATACTTAGCGGTAGTTGCGTAATTAAAAAAAAAGGTCATTTAGGCCAGCGTTCAGCAGCTCCTCATACCAAGTTTTTGGAAACAGCCTGTCACGTGATGAAAATATACCATAGACTCTGATGACGTACATGAATGGAGACGGCTTGTTTACCCCCCGCGCAGCGAAGTGTGTTTATTGTACGCGTCTATAGCTATTCACACAGTAAACGATGACAAAATGTCAGACATTAGCGGATCGTGGGAGGAACACAGTGTGGACGAAGAAGAATTAGGAAATACAGATGATAGTATTGATAGTGAGGATAGCTCTGACGGTGGAGGGAGCTCTTCCGAAGACGAAGAGGGCGTTGATGAAGCTGGGGGAGTGCTTGACGAGGAAGTGCGAGGTGCCAAACCATACAGGTTTGAGCCACTGGCTGCCGATGATCGTGAACGTGCGAATCCTGATGCAGGAGGTCGACTAAACAATACTGAATGGTGAGTCCCACAGGTTTTTTGAAGAACAAACAATGCTATGTTTACTGTTGTTTATCGTCATGAAGTACTTATTTATCTATGCGGCATATGAGGCCGCTATAATGGATAGAAATAGCAGCAGAAAGTTGATTTTTTTTTTTCTCACGAAATGGTTGCTGTTGTCCAATATGGTTCATGTTTTCATGATACATTGAATTGATGTCACTCACTCAAAAATTGTTCCCATTGGGTTAGTGCAGGTATCCTTATTGGAGAACTGGGTTCCATGGAGAAAGGAAAATAAATGAATGTTGTTTTATTTGTTTCTGTAATTCCTCGTTTATCCATTAATTTTTTCACAATACAATCATCAAATCTCAGTGTGTCGGAGATAACATTTATTTTCAGTACCGAACTGATCCTGACAAGCCGTATTTTCTGTCGGTGTCACTGTTCTACCGCATTTATTTTTTTTATTTCTTTTAGCAAATGATTGAGGTAGGTCCTAGCCTAATTGGATTAGTTTTTATGTCCAGCTCATTTGCTTATTTTTTAATTGAACTGTAAAATGTAAGGAGCAAACCCTCCCCCCCAAAAATTATTACGCCTCATACCTGACCCTGAGTATAATTGACTGTTGGATTAGATTTATACAACTCAGAAAAATGAATAACCGTAAAACCTGTACACGATTTTTTCTAAACACTTTGATCTGTCACAATTGTTGAGTATGTTACAGCTTATGACTTCTTTAAAGAACCCAAAAGTGTGTGTGTGAGTTTGTAGTGACATTCAAACCGAGGACTTACAACAAAAGGGACAATAGGTCCACGCTTGTTATCACAAAGGAAAACAATGGGGTCCACGTTTGTCAGGACAAAGAGTTGAACAAAGGAGGGTCCACGATTGGAGCTCATGACACACTTGAGTGTCTGTGTGTGTGTGTGTGTGAGCTTACACATGCCAACTTACGGAGCAATGCTACCCCATAAGGTTTTCTTTGTTCTGGTGGTGACCCAAATAGGATTTCTTCAGAAAAAGGAATATTAGAACAACAATGAAAGTAACCCTGTAACTGCCATATGTAAGGGGTGTGTGTGTGTGTGTGGGGGGGGGGGTTCTCCTACAAGTTGTTCGACTGGACAAATCAGAAGAGTATATTTCCACCCTTACTTGACATGATTTCTTAAAAATGGGAAAACTGTGTTTTTAAACAAAAATTGATATCAAATGTTTACTTAGTTTGATTTCCTTCTACTACTTTGTTTGCAGAAGAAATCGCCATGTTGCCTACAGGCAAGTTGTCAGATGGTGTACGGGCTACCTCGGAAGGTTCAACAGAGTGCCACTTCCTTCATGTATCATGGACGCCATCCGAAGGACATATCCCAACCCCAATGGACAATATAAAGGGTTTACCCGCCACTTGACTAATAGTAACTTAAAAAACCCTAAAATTTATTGCCAATCATATTGTAAGAATTCCTCTTCTCACTCGAATTTAGTGTGGTATTTTTAGCCCCTATAGTTGATAAAATGTTTGTAAATGAGACTCAAAAAATAGATGTACAAATTATTTGTCAAACATAAAGCTCATGCTGTTGTGTCTCTCACTGGAAAATAGTGAAATGCATTCAACTTACATGTACATAGTTACAAACATGGAAGTTATACAGCAAAGAGGCTTCAAAAGGGGAACTTTTTGAGAACCACAATCTTTGATAAAAATCTGTTAATATTTGGCTCACTGAGATGGGATGTGTGTCATTACAAGAACAATGTCTATAATCAGGTGAGGTTTGCGCTGACACCAAAGGTAAAATCTCTTTTGAGTAGTGGTGGTTCTGAAAAGAAACAGTGGTTTCACAATTTGATTTTTTGATCAGTATGCCCTGATCCTCTTCAAGAAGTTGTCAAACCACCTGTTCTTTTTAAAACCACCACTACTCACAACGAGATTTTATACATGGCATCACTGCAAACCTGATCCCACCATGCAAAGTTTCAAATCATACTATGATCAAAACATGTTCTGCTAATCTAGTAGTGGTTCATGGTTTTCAGGAAGGTTTTCAGAATTGAGGATACAAACATGGTGGGATTGGTGGCCTCCATTTACTCTAAATTTTCTGTTACAATCATTTTTAGATGATCCATGAGTAAATGACAATAAACACTTTTAATAATATACACATATCAGTCTTTAGTCTTTATGAGTGTTATTTTATTTCAAGAAAAATAGAATAAAACAACAATTGTTTTTGCAAAGTCAACTACCCCTCTTCAAGTGAAGTAAATAAATAGAAAGCAGCTTAATTAATAAATTAAAGGGACACGTTGCCATTAAAAGAAAATGTAACTATGAGTTCCTTACCCTTCTTGCATATACTATATGGTAATGTAAATGACCACCTTATGTACAAAAAGCAATATTTTTGGAGTTAAGAGTACAGTGTACATGTAATACTTAATGTCAAGAAAAGTTGTATTACCAAAGTTGACCTCTCTGTCTAGTTTCAATTTTCATTGAGTAATTAAATAGAAAACAGCTAAATTAAAAGGGAATGTTGGAAATTCCATGCGATCCTTACTCTTCTTGCCTACAGACATTCTAAAAGACCTCCTTATCAAAATGTTCAGCTCAATGTAGACTTTTAAGAAAATGTAAACAAACATTTCAAATTACAGTCAAAGCTTAGAAAGACAGGTTGTCTGGCAAATTGTCAAAAAGAAGTGTAATTGTTTTGTGTTTGCCCTGGATTGAAAACACATTACACATGAAATATGCAAACCCCAATACATGTACTCCAACTCCTCTTTTTCTCCCCCCCCCCAAAAAAAAAACCCTCCTTTAGTTCACCATGCAATATGCACAAACTGGGGCTGCTCATTAATCTTATGTAGCAAACAAGTTTGTGGTTGATCCCCCTTCTAACAAATAATAATAACAGTAACAAATAAGTACGGTATACATGTGTACATGTACTCAATAAAACCCTACATTTAAATTACCAGATGTGGTTGTGGTCAAATAAAAGCTACATGGGCATTAAAACAACTCTTCTCATAAGATAATAAATGGTGTACAAAAAATATGTACAATACATGTATAATCAATAAAGAAAAAAATCCCCAATGGCTTGATGAATTAATCATATTTTACCATCAGAAATAATCCTCTGCATTAACAATAAGGTGTTTAAACTATGTCAACAGTATCTCTTTAATACATGTAATAGGAGGACAAAATAAACCTTTCTTTCATTTTAATAATTCTGCTTGAAACAAAATTGCAAACAGACATGAATCATGCATCTCAAACCTAGAGGTTTATAAATTTGTTCAAAATCTTGAGGGAAATTGTTAACTTTTAAGATATTCACAAGTCAGGCCTGGGATTACATGGAGGCCACGGAGGCCATGGCCTTCGTTGCCCTTGTGTTGGCCCTGGTGCCCCTTCAAAAGTCTCCCATAGACTTTAAGATTTTCCAATGGAAGTACCCTTTACAAAATGAAAATGGCCTTGCCCTCTCCAAGATGAAATTCCAGGCCTGACAAGTGTATGATTATGCAAAGTAAAGTTAATTATTATTCCGATACTGCACATTTTGATGTGTAATGAAATAAAAATAACCCTATATCCAACTCGGGGTCCAGGCATTTTGAAGCTGACCCCCACCCCCCGCGGTTGAATATTTCTCCCCTAAACATAATTAAGGTTGTTTCTGCAACAAGCCAGTAAACTGTTTCATTACCTCCTCTGATGTGATTGAACATTCCATCACATTAGATGGGAGAAGTTGTTCACCAGTGGGCTCCTGTCACCATACTTAGCATATATTCAGCAAAAGCTTCTTGCAAAACCTGAACAAAAGATCAAAACAAACATTGTATTTAACCTCTAAGTCAAATGTCATAATTTGGGCATTGTATTCACACACATGTATGGCTTTGCCCTTTGTAGGCCCAAGTAATTTTTTACCATGGTCCTTCCCCCGGTACTCCTCCCCCAGGGATACAATGATGTTGAAAGCAAACTAAACTGGAAAAGCAATGTAAGGTCAATAATGAAGTCTGTAGGTTGTACTTGAAGTTGAAGGGGAGTCTTGTACACATGTATGTGCACTGGGATAAAAAGGTCAAGGAGGTGAAGTAGAATTGGTAACTAGTTACAAACTTTCCTAAACTTCAAACTCGAATCATGCTCACAATCACATCGAGTGAAAAGGAAAATTGTTGATGTGTTGATGGTTGTGGTAGCCCTACTATTGAGTTTGAAATCTCTTGTGAGAAGTGCATGTTTTGAAATGAAAAGAAACGATGGTAAAATATCAACTACATACTCATAGAACTTAGTTTTAGAACTTAAAAGTTGCTTACCCAGCTCTTCTCTCTTTTCTTAAATGACATGCCAGACGAGTGTTGGCTGAATCGCTTAGTTTCATTTGGCTGTGCCTGTTTTACTCTCTGTTTGAAAAGATGATGGCACTGCAGATGGGGCTTTCATGGTTGGGATTGAACCTGGCTTAAGCCTGTTATAGCTTTTTAATCCAAAACTGCTCTTTAGTTGCGATGTTGCAACCCGACAGTCGTCCGTAAAATGGGCACTGCAAATCATGGTCCATTTTGTCACCGTGAAACCCTTCCGTGTGTTGGTCACGGAACGCACCCATTCCCTTCTCTGGACAGGATCTCTTGGGAATCGAAATAAAAACTCACATCTGGGTTCCTATCTGCGTTCCGAGTACATCCACCAACAGAACATGAGTTCGGCATGGTCAATTCTCACGTCTTAACTTGGTGAATGTATTCGAATAATGAGATCATCACACATAGTTACCGTGTAAACACACGACACATCGCTACTTCCTGGTTTCCCCTTTCTTACAAGTACGTCATAATTCGCTGGTTCACCCACGTATCTTATAGTTGGTTCGTGGTGCGCGTAAATACACGTGCTTCAGTATGGGACATGCATGGTGCCTATGGAGGGAGCCATGGAAGCGCGCGAGTTTTTAAAAACCCTAAGATCGGATTATTTTTTCCGGTTAAAATTACGAAAAAAATATACGTTTAAAACAATCCAATCTACAAGGTCAGAATACTTAATAACATTATGTATAAGATTCAGCAATTTGTTTTATTTCGCAGTTATTGCTGAAGTAGATCTTTAAACCAGTTCAAACTTCAACAGTGAAAAGCAGACAAACGTGCTTTCAAACGAATGCACCAAAAGATGTTTTAATTGTAAACACCAAACGGAGTCTAGCTTTCCTTTTGTTCAGTCTCAATTGGGGCAACAGAGGGAGGGGCGCAAGAGGTTGTGGGTGCAAGGTTCTGGGCTTCCCAAGCCTTCTGAGTATCCCAATTGGCGCCTGAGGAGCTGCATTGATCATACAAAACGACAATCATTTTAAATAGCTTGGGGCAGAGTTTCTTTTATTAACTCTCTTGTCGTTCACACTTTAGTGCTTTCCATAAACATATTGAATGACTGTGAAAATGTTAGTATTGACATTTAAATTTCGACTGTTGAACAGAGTTGTATGTCAAGATGCAATCATGCAAGGAATATATATACAGTGTACTGGTAAACTCTGTACAACCAAAATAACTTGGTACCAATTCACCTGACGTCATCACAATGATAAATCTTGGTTGCACCATTTTGGGATTCAGATTAACACTGTTATGTAAAATCCCTCCCCTGTCTAGTTACACCACTGGGAATCTTAACTCTGTTATCATTTACACCTTCTGAATGATTATGACCATAAAATTTGAATGACTAAGGAAAATATTACTTGGTTTTTGCTCTTACACCGTTGTGTATTAGGCACTGTATAAACTCAGAAATCTGTGGAAAAAATCCACAGGCATATCATTTGGGTTAGATTTGAACCCACGACCTTTGCCTTGCTGGAGAAGATGTCTTACCACTAGATCACCGAGCTGGTCTGTTGGCTAGAGGCAGTTTGAATCCCTTTTTTTTTTACAGAACTCGGGAAAGAACTGAGTATGCAATATTTATAGGTTTAAAATTTTGACTGTCAGGAGCATCAAGGGTTACGATTATTGCACCCACAATACTCTTGGCTCTTCTTGGTCACGTCCAGTCTGGTGTGTTATGACTGTTGTGACACACTGAACCATTTAACTGATGAAGGTTTAGGGCCAATATACTGGGGGAGTGCAGAGTATTTGACTGGTCTTTTAACAGGTTTTTGATTGTGTTAAAGTTTGTCATTGATATCATGGGAGTGGGCTTACTTCTGAACATTCATGCGGTTTGTGACTAGACTTGACTTGTGCAAAAATGACTTGGTTACAACACTAAACTGTGTTAATCAATTTAGTGGTGGGGACTCAAAAAGAAGTTCACTACACAGATATAATGTATAAAAGAGACAGGCCTGATATTAAAACAATTTAGGAAACTGCCCTGGTGGTAATAAATTGTTTGTGTGCTTTGTATGAGACTTGCAACAAATGTTCATATCACCGAGTCCAAGAAGATCACTCAAAACAATTCAAAATTCTGGGGGGGGGGGATGGTTGGCGAAAAGGTTCTGGGCTCTGCCCTTCCCCCTGACACCCACGTATTTTTGCCGACACAATATACCGAGGACTTCTCCATGTCCTCCCATTGCTTGGACTTTTTTTGTGATGCCCCAATTGCTCTGTGCACAGAAGCAGACAGAGAATGTCCTCGCTCTGTCAAATCTGCCAAACACCCGGATTGTCTGATGCTCTTGGCTTTTGGTGTGTTGCAGTAAATTCTCACATTCAGACAGAGCCCCCCCCCCCCCATAAACAAATTTAATTAATAAATTTAAAAAAATGTTAGAATTGAGTGTTACTTACCACTACCAGCCAAAGACCTGATGATGCTAAAATTGTGCAGACTGCAGGGGTAACTTAAACATCGTGAACCTTCACACGTGAAAGCTGAAACATGGTAGAAAAGTTGAACTTGTTCCGGTTTCACTGTTTCAAATATCAGAAAAAGAGAAAGGCCTTATATTTGGATTATTTAGGAAACTGCCCTGGTGGTAATAGTCATCGTTAGATAGGAAAGAAATCAACCAAGATTTATCCTCCAACCAAGCTAGGAACTAACATGGCCCAGATGTGGCTTGTAAGCTTAATTTTTAGGGAGTGGTATCTATTGTGATTCATAATTCCATGTTTCCCCAGGGGCTGCATGAACCATGTGATTCAAAACCACCAATCATTTTCAATAGCTTGGACAGAACTTTCCATTCCATTCATTTCATTTATTAACTCTTTTCTCATTCTTTGTCTGTACTTTGTATAGCATTTGAATGACGATGAAAATGTTTGTATTTGACCTTTGACTGTTGAACAGAGCTGAATGCCAAGGTGCAGTCATGCAAGGAATCTGTTGACACTATAAATGCCAGTATGATGAGACTCCTACTGGTCTTTTGTACAACCCAATAACTGGATATAGGTTTTCATTTTGCAACATTACCAACGACACTAAAAAAATAACTGACTGATGCAATTTGGATCCTTGCTGAAGAAAACAAATCACTTTTGATTTATAGTGATATTTAAAATATGGATGATAGTCCCGGGATTTACTCGGTGACTAAAAGGGAGTTATGATCACACCTAAGTGCCCTTTTTGTTGTCATCATTTCTTGTTTAGCTCCAAAGTTCAACAAAATATATTTGTTAAATACAACAGAAAAACTCTCTATGTTGGACTGTGTTAGATAAACTTTTGAGAAATTCTTGCAAAGTTTAAGTAGTGTAAAATATAGACATCTTGAATTTAAGGGGGGGGGGGCAGAGAATAAGCCATTTGCGAGTTAGACTTGAATAAAGTCTAGTACAATGACTTGCTTAGTCACAAGTCACTGCTTACATTTGAATTCCTCAGACTGTAGAGACAGTTGCTATGTCAAGTGGATCGGGGCAAGCTTTTGTATAGCAACCTCTAGATGAGCAAACCCTGGTACCATTGTGCTGTACACATCCATTCTGAATTGTGTATGGGCGTTTGCCGTCTCTTACGTAACTACGCAAAAGCTTGCCCCGAATCATTAGACATAGCAACTGTCTCTATAGTCTGAGGAATTCAAATTCAAGTGGTAACTTGCGATTGGAGCATGTCATTGTACCAGACAATATTCAAATCTAACACACAAATGGCTTATTAACCTGAGGGAGGTGGCTTTATACTTTACCATAAGAAAACACTTGCAAGAAGTGCAAGTGCAAAAAGTCCCTTTAATTAGTACAATACATAATTAGTGTTGTGCAGACTGCAGAGCTACCTTACCCCTATCAGGACTCGGCTTCAGGTGGGACTTTCGGGACCGGGAGAAGGGGCACATAGTGCGCCCTCTTCCGTATTTTTAAAAAATTGTTTGTGTGCTTTGTATGAGACTTGCAACAAATGTTCATATCACCGAGTCCAAGAAGATCACTCAAAACAATTCAAAATTCTGCCATTTAGGGGAAATTTGTTGTCCAAATACTAAAAAATGTGTTTGTTTTGACAATCATTAAAATAACATTATATTTATTACAGGGGCAACATTTTGGGGTGCTTTAATCTCATTTAGGGGCATCACTGGGGAGGGGGGCGAGATGGTTGGCGAAAAGGTTCTGGGCTCTGCCCTTCCCCCTGAAACCAACCCATTTTTGCCGACACAATAAACTGAGGACTTCTCCATGTCCTCCCATTGTTTGGACTTTTTTGTGATGCCCCAATTGCTCTGTTTATAGAAGCAAACAGAGAATGTCCTCTCTCTGTCAAATCTGTCAAAACACCCGGATTGTCTGATGCTCTTGGCTTTTGGTGTGTTGCAGTAAATTCTCACATTCAGACAGAGCCCCCCCCCCAAAAAAAAAAATAAATAAATAAAATTCATAATTAAAAAAAATATTAGAATTGAGTGTTACTTACCAGCTAAAGACCTGATGATGCTAGCATTGTGTAGACTACATAGCTAACTTAAACATCGTGAATCTTCACACATGAAAGCTGAAATATGG
This sequence comes from Pycnopodia helianthoides, assembly GCA_032158295.1. Taxonomy (NCBI): domain Eukaryota; kingdom Metazoa; phylum Echinodermata; class Asteroidea; order Forcipulatida; family Asteriidae; genus Pycnopodia; species Pycnopodia helianthoides. The sequence goes on from CM063244.1 coordinate 28,846,777, forward strand.
TAGAAAAGTTGAACTTGTTCCGGTTTCACTGTTTCAAATATCAGAAGAAGAGAAAGGCCTTATGATGAGACAATTTAGGAAACTGCCCTGGTGGTAATAATCACCGTTAGATAGGAAAGAAATCAACCAAGATTTATCCTCCAACCAAGCTAGGAACTAACATGGCCCAGATGTGGCTTGTTAGCTGAATTTTAGGGAGTGGTATCTATTGTGATTCATAATTCCATGTTTCCCCAGGGGCTGCATGGACCATGTGATTCAAAACCACCAATCATGTTCAATAGCTTGGGCAGAACTTTCCGTTCCATTAGTTTCATTTATTAACTCTTTTCTCATTCTTTGTCTGTACTTTCTATAGCATTTGAACGACTATGAAAATGTTTGTATTTGACCTTTGACTGTTGAACAGAGCTGAATGCCAAGGTGCAGTCATGCAAGGAATCTGTTTTCACTTTATGTCAGTATGATGAGACTCCTACTGGTGTCTTGTACAACCCAATAACTGGGTATAGGTTTTCATTTTGCAACACTTCCAAGGACACTAAAAACAACTGACTGTCTGCAAATTGGATTCTTGTTGAAGAAAACAATCACTTAAATTTATTTAAAATAATATTTAGAGTATGGATGATAGTCCAAGGGTTAACTTGGTTGTTATCATATTTTTTTCCCCCATTGTTTAACAAAATATATTCGTAAGGTACAACTGGAAAACTTTTGAAGGTTTTTCAAAGATACAATACATGGAAGATTGTGTTCCAGCCCTGCAGTTCAAGTGGTGTAAAATATAGACATCTTCACTTTAAGGAGGGCGGGGCAGAGAATTAACCTGAGAGAGGTGGCTTTTTACTTTACCATAAGAAACTACTTACAAAGTTTCTGGTTACTTACTTGCACAAAAACGTGTTTTAATTGCAAACACCATACAGAGCCCATTTTCCTTTCTTTTGTTTCAAAAGAGGGTGGAAGGGTGCAAAAGGGTGGTGGGTGCAAGTTACTGGCCTTCCCAACCTTTTTGAGTTTCCCAATTGTCCCCTTGGGGACCAATCAGTTTAAATAGGTTTGGGCAGAATTTTCCATTTGTTGAGTTTCTTTTATTAACTCCTTTGTCATATACACTTTCCAGAAACATTTTGATTGACTATGACAATGATTTGTTGACATTAAAATTTTGAATGTTGAACGGAGTTGTACCTCAAGATGCAATCATGCAAGGAATATATATACAGTGTACCGGTAAATTATGTACAACCAAAATAACTTGGTATTGACCCAATTCACCTGACGTCATCACCATGATAAATCTTGGTTGCTCCATTTTGGGATTCAGATTAACACTGTTATGTAAAATGCTTGGTTCAGTACTAACTGATCCTCTGAACAGTATTTAAAACTATGTCTTGCTCAGCATTGCTCTTGGTACTGTAGATACTCTGTGTTTTCCCAAGTTCTGTGAAAAAAACCCGCATGCATATCACTGGGGTGGGATTCAAAACCACGACCTTTGCTTGCTAAAGCAGATGTCCTACGACTAGCAGACATGATATTCTTCCTGCTTGAGTCTGACTTCTGATTTTGTTTGCCCTGGGAACAATTTAAAAACACTGTGATTAAATAGCCTGAAAAGTCCGTTGAACCCTACTCCTTATGGACAAGTAGGTCAGCCCTTGTGCCCAAAATGATTTTCCTACTTTTTTCCAAGGATACAATATCATGCCTGGACTAGATCACTGAGCTGGTCTGTTGGCAAGAGGCAGTTTGAATCATTGTTTTCCCAGAGAACTCAGGAAAGTACTGAGTGTACACTATATATGGTTGATAGTTTTTATTTCTCTTTGGCTTAAAGGAGATGATGTTCTTCTGGTTTTTGGCCATGGTATGAATCCCTACTCCCTGTGAATGAAGCTGTATGTAATACAATTAACCTGCAGAAGTTTTATTCTTACTAGTCTTCAGGTTTTTAAGAGAAAAAAAAGTGAAAAATACAGATCCATTTTTTCAGGAAAGTGGCGTAAATCCGTTGTAGATTGCACTAATTGACATAGCGCCTCCTTGCGGCAACAGAAACATGAATCGGGAATCGGCATCTCTAACTTGGTGTATGGTTTGAATTTGAAAGTTGACAGCGCTGGTCTAAAAATAGAGATCGGTATGACGGCGCTGTCTAAAAATGAGATCGGGTATGACGGTCATGAAAGGTCACACGAGAACAATAACACTGACATCTTGGCGCACACACAAACTGCAAAGCAGGACATTATCATAAATGGGGCCACAACAGACCTGTAAACTTTTTTTTATTAATAACAAACTTTGATATGGCACAATGGTCAAGGCAGGTATGGCACAGATCTTTTAACTTGTTTTTGTGAGCTTATTTAGATATTCTAGTTTCAACACTGGATGGAATTTGGCTGGTTATTATCACACCGGATTTTATTTTGATGTTTCAGCCAGGAATTGTGTATGAAGTTTTGAATAAATTCATTTTGGATAAAAAAGTACTAGACTAAATCTTTCTGCCCTTGATGTGTCTATTAAAGGAATCATTAATCCAAAAAGAAATCTCAACAAGTTCCACCCTGATTGCCTTTGACTAATCTCAAACAACTTACTTGAACTATGACAGAAGAAGATGGCTTGAAGCACAGCATCCAATCTGTAAGCTGAGTAGGATATTCAAGCAATGATCTGTTGGACTATTACACAGTGACACTCCTTACCTGTTATTGGTGTACGTCTGACTATGAATGTTGCTAATGTGGAAATACCAAATTCTATATTTAAGTCTTTGTGTTGTGTGAATGTAGTGTAGTATGCATGAATAACTTTGAATAAACTGTTCGGATTCAAACTAGGCAGGTTATTCTTCTGATAAATATCAATACTGTACTGTTTTGTTAAGGTCGAGGGATTACATGTATTTGCACTGGCTTGTTTTATACTTAACAATGAGTGTATGGGGCTTGGGTGTACAATAGATGTTTAAAAGGTGTGCACAACACTACATAGAAAGAAACGTCATTACATTGGTAGATTCTATTTGTCTATCTTTAAGTGCATCTTTAAGTGCATCTTAAGTGCATTGTGATGTTCCAACTGTGAGTTTTGGCAATGATATGGAAGACCTCCACTGCATAAAACATTAATAACAATTTCATTTAATAAAATATTGGTATTAAGATACCAAATTAGTGATAAATTTTGCCACACACTGCCACCCAACAGAAGAAGTTGTACATCAAGAAGGGTTTTAAATGTTTATAAAAGGGCAGATTTATGCAAACCCATTTATATATTGTGATACTCAATGCCGCCCATACAAAATAGTTGTCAGTGTTTGTAAATAAGAGAAAGGTTTAGTATTCATCCTACTTGCCATGACTGTAACCTCAAGCCCTATAAAATGATAGTCACATCTATGTAGTTTTGTTGGTTTTTGTCTGAAATCAGGGCAACAAAAGCTTCACAAAAATGTCCATCAAAATTTTTCCTTCTGAAATGTCTGAGCTGATTGTTCTTTGCAATTATTTTGTTTCCTTAGCAGCCCCTGTGTGTTGATGGTGGAGAGTGTTCACTATCCAAACAAAGAAGAAATCTAGCGACTGGGGTAAGTAAGAAAGTTTGTAAAAGCCCCTCCCTCCATGTTTTTACTCTTCCATATTACACTATGGCAAAACTGGCCAGATACTTCAAGGAGGCAACGGAGGCAACCACCTTCATGCCCCTGGTCATTGCCTTGGTGCCCCTGGTCATTGCCTTCATGCCCTTGGTCATGGCCTTGGTGCCCCTTAAAATAAAGCAAGTAACTTTTCAACTGATAAGCTGATTTCATTACTTTTAGGTTTCTCAGCTGTGACATTGAAAGTTTAAAAAACACAGTGCAAAATGTTGCTGTGCCTGGCACTTTCCTTGTTTTTTGAGAAACTGTTATTGCATTCCTGTGAATTGTGTCTAAACTTGACCCATAGAGATGCCCTTTACTCAGGAACTCTTCCTTGACCTTCCAAGAATGAAGTATCAGCCTGAGTGAGATCGATCAGTGGTCCCGTTGCAGATTTAAGAATCTGTTCAATGTATTAGTCCGGTTCCCCGTACCCGTGATGAAAACCACTGTAGTTGTAACTTTCCTCTGATGACAACAGTCTGGTCCTTGTCACAAAGGAAAATTAAAACACAGCAGGCACGTAGAAACCAGGGGGAGGGCAGTGACCAATTGCCACCACTGGAAATATGCCCGTCACCCTTATAATAAATAACTTAATAAATAAATTAAAAAGTATCATAAAAATGGCGTTTCTGGAGGGATGGTGTTGCAGTGTGTACTGTTTAAACTATTTAAGCAGATCACATTGAAAATGGAAATTGAAAAGCAGATATTTTGCGAGGAGAAGCTATTTTAGCATCTTTAATACTATCTTTAATACTATCACTATCTACAGTATCTAGAGCTTAATATTTTTTTATGAAATCTGGCTCGCAAGATTGGCCTCACAAAGGAGGCAACATACCCTTTAATTTCATCTTTGCTGGACCCTCGTCAGTGTGTATGGTTAGAGACCAGGCTACACATTTAATTTCACAAATATATAACCTGGCCCCCAAAATAAACAAATTATTTTGATATGAAGAGTTTGTTATATTAATCATTGTTTAACAGTAAGCTTTTTGTATCAAAATATATTTATAGATATATATTTTAAAATAGGTATGTCTTGCAAGCTGTGCAACAAGTAAAAGACAAAAATCTTGATCAGGACTATGGGCTTCAATACTTGCTGTTTATTATTTTGGTAGAAAACAATTATTACATAAAAAAGGTCCAACAATATTGTGTGGACTAACTTGTACTGCATTATTTGCATAATTACTTTTAAGATCTTTGGGATGAATTTTATTAGGTAAAAAGTGTCTCTGAAATAGCCTTGATTGCACCAGAGAGCATCTACGACCTAAAACTTTCCCGGTGCTTAAGGGGGCTCTAAAGTCTAAGTATGACAAATCATTGTTACTGTACTGTTTCACCTCATTCTGAATAAATCTAATCTATCCACAGACAAGCTGGGACAACAGTTGACTTTGAAGAGTTGATGCTTAGCGGGGATAGAGAGGCAGTGGAAGGGGAGGGGGTAGAGGACGCCCTCATGGCCATCAAGAGGAATGGAACAGCACTCAAGGGTAACATCCACACCCATGTCAATCACCTGGCTGTCTGTAAATCAAGCAATGTCAGACTGAGGTAAGTCTAAAGCTTGGCCTTTCATCATTAGGGTGCCAAGGGTGGCTGGTGTGCGTAAAGCACTCGCCTCTCACCACGTGGCCCTGGTTCAATTCCCAGTAGTGCCATATGAGTGTTGTGCATTGGTTTTCTTCTATGCCAAAAGGGCTTTTCTCCTGGCTCTCCGATTTTCCTCTCTCTGGAAAAATATAAACTTTTGATCTCTGCTGTGCTCTTGGTCATAAATGGGTCAATGTGGCTGGCTGCCAAAGGTGCCCTTGCATGCTTGTACCTCGAACACAAACCCGAATTTAATTCATTTTCTCAGCTGCAAACAAGGATGATTAGCCTCCCAAATTATTATAAATTATTACTCATAAATACCTGGGATTGTTTATTCATTCTGATTGGTCGAGAGAAGATCACATGGCCATGTTTAATTGTGTGATATAAACACAGTGACAGTGTTTAAACATGGTCTGTGGAAATTTAGTTAAAACTGGGTGCTATCTGATGATTGAACTTGAACACGTTGTAGCCGTGTCCTTCGCGATTCAGCTTCTCAGCTGTGAGTGAGGATGATTAGCCTCCAAATGATAATAAATTATTATTATATTATGGACTGTACAGGCCAGTGATTTATCGGGATTTGTCCTGATTTCAAAGAAGATTTTTCATTGACCTCCCTTTGCCTTTCTTGAAAGAGGCTCGCTATCACAGAGATGAAAAATTGGGCTCTAATTACGATCAAACCTGTAGGTTTCTATTCGTGGTGATGTAAAGAGTCTATTATCCTCTGAAATATAACATCCTATTCTTTGGGAGCTTCATCTCCAGACTGAGAGGATATTCAAATTTTCAGGATTTTTCATTTTAATTTGGGGTTGAAAAAGAAAATTGACTAAAGCGGGATTTCATCCAACGACCACGGATTAACGTGCCTGCACTCTATACCAACTGAGCTAGCCGTATGTTGGTGTTCTCCCTATTTTGTCAATATCTTTGTTCGAGGGGTGGGGGTGCCAGTCATAAGCCATTCAACCTGTAACTGCTGTGTAGCCATGGATCACCGACACCCAAGTTTACGATACAACCTGGGAAGCGGCAGTCGAGAAAACACCTCTGTGCACAAACTGTAGGGAACAGCGTTTGGTCTGGAATTAAAATGTACTTTCTAATTTTACTTTATCTTCAAGGCTACCAAAAACAGTGGAAAGACAATTGCGGGGAGGAACGTGGCAAACCCCAGCGCCATGCTGCTTGCTGGATGCTTACTGCTGAGACATCTGGGTCTGAATCAACATGCTGACCTTCTTAATTCTGCCGTCATCAAGAAAGTCATACAAAACGAGGTGAGTTCTGCACCATATTCTTTAAGTATTTAAATTAATTTTTGAATTTTAAACCACATACACAGATCCTTGTAGTTTCTTGGTTGGAACATATGTCTAATTTAATCCTTTATATTGCAATGTAAACTGCTGTGATGCTAAAAAATGTAATATTGGAGTTCAATTTGGATAATTATTGGACGCTTCGCAGCATCGGTTAAAAAGATAATCGTTCCCCGCCCATTTTTCCAAACAATCGAGGCAGTTTTTTTTTAATGGCTGACAAGGTTGGTGTCTTCATGGAGTCGTCAACATTGTTTAGAAGGTTTTTTTGAATTTTCAGAGTGTGGTTCTCTAACATAGATCTGCCTACACTGCCCAAAACCACCACCCCCACCCCCACCCCCACCCATCCTGCTTTACAAGAAGGGCATTTGGGGGGTAGAGCTAATCGAATGCACTCCAAATTGCTTATTGCTTAGACCCTTCTTGCATATTACGTTACAAGCTCAAAGAGTGCTCTCGTTGAGGTCAAAGGATGACCTATCATTGGCTGAGAGTTGTGTGTTGGGCGTACACACATGCACATTTCCATTGTTTGACCTCGGAATGGTTGCCTACGCAAAAGGTCGGCCTATATTGAATAAATGAACGGTGATCAATTAATTGATTGGAGTTTTTAATCAGAAGTTTTGATTGCGAAAATTTATTTGTGAGGTTTTTGAATGCTTTTTTCTTGACCAGTTGCTAGTTCTGTAGTTGTGTCTTTATTGTACCATCAACGAAAAGATAATTTGACAAAGACATTGCTTTTTTGCATAAAATAATATGAAGTTTACCGAGCGGGGGAGTCCTTTCTTTTGCATCATCATAGCTGTGAGTTTGGCCAACCAGTAGTTGGCAAAAGTGTGACTGCGGCTTTCATTGCAAAAATATATAACAATTTATACAACAAATGCTATCAAAATAACTTACCCTTATCACTGCTAATAAAATTGTGCTACCCAAAACAAAAAGGACACCTGTTTTTCATTGTTCTAAACTTCTAACACACCAGTATGCACGCCTTAAGTTTTAATTGCGGTTGCTAATTGGGTACAATCAGTGATAATGCATTGGGACAAAAATGATGCTGGGGTAGTCTGTTTTGCACAAAACGAACGTCTTGAGTGGAGACTATTTGTATAGAGGAGGCCGAGTCTTGGGCTTACTTTGGTCAAGAAGAGGGCGTGATCCGCATAGAGTGATTCCATTATTGCTGGAAGACCACAAATTGTGTGAGCACGCAAGATGCTTGAGTAATTTGTCATAACTTCGTAGGCAAGATTGTGATACCAGTGTAGTTTATGTATTAATGGTTTTAATTCTTTACCTTGTTTGATTGGGTATCAAGAAACCATGAATGATGTGTAATGGCTTCTTGCATTGAGGAAAGACACACAGAGCGCAGTGTGTCCAAACTTGTTACAGCCGGAATTTTACCCCAAAATCTGGTGCACCGTGTGACGTAATGTAATGACTGTTAATTCTTTACCTTGTTTGATTGGGTTTCAAGAAACCATGAATGATGTGAAATTGGCTTCTTGCATTGAGGAAAGACACACAGAGAGCAGTGTGTCCAGACTTGTGTCAGCCGGAATTTTACCCCAAAATCTGGTGCACCGTGTGACGTAATGTAATGACTGGAGCAATTTTTCTTGGCCAGTATAAGACCCGGGATTCCAGTGAATACTTTAGCACGTTACTTGACCATAATTGCTTCTCTTCACCCAGGAATAAATGGGTATGATTCTTGTGATTGATGTATAGCTTGATGCTCATACTTGGTGGTACAGGCTGTATACTCCCTAGGGAGCTGAGATGGTTTAAGGAATGAAATAAATGACGCAGTGATAATGGTGAGAAAAATTCATGCGTCAAAAGCGTCAAAATTTGCAGATACCAGCGCCATATAAATGTTGATCGTTAGTATTATTAAACTGGTGTTGAGTAAAAGTCTGATTTCCAATTCTGACTAAATATACATTTTGGAAATGATTGGACAAAGACCAAATTTAAATGTAAATGTTTGATCTGATTTGAATCTTGAGGGTGATAGTTCCAACAGAAGTCCCCCGAATTCCAAAAATCTACTCCGCGGTAGTAGAACAAATAGCAAGACAAGTTCTCTAAAGAACAAAATCTACACAGCAAAGTGGATATACACATGGTGCAAACCGAATATATATTAGTTCCAACTGCCCTAAGAAATATAAACTATTACAATCTTCGAAAAAAAAAAAACCTCAAATGCACAAGGCAAATTATATTGATTTATTTATTTCTCTCAAAAACTTGATCATCCAAAGTGTACATGATAGTGTTTTAAATTGATTACTGTTTAACTAGTTTATTGACAAAGTTATAATTATTTCAACCAATTGTAAAAAACGTGGTTGCCTACACGTTAGCTACCAATACCATACACAACTTTACAACAACGATGTCAATGAAATATTCCCCTTCAAAGTGCTACTTCCACCAAACAAAGTTACTTGTTAAAAGCCACTGGGATACTACAAAATTTATCTCTCCCAGAAAGTAAATGTTAGGAGGCATGGCAAGAGCCATGCTCCCTTGAAAGTTGAGAGAAATACTCAGCTAAGAAAAGTGTGCTCCTTCACAATCAGAGTGAAACCAAAGACGGAGAGTGAGTGCAAGGGTCGCGGACCCCAGCTTAACTTTCTTATAGAAAAATATGCAAATTACACAAGCTTGAACACTAAGGGTGCACTTGGGTTCCCGACATGTGTTTTCAAATATCAGATTTCAGGCTCGACACCAAAACTAACTTTAATTTTTGTCCATGCTGAATAAAACCTATTTTATACAAAATGGAAGATATATTTGGCACTTTGTAGGTCAAGATATACATTTACATAACATAATCAATAGATGGATGGCAATACGCGTCATTGACCGCCATGTTTGATGTAAAACAATGGAGAGTGCACGCGTGTACGCAATACGCATGACTCTCAGCCAATGATAGCTCTTCATTGACGCTTGCAGAATTCATCAAAGATGGTGGCCGATGACGTCTATTGCGTCTATTGCAATCCATCTATATGCACATGTACGTGAATGGTCTTCAGAGTCATGAAAAAGCAGTGACAAACCCCATTATTTGTTGTCATTGTTTTCAAATATCAGATTTTGGGCTCCATATCAAAACAAATTGTTATATTCTTTTCTCAAAAACTATAGCATTTCAAGCAAAAATTATTCAGGGGAAGTTTTCCACCATGACCATCTTTATACTATGCACGTTATGTGTAAATCTGCGAGTGTTTATATTTCCAATCTTACCAATGTTATGCACACCCTTTAAACTGGTTTGGTAATGTGAAATATTAACAAGAAGGATTTAATACATTATGCATATTGTTTGCAGAGACACAAGCAATTATGTTGAAAATCCAGGAGGAAGATATTCCTACAAACTTTGTTATTAATAATTTTCAATATTTTGGTAAACTGCAAATGTTTCAATGGCTTTCTTCTCCTGAAGTCATTTAGAATAAAATGGCAAATTTATATACAAAAGTTTGGTATATCTCCGGATTGCAAGGAGTTCCAACATTCACCAATTTAAAGCTTAGAATATGGCCTTTCCATCTTGTAGCTCAAACATGCATTTGTTTGTGACATAAGGGCCATTTGTGCAGACCCGGTCACATTAACAAAATTGGTTTATTAAGTCTGTTCATAAATACACCCATAACTCTACCATTTGGAGTTAAGGTTGAAATGTTCATATTTCTGCGCCTTGAGCATCTTATTAAGACGGAATGGCGCATTAGAAATACCCATTATTATTATTGTTAGTATTATAAAACACTGCGAATAATTGTGTATGAATGATATTGTATGAATATTTACAGATTCCTAATCACACAGAGGAAAAGATTGATTAATTTATGTAAATATTCATCTCTTTTATATAATATGTAATAGTCCTTGATGAATGAATGAATAAATATTGGCTATTATATTAGCCAATGTTATATTGTTTACAAAAAGAGAGCTCCTTTTGCATTCCAGTGCATCTCCTGGCAGGCAAGATGCTTCACTGTTCATATAAGATACATGACATGTTTGATCATAATTTTATTTATTCAGGGACTCCATCAGTGATTCCACTGATCTCCCTGATGGAACCCCCGAGACATACAATAAAAGAGAAACTATACATGTCCATGGTTAAAATGAATCATTACAATATTTAGTCATAGGGAAAGATTACACGAAATATAATATAAATTATAATAATTGAGAAGAACAACTTTTGAGATATATACACCCTTTTTCTTAATACCATAAGTTGATAAAAAAAATTACCTTCCAGTCTTCATAAAATGTAAGATTTTATGTTTTCTTCCAATGATGCGCTATGTACAATTTGTGCTGCAGGAAGTCATACACAACTACTTTCTGCTGATGGGAATTTGACTCAAAATGGCGCAACTAATTTGGTAACATCTTCATCAATTGGGTCAAAGGTAGAATCACTGATTTACCTTAAGACATTGTACTGCTCTGAGATGTACTGGCATTAACACTGATTTGGTTTAGTCAACTTCTCCAAATGATTACAGACAATGATTGTGTAACTTAAAAAACAAACAAACAAAGCAACAGTATTTCTGTTTGAACTTATGAGATGACCTTCAGTGAAGTTTGAGGAACACACTTCCTGTATTAGAACTTGAAGTAATCAATTTGATGTCAGGTGAATTGGGTAAAGGTACAATCACTGATACCTTTTAACCAAGATACATTTCGCAGTGATGTACTGATGTTAGCATTGATTGAGATTAGTCAACTTTTCGGAATGATTAACATTTAGACACAAATTGAAAACCCAAACCAAACTGTGATTGCAGTTCTGATACTTGATGTAAAGGTTTGACCATCAGTGAACTTTAAAGAGATGGTATATCTCCGGTAATCACTAAAAAAATTATGGCCATAAAAACTTGGTAATAACGAGCAGTGCAGCTGTTGATAATGTAAAACATGTTGAGAAACGATCCCCTTCTAGGGAATGTGGTTTAAGAGAGAGGGATTCAAAAGCATTTCAATCTGAGAAACGTTCTCAGATTGTGTATTCCAATTACGGATTATTCTTAGCCACTGTAGATATTCGGAGATATCTCTAAATTGCTACCACATTATGAAATGAAATTTTCATAGTTATTTAAAGCTTTGACATAATGGAAATATACTGTGTATACTGTATATACTAACCATTAGTAGACATCATATATTTGTACACACGCAATGGGACCTATTTTCTATAAAAGGGATTGATTGTAGTAAATGAGTGTGATTCTCCATATAAACCCAGACAGAGCAGTACTTGGCCTCTGTGGTCACCATAAGTGATTCTCCAAATGAACCCAGACAGAGCAGTACTTGGCCTTTGTGGTCACCATAAGTGATTCTCCAAATGAACCCAGACAGAGCAGTACTTGGCCTCTGTGGTCACCATAAGTGATTCTCCAATTGAACCCAGACAGAGCAGTACTTGGCCTCTGTGGTCACCATAAGTGATTCTCCAAATGAACCTATACAGAGCAGTACTTGGCCTCTGTGTTCACCATAAGTGATTCTCCAATTGAACCCAGACAGAGCAGTACTTGGCCTCTGTGGTCACCATTAGTGATTTTCCAAATGAACCCAGACAGAGCAGTACTTGGCCTCTGTGGTCACCATAAGTGATTCTCCAAATGAACCTATACAGAGCAGTACTTGGCCTTTGTGGTCACCATTAGTGATTTTCCAAATGAACCCAGACAGAGCAGTACTTGGCCTTTGTGGTCACCATAAGTGATTCTCCAAATGAACCTATACAGAGCAGTACTTGGCCTCTGTGGTCACCATTAGTGATTCTCCAAATGAACCTATATAGAGCAGTACTTGGCCTCTGTGGTCACCATTAGTGATTCTCCAAATGAACCCAGACAGAGCAGTACTTGGCCTCTGTGGTCACCATTAGTGATTCTCCAATTGAACCTATACAGAGCAGTACTTGGCCTCTGTGGTCACCATTAGTGATTCTCCAAATGAACCCAGACAGAGCAGTACTTGGCCTCTGTGGTCACCATTAGTGATTCTCCAATTGAACCTATACAGAGCAGTACTTGGCCTCTGTGGTCACCATTAGTGATTCTCCAAATGAACCCAGACAGAGCAGTACTTGGCCTCTGTGGTCACCATTAGTGATTCTCCAAATGAACCCAGACAGAGCAGTACTTGGCCTCTGTGGTCACCATAAGTGATTCTCCAATTGAACCCAGACAGAGCAGTACTTGGCCTCTGTGGTCACCATTAGTGGTTTCCAGATGAACCCAGACAGAGCAGTACTTGGCCTTTGTGGTCACCATTAGTGATTTTCCAAATGAACGCAGACAGAGCAGTACTTGGCCTCTGTGGTCACCATTAGTGATTCTCCAATTGAACCCAGACAGAGCAGTACTTGGCCTCTGTGGTCACCATTAGTGATTTTCCAAATGAACCCAGACAGAGCAGTACTTGGCCTCTGTGGTCACCATAAGTGATTCTCCAAATGAACCTATACAGAGCAGTACTTGGCCTCTGTGGTCACCATTAGTGATTCTCCAATTGAACCCAGACAGAGCAGTACTTGGCCTCTGTGTTCACCATAAGTGATTCTCCAAATGAACCTATACAGAGCAGTACTTGGCCTCTGTGGTCACCATTAGTGATTTTCCAGATGAACCCAGACAGAGCAGTACTTGGCCTTTGTGGTCACCATTAGTGATTTTCCAAATGAACCCAGACAGAGCAGTACTTGGCCTCTGTGGTCACCAAAAGTGATTCTCCAAATGAACCTATACAGAGCAGTACTTGGCCTCTGTGGTCACCATAAGTGATTCTCCAATTGAACCCAGACAGAGCAGTACTTGGCCTCTGTGGTCACCATAAGTGATTCTCCAAATGAACCTATACAGAGCAGTACTTGGCCTCTGTGGTCACCATTAGTGATTTTCCAAATGAACCCAGACAGCAGTACTTGGCCTCTGTGGTCACCATTAGTGATTCTCCAATTGAACCCAGACAGAGCAGTACTTGGCCTCTGTGGTCACCATTAGTGATTTTCCAAATGAACCCAGACAGAGCAGTACTTGGCCTCTGTGGTCACCATAAGTGATTCTCCAATTGAACCCAGACAAAGCAGTACTTGGCCTCTGTGGTCACCATAAGTGATTCTACAAATGAACCTATACAGAGCAGTACTTGGCCTCTGTGGTCACCATTAGTGATTTTCCAGATGAACCCAGACAGAGCAGTACTTGGCCTTTGTGGTCACCATAAGTGATTCTCCAATTGAACCCAGACAGAGCAGTACTTGGCCTCTGTGGTCACCATTAGTGATTTTCCAAATGAACCCAGACAGCAGTACTTGGCCTCTGTGGTCACCATTAGTGATTCTCCAATTGAACCTATACAGAGCAGTACTAGGCCTCTGTGGTCACCATAAGTGATTCTCCAAATGAACCCAGACAGAGCAGTACTTGGCCTTTGTGGTCACCATAAGTGATTCTCCAAATGAACCCAGACAGAGCAGTACTTGGCCTCTGTGGTCACCATAAGTGATTCTCCAATTGAACCCAGACAGAGCAGTACTTGGCCTCTGTGGTCACCATAAGTGATTCTCCAAATGAACCTATACAGAGCAGTACTTGGCCTCTGTGGTCACCATAAGTGATTCTCCAAATGAACCTATACAGAGCAGTACTTGGCCTCTGTGTTCACCATAAGTGATTCTCCAATTGAACCCAGACAGAGCAGTACTTGGCCTCTGTGGTCACCATTAGTGATTTTCCAAATGAACCCAGACAGAGCAGTACTTGGCCTCTGTGGTCACCATAAGTGATTCTCCAAATGAACCTATACAGAGCAGTACTTGGCCTTTGTGGTCACCATTAGTGATTTTCCAAATGAACCCAGACAGAGCAGTACTTGGCCTTTGTGGTCACCATAAGTGATTCTCCAAATGAACCTATACAGAGCAGTACTTGGCCTCTGTGGTCACCATTAGTGATTCTCCAAATGAACCTATATAGAGCAGTACTTGGCCTCTGTGGTCACCATTAGTGATTCTCCAAATGAACCCAGACAGAGCAGTACTTGGCCTCTGTGGTCACCATTAGTGATTCTCCAATTGAACCTATACAGAGCAGTACTTGGCCTCTGTGGTCACCATTAGTGATTCTCCAAATGAACCCAGACAGAGCAGTACTTGGCCTCTGTGGTCACCATTAGTGATTCTCCAATTGAACCTATACAGAGCAGTACTTGGCCTCTGTGGTCACCATTAGTGATTCTCCAAATGAACCCAGACAGAGCAGTACTTGGCCTCTGTGGTCACCATTAGTGATTCTCCAAATGAACCCAGACAGAGCAGTACTTGGCCTCTGTGGTCACCATAAGTGATTCTCCAATTGAACCCAGACAGAGCAGTACTTGGCCTCTGTGGTCACCATTAGTGGTTTCCAGATGAACCCAGACAGAGCAGTACTTGGCCTCTGTGGTCACCATTAGTGATTTTCCAAATGAACGCAGACAGAGCAGTACTTGGCCTCTGTGGTCACCATAAGTGATTCTCCAATTGAACCCGGACAGAGCAGTACTTGGCCTCTGTGGTCACCATTAGTGATTTTCCAAATGAACCCAGACAGAGCAGTACTTGGCCTCTGTGTTCACCATAAGTGATTCTCCAAATGAACCTATACAGAGCAGTACTTGGCCTCTGTGGTCACCATTAGTGATTCTCCAATTGAACCCAGACAGAGCAGTACTTGGCCTCTGTGTTCACCATAAGTGATTCTCCAAATGAACCTATACAGAGCAGTACTTGGCCTCTGTGGTCACCATTAGTGATTTTCCAGATGAACCCAGACAGAGCAGTACTTGGCCTTTGTGGTCACCATTAGTGATTTTCCAAATGAACCCAGACAGAGCAGTACTTGGCCTCTGTGGTCACCATAAGTGATTCTCCAAATGAACCTATACAGAGCAGTACTTGGCCTCTGTGGTCACCATAAGTGATTCTCCAATTGAACCCAGACAGAGCAGTACTTGGCCTCTGTGGTCACCATAAGTGATTCTCCAAATGAACCTATACAGAGCAGTACTTGGCCTCTGTGGTCACCATTAGTGATTTTCCAAATGAACCCAGACAGAGCAGTACTTGGCCTTTGTGGTCACCATAAGTGATTCTCCAATTGAACCCAGACAGAGCAGTACTTGGCCTCTGTGTTCACCATAAGTGATTCTCCAAATGAACCTATACAGAGCAGTACTTGGCCTCTGTGGTCACCATTAGTGATTTTCCAGATGAACCCAGACAGAGCAGTACTTGGCCTTTGTGGTCACCATTAGTGATTTTCCAAATGAACCCAGACAGAGCAGTACTTGGCCTCTGTGGTCACCATAAGTGATTCTCCAAATGAACCTATACAGAGCAGTACTTGGCCTCTGTGGTCACCATTAGTGATTTTCCAGATGAACCCAGACAGAGCAGTACTTGGCCTCTGTGGTCACCATTAGTGATTTTCCAAATGAACCCAGACAGAGCAGTACTTGGCCTCTGTGGTCACCATAAGTGATTCTCCAATTGAACCCAGACAGAGCAGTACTTGGCCTCTGTGGTCACCATAAGTGATTCTACAAATGAACCTATACAGAGCAGTACTTGGCCTCTGTGGTCACCATTAGTGATTTTCCAGATGAACCCAGACAGAGCAGTACTTGGCCTTTGTGGTCACCATAAGTGATTCTCCAATTGAACCCAGACAGAGCAGTACTTGGCCTCTGTGGTCACCATTAGTGATTTTCCAAATGAACCCAGACAGCAGTACTTGGCCTCTGTGGTCACCATTAGTGATTCTCCAATTGAACCTATACAGAGCAGTACTTGGCCTCTGTGGTCACCATTAGTGATTCTCCATAAAAACCTCTACAAAGCAGTACTGGTACTTGGCCTCTGTGGTCACCATTAATAATTCTCCATCTAAACCCAGACAGAGCAGTGCTTGGCCTCTGTGGTCACCATTAGTGATTTTCCATGTAAACCTATACAGAAAAGTACTTGGCCTCTGTGGTCACCAATGTACATAATAACTGCTTAAGAGATTAATAAATGAAGCCTTGACTCTTCCAGACATTGGTACTTAACATTTGGACAGTTGTTTTTGCTTGACTTGTCTTTACTATGGGACTAAGGATAGTTCATCGACTCCAATTCTAGTGTACTCATTAATCTCTGAGATTGTGGCCTACAACCGCAGGATGCGACGCCCAGGCATATTGGGAATACTTGCGCTACCTTTAAGGATTTCCCAAGTCTGAAAAGCCGACCGAATGCTCGCGTCACACAATGATGCACAGTAATCCAAAGCATCGTTATCTGACAGATCAAGTTTAACCAGAGTGGGCATGTCACTCACTGACTCAGCGATAGGCTCCATATCGTCATCTGTCAGACTGCAATCTTTTAGTGTCAGTTCCATAAGGTGGCTCATTTTCTTCAAATGCAGAGCCCACAATGAAGCACAGCCACCAAAATAAGTATTCCTTGACAGATCCAGATGAACCAGATTGGGCATGTCACTTACTGACTCAGCAATGGGCTTCAAATCGTCATCTTTCAGACTGCAATCTTTCAATATCAGTTCCTGAAGGTGGTTCATTTTCTTCAAATGCAGAGCCCACAGTGATGCACAGTAACCCAAATCATAATTCTCAGACAGATCCAGATAAACCAGAGTGGGCATGTCACTCACTGACTCAGCAATGGGCTCCATATCGGCATCTTTCAGATTGCACCAATTCAATTTCAGTTGCTTAAGGTGGTTCATTTTCTTCAAATGCAGGGCCCACAATGATGCATAGCCACCCAAAGAAATATTCCTTGACAGATCCAGATGAACCAGAGTGGGCATGTCACTCACTGACTCAGCAATGGGCTCCATATGAACATCTGTCAGAAAGCACCTTTTCAATGTCAGTTCCTTGAGGTGGTTCATTTTCTTCAAATGCAGAGCCCACAATGATGCAGGGCCACCCAAAGCATCATTTTTAGACAGATTCAGATGAACCAGAGTGGGCATGTCACTCACTGACTCGGCAATGGGCTCCATATCGACATCTGTCAGAAAGCACCATTCCAGTTTCAAATCCTTAAGGTGGTTCATTTTCTTCAAATGCAGGGCCCACAATGATGCACGGCCACCCAAAGCAACATTGTCTGACAGATCCAGATGAACCAGAGAGGGCATGTCACTTACTGTCTCAGCAATGGGCTCCATATCGACATCTGTCAGAAAGCAACTTTCCAATTTCAACTTCTTAAGATGGATCATTTTCTTCAAATTCAGAGCCCACAATGCTGCACAGCCACCCAAAGCATGATTCCCTGACAGATCCAGATGAACCAGAGTGGGCATGTCACCTATTGACTCGGCCATGGGTGACACATCTTGAGCTATCAGTGAGCATTTAACCAAGTGCAGCTTCCTGGGGTGTTTCAATTTTGTCAATGAAGCAGCCAGCGATGACACAGAATCATCCAAGATTTGATTCCTTTGGAGGTGTGTCTCCGCCAATGTTGATGGACTTGCCAATGATGATGCTATTTTGTTAGTATTGGCAGTTCGTAAAAGGTTTCTCTCCAGATATAGAGATTGTAAATTAGTCATTAGCTTTATTGACTTTACCAAATCTTCACCAAACCTCTGGAAGTTAAAATGAGCCATATTCAGTGTCTTAACCTTTGTGAAGTAATCATTTCCTCCCCTCAGGGCTGTCATCTGCTTCAGAAAATAAAAGAATGCGCTTGTTGTATCATTATTCATATCCATAATTACAATATCCTCAGTCAGAACTGAACTGATAACATTTTCTGGTGGGAGTTCCTTTGACTGATTCTCAAAATAGCAAGCACAGGCAAGTTGCGAACCTATGTCTTGATGTGCCTTCTGTAAAACACGATTTGTACATGCCTCATTGTCTCCACAACAAAATCGGAGCAGATAATCATAACGAGACAGGCGAAAAGAACAAGAATATGCCAACATCGTACTCTCAGTTAACCCAATACCAACACCATAAGGAAAATGAACAACAATCTGATCTAGGATTCTGTTAAACTCTTCAGTAAGTATCAAGCTTTGCCAGTACATCGCTGCGCAGTACTCCAAAAACGTGTGATGTATAAAAGACACACTTTGATAGATGTCAAGCCCATCAATGACCCTCTTGCTAGTGAGGACACCTGCATTCATTGCTGCGGCTAATGCACTCTTTTCATAGTCCCCTACTCTAAAGTCAAATGACTGATCTGTAGAAATGAGACGATAAAGAGCAACCTTTCCAATAGCAATCAAAATCTTAGATATTGCATCTTCTTTGATGTCTCTTGTTTTTCTCTTGAATGTGTAATTCAGTGCTTTGTTATACAGTCGTGTCATTGTGCCTGGGAGGGTGTTCTCTTTGTCCCATAGTAAACACATCAGCAGCAGTAGCATGGGACTCTTTGCCAAATCAGACAAGGTATCTGAGCGTTCTATCTGCTCTATAAGCTTGCTAGCCTTGTCATGATCATCATGGAAGAATTTGTTCACATATTCTTTTATATCTGTTTTGGAAAACCCCTCAACTGTCACATGCGTATAGGGCTTTTCAACCAATGATGAGTTGACTAATTTGTCAAGGGGAGGACGAGATGTAATGACTACCCAACATTCTGTGCTCTGCTTCCGATTAAGAACTTTTAGAATTGAACCAAATGAGGATGTTTCATGCATAGCAATTTTAAATTCATCAAACCCATCCAATAGAATCAATACTTTGTCTTGGTTCTTGTCAATAAACTCTTTTAAAACAGATTGATCTACAGAGTCTTTGTCTAAGAGCTGATCAAAGATAGCATCCATTAAGTCTGAACTTTGTTTCAATGAACCCATTTTTAGTACAAAAACAAGTTCATACTTATTGAGTGTCTCACTGTTACCCAAAGCCCAATCATAAGCGATTTTGTCAATTAGCGTTGTCTTGCCAATTCCTGCCGATCCGCTTATAACGACACGTTTGATTGGATTACCCTCCCTTGTCTCAAAGTGGAAAATCTCTTCATATGGTTTCATCTCAATTTTGGTTGGACTGTCCTCCCTTGTCCTAAAGTGAAACATTTCTTCATGAATTTGTCCACAATGTGATTCCATCTTATTTTTCTCTTTTTGAATCTTCCCTTTTGCGTCAACTTGTTCAACTAAACGTAGCTTAGTGTAGATGTCCATTATGTGTATCTTATCATCATCAACCCATGGGAGCATCTGTACATAGCTACCTGTAGTTGTGTACACTTTCTTCAGCGCCTCTTTAGCCTTTCGTGCAAAAGCTTGAACTTGCTCGGGGTCAGGTGTTCCTGTTGGGAAATATAAACAAAACCAATTGTAACTACACGAAAACACTGCTGCACCCACAACACCAACAACTCCTTGAAAACATATTATCACAATCCTTACATTAGTCATGTAATTCTGTAGAATCACCAACTTTTTCGACACATCCATACCAACTGGTTTTCACCTCTAAAGTGAACATGTTTGAGAAGGAATGTTATATTATTATGCTGAATGACCTGTGCTATCGAGTGAATGAGCAATGGTGTTTCAAAGTAGAATTATTTATTTTGTAAATCTGATTGCCATAAGTGGTTAGTATTGCAGTCAGTAATCCCGGTGACTCATACCTGACTGTCCGGGTACCCGGTTTCAATTTTTCGGTTCCATTAACCGCCAAAACCTTTCGCCACAAGTTTTGAAGAAAAAAAACACCCCAAAAACCAAACATGTTTCCGACATCTCAATTTACTTACAGACACTGGGACCATCTAGGACATAACAGCAATTTTAGCTGCCTTTTGAGTTTTTGAAGTCCTGCAAATGAGTGACTAGGCTTATTTATTGTAAGCTACTAATCCAATTTGCTAAACAAGCAGTGCATTGTGCATTCTGGTTGTGGTTTCTTTCTCCTTGGACTGTTTCCAAACATTGGTAAAACCCGCCTGTGATAAGCAAAGTTTATCGGCTCCCCTAACGGCTAAAGCACAACAAATCTTTTTGGCCACTCTTTTAACTGTTATTACTTAATATAGGAGTTGGTGCTTTTATTTGACAATTTTTGTTTCTACTTTAAGACTTTTCCTTAAGAATCAGCTAAATACATGGTTTGAAATGGCATTATGCAGAGAGTGTTCGCAGCACAACTTGTCTACGAGCCAATGAAACACATCCACCCACATGATCAACAAAATAAGGAAAACCAGTGTAGTGTACTGTGAGCATGGTTTTCATGTATGAGTACACGTGTATATATTGTACGTGTACAGGACTTGGTGTTGCAGGGCTTTGTATAGAGATGTGTGGTTTTGTGGCTTCAAAATGTTTGCCGAACCGCTAGTGTGTCAGGGATGCTAGCACACAAAAACAGTGGGATCAGACATGGGACTTATCTGGAATATTAAATTGTTGAAGAAGTTCCTTTCAAGTATAGAGATGGAACAACCATTTACAGGCAGTAAAGATGGAACAACAATTGTAGTGGTAAAATGGATTACGACATCGGTGCATGATTTAAATAACGAAAAACATCGTTTTTGAATGGGGTAATGTTTAGTAACTTTTGTAAAAGTCATCTTAGTTTCTCGTTTTGTTCATAGAAACTTGATATATGAATACATTAAATCTAAAAATGCTCTTTGTCGGATTCTAATCATGAAATCACATATCACAGTTGTATGATACTTTTTTTCACATGTGTGCAAAACTGTTTATAAACAGCCGGCCGGGGCATGGTTTGTTTACAATGTACTTCCGGGCTTCCACTCGAGTACCCGGGTACCTGACCGGTATTCACCTCGGGTACCCAGGTCTAAGATTACCTGTGGATGCACAGCCGGAACAGTAAATGAACACATATCACTAAAGTGAGCACCGTAGTTTACTTCAAAAATGCTTTTCCAATTGATCAAGTAGCACTTTATACTTTACTTCACATTAATAGCTGACAATAGTAACCAAGAGCCTGGAACTTAGGGTTTCATTATTGTACTAAGATCGTCTATGATTGGGAATTGTATAGGACCTGTTACATTCTGATTGCCTTTTTTGAATCACAGTGATTCCACAGTAGCAGAGCCAATTATGGCAATACTTTGTTCCCTAATAATTGACAAATTTTGTATATCAACCTGTGATTGGTTTTGATGCAACGCATGTACTTGTGAGGAGGAATTGTTTAAAATACCTGTAACATTCTTAGAGACATTTTGATTCACGGCAGTTCCAGGTGCAGAACCAAAGAAGACAGCACCAGGTTTCACGATTGACAAGCTTTGTACATCAACTTGTGATTGGTTAGGACGGAATGTATGTACACGAGTTGATTGCTGGCTGGCTCGGTCTTGCTGAAGATCAGGTTCAATATCTGGTGAAAAATAAAGCATCTACTTAGATTACAATCCACACGTTTGTCCTGAGCAAATCAAGGCCTTCAGTTGTTCATCGGTCTCCTATGACATCCTTTACTTTTTAGTAGTGTGTTCTATGCTCTTGATGAGATGAAAATTTTAAAAAATCAATGGAAATTTGGCTACTTTGCCTTTTTGTAAGCCAAGAACAGGGTTGCCAGTTTTCCGGCTATTGCCGGAATTCCGGCTTTTTCAAATTTTCCCCAAATTTTTCCGGCGCTCCGTGTTTCATCAGGCCGGAGAAAATATATTTTATTGAAAACAGATTTTCGGCGCTCGTTTGGAGCGACTCGTGTTTAATGTTAATATGTTTTGAAAGCGCCGTCAAGCGTTCGTACATGTATTGTAAATGCCGGAAGTATTGAGCGAAGATTAGACTTTTCTGTCGAATGTGTGCGTGGTGCCATATGGTATGTATCGATGTATTTTGTGTGTACATCCATACACGATCTTTGGACCGTACATGAAATCGCTCTGAGAATTTTGTTTCGCGGACGATTGGCGTTACCATTGAGACATACCGACTGAGTTTTTGGCGTTCATTGAGTCATTATGGATGTTGAAAGAGAAGCTAATTTGAAACAAATTGATCGAGGGGTAAAGAATAGGTTTAATTGGCGGTGGCTTGAGTCGAGAGACAGTGTTTACAGGGTTCTCCCCACGTACAAGCTATAGCGTATCGGCCCGATACGCAATTTTTGGGGGCCGATACGCCGGCAAAAAGGCCGAGCACATTTACGCTTTTCAATTTTTGAATACCTTTTTTTATTGACCGCAACAAACGGATCACAGTCTGTGTCCAGTGCCTTGGCCAACGTAATTTATAATCCATTAGTAATGCTTTCTTCGTGTGTGTCTTTGATCTATGTTGTCCCGGCCGCTGAAATCAATCACGATCACATACAAAAAACTTTCTTGTGTGCAGCGAACGATTGAGAAAAGCACACTGAACTCAGTTAACTGTTTCCCTTCGATGCCGCGTGCACCTTTTTCCGAAGACGGGTACCAGCGAAACCATGCTCATTTTCGACCCCAAAAGAGCAAGTACGTTGATCGCTCGCTCAATCCCACATGCGTAATCCGTGCTAAAAAAAACCTGTGCATACATGTTGGGAGCGGTGTTAGAGCATGTCATGTTAGAGCATGTCCGTTTTATTGTTTTATAATTGGGGCTACTTGAGGAAATTTAATTGACAAACAATATATCACTTATGTAAACAAATTATTTTGGCTTCTTTTTAATTTACAGAGAATCTTATTTTCTGTGTAAACTGAAAATAAATCAGAATAAAACAGTTGAAATGGGGGAACCCCTGGCCAATTTTTTTTAAATGAAACCTCTATTTATGATATATTAAATGAAAATGCCTTTGACCATTATATTGCAATTTCAAAGGCTCTATGCACCAGAATGCAGCAGAGAGCATCTAGAAATTCAAATTTTTGCAGGGGAGGGGTCAGAATTGTCTTTTTTATGTTTTATAAAAAAATCGCTGTTATGTTTTTTATTGTTTTTGGTCTGAGCGGGGGGGGGGGTGGTGATCCCCTTTCCTTCGCAGCGAATTTTTTTCAGGCTCTGAAGGAAAGAGTCACTGGCATCCCTGCAAGAATAAGAGGGCAACACTTGTACCCCCAAAAAATGTACTGCTGTTTTTGTTAAATAAGTGAACTTGTTTTACTGCGGTGCACCTATCAGCTGTGTACTACTGCCAAACAGCACACCACAGCAACAAGAGTCCTAAAGAATTAACCGAAAGTGCTAAATTGTACTCTATAAAAGATAAGAGCGCTAGTAGTGTTAAAAATACATACACTCTGATGAGGAAACTTTTCAGTTAAGATTAGTTCTTGAATTCCTAAAGTGAATATACATACTTTCAGACCTACCTCTTTCCTCTTGTGACACTCTTGGTGGCTTACATCTTCGCTTTGCTGGGAAAAAAATATTATAATTGATTTCACCTGAATTTACTTTTTGTTTCAAGGAAAATTCTGCCATGAATAATAATATACCATCATTTGTGCTTGGTTTCCTGTTTGCTGGATAATTATGTGATTAAATGAAGTGGTGTATTGCCACAACATTTTCAGATGTCACCTCATCAATGAATTATTGTGTAAACAAACTGGTAAACAAACTGGATGGTGTGTAACACATTTAATATCGGGCGTTCATTGTGTTTGGTTTTGCCCGTGATTTAAAATTATTTTTTTAAGGCGATATATGTGATTGGTAGTCATCGGAAAAACCTTCTTTATATGCTTCGTTCGGTTTCATCTTATTGAATATGTAAAAGAACTGTTTTTCTTTTGCGCAACATGAGCGCCATCAAGTTCTGAGATTTCTCCACTTAAAGGGCACTATTTTCCAATTGATAATAAAAGTAAACAAACAATCTCTATATTCAAAATGGTAATTACCGTGTGGACTAGATGATTGCATACTGGCTTGGTCTTGCTGCAGATCAGGTTCAATACCTGGTAAAAATGAAACATCTATTTAGGTTCACATCCCCATATGGGCAATCATACATGCTTAATTAAACTTGTTGAAGTAACCTAAGTAAGTGTGTTTCAACTCATACATTTGTCAAGTCCTTATCTTTGTTCTGTACCTTGCATTGTTAAGACTTGTTGTAAATTCCCCTTTTGTGTCAAAGTGGTGTAGATATCAATATTCAAGTCATATTTAGGTGATATGTTTTCTTTGCGACTTTATTCTCTTTTCTTGTAACATCATCAAACTACAACTGTGAATTAAACAGCGTCAATTCTTTATTTGTAAACTATGATCAATGGTTCTACACCATTGTCAGACCTAACGGACAGTGAGCTTTGTGTGTTTCAGTCAAGATTACTTGTTGAATTCTTGAAGTGAAGAAATGAACTTCTTACCTCTTTCTTCTTGTGATGACATCATTGAACCCTCTTCCAAAACACTACTTGGACTCACTGGACAAAAACACACACAGTAACAACTAGATATTCAGTTTTTGTCAATTACAAAAATAAGGTGTTCGTGAGTGATGTCATAAAATTGGGATTTAATGAATCGGTAACGAAATTTTACCTTATCAATCCAATGTCTAGTCAGGGGTTAAATTTGTTCAATATAAAACTTTAATTTTCGGTTTGAACCAAAAGTCAAGGTCAATGTGGTCACACTCTGTCTAGCGTTTGTCAAATTTTGTTGAGACATTTTCGATGATATATTAAATATAAAAATCCAATATTTGGTTCAGATGTAATGATTTTTTGAAACATTAAATTTCAACTTGCGGTTTCAACCGGAAGTCAAGGTCAAACGGGGGTTACATTTTGTGTAGCGCGTGCTAAGTCAATTAAGACCTTTCAGATGATGTATGAATTGTAAAAATCCAATATGTGGTTCAGGAGTTATGCAATTTTAAAATATTAGATGAATTATCTTTAGATTGGCAATATACAATTTAACAGCGCTGCTAATTGTATTCCTACATGTAGGTGATGTAGACTGAACTACACTCTCAATATGCATGTACATGTACATGTACATGAGTTATTACGCTATCGTGCATTATGAAAGAGGGTCAACTAATCTGCGTGCCTTATTGACAGTTTCGACCAGATTTAAAGATCTAAATGTTGTCATCTCTGTGCAAAAGTTTGAGCAGGATCACAGATCTACAAACTAATGCAAAAATTATGCTGAAATGATTATTAGTTTAAGAGATATAAATTTATGAAATTTTCAACTTCCCGTTTGAACCAGAAGTCAAGGTCAAATGTGGTCATAATTTGTGTGGTGTTTGTTGAACTTTTAACGACCTGTCTGATGATGTGTAGATTGTAAAAATCCAACTTGTGGTTCAGGAGTTATGATTTTTTACAAATATTAAACTTTGATTCTTTGTTATTTGATACTTGATTACGTCATCATGATATCATCAAGTTTGTGTCGTCTTGATACCAAGGTTCAAATGTCTGATGAGTTTCAATGTTCAATTCAATTTAAATCTTGAGTTATGGTGTAAATAAGCCCGAAAAATGTTTTTTGACGGAAAAAAATACAAAGGCAAACTTTGACCTAGGGTAATGACCCAGAACTTAAGTAAAGGTCATACGATTTTGGCGTTAACTTTTCAAATGTTGCCTTAATCTTGATATGTCTGGTGCCCGACAAAAAACATCATAGCTTTCAAAGGATATACAGTGAATAGCAAATTGTATTTTGTTCAACTTTCAAAACCTTGTAATTCAACACCTGATGACGCCATCATGACGTCATCAAGTTTCTCCCATCTTCATGTTGAGGTTCAATTGTCTGATGAGTTTCAATGTTCAATTCAATTTCAATCTTGAGTTATGCTCTAGAGAAGAGTTCCGTGGAAGAAGATGAAGAAGAAAAAAAAGAAAAAAATAGAACAAAAACAAAGAGCTTGTATTCGTGCTTGTATTGCACGAACACCTAATAAGTTACAATAAATCTACACTATTGCTAGACTTTCAACAAAGGACTAGTGCAGCTAAAATAACATTTTCAGCAAAGAGTCGTTGTTAAATTGTCAATTTACCTATTTTCTCTGGTGAGAATATCCTTTGCTCCTCTTCCATAATACGTCTTCTGTGAAGAAATAATTGCATTTTTTTTAAAGTACATTATAAAACAAAGTACTTATTGAAGGTCTGAACTATAGCATAAAATAAATTTCTAGAAATGAAAGTCTAAGTGTACAGCTCCCGACCCTGTCAAGTGGTAAAATTTTTTTTTTTTTTTTGCATCACCTCAAAGCTTACAGCAATTCCATGTAGATTAAAAAAAATGTTATACAAGCCATGATACCAAATTTTTGAGGCACAATCTTTTTGATATATTTTATATCATCAGTGAAAAAGTTTAAGACGATTGATTAATTCTCGTTCAGTAAATTTCAAAAAATAATGTGATGATGATATCATCATGACGTCACTTTTATTTTGAAAGGTCAATATCATTTTTTAACAATACACCAATAGTCAACTCATTCAAACTTGTGGTTTGGCAGATACATGGCTTCAAAAAGGGCACTTTTAAGGCAATACTATGTGACATATGATGACTTCATCAACCTACAACACCACACATCTGTTGTCTGCATAAAGGACATTATGTATACCACTTTTGAAACAGTTATCATTAGGCAGTCAGGTTGGGGTAGTGGTATCTTGCCTTGCCTTCCACCTCTGGGGATCCCAGTTCAAATCACACTGGTGGCACTATGTGGATTGGGTTTTTCAGTGCCTGATTGTGTGGGTTTGCCCTGGAAAATTTCTGTGGGGTTTTCCTCCTAAAGCTGAAACTTCCTTCATTGTCTTCTCTCCATGGGGTTCTTGGCTAGTATAGTGATGAAGTTCGCTTTTTGAGAGTCCTTGGCTTCACAACCAGAATTAATAAATGAAATGAAAAAAGAAAATGAAATTATAAACTTTGCTACAGACATCTAGTTTAAGTGTATTTTGAACTGTTTTGAACCTGCCTAAGTGTGCTCTTGAATTGAATGACGTCACTGGTCCTATTTTTTTTAAACCAGACCCTTGTCGGACTATACCATCATTAAAAACAACTCCCAAAAAGTTGCCACTTTTAAATTACATGTCACTTCCAGAAGTAAAGGTCACACAATGTCATGCACGCAACAACAAATAAAGACCCATACTACTTCTATTTTATCCCGCAAAAAGCAACCCATGGCACACAATAAAGACACAATGGGGGCGGGGGGGGGGGTACACCATGCCCCATATTGAGCACCAAATGTCTACTGAGCAGTTGTCTCACGTGTCGTTCTGAAGATTAGGTCAACCTTTCCAGACCCATTTGGTCAGTACACTGGTTTTTTTTAAGAGAAAGAATGGTCTAGGTTGTTATTCGAATGTTTATAGTTCAGTTCAGAATTGATTTCTCCCCAATAAAAAAAAGGGAATATTTATGTATAACCAAAACCTGTGAGAGTTTGAGTTTTGTTTCTTCGTATCATTATCGAAACATTAGTAATTTAAACGATACCACGACATGGTTCAAAACATTATTACGTGAACACGATACTTGGTCCTGTTTTCTGGAAATTGACAACACTAAGTGTTAAAAGGAATAATTTCAATGATTTCTTGAAACATTACAATCTTCCAACCAAGTAAGCTTTTCATTAAAAAATTAAAATGGTAGTTTTGTGAATATTACTTATCTAATTCCGCAACTTTAACTTAAAAAAACAACAATTTGTACATCATTCATCAATGGCTTTAAAAACGGTTTGACCAGTTTAAAAACCTCCCACTTAAATTCACAATGACCACAATGATTTTTTCTTAGGAAACTTTGAGGAGATTTAAGTTCATGATAAAATGTTTTGAAACAATCAACTTCTGTCATATAACAAATCTGTTTTAAATTGTTGAAGCACAGACTTTCCCGAACACCTTCTGTGAATGGGTCTTTTGTAGATAATGGTTCACAAACCAGTAAGTAATTCAAAATCTAGTAAAATCGCGTCGCTTTATTATGTCATTGATTGGGGATGGTGGCTTGGAGACCAGTCTTGCTTGGATCCTCCAAGGGTCATCATCCCTCATGACATGAAGGTGGTTGGCTGCATGTCGCCTTTTGGTGAACAAAAGGGCTCACTATTTGTGTATTGAAACCACTGGTTCCTTCATCGTCAGAGTAGATGCCTGACTTGTAGTCCACACATATACTGAATAGATTTAAAATAAATTAAATCAATATCTCATTTACACTGTTTTCATTATTGTCAAAGTATTGAAGTGAAATTTCACACAAAATGTGTTTGGGGAATTGAAATGTTACAGTTTCACATAAAGTGCCTGGCATGATTTATATTGGTACCTTCAACTTTGCAGATTTTATTTTGATTATAGGTTTTAGAGGTTAACAACAAGCTGAGATAGTGTGTGAGTAATATGGCCTTGTTAATTATGATGATGACAGTTGCAAAACATTGCTTTTGGTAAAATACAGTAAAAAACCATACAAAAGACTTACTCAAGTTCTTGTTCTGTTCCGTCTCCTTATCAGCTGGGATGTAGAGAAGATCTGTTAATGTATAAAACAAAAGTCCCTGAACAGAATCTCAAAGACAAACTGTTGTCAAATTTGTTTTTGTACCGCAAATTATGAGACAAACTTTTCAGCCAAAAGTTTGTCTCATAATTTGCGGTACCAAAACAAATTTGACAAGGGCGGGATTTGAACCAACAACCTCAAGAATGTGTGCATGGGATTTTAGGCATTGCATGGTGAGGTATCAATGTATATTCAGTTTGCAGTAACACCATGTGTATATCTACTCTGCCCTGTAGATAATGTTCTTTGAGAACTTGTCTTGCTATTTACAGCAAAGGTCTCTCTACTTCTTGTTGAATGCATGTTAACTTCATGTTAAATTAATAAACGCAACAATGGTTTTTCAAATCATGACCTTTCATTCCAACTTCAAGTAGGTCAGTGGATCTACAATTCTACATATGGTAAACTAATTCGAAACGACCTCGCTCGTGCGGAATCTCTGCTCACTGTATACAACCTATACAAAAATAGATATTCTCCTGTTCTGGGTACAAGGAGACATGACATGAACCATTTGCGAATCTTTTCAACTTAAAATTCAAAAACTATTATTGGATGTTTGAGGGACAAATTGTCTTCAAAAAAGACTTTGGATGGAATTTGGCTGGTTATTATCACACTGGATTTTATTTTGGTGTTTCTTGAAAAAAATAATTTTGGATAAAAAGTACTAGACTGTAAATCTTTCTGCCCTTGATGTGTCTATTAAAAGAATCATTAATCCAAAAAGAAATCTCAACAAGTTCCACCCTGATTGCCTTTGACTAATCTCAAACAACTTACTTGAACTATGACAGAAGAAGATGGCTTGAAGCACAGCATCCAATCTGTAAGCTGAGTAGGATATTCAAGCAATGATCTGTTGGACTATTACACAGTAACACTCCCTACTTGTTACTGGTGTATGTCTGACTATGAACATTGCTAATGTGGAAATACCAAATTCTATATTTAAGTCTTTGTGTTGTGAATGTAGTGTAGTATGCATGAATAACTTTAAATAAACTATTTGGATTCAAACTAGGCAGGTGATTCTTCTGATAAATATCAATACTGTACTGTTTTGTTAAGGTCAAGGTCTTACATGTATTTGCACTGGCTGGTTCTGAGCTTGAGAATGAGTGTATGGGGCTTGGGTGTGTAAATGTTAAAAAGGGTGCACCACATTACTACATCAAAAGAAAAGTCATTACATTGGTACAGTCTATGTTGTCTATCTTTTAGTGCGTAGTTTAATTGTGACGTCCCAACTGTGAGTTTGGCAAAGATATGGGCGACCTCCCTGGCGTTGAATTTCTATGCATGTAGAAAAACCGCGTTGCGCAAGTTTCGAACTTGCGCGCTTAAGTTTCAAGCTATCGCATGCAAGTTTCAACTTGCGCGAAATAAACTATGCGGCTTACCAAATTTGCGGGCTCCGCGCAAACTTGATAGCGCCTTCTTTGACAAAAAGTTGTCAGTCCATGTTTAAACACGTGTCTATATCATCCGTTTAAACACGGCCAAGTGATGTCCTCTCGTCCAATCAGAATGGATAAACTGTCCCAGGTATTTATGAATGTGTGATACAAACACGGTGACAGTGTTTAAACATGGTCTGTGGAAATTTAGTTAAAACTGGTGCTTCTTGTGATTGCGCGGAGCGCGCAAATTTGAACTTGAACACGCTGTAGCCGCGTCCTTTGCAATTAAGCTTCTCAGCTGTGAGTAAGGATGATTAGCCGCCTAATTATAATAAATTATTATTATATCATGGATTTTACAGGCCAGTGATTTATCAGGATTTGTCCTGGTTTCAAAGAAGATTTGTCATTGACCTCCCTTTGCCTTTCTTGAAAGAGGCTCGCTATCAAAGAGATGGAAAACTTGGCTCTAGTTATGATCAAGCCTGTAGGTTTCTATTCGTGGTGATGTAAAGAGTCTATTATCCTCTGAAATATAACATCCTATTTCTTTGGGAGCTTCATCTCCAGACTGAGAGGATATTTAAATTTTCAGGATTTTTCATTTTAATTTGGGGTTGAACAAAGAAAAATTACTAAATCGGGATTTCATCCAATGACCTCCGATTAACATGCCTGTACTCTACCAACTGAGCTAGTCGTATGTTGGTGGTCTCCCTATTTTGTCAATATTTTTGTTCGGGGGGGGGGGTTGGATGGGGGTGCCAGTCAGAAGCCATTCAACCTGTAACTGCTGTGTAGCCATGGATCACCGACACCCAAGTTTACGATACAACCTGGGAAGCGGCAGCCGAGAAAACACCTCTGTGCACAAACTGTAGGGAACAGTGTTTGGTCTGGAATTAAAATGTACTTTCTAATTTTACTTTATCCTCAAGGCTACCAAAAACACTGGAAAGACAATTGCGGGGAGGAACATGGCAAACCCCAGCACCATGCTGCTTGCTGGATGCTTACTGCTGAGACATCTGGGTCTGAATCAACATGCTGACCTTATTAATTCTGCCATCATCAAGAAAGTCATACAAAGCGAGGTGAGTTCTGCACCTATTCTTTATGTGTTTCCCCTACCTACAAAAGCGTAGTTTCTTAGAATTTTGATATTTTTTGAAATTTTGTTTACCACATACACAGATCCTTGTAATTTGCTTGTTGGAACTCATGTCTAATGTCAACCTTTATATTGCCATGTTAACTGCTCCGATGCTCCAAAATCTAATATTGGAGTCCAATTTGGATAATCGATTTGAGGCCAATACTTTGAGCTTCAAATAATTTATTGCCACTAGACAGTATGGCGGGTTGCAGGGGGGGGGGGGCAAGGAGCGTCAGATTGCTTTATGGTTGGAAGTTGCTACAATTTAACTGCCCATTGGTCTTTGCAGTGTCAATTGATTTACGACTTGTTTCTCCTGGCAGTCCCCCTTGGAAGGATCAGTTGTTTCACATGGCAAAATAAACTTCACTTTTGTTTGAGCAGTCTTTGTGTAAACTTGTTCTCTTGCGCTGTTAGGAAAATTAGTTTGATAAAATCCCGCCACCTCCCCTGCATACCACCTGTCCACATTTACCGCTAGTTTTGTGGCATAATATCACTCATTGATGTGTCCTTTCTTAGTTCGGGTAATGGTTACTCAAGCCAGTGTATGCAGTGTGATTGTTTTGTTTTCATCGTGTTCTTTGCAAGCAGATCCGGAATTTCATTGTGTGTACTTGTCGTATGCGGTAATAATTATATTATAGTTAAAAAGATAATCGTTCCCCGCCCATTTTTCTAAACAATCGAGGCAGGGTCTTTTCTTGGCTGACAAGGTTGGTGTCTACATGGAGTCGTCCACATTGTTTTGAAGGTTTTTTGAATTTTCAGAGTGTGGGTCATTAAAATGGGTCTGCCTACACTTTATACAACAAATGCTATCAAAATGAATTACCCTTATCACTGCTAATAAAACTGTGGTACCCAAAACAAAAAGGACAACTGTTTTTCAGTTGTACTAAACTTCTATCACACCAGTATGCGCGCCATTAGTTTTAATTGCGGTTGCTAGTTGGGTACAATTGGTGATACTGCATTGGGACAACAATGATGCTGGGGTTGTCTGTTTTGCACAAAACGAACGTCTTGAATCAAGACTACTTGTATAGAGGAGGCCAAGTCTTGGGCTTACTTTGGTCAAGAAGAGGGCGTGGTCCACATAGAGTGATTCCATTATTGCTGGAAGACCACAAATTGTGTGAGCATGCAAGATGCTTGAGTAATTTGTCATGACATCGTAGGCAAGATTGTGATACCAGTGTAGTTTATGTATTAATGGTTTTAATTCTTTACCTTGTATGATTGGGTATCAAGAAACCATGAATGATGTGTAATGGCTTCTTGCATTGAGGAAAGACACACAGAGAGCAGTGTGTCCAGACTTGTGTCAGCCGGAATTTTACCCTAAAATCTGGTGCACCGTGTGACGTAATGTAATGACTGGAGCAATTTTTTTTGGCCAGTATAAGACCCGGAATTCCAGTAAATACTTTAGCACGTTACTTGACCATAATTGCTTCTCTTCACCCAGGAATAAATGGGTATGATTCTTGTGATTGATGTAGCTTGATGCTCATACTTGGTGGTACAGGCTGTATACTCCCTAGGGAGCTGAGATGGTTTAAGGAATGAAATAAATGATGCAGTGATAATGGTGAGAAACATTCATGCGTCAAAAGTGTCAAAATTTGTAGATACCAGCGACATATAAATGTCCCTCATTGGTATTATTAAACTGGTGTTGAGTAAAAGTCTGACTTCAAATTCTGACTTCAAAGTTTCGAAAAAAGAAAAACAGAAAATATACATTTTGGAAATGATCGGACAAAGACCAAATTTAAATGTAAATTTTTGGTCTTATTTGAATCTTAAGGGTAATAGTTCCAACTGCAAAGTCTCCCGAATTCTGAAAATCTACTCTGCGGTAGTAGAACAAATAGCAAGACAAGTTCTCTAAAGAACAAAATCAACACAGCAAAGTGGATATACACATGTGCAAACCGAATATATAATATTAGTTCCAACTGCCCTAAGAAATATAAACTATTACAATCTTCAAAAAAACACCTCAAATGCACAATTCAAAATAAGTTTATTTATATTGATTTATTTATTTCTCTCAAAAACTTGATCATCCAAAGTGGTCATGATAGGGTTTAAAATTGATTACTGTTTAACTAGTTTATAGACTGTGCAAGTCTCGCGCATATCGGAACGAGAAAACACGTCAAACGAAGAACACATTTTTTTCTGAAATCAAACTGTGTTTTAAATTATATCTAATGACAAAATCTGAACAACAAAAATACTCAGTACGATTTTTATAAAATTAGTTTTAGCTTTTATAATAAATACACAAATAATGTGTTAATTATTATTTAAACATAATTAAAACTCTGGGACAAGGATGCTTATTTGATCTTAACTTTTTAGAAACCCCTACCCGGATTCGCGAAGGTCACAACGGCGTAAAATTAACGCTTGGCGCAGTTTTTAGAGAATGCTAAGGCCTCAACAACCATAGACTGTAATCAAAAGGACTCGCGTTGCAATAACAGCATCTGGCAATTATCATCGCGCATCCAAAACAAGCGTTTACATAAGTTTTGTTATCGGAAAGTGTGCGAGTTCAAGGGTCGCGGACCCAAACTTGACTTTCTTGTAGAAAAATATGCAAATCACAAAAGCTTGAACACTAATGGTGCACTTGGGTTTCCGGCATGTGTTTTCAAATATCAGATTTCAGGCTCGAGACCAAAACTAACTGTTTAATTTTTGTCCGTGCTGAATAAAACCTATTTTATACAAAATAGAAGATATATTTGGCACTTTGTAGGTCAACATATACATTTACATAACATAATCAATAGATGGATTGCAATACGCGTCATTGACCGCCATGTTTGATGTAAAACAATGGAAAGTGCACGCGTGTACGCAATACGCACGACTCTCAGGCAATGATAGCTCTTCACTCACGCTTGCAGAATTCATCAAGATGGTGGCCGATGACGTCTATTGCAATCCATCTATATGCACATGTATGTGAATGGTCATCAGAGTCATGAGAAAGCAGTGACAAACCCCTTTATTTGTTGTCATTGTTTTCAAATGTCAGATGTTGGGCTCCACATCAAAACTAATTGTTTTACTCATTTCTCAAAATCTATAGCATTTCAAGCAAAAATTATTCAGGGGAAGTTTTCCACCATGACCATCTTTATACTATGCACGTTATGTGTAAATCTATGAGCGTTTATATTTCCAATCTTACCAATGTTATGCACACCCTTTAAACTGGTTTGGTAATGTGAAATATTAACCAGAAGGATTTAAGACATTATGCATAATGTTTGCAGAGTCACAAGCAATTATATTGATAATCCAGGAGGAAGATATTCCTACAAACTTTGTTAATAATAATTTTCAATATCTTGGTAAACTGCACGTTTCAATGGCTTACTTCTCCTGAAAGTAAAATAAAATGGCAATTTTGTATACAAAGTTTGGTATATCTCTGGATTGCAAAGAGTTCCAATTTAAAGCTTAGAATATGGCCTTTCCATCTATGTATGTAGCTCAAACATGCATTTTTTGTGACATAAGGGCCATTTGTGCAGACCCAGTCACATTAACAAAGTTGGTTTATTAAGTCTGTTCATAAATACACCCATAACTCTACCATTTTGAGTTAAGGTTGAAATGTTCATATTTCTGCGCATCGAGCATCTCATTAAGAAGGAATGGCACATTAAAAATACTCATTATTATTATTGTTGTTATCATCAAACACTAAGAATAATTGTGTATGAATAATAATGTATGAATATTTACAGATTCCTAATCACACAGAGGAAAAGATTGATTAATTTATGTAAATATTCATCTCATTTACTTAAAGTGTAATAGCCCTAGACGAATGAATAAATATTGGCTATTATATTAGCCAATGTTACGTTGTTTACAAAAAGAGAGCCCCTTTTGCATTCCAGTGCACTCCTGGCAGGCAAGATGCTTCACTGTTCATATAAGATATATGACATGTTTGGTCATAATTTTATTTATTCAGGGACTTCATCAGTGATTCCACTGATCTCCCTGAAGGGACCCCCGAGACATACAAATGAACTATACAAGAGAAACATTACATGACCATGGTTAAAATGAAACATTACAATATTTAGTCATAAGGCAAGATTACATTGAACATAATATAAATGATAATAATTGAGAAGAACAAATTTTGAGATATGTACACTCTTTTCTCAATACCATAAGTTGATAACAATTATTACCTTCCAGTCTTCATAAAATGTAAGATTTGATGTTTTCTTCAATGATGTGCTATGTACAATTTGTGCCTGCAGAAAGTTATACCCAACTACTCTCTGCTCATGGGACTTTGACTCAAAATGGCGTAACCAATTTGGTATCATCTTCATCAATTGGGTCAAGAAAGTTACAATCACTGATTTACCTAAAGACATTGTACTGCGCTGAGATGTACTGGCATTAACACTGATTTGGTTAAGTCAACTTCTCCGAATGATTACAGACGATGATTGTGTAATAAAAAAAACAAACAACCAAACAAACAGAGTAAACTTATGAGATGACCTTCAGTGAACTTTGAGGAATACACTTCCTGTATTAGAACTTGAAGTAATCAATTTGATGTCAGGTGAATTGGGTAAAGGTACAATCACTGATACCTATTACCGAGATACATTACACAGTGATGTACTGATGCTAGCATTGATTCAAATTAGTCAACTTTTCGGAATGATTAACATTTAGACACAAATTGAAAACCCACACCAAACTGTGATTGCAGTTATGTAAAGAATAGTTGTAAAGGTTGACCTTCAGTGAACTTTAAAGAGATGGTATATCTTTGGTAATCACTAAAAGAATTAATGGCCATAAAAACTTACTTGGTAAGAAGCACTGCAGCTGTTGATTATAATGTATAACATGTTGAGAAACGATTCCCTTCGAAGGAATGTTTTTCAATTTGAGAAATATTCCTGCATGATGCTTCAGTTGTGTATTCCAAATATGGATTATTCTTCCTGCGTGGACATAGCCTCTTCAGATATTTGGTGATACCTCAAAAATGCTACCACCTTTTGGAATGAAATTTTCACAGGTTAGTTTTATTGTATACGCTACATTTATATAGGATTAAAACAATCCAGTGGTTAAAAAAACCAAAGTTATACTTTGCCTTTTAATGTATGAACTTCCTGTATGAAACTGGATTGAAGTAATCCACAAGAAGCTTTTGATCCAAATTAGTACAACAAAGACTCATCCCCTCTTGTCCAGTTTAACATTATAATGCACTTTTATAATACGTAGTTTTATCATCCTCATTATCTTATTAATAATCAGTTGATCACTTTCTTAACGCTTTGACTGCTAATCCTGAGAATTCTTGGGATAGATGCTATGCCCGAAAGTTCTTGGGCTGGTAGTACAACATTGTACTGCCCTCTGTAGATCAAGGATTTAAATGCTTTTCCTGTATAAAACTTATTGATGTGCGTTAGGGGACACATTGGAGTTGTTTTTCGATGGTTTCAGTCATTGGGCCCGGGCACCAGAGGTGGTATAGTACCCGGATGTTTGCACTTTGGGATTTAAAAATGGCGTCTCCCAGGAAACGCTTGAAGGGGCGAGTGAGTGTTATCGGTTTAGTTCTGGATGATGCTGTTTACATTGCAGGTAGGAATGGCAGAGGCTGTGGTTGTGGCAGAGGCTGTCAGAGGCTGTGTTCATGGCAGAGCCTGTGGTCGTGGCAGAGGCTGTGGTCGTGGCAGAGGCTGGGGTCGTGGCAGAGGCTGTGGTCTTGGCAGAGGCCATGGTCCTGGCAGAGGCTGTGGCCGTGGCAGAGGGTTGTGGCAGAGGCCATGGTCCTGGCAGAGGCTGCGGTTGTGGCAGAGGCTGTGGTCGTGGCAGAGCCGGGGGTCGTGGCAGAGGCTGTGATTGTGGCAGAAACCATGGTAGAGGACAAGATAACAGGAATGCAGACGATGAAGGATGGAGTAGAGTAGATGGACAACCCAGTCTGACTATCTCAGACTTTTCATAACTGATTAACTCATCGACATTTTGGTAAGAGAAACTAATTTGTATGCCTCTCAATACATATGTGACAAGCAAATTACAGTAAAATCCTGTGTGCAAAAGTGGTATGTTGTTACTACCCAGGAGCTGTGGAAATTTCTGGCATTGTTATTCCTTACCAGTGTGGTAAAAAAAGCCTTGTATCAATATGTGTCCAGAGACTGGTTCCTAAACATTTGTAAAACATTTCACTGTAACAATAATGATGCGCGCCCAGGTGCATGTGATGACCAACTTTATAAAGTGTGTCCTGTGTATGACTTGATAGTGGATAAGTTTAGGGAAGTGTATACACCTGGTGAACATTTGGCCTTAGATGAAGGCATGCTAAAATGAAGAGGGAGGCTTGTCTTCAGGGTTTAGAACCCCAACAAACCAGACAAATATGGGACGATGGCGTACATTGCCTTTGAGTCCGAAAGTGAATATATTTATGGCTACAGCGTGTATCGTGGACTTCACCGATCCGTATCTCAATTATGTAATGACTTGCTGTCTCCACTGTATGGCATGAACTATAAGGTTTGTATGGATAAGTTTTACATTAACATAAAGGTTAGCACACACCTCCTTGAAAATAAGACTCACATCAGAATAAATCGTGGCCTCCCCAAAGGTTTGAATTCGACGCGTCCCATCTTCAACGTGGAGAAACAGCTTTTTGCATAAAGATAATATTCTTCTCCTTATGTGGCAAGACAAGAGACTTGTCAAAATGTTGTCAACTGTACATGATGCTTCTATGGCTGATCAGCCCATCCTGAAGCCCAAGTCGTACTTCAGTACAACCGGTATGTACAACCGATATGTCAGGGGTAGATCACCTTGACCAGATGGCAAAGTACTATCTGTCTACAACAAAATGGACTAACAAGTTAGTGTTACACATGATTCATCTAGCTATGCTCAATTCCTTCATTTTGTACAAGAAGGACAACCACACCTCTAATAAACTCTGGTACTATTTGCTGAATCTTTTCACCATTATGGTCAAGCTGGGTCGAGCTGCCGATTCAGACTCATCTTCATCATTTGGCCAGACCTCCAAAGAATGATCCACCTACTAGACTGTTGGGTGGTGTTTCTAAGCACCGTTTGACACAAATTCCACCTACCAAGGCCAAAGATGCTCTACACCACTCACTGACTCAAAGGGCTTCATATCGACATCTGTCAGATTGCACTTTTTCAGTTTCAGTTTCTTAAGGTGGTTCATTTTCTTCAAATACACAGCCCACAATGGTGCACAGCCACCCAAATCATAATTTCCTGACAGATCCAGATGAACCAGAGTGGGCATGTCACTCACTGACTCAGCAATGGGCGCCATATCGACATCTGTCAGTTTGCACTTTTTCAATTTCAGTTTCTTAAGGTGGTTCATTTTCTTCAAATGCAGAGCCCACAATGATGCATAGCCACCCAAAGCATCATTCCCTGACAGATCCAGATGAACCAGAGTGGAAATGTCACTCACTGACTCAGCAATGGGCCGCATATCGAAATCTTCCAGTTCGCACTTTTTTAATGTCAGTTCCTCAAGGTTGTTCATTTTCTTCAAATGCAGAGCCCACAATGATGCATAACCACCCAAAGCATCATTCCCAGACAGATCCAGATTAATCAATGTGGGCATGTCACTCACTGACTCAGCAATGGGCCGCATATCGACATCTTCCAGTTTGCACTTTTCCAATTTCAGTTGCTTAAGGTGGTTCATTTTCTTCAAATGCAGAGCCCACAATGATGCATAACCACCCAAAGCATCATTCCCAGACAGATCCAGATTAATCAATGTGGGCATGTCACTCACTGACTCAGCAATGGGCCGCATATCGACATCTTCCAGTTTGCACTTTTCCAATTTCAGTTGCTTAAGGTGGTTCATTTTCTTCAAATGCCTAGCCCACAACTTCGCACAGCCACCCAAATCATCATTCAGGGACAGACTAAAATAAACCAGAGTAGAAACGCCACTCAGTGCCACAGCAATGGGTTGAATATCTTTACCTTTCAGTGAACACAAAACCAAGTTAATATTCTGAAGGCATTCCATTTCCCCCAATGCAGGAGCCCAAATCGATGCTAAGCCACCCAATAGTCCATTACAGGATACATCTAGATAAACCAGAGTGTCACCCTTTGACTTGGCAATAAGTGACACATCTTGACCTACTAGCTTGCAAGATTTTAAACACAGCTTCTGGAGGCATTTCAATTTCTTCAAAGATGACACAAAGCCACCCAAGGTTTCATTGTCTGAGAGGTCTAGCTCAGCCAATGTTGATGGACTTGCCAGTGATGATAGTTTTTCTTCAGTATTTGCACTAGTTAAGAAGCTGAGAGAAAGATATTGTAAATTAGTCATTAGCTTTATAAACTTTGTCAAATCTTTACCAAACCTCTGGAAGTTAAACATGATTACGTCCAGTTCCTTAACCTTTTTGAAGTAATCATTTCCTCTGCTGACTGCTGTCACACGCTTCAGAAAATAAAATAGGCTGTTTGTACTATCCTCATTCCTACCTGCAATGCAAACAGCAACATCCAGAATTGAATCGATAACATTTTCTGGTGGCGGTTCCTTTGACTGACTTTCGAAATAACAAAGAGTGGTAAGTTGCAAACCCATCTGTTGATGCACCTCCTGTAAAATACGGTTTGCACATGCCTCATTGTCTCCACAACAAAATCGGAGCAGATAATCATACTGAAGCGGACCACGAGAATGATGCCGATGAGGGGACTTAAACTCATGATCAACACGATCCACAAAAGAAGAATCAAGATATAAGAATATCCGATGTAGGATGCTGTCAAATTCCGCAGTATTTATCAAGCTTTGCCAGTACATTGCTGCGCAATACTCCAAAAATGTGTGATGTAAAAAAGACACACTTTGATAGGTGTCAATCCCATCAATGACTCTCTCGCTAGTGAGGACACCAGCATTCATTGCTGCCACTAGCGCACTCTTTTCAAAGTCTTCCTGTCTAAAGGCAAATGACTGATCAGTAGAAGTCAGACGATCTAGAGCAACCTGTCCAATTGCAATCAAAATCTTAGATATTGCATCTTCTTTGATGTTTCTGTCTTTTCTTAGGAATATGTATTTTATTGCATTTTTATACAGTTGTGTCATTGTGTCTGGGAGGGTGTTCTCTTCGACCCATAGCAAACACATCAGCAGCAGGAGCATGGGTATCTTTGCCAAATCAGACAAGGTATGTGAGAGTTTTATCTGCTTTATAAGCTTGCTAGCTGTGTCATGATCCACAGGGAAGAATTTGTTTGCATATTCCTCTATATCCCTAATGGAAAATCCCTCAACTGTCACATGAGTGTAGGGCTTTTCAACCAATGATGAGTTGACTAATTTGTCAATGGGAGGACGAGATGCAATTACTACCCAACATTCTGTGCACAGCTTTCGATTAAGAACTTTGAGAATCGAACCAAACGAGGATGTGTCAAGCGTAGTGATTTGAAATTCATCAAACCCATCCAGGAGAATCAACACTTTGTCTTGGTTCTTGTCAATAAACTGTTTCAAAACAAATTTATCTACAGAGTCTTCGTCTAAGAGGTCCCCAGCGATAGCATCCATTAAGTCTGAACTTTGTTTCAATGAACGCATTTGTAGTGCAAAAACAAGCTCAAACTTATTGAGTGTCTCACTGTTACCAATTGCCCAATCATAAGCAATTTTGCCAATTAGGGTTGTCTTGCCAATACCTGCCGATCCACTTATAACGACACGTTTGATTGGATTACCCTCCCTTGTTTGAAAGTGGAACATTCCTTCATATGATTTCATGTTTTTCTCCTTTATTGGAAGCTTCCCTTTCCTGTCAACTTGTTCAACTAAACATAGCTTAGTGTAGATGTCCATTATGTGTATCATATCATCATCAACCCATGGGAGCACCTGTACATAGCTACCTGTATTTGTGTACCATTTCTTCAATGCCTCTTTAGCTTTTCTTGCAACAGCTTGAACTTGCTCGAAGTCTGATGTTCCTGTTGGAAATATGAACAAAAATCAAAATTCATCACTAACATTGCTGCACTCACAACACATGTGCTTTGAATGTTTTTTAATCACAAACTTTAAGTTCCATTTGTGACCTTACACTAGTCATGTAAGTCTTTAAAGTCAACAACCATTTTTTTGACACATCCACGCCAGCTGTTTTTCACCTCTGTAAATTATAAGTAAACTTGCTTTAGGTTGAATGTTAAACCATAGAACTGGGTTTTGTTTGTTTTTTGAAAAATTACCTACAGTACTATAGTTTGTTGTTTGTCGAAATGCACTTTGCCAAACATATGCAATGGATGTCTGAGCTATGGTGTCTCAAAGTAGAATTAGTTTTGGTAAATCTCTTTGGCATGAGTGGTTCTTATTATAGCATTCAACACAAATCATTAAATAAGTTGACTTGGTGAAATTTATTGTTTTATTATCATGACACTCACTGAGAACTGTAGTTTTCATACCCCAAACCGTTTTTGACTTGAACAAAAATATTTAATTTTTGTCATTAAAAGCAGAAAATGGTAACTAAGAGCCTTGGATTCAGTTTTCCTTTTTGTACTAAGAGCCTCCATGCCAAGTAGAATTTGTATAATACCTGTTGCATTCTGATTGCCTGTTGGATTTACAGTAGTTCCAGTAGCATAACCAAAGATGACAGCACCAGGATTCACGATTGACAGGTGTTGTACTTCAACCTGTGGTTGGTTAGTACAGACTGTATGTACATGGGATGATTGCTGGCTGCCTTGGTCTTGCTGAAGATCAGATTCAATTTCTGATGACAGATAAAACTTCTATTTAGGTTCACATTCCAGGGAATGACACTCATACTTGCTTAATTTAAAGGAGAGCCGATGTCCATAAAAATGAAAAGTCTAAATTTCGTGTCAATGTGTGATTATGTTCCATTAAAAAGTGATTAAAAATTGTTTTTTGTAGTTTGAGTTCATTAGGAGTGTTTATCAATCGATTAAAAAATTCCCTTCAACGGCCACATTTGAATGCTTGGCGCTTTTCGTGACGTAAGGTCGGGAAGCTAAAAAGCTTTAGTCTGGTCCTTGTTCTTGTGGGTCTAGGTGCCAGACATTGTTTACACGCGTGTGTGTGTGGGTATAGGCATACACACCGTTGTGGGGACTTTTACACAATGGAACAAAGGTCCCCACAACGTTTTTCTTTGTAAACTGGGTCCCCACAAGGTAATTCTTTAGAAAAGGGAATAATAGAACAACAATAGGAAGTCCCCACAACGGTGTGTGCAAAAGTATGTGTGTACATGCATCATACACGTGTACAATGTGCTGCTTACACATGTACACGCGCAAGCCCATACCCTTATTTTCTCCCTCTTGGAAAAGGCTCCTCGTTTCTTTGGACTTGGGGCAGGTCCTTTTTTGCTTACAGGAAACTTGCTAGGGAAAGCATCAGGAAGCAGTAAGTTGAGCCTCTCCGTCCCGAAAGAGGCATAACGACCCTGGTGTTGCCGATCAAAACAAGTTGCATCGAAGTGGGCACTGCACAGCACCGTGGCTTCTCCGGCCCGGACCACTTTGGTCGCGTAAGCTTCACATTTCCGATCCAGAGCCGCCGGTATTTCGCATCCGATGGAAATTTATGGAGGCTTACACCATCCTTTGTAGTGTTGCTGCAGCCTGCAGCAACACACCTCCCTGGCATTTCTAGGGAAATTGTACTTAATATCTACTACTTATTATAACTTCGACTTCGGTAAACTGAAGCATGTACGGTACCACCTGTAATGTACATGTACTGTGTGTAGTGTGTGCGTGCAGCAGCAATAGCCTAGCAACGCACGTCAGTGCGGTTGTCGTCTCAAGTCTCTCTCGGGTTCCCGACCTTACGTCACAACTTTGCTTATGTTTCTGCAAATTGTGCTCCCACATGAGGGGCGGGGTTGGTTAGAAGGAACTCTTCAAAATTCATTTAAAAATATTTATAAGAAATATTTTTATGAAAAAGGGGTATATTTATGCTTCAAAAACTTTTTTCTTAATTTTGAATGAAAAAAACCCAACATTTCGCATATCCTTTAAGTATTTATAAGTGTGCTTACATCCTTCTAAATACTTAAATTAGTAAGTAGGATACTAACCATGATGGGTATCTAGGCATTCTTGACTTCAAAATTAATGTAATACTTTGATTTCAAGTCATGAATATTGAAGTCTAGTTTAGTTCTTTGAATTTGCATAAGTCAGATTATCGTTGTCAGTTTCTTTTGCAGTATTTTCCCATACAAAAATATTAACATCAATTTGTACTCAAAAAAATCAAAACGCCAAATTGGTGGTGGATTGGTCTTGGGATCCACAGAAACCTATTTTATTTGGACCCTCTATGTTAAGTGTCTATAGGTCATTATGGCTAAAACAATAGTAATGTTGTCCAAGCGATTCGTTCGTTCTTCCTTCCTTCCTTCTTCCTTCCTTCCTTCCTTCCTTCCTTCCTTCCTCAA
Source organism: Pycnopodia helianthoides (assembly GCA_032158295.1). Taxonomy (NCBI): domain Eukaryota; kingdom Metazoa; phylum Echinodermata; class Asteroidea; order Forcipulatida; family Asteriidae; genus Pycnopodia; species Pycnopodia helianthoides. The sequence continues at coordinate 28,891,175 of CM063244.1, forward strand.
CTTCATCAACCTTCATATCTTCATTTCATTCTTATTCTTCATTACCATTATTCATTGATCATCCTTCATTTCATTCATCAATCATTCATTCATTAATCATCATCATATCATCATTCATCATATCTTCATCATCACATACATTCATTCATCATTCTCATTATCAATCATTCTCATTCAATCATCATCATTCATTATTCTTCATCATTTTCATACATTCTATCATTCATTCACATTCATCATTCATTACATTCATATTCATTCATTCATCATTCATCATCATTCATTCTTCATTCATTCATTCATTATCATTCATATCATTCATTCATTCATTCATTCATCTCATTCATTCATATTCTTCATTCATTCATTCATTCATTCATTCATTCATTCATTCATTCATTCTCAATATCATTCATTCATTCATCACTTCTACATTCATCATCATATCATTCCAATTCATTCATCTTCATATCTTCATTCATTCATTAACATTCATTCATTCATTCATTCACAATTCATTCATTCATTCATTCATTATCATTCTTCATTCATCATTCATCATTCAT